>QNUK01000307.1:0-682500 GCA_013621035.1 Clarias magur | reverse complement strand
ATCGAAGAGAAAATATACCATAATTTACCTCACACAATTTTTTTAACTTTGTAAAAAAAATTATGAAAAAAAAAACCTGTTTCTATTTTTGCTCAGCTAAAACAAATTGCACACTCTAAATGAAAAAAAGATTCCTCATCCTCGCAGAACTGCACTTTTACACTTCAAGCCCTTGAATATACCTGTGCCATCAGAACATCAGAAAACCCCATATCAACTTTTAAAAACAATAATAAACATATTTAGACTGCATTGCTGACATCACATTTATCACATACTTGTCCAAATACAAAAAGTGCAATGTGTTTTTTTTTCTGTCCTTGGTCTATCTAAGTTCTTTATACATGTGACCCTCTTTACACTTTATACATAATATAAGCTTTATAAGCTCTTTATACATGTGACCCTCTTTACACTTTATACATAATATAAGCTTTATAAGCTCTTTATACATGTGACCCTTGCTCTACTATATACAGTATTTATGTGTCCAATAAAAAATCCATCAGCAATTTATACAAATGTAATTATAATTAGCCTGAGTAAATACCTTGTATCTAATATCTTGATAGGGTATATACTTACAACCAGTTTCATCATGTGTATTTACACAAGATATTACGGATTGTGCAACCATCCTCTCTAGTTATATAATAGTTAACTCTATAGTGTCGATATATAAACGTATCTACACAGGTATTTTACTTAATATACAGTGGAACCCAAATGTGTCAGCGTTCCAGCTGCATGGTTGCAAACCAATGTGATAATATTTAAAGTCCAATATTTTATTATTTCTATAACAAGTTAACGCAGGTCTCTGAGCTTCACAGAAGTGTGCTGTTAGTATTCCAATTGAAATACCCCTCAGATCACATATTTTCATACCTCAATCTCCCCTTTTTCCCTCCTCCTCCATATGCACCATTTTAGTGTCTATGTAAATGACCATGGTGCTGAGTCAGGTCTAATCAGAGAACAGCAGAGCTGCAGCAAGCAAAGCTTGGAAGGGTACTTTCTTATATGAGGTCACAATAAGAAAAATAGAATTCTTTAAGCTAATGCAAAAATGTAAAGGACCAAACACACACACTTTTTTTTTAAATATCCAGATCGGCTCACTGGAGACTAAAAAATAACTAAAAAGTGAATTTTGCACAATATGCCCCCTTTATTGTGTTTGGTAAAATGGGAAATGATATTATGGAAAGAAAACATGAAAACTTTAGGAGTTATCTTCTCCAGCCTGACAGCATACCATATGTGTATATAATATAATTGTAGCAAGTCGCCTAGGGAGCTTATTTCCCATGTTTTATATGAATAGTAATTTGGAATGGAACTGATCCCATTGATATTTTTTCTTTGCCTGTTTTGACAGTCTTATCTGGGGCTTGATAGCACCCTCAAATGGTGACTCATGGAACACCGGGGAATCGAGCAAGGGCTGTACACGTGCACACACACATACACACACACACACACACACACACACACACACAGGTGACAGGATCATGGGCAAGTAAGGTCAATAACATTGATTAACTCATTACAATGGCATCCGAGACAGTAAAAGTTGGGAGATTTATTATGCAACTTCGAGTTGTCGGTTCTTGAAGAAAAATTGGGCAAGCGTAAGAATCTGAATGACATTGTCGTTCTAAAGGCGTACAAGAAAAGACAACCCATGAACTGGTTACAGGGTGATGTTCGTTCAAGACTCTCTGTACACTTGGGGAGTGACGGTTAACCTGCCTGTCGAATTTCACAGAAGGACTACTTGACTAAAATTAACAGATGTCGGGACACTGCATCATGGCTTGCTTAATGTTATTGAATATTTAACATGTACTCGTTAAAAGAGCCTTTGTCTTAAAGCAGGCCGTGTTTTTGAATCTTTATATTCATTGTAACATTGCATACACATACATAGACACATACTTAAATGCATTGACATAGATAACAAAGCTTGATTTCACTCTTCACATTCTTACTTATCTTTTTCTAACACGCAAACAAAGACGGAGCTAACTAAGAGAGGATGCAATTAGCTACCAAAGAAAGGAGAGATGTTTATTTGTGACAAGGTACAAGGTCTCTATCACTACCATTGTATGGAAATGTAAAGGTCTTTCGCTCTGTCCTTCTATCGCTTTTCCTCTTTCACACAATCACTTACATAGACATATAGGGTCTTGGCTTCACAGGCATTTTTTTGGTGTCTTTGGGTATAAAAATACCAGAGTGGAACATCAAAGACTTGACACAAGCTCATACACACAGAGGAAGAAGATCGATGTTGAGAGGCTCAGTAAACATGGACTGATCACACTCCCGCAGCTACTGAAGATCACTTATTAACTCAGACTGATAAAACCACACCAATATACACACCAATATTACTTGATCAAATGATCAAAAAATGATCACAATGTTTTTTCTTTATGAAAACAAAATTTTATAACTATGCCTTTTCATTTTTAATAAAGGAGTTTGATATCATATGGGCAAATAATCACTTGCATGTAAAGAATATATCTGAACAATCTTTTCTGATCACTAAGTAATGCTCCACTGAGAAATTCTTAGCAATTAAGCATAAACAGAACATCACACTTTTGACTCATGATTTCCTCACTTCTTTTAGATTTTGTTTGTATTTTAATTTTTTTAAATGAAGCTCTGTGTATGACTGCAAACCACTTTAAACCTGTCAGTTTTGGCTTACTTAACCACCCTATTTTTATCCATTAATGTGGTCTTAGATGATTTTACACTCTGGTGTTTGTTATACTTCAGGTCAGTAAAATATTTTTTCAAACATTCCTCCTTGAAACTAAGTTAAATGTTGTATAACAATATTAATAACCTAAAGTATTACAAAAACCTTGCATGGTCCTCCCAGGCTTTATTGGGTTTCTTCCAGGTATTTTGGTTTCCTACCACAGTACAAACACATGCAAATTAGGTTAATTGACATTTCCAAATGCTACCAGAGTATTTGCTTCCCTTTATGGTGACTATTACGCCTAAAACAGGCTGACTTAAAGCTCAGAAGGGTGGTGGTGGGGGGGGGGTCAATCTCCAGCACCACCTACCTTCCATTGTCCTGTGTGCAGCCCTTAAATGTCTCTTCTCCAGGGGCACCGTATCAAGGCTAACCCTGATCTCTAACTAAACCAAGTTGGGATATTGGAGCAAAATTAATTTACTGTGTTGTAAAGTATATATGATAAATAAAGGCATCTTTTTCAATGTGTGTCTGTCACAGATAATGTCTTAATGAGTGACTAGGCCACAGTGTTGGACTTACAAGTGAAGCACAATGAGGCACTGGCTCAGGTCAAGAAGGCTATAGAACTGGTTCAGACCTCAGGACACACCGACCAGCATGTGCTGCTGGGAAACATGGCAAACATTTTATTACACAAAAGTAAGTGGAGTGTAGTTTGACACCATCAACAAAATGAGATGGCACGGAGAGCTATAGAAAAGTAGCACTGGGAATTGAACGGTACACTAATATGACTAAAATATTCACAATATGATTCTGAAATAGAGATTATGGACTCACTTTCAGAACTTCTTATTATGTCTACTATTGCTAACTTAGTACTGTGCAAAATCTGAGCCACCTCAACTGTTCTATGTTTATTTTATAGAGGAAGATAAATTAAAAATTAAAATTAAAACATTTTCCTGTGACTCGATGCAAAGTGTCTTAAAGACAATTTTAAATTGGTTGTTTATCTACAAAGGCAGCATGGTGGTGTAGTGGTTAGCACTGTCGCCTTGCACAGGTTCTTGGACTGGGTTTGATCCCCGGCCAGGCTCGATTCTCGTCTCTGCGTGCATGGAGTTTGCATGTTCTCCCCGTGCTTGGTGGGTTTCCTCCGGGTACTCCGGTTTCCTCCCACAGTCCAAAGACATGTAGGTTAGGCTAATTGGCGTTCCCAAATTGCCCGTAGTATGTGAATGAGTGAGTGCATGTGTGTGTGTCTGTGCCTTGCGATGGATTGGCACCCTGTCCAGGGTGTACCCTGCCATGTGCCCTAAGTCTGTTGGGATATGCTCCAGGCCCCCGTGACCCTGAATACAGGAATAAGCGGTATAGATGATCAGTGAGTTAGAGTGTTTATCTACAACCTCAGCTGCAACATCATTTCCCCTCTTGTCCGTTCTAACTACTCAGCATTCAGCATCACCGGCCTGATCATCTGTCATCATCTGCACCTGTTTCTTATTGGTTCATGCCTTAAGTTAGAGAGATTAAAAATATATATATATATATATATATATATATATATATTTAAATTATTATTAGGTCATTTTGTGGCTTAACAAACAAAAAACATTAATCCTTTGCTGATCAGGTACAGGGACTGGACTGAACAATCTGGGTAAAACGTCCTTCAAGCCTGGAGAACTATTCTATAAGAGTACATTAAAAATAAAAGAAAGTATGGCTCTTTTGAAATAAAATATACAGAATTGAGGGGTGGCTCAGGACTTTTGTACAGTTCTGTACACTGGGCCTTTTTCAGGGATTAAATACAATAAATATATAAATAAGGTTATTTCTTATAAACAATAAGACTTATTACTCTGCTTCATTCATTCACGACTGGTTCACACTGTTGCCTCATTTCCTCCTTCGGTTGCTAAAATTTCAACTAATATTTTCCACCAACTATTACATTGCTGGAACATTTGCCACAGGAGAGTTCAGGCATTTTACACCATTACACATGTAGTTTAAAACCCACTCAGCTTGTCCAACAGGAAACATTCAGTACTCCTGTTCTAATGAGGGTGATTTCCTTTTAGCACATAACTCTGCAGAGTGTGTAATACTGAACAAAGGTGAACTATGAATTAATGTTTAATTATTTCTAAAAAAAAAAAAAAGCAAAAATCAATTTCACATTCCAAGTGTTGTTGTGATATAAAAATTGATTTAACAGTTGTTGTTTTTTTCCCCATCCTGAATAGCACATAATATTTAACAAATTCTATTTGCCCAAAATAGCTGAAATAATTCAAATACATAAAACTCCCTAGCAAGAAATTGCGTAAGCGGTTAGATACACAGAACTGGGCTATCATTCATATGAGCCAAGTTGTTAATCCTGGTTTATTTTGATGAGAGTTTAGTCTGTATGACAGTTTCAGTGTTAGGGTGGATAGGGTTCTGTGCTTGTACCTGGAAAATTAAGAGAAAAAAAAAAAACTGTTTAAATGTAAGGTGTCTTGAAGTCCCCTGAGCAACCTTCAGTTGGTTTTATGTCAGCTTTGACTTTTCTTTTCTTTTCCCATAATAATTTACTTAATGATGCTTTTTTTTAAAAAACTGGATGAAAATTCTGTTGTGTCCTGGGTTTATGTAGTTTAAGTGGTCAGATGCTGGGAAATATGTCAAACATTTTATTGCACAAAGTTAAGAGGCAATTTGACACGATCAATAAAATGAAATGGCACTGATAACTATGGAAAAGTAGCAATGGGAATTGAACGGTACACTAATATGACTATGAAAAATATGATTCTGACATATAGATTATGGACTCACATTCAGAATTTATTATTACTTCAACTACCATTATTTAATTAGTACTGTGCAAAACTTCTGAGCCACCCCAACTGTTCTATCTTTATCTTATATGGGAAAATAAAATCTGGATGAAAATTCTTTTGTGTCTTAGGTTTATGTAGTTTAAGTGGTGTCAGTGTTATTCTTTGGTATCCCTTTGACATCGGGAACTGTGACTCCACCCAGATTACAAATATTTGAGTGGATTGTGTTAGTTAGGAGGACTCCAAATGGTTTACAGCCAAGTTGTATACAAACATTCGGTACATTCAAGCCCAATCTTATATAACCATACCTTCAGTGTCATTATACATCATTTCCAGTAAAAGATCTGTATTTTTGCAAAGAAAGAAAGAAAGAAAGAAAGAAAGAAAGAAAGAAAGAAAGAAGAAAAACAAAGAAGATAAAGATGGTGAGGAAGATAAGCCCTGGAGACATCCTCAAGAACCAATCATCGTTATGCTCTTGACATGATCAACCACTCAAACAAATAGATCTAAATGAAGAACAATGAAAGAATAGCAGGGCCTCTGTATCCTGACCTTACATGAACCTTGTGGACATTTCTGGAACATGAGGAAATAAACCCAAGCCTTCTAACATCATTCAAAATTTTTCAAACATGAAAAAATACACAATTATATTTAAACCTTTTATTTATAGAATCTGTAAATGGACTTTCCCACAAATCAAAAAGCAATAAATATACATCTCAAAAGTACAATGAAGTACACTGAACTTATAAATATCTGAGACGAAAAATCAGCAACAAAACACATCTTAGAATACTTAAGATTGTCTGAAGTTCACACTGACAGTGGGATTTAATAGGGAGAAATGCAATTCTGCATTCAGGTACCACTTACCATCATAAATAAATACAAATATTTATATACTCAACAGTAACAAAAAAGATATTGCACGAAACAAGGCACTTTATAGTTTGACCTACTACAGAGTCTCTTGGGTTATAACACTGGTGTGTGGTCACTTTGTGGTGTTCATTGAAAGTGTTGGCTTTTAGGCTGGACGGGATTGAGATACTGGTCAAACTCACTGCGGTCCAGCTGATCAAGCATGTCCACTCGTACCTGTTCTAGGTAAAATTCTAGTGATGGACCACCTGTGCACAGGACACACGCACAAACTTCTGCCCCCCGCCAATCCCACTGCTCTCCTCTGTGCTGCACTGCATGATGGGAACTGTAGTAGTGGCAGAACTGGCGTTCTGATGAGTACACAGATTGAGCTGGGCTTGCTAAAGATGAGTTTAAGAGCACTCCTCCGTCTGGAAATGCTACCCCAACATTTGTGAATGTTGGCCCATTCTGTAATGGGGCAGCATGGTGCTGGAAATCAGGCCGATGAGGGTGGGTGTATGAGGTGGAGAGTGCGTGTGAGTGTGTGTATGGATATTGAAGAGCTTGGTTCTGGAGCATATAGCTGAGGTGGAGATTGGGTGAGACGTTGGTTTCATTCGAGGTCATCTTGGCAGCACGCTTGTGGGTCTTGCGTCGACGGGGACGGTACTTGTAGTTGGGGTGGTCAATAGTGTGTTGGACTCTGAGTCGCTCTGCCTCCTGCATGTACGGACGTTTCTCTGCCAGAGACATGGCTTTCCAAGTCTTACCTAAAGAACATGCCGGAGAAAAACAGCAAAGATTAGGAATATGACCACTGCTTAAAAAGCAGTCCAAATTTTGTGATGAATAGTGGCATTCCTGATTCAATCAATCAGCTGATTAACAGGGCTTTCTGTATTTAATTGGGAAAACAGTGATCTCAGTATGGATTTTCTGACATTTTGAGATAGCCTAATGGATGACTTAGAGATAGACATATTGCATATTTTCAGCTATGCGTACGTGTATTGCAAATATCCTGGTGACCCTAAGTGTTAAAGACATACGTGCATTTTTGTGGTTTCACTTACCGAGTATTTTGCTCAGGTCGGTGTTTTCCAGATCTGGGTTGAGCTGCGCAAGACGTCGGCGTTCCTCTTTGGTCCAAATGATGAAGGCGTTCAGAGGTCTCCTCACTCGGGTTTCCGGTGTCGGTTTGGTTTCCGGGCTGGAGCAGCTGAGCTCAGATTCAGCAGAGGCCGGGCTGGAAGGCCCTGAGACAGAAACCTCGGGCTGCTCAGACGCTGCGTAACAGCGCGACTCGCTCTCCAGCATTTCTTGCATCGTGCCCATGTCCAGAGAAGGAAACATTCTGTCAAAGTACATGACTGGCTTTAATGCTTCTTCGGTCTGTGCATGTCAATCCTAGAGTTCTAGTCGGACTTTAAGCAGAGAGCTGACCAATGGGCGCACAGAGGAGTGGATTAAAGGTGTGAGCCTCCACAGGTTTCCCACCTTAGTGCGATCTCCCAGACTCAGAGTTAAACAAATACATAATAAAAAGAAATCTTCAAGCATAAAAATAAAACTATATGGTGTATTGTTGTCAAATCGCATGCTTCCTCCTCTTAACCCCAAAACAGCTAAGAAATCAGCAATATTAGTTAATAATCTCAAATGTTTTACATTTAATAGTCTATATTATTTATTTATTTATTTGTGTATTTATGTCGTTAAAAATCTCATATATAATTGAACACCACAACTGGCAATGCTGCTAAATGACTCCAGATCAGATTTCCAAATCATGATCCCCAAATTACGAGCAGGAGAATTATTTTCCCTTCCTCCAATAAAATTAGCAAATTAAATGCTACATTTGTATTAATAATGTGAGCATGTTCAAGAGAAAACGTACTGTATAGTTTAACGCCCTTTAATTCATTTCTTATATACTTTGGTAATTTAACAGATCATAATATGTTTCTCCTCTAGACTTCACAGACAATCGTGTTAGTTAAGCTCAAGTTCTGTGCTCCTAGACTTGAACATGTTTAAATATTTGCCAGGCCTGCAGTTCACGTTCAGGGCAGTCTCACAGTTGCACTACCGAGATTTCTATGCTCCAGGCTGTTCTATACAGTCCCCATATATATATATATATATATATATATATATATATATATATATATATATATATACACGGTATATGGTATAATAATGTACGTTGGGAGTGTCTGTACATAGTCATAGGATCCAGATGATGACATGTATATGTGCTATTATAAAAGCGTGTATCGACAGACGTGCGTGAGACGTTGGTTGAGTGGAGACTTGAAAGAGCATGTGTGAAGGTTATTTTGCTAAGCCTCAGGTTTTTGGGAACGATAAGATTCGCGCGCGGAAACCTGGAACCGTAGGAAGGAAACGTGGCCTTGGAGTGGTGCAGGAGCGCAACAAGCCGCGCGCGCTTTATTTTCCCTGCGGAAAATTCCCGGCCATCACATCAACTCCCTGACAGAGCTCCCTGTGGGATCAACCAAGGGCGGCTTTGTTACCCGAAATGTCAATATCGTTTATGGAAAACAAAGTGCTGTATTTATTTGAGTAAAGTCTTGCAGGCTCTTTAATGTGTCCAACTTTAGTCCATCGTGCTTGCCATCACCAAAGAAACAGACGCACAGTATATCAGAAAAATGCACAATATTCTATATATCTTTAACCTGGGAGTAAAGTTAACGTTATTCTATCACCTTCAGTTATATAACGTGGACGAGAAAGTGTACTTTTATAAAGAATGCATTGACATCATATTTATACACAGAGAGCACTTTTCATCTTAGAATCCACGTTGAATTGCATGCTTTATGCAGATTCAGCAATGCCGTTGCATATATTGAAAGCACGGTCACGAATGCATTAAGTAGCAATATAATCACACCCAATGCACATCAAGTCATGTCTTGGTGCTGGCACACAGATGAATGAACTTCCCCACAATCGCACACTCACAAGAAAAACCCACTTTCATTACTTTGGTAATATTTTAAAATCCTGAGATATTTGTAATGCAAATTTTGGTGCACACATTTGATCATATGTCAACGATATGAGTGACTATCAGCTTCTTGCAAATCTTTGTATGGTGGAGACACAAAGCAATTCTATACAAGTACGTTTGCTGAATGCTGCAATCATGCTGAAAAGTGAAAATTGCCCTCTGTTTATTTAAAATTTTATACCCTGTAGTAGTTTTAGAGAGAGAAGTTACAACAGAAGTTACAAAAAGGAAATGATTTTAACTTCTGTTGGATGCCTGAAATTATGGAAAATTATGGAAAAGTATGCCAAATGTGTGTTTTACATGAAGGGTAGGTGTCATACTGTTAAGGAAAAAGCCACACAGTTATCTACTTTTTCCATCCTATGCTAATTTCTCTTGTACATGTTTTCATGCTCCTGCGTTTTAGGTCTTCTCTATGCTATAAGGCACACCGATTTAAGGATTTGCAATTGTTTGCTCTTTTATTTGATGGTGTAGGTGTTTTATTTCAATGATCAAATTCATTCTTCCACTTTTAAATGATGCATCTCTGGAGTATTGCTGCCTAGAGCTTTGTTGTTTACCTTTTAGCTCTAATACACACAGAGGACATATAGAGAGAGAGCTGTTCTGAGGGTTTGACTAATGCACCTGCTGCTAATACGTGTGTGCGTATGTGTGTGTCAGAGAGAGAGAAAGACAGAGAGAGACTTCAATTCCCTGTTGTGCATCAGCAGCCATAATATAATCATGGACAGAATCGCGTTGACACCTTGATCAAACACACAGTCATCCATTCAGAACTGGCCTCTCAGTTAATTCAATGAGGCCAGTGATCAAGGTTGAGATTATTATCTGTGTGGTCTGGCTCATGTCTGCCGGCGCAGTGAAACCTGTTTCCCCTCCTCACAAAGCAGAGACGAGCGTCCATTAATCGATACAATTTAGGAATAATGATACATGTTAGACAGTCTAATGATACTGCAGGGTAATCGAATTGAAGTGGAGCGCCTCGTGCGGTTTTTTTTTTTCTTCTTTCTTTTTCTTGTCATGATGAGTTGATGATTGAGTATTTGTTAATTAGAGACTAATTTGATCTCGCGAAAGTGATGATGAAATGAGAAATTACTGAGAAGGCAATGTAAGTGCATTAGAACGCCGAAGAGATTTGGGATGATCAAAGCCTCTGATTACTTTTTTGTTTTTGTTTTTTTTTGTTTTTTTTGTCAAATTTCCTTTAGACAAAAAAAAAAAAATCTATAATCTAAAATCTAAATATATAGTTATAAATATGACTTTGATCCCTCTTTGGTTGATTGACTAGACTTGGATTGTAGACTTCAGTAAACATGATAAGTATAAAGACTTCCTTTGATTTTAAACAAACATTACACAAAATATAAGTATTCATTGGTCTGTGTCATGCGTGTTTTTATCCAAAGTTTTTAAGATATTTATGGAATGACTTTATGCCCAACCTGTATTGCTACAAAATATTACTAATAATAATACTATTACTACTACTAATACTACTAATAATAAATAATAATAATAATTGCGTTGTTTTTTCTTCTTTAATTTGTAAGAACAACAATTAAATTAATTTGTTCAAATGTTGAAGTCTATGTGGAGTGTCGTATCGAGAAAGCAATCAACAAGACATATTGCCATCCTAACCGTGTGCACTTCCCAGATGGGAATACACTTCTTATGATGTAGGAATTTGCATACAAAAGGGATGAAATGACAGCACACCAATACACATTTCACTAGTGCCCTAATGTGTGTTTACTCTAATAAGTGATTCCTTTTCTTTATGTAAAGCTGCGCTGTATGGAACACAAGCGCGGAATCCACATACGCGCGTGAGCTCGCGCGCAGGCCGCTAATGGGTTTAGTTAATGACAGCGCGCGGCTCAGCGTGAATACAATAATGTTAACAGTTTCGGTTGACATTTTTTCTATCATTGCAGGAAATACCGTCGAACCTTCCAGCGACCTTTGCTCGTTTAAACGTAAATGCATCTAAATGCATGTAAAGGCATCTATGCAAGTGTATTGTAACCTGCACTGAAAAAAAAAAAGTCAACATATAGTCAACAATATAGTCTATTTAAAACAAGAGCAGAATTTACACTCAGGCTCAACATAAATGAATACTGATGAAAACAATTGTATATAAATGTGAAGTGCATTGATTAGAATATAACAGATTAACAATATATCTTCATAAGTTCTAGTCATGTATCATCATAAAGGAGAATGTATTAGATACAAACTAAAAGTAAAAATTGAAAGAGATGGACCCTCATGATGTACCTTAATAATATTGAAAGTTTAAAGCCATTCCCTGATTTTGTACAACCACATGTTATGCGAGATAGAAACATTAATGTTGTGGCAATGCATAGATACATTAATACATTTATTTTATTTACGTACGTTCGTAGCCAAACTTGTGTGATTGGCTTTGTAAGTATGTTCTTGTGCCCTGAAATGGGTTGGCACACCATCCAGGATGTCTCCTGCCTTGTGTTCTGGGCTTCGTGGGATAGTCCCTCTATTATCCATTATAGGATAATAATAATAATAATAATAATAATAATAATAATATAATATAATAATAATAAAGGATTATTAGGAACACCATACTAATACAGTGTTTGACCCCCTTTCGCCTTCAGAACTGCCTTAATTCTATGTGGCATTGATTCAACAAGGTGCTGAAAGCATTCTTTAGAAACGTTGGCCCATATGGATAGGATAGCATCTTGCAGTTGATGCAATTTTGGTGAGATTGTGCAAATTGTAGCCTCTTTTTCCTATTTGTAGTGGAGATGAGTGGTACCCGGTGGGGTTTTCTGCTGTTGTAGCCCATCTGCCTCAAGGTTGTGCGTGTTGTGGGTTCACAAATGCTTTGCTGCATACCTCGGTTGTAACGAGTGGTTATTTCAGTCAAAGTTGCTCTTCTATCAGCTTGAATCAGTCGGCCCATTCTCCTCTGACCTCTAGCATCAACAAGGCATTTTCGCCCACAGGACTGCCGCATACTGGATGTTTTTCCCTTTTCACACCATTCTTTGTAATATTATTATTGTTATTATTATTATTATTATTATTATATTATATTATTATTATTATTATTGAGCACACACATCATTGCTGCTTAAAAAAGCATTTTCATGCCTGCCCTGGAAGAGATGCCAGTCAGTTCCAGAGCTATAGTCAAAATTGTTTAACAGGGAAATTTGAACATTGTGATTTAAAATAACAATCCAAAAAACGTTTATAAATAGTGAAAAAATATCCTTAATGGCACAAAAATTTATCAATAAAATTACTCATATTAGTCATAATATACTCATGTACTGTAGTTATGACTCCAATTACCTCATAATATCATAGTTTTAAAAACATTAAATCACACCTTGATGTACCTGTATTTACAGTATACAGTACGGTATACATGTGTATATATGTGTTTGTTTGTTTGTGTGTGTGTGTGTGTGTGTGTGTGTGTGTGTGTGTGTGTGTGTGTGTGTGTGTGTGTGTGTGTTGAATGTTGGCCCAGATCATCTGGAATGTGGTAATCCACAGCTAGATTGTGTGCAATTGAATGGGCTCTGTGCTTTGTGAATGGGGATTGTCTTGAACACAATGTTCCATTGTATTGGACAGCAGACATATATGAGACTGAGCAGAACACTGTCAGAACGGAGCAGAGCCAGAAAGTGTGAGGAACTCTGGAGAATTTGCACCTTTTTCCCCCATGTTCAGATCACGTTAACTGGGATGTATCTCTTGGAAATAATGGGTCTTATAGAACTGGTTGGATTTACCTGCTGGATATGGCGGTGCCAAAAACTGAGTTGCTTTGGACTGGATACTTGGACTGAGTGGCGTTTATGTGTATGAGGTTACCGAGTGTTTCTCCTGACTAGTAGAAATTGGATGACGCTTTTTAAAAAGGATTTCACACCAGAAGTGATGAGATTTTGTGTTTATTCACAGTGTATATCAAATTCCTGTGTGTACTACATTTTCTAAATTTGGTATGTAGTCTGTTATTTAATGGCCAACATTCGTGAAATAAGGTTATTTGTCTGGAAGGTTATTTGTCTGAAAGTTTTTTGGGATAGATACAGAATACCAAGAGAAAAAAAAAACCCAGCCATGTTTAGCACATTTCCATATAATGTATCACATGGAGTCTTAATGTGTGGGTGCTTGAATGTGTGTGTGTGTGTGTGTGTGTGTGTGTGTGTGTGTGTGTGTGTGTGTGTGTGTGTGTGTGTGTGTGTGTGTGTGTGTGTGTGTGTGTGTGAGAGAGAGACAGGGAGAGAGAGAAATTAGCGCTTCTCCATACAGAGCTGCATTAAATGGCATTGTGTTTGTATTACACTGCATTGTGTTAGCAGCCATTGGAATCAGATAGGTGCATAGACCTCATCCTCTCTCCCTCTGTTTCTGTACCAGATAAGCAGGTGAGTATGAACACAGTCTGAGTGTATTGCCCCACGCCCCCTCCTCAAACAGGGGTCTGGGGCCTGTAAGACAACACACAAACACACACCCACAGAGGATTACAAGACCCCTGGGGCACCGTGCTTACAGTGGCCTCATTAGTGCAACACAATGACACCCCACCTCTTAAAGTAGATAGTAGATAATACACGCACTCGCCACACACACACACGCACACACACGCGCACACACACGCGCACACACACACGCACACACACACGCACACACACACGCACACACACACGCACACACCACACCACGCAACACCACGCACACACACACACGGCACACACACACACACACACACACGCACACACACACACACACACACACACACACACACAGAAAGAAATTTCACTTTATTAGATGTGTTCCTGCATTGGATATGCAGAAAGGTTGAGAAATTTAATTTGAGAAATTTAAATCACAATGAACCTTTTTAAAGATGGTTTGATATATTGCCAACACTCACTTTGATTTTTATAAAGTACAGTATATCTACTGAATATTCATTTTCCACTTCTGTTGTGTATTCAGTTGAATTTTTAAATGTCATATAAAATTGTACGTGTGATATTACTTGTTTCCTTACCATTTAGTAAAAATGTTAGTGACCTTATAGTGATATGGAATATGCATATCCATACTTATGTCATATTAGGCACCCATGTCCAAGTTTGAAATTGTACAGTATAAATTCCATGTATTGCTCACGTACAACCTAAAGGAAATGGAAAATCCCTCATATTTCATCTTCCAAACTTCTGACTAATTATAAAGCTCTTCCTCGATCAAATTTATGAAGATGCCCTGTTGCCCCTTAACTCCAGGCCCTTCTTACAGGCTTGTCAAAGGTGCAGGCCTGGAATGCGTAAGCCTTTGAAGAGTATGTGTGTGTGTGTGTGTGTGTGTGTGTGCGTGTTAAAGGATTTATAGCACACTAGCATTCAGTGCTAATGCTGAATTGTATTCCAGTTGGTGTATGTGATAAGACAGCATTATCAGCCTCTGCCCCCCTGAAACTATTGTTCACCTCTCAAGCAGCTGTGATCAACTACTGTATGTCACAGCAGGCTACTGCACTGTATTCAGCACTGATCCAAAAACACACGCATACAGAGAAGCATTCCAGTTTACACACGCACGCATTTTACAGGGGGTTTCCAATGAACCATTTCTGCAGAGTTGTGTCTTTTTGTGTCAATCTGACACTTCTACAACTTTTAAAAAGTTTTTGTCCCTGGAAAGTATGCAAGTGCGTTATATGCATTTTATCATTCAGATTACATTATTATTGATTATTTCTTTATTTCTAAATGTTTTACTGTAAGTGTTTTAATAATAATGCTTTTTTTTTTGACCAACACCACCACCACCACCACAACAACAACAAAAATCATCATATCATCATATCATCATATACTGTACAATGGGAATTTTGTTGTATTGTTCTGGGACATGTTTCCATTTTAGTTCAAGGTAAAATTACATAAATGACTAAACCAAGGTTATCATGCTTGGGTAATTTTATACGTATCATATGTATGTTCAGTTTATATAATAAGATTAAAGACCTAATTTTATTATTATTATTATTATTATACACCTTGAACACTTATACTATAAAGTATACTTCCTGAGTTGTAACAAATTTTAAGTTATGACTGTATAATATTTAACCATTCCAGTTTTTCAAATCATACAGTACTCTTCTAAATAGTGTGCCAGAATAGTGTTGTCTCTGTGATGGACATCATCAATACTTGTACTGGCATTGGATTTCAGTCTAAAATGTAGTACAGTGTTGCTCATTTGGAGACATTGACTATGTTTTAAAAATGGAAAAGAAATGAAAGAGATCACAAAACATTTTTAATTGACAGTGCTGAGTAAGTAAATATGTTTTAGGTGTAATGATTAATGCCAAGGGAGTAGTTTTCTTTTTTAATGTGAGATTTTTGAGACAAAAACATGTAAATAATGTAAC
This sequence comes from Clarias magur, assembly GCA_013621035.1. Lineage (NCBI taxonomy): Eukaryota > Metazoa > Chordata > Actinopteri > Siluriformes > Clariidae > Clarias > Clarias magur. Next base: position 666,514 of record QNUK01000307.1, on the reverse strand, counting down.
ATGAAAATTTCTTTCCTTTGAAATACCATTGAATAGCCCCCCAAAAGACTAGAGATGGTCCTAGCAAAGATTAGATTCAGTTGCATTTTAAAAACTGTCTTAGATGCTGCATTATCCTCATAACTCAAATAAAAATACCAAATTGGGAAATTGTAAGTTTAGACACCAGTCACATATATAGCACGTCTTGAGTCAAGTAAAAACACAGTGAGCTTGATTGTTTTTTTTTTTTTTTTACAGAATCATTTCTTAGCTGCTTTCACTTGAATAAGACTCTGACAAGCTTAGGTAAAAAAAAAAAAAAAAAAAAATCATCTCGGTTGAACCCTACAACAGGGTGTTTCCTGTCCAGAAGGCCTTCAGTTATAACCCTTATAGCAAGAACTCTTAAGGAATATATAACATTTATTTGTAAATTAATGCTTGTGTTAAAAACTCGAGACCAGGTTCAGGTAGGTGATCCTGAGATGTTCTCTCTGTTGCTCTCTCGCTCATATATACACAAACAGTGGGTTTGGTGTTCACTGTGAGTTGAACACTGGATTTCTGCTGCTTTGAAGATAAGCGCTGGTGTTCGCTCATAAACACTGATTGTGGCCTCGCTTTCCTGAGATTTTGATTTATTTAGAGAGTTGCGCTGAGAGCAGTCGGACCTCTCTTCCTGCCCTTTTCTGGCCATGTAAATCTCGCTTTATTATTGGCAGCAGGAAAACACTCCATCACACACATGCGCCACCCTCAGTTCACCTCAAGGCCCAGTGCGGACAGACCAGCCCAAAAGAATGGCCTACTGGGAGTTTGATGGAAAATGATTTTAAAACGCTTCAGCAGTTAAGACGAAGTTCAGTTTCTTGTCTTCCTGTCAATTCCATGTGCACGTACAGCAGAGAGAAACACTGCAACTCCAGGAGCAGGGTGATATGGGCAACAAAGACAATGCAGGGACTAATGAACAAAGAGCTACACTTCACAGCAACATGAACACATGCTGCAGAACAACATACCTAAAATTACATGTTTTTATTATTTGAAATAATAAAATTAAATCATATTGCTGAAATCAAGATATCTGAATCTTGTCAGAAAAAATTGGATTTAAGTAACGTAGGCAAAATTTCTCTCTCTCGCTCTCTCTCTCTCTCTCTCACACACACACATACACACACACTAACATCAACACAAACATGTGCTTCCTTCGATAAAGCCAGCAGAGACTGAAGCCCTTGTGACAAGATCTTGTGCTATTAATAGACTGTAGTAACCTCTGTTTGCAACACTCCGAAAAATCACAAAGGGTCAAGTAACCTCATACACTTTACTGAAACATACACTAATTTGATTTTAACAGGCTGTGTGCGAACATGTGCTGAAACATTTGCTGTAAGAAACGCCCATGAAAAAGTAAAGTCAAGGCATCACATACTGTATGTGTATGTAAAAAAAAAAAAAGGTCATATACATAAATGACCGATGTCTATCCATTTAGGCCTGTAAACATTTTTTACAAGCTGGTCATAGAAAAGAAAATATTCCAGTGCTCATGGATTAAATATGCACCGCTACACCCTGTGCTCTTTAACATTTCAGCTGTGTTTGCTTCATTCGCGACATTTCTCAGGGAGAATGTCAGGAATGCATCAAGCAGGTGAGAGCTCTTCACCTCCGGACATAGTATAAAGAGATCATCACTGTGCTTTGGAAAGCATACAGGAAATATGTCGATGTATCACAAAGTGCAGTTATTTTTCCTCCTGTATTAGAGCTCGTCCTTCTCTACCGTGCTAGCTGATTGTATTTTTTTTTTTCCCCTTCAGCAAGTCGATGGAGAATCAGCGCCTCGGCCCGGATACAGCTGTATGTGAGTAACACCACGTTCACAGCCACTTTGCCTGGTTGCGTCTACATACACACAAAACAGAGGCTGGAGAAATGCAGCTGGTTCCTGTTTTCAGACCCCAATGCCTCCTATTTTCCCTCCATTTCCCGCTCACCTGCTCCAGCTGATCCTAATTTCTTCGCTTCAGAACAACCCCTGGTGTAGAAATGACGGTACCAAACTGTACTTTTTTGTTGCTACCAGCAATGGGTAGTGTACAGCGCCATGAAATTCGAAGCGCACAATTGTCCAGAATGTCTTATGGCATCATGACTTCCCTTCACTGGAACTAAGAGGCTCAAACCTGTTCCAGCAGGACAATGAATTTGAGCACAAAGCAAACTTTATGAACACATGGTTTACCAAATTTGAAGTGAAAGGACTCGAGTTTCCTGCACAGAGCCTTGACCTGAACCCCTCTGAAGACTTTTGGGATGAACTGGAACAGTGAATGTACACAAGGCATTCTTGTCCATCATGGGCTGACCTAGATCATATCTCCACAGCCACGTTCCAAAATACTTTCCAGAAGGATGGAGGTTGTTGCAGCAGCAAAGACCAATTTCATATTAATGCTCAGTCTTTGTAAAGGACAATCAGCAAGCACAGCTGGTTGAAATGGTCAGGTGCCCAATCAAGATTCATAAACTGCAAGTGGTAGGTTTGACTGTACCACCTCAGCAAGCACAAAAAGTGCACAGGATAATTTTTTGTGTGAAAGTTACTTTCCAGGTTCAGTATTAGTTGACTAAATTTATTAATAAATTACAGCTGTGGTATTTTCTTAAGTGTTAGTAAAACCGTTTCCTTACACAATTACACAGCTGGCTTGTACCGTAGTTTGCACAGACCAAGTTAAGATTTTCCATAATGCTGTATTCATTTTTTTTATTCTCGTCTTTCAGTGCCAGACTTACGGAAATCTGACTTTAATCAAAGGAATTAATTCCTCTAATTAAAGTCTCTTCATTCAACAGTTATAAAGAACTAATTACTAGGAATTAAAATCTGACCACATTAAACCTAATCTAACCTCACATCCATTTATCAACTATGTTGGGACGTTTTTGGAGAATTCATAAATGGGCTGGTGAAGGGTTAATATCTGAATGTAATTTTCTTTCAAAAGTAAAGGAAGCAGAAGCTGATTGTACTTGCAGGCTTTAGGTGATATCCTAATTACAGGAAGTTTCCTGGTATACCCACAAATAGGCCTATGAATCCATAAAATAATTAGTATAAATAAATACCTCATCCATGCATTTCCTCCTGACTTTACCCTTTCCTCAATGCAAGACTTTTTTTATTTGGCAGCAGTCAATGGTTATGCATTTCTATTGGTAAACGCAGATCAGGACTTACTTCCATTTAAGGGGAAATAAGCTATGTTAATAAACTCAATGTCTTAACAATGAAGATGTCGAAAGAAATCGAGGAAACTGGACTAATGAACAGCCATGCAACGGAAACAAGCAATAACACTCCAAAACAAGTCAAGCTCTAGCATGGTGACAGTTTATTACTAATTAACAAAACACAATGATACATATTTACACAATATCATTTAGAAAACTGGATGTCTGAGTGCTGTTAAGCCACATTATATATTATGAACCGTAGAACTTCAAGACATCCTTGTCAGTTGGTTTAAGGATCTTCTTCTCGGTCAAATTTACTACCCAGCCTGGAGCCAAACCAAAAAAGATCTGTCGCGGGTCTTTCCTCTCTGCTAACATTTTGCACATTGTTTCTGTTGACATGTCTGGTAATGTGTAGCCGTATTTCTTTGCCAGAGCAAGCCGGGCGGCCTGGATCTGCTCTGGATCAGCAAGATAACCGCGGTTACTGGCATCTATGTAGTATGGAAGGAGATCTTCACCAGGAAGCATGCGCTTTGGAATGGGCTGGCCGGTCATGAAGAATGGCACTGGTTTGACAAGGATTTCTACAACAAAAGACAACACAAAAAAAACATTATTGCAGGGTTGTGCATTGTGGCTAAAAATATCCTTACTTTTTCTGGGTTGGACAATTTCTTCACAATTTTATCATAATTAATTCCATGTTAGATTTAATACTATTTTGTAGGGATTGGAAACCACCAATCACCACCCAATACAAAATCATCATGATACTTAGGTTGCGATTTGTTTAATTTTGCTATTCTGTAAAGTATTGTGATTTTATAAATATCCCGATTTGATATTAGATTTTTTTTATTTTATTTTGTTTTAAAGAGCTTGAACCTTTTAAAAAAAGTTGAGTCATAACTCAGGAGTTATATACCTTAACTTCATTAAACAGCTTCACAACTAAATTGAACAGGAGCAATTAAGTGTAGCCAGTTTCTTAGATTAGTTTTTTTCACTTAAGAAACCAAAGGCAGCATTTAAAACAATACAAAATAACTTCAAATACAATAGTTAACTTTTAACTTAGAATTAAAGTCAACAAATTCAGTTTTTACCGCACAGCATGTACCTCTGGCATCCACCATTATATTTAATATTACATAATAACATAGTATTTCTAAACAAACTTAGCAAATAATTCACTGAATTAAATGCCTCCAAAGTCTTGATTGTGGGTTGAGCAGTTGCATGCTTCTAATGCGGGCACACACATGTTATGCACATTTTAATACAATGAAAATGCATTTCTATTGCACAACTCAGAAGCTGTTCAAGATGTCCATGGCCGATCAGTCATGGCCGTTCACGCTGAAAAAACAAACAATTGCACTGGCTGATCGAATGACGCATCTCCATTATTTAATGTAAACCCTTTTGGAGTCTATGTAGCGATACGTGAATCAACACACAAAAAATAATGATTCCTATCTGTATTGAGTAGTAGTTGCATCATGGTACTTGATAATAATGGATAGTTTAATTGTTCGTGATCTGAAATGATCCAAGCCACCAACATTTATTAGAATTGTCAGCGGACTCCATGCTTTGTGTACATTTACATGCATACATGACTCACCTAAGCTGCGAGGGTCGTAGTAGCTGGTTGAGATTACACCTCCGTTACGTTCCACTGCAGCAATGGCAGCTTCAGACGCACGTTGAACCTCAAGATTCACCTTTGCACAGAATATGTCTTCTCCCTTGAACAGACAGAAGAACACTTCAGTTGGCTCACTAAATACAACACCTTTAAAAATGACTGACTGCTGCCCCCCTATGGACAATCTAATTCATTTCAACCTGATTAGGAAGTTATGTGAGAAATTTGTCACAATTTAATACAACTTTAGTTAAACCACTGCGGAATATGACTTGGACACATTAAATACTTCTTTTTTTTTTTTAACCCCTAACATCATAATCATAATGCACAAACCTCTTCAACAAGATGGACCCCATAATCTCGTTTAAGCGGCTGGATCGTGACTCCTCTGCCATTGACGAGCTGTGTGAGGTCTATGGGCCGTGATGTATCCACACGGCCAAGGTCTATTAAATACTGTAGCCTGCGCAGCGTGAGTGGTGGGTACTGCGGTCGACGGCTGAAGACAGATACACCATTGGTTACGTTTAAAATAAGCAGGAGGTTGTGGAAAAGGGAGTATACCTTAAACAATAGCAGTAAAATATCAGTGTAGTTTTTCCCACCTGTGTCCCTCATTATATCCATATTTAGGAATGAGCAGGTAGAATGGGGTCTGGCCTCCCTCAAAGCCTAGACGAGGACGGTTCCCACGCTGCCGTTCCCCTTTGTGACCTCTTCCACTTTTATTTCCACCATGCATGCCTCTGCCCCGACGCTTCTCCTGTGAAGAGACATTATTTTAACTGCTTAAGTCACACTTCTGCATTATACAACCCACACAATTTCACTCTAATATCCTATTTTTTGGATACATCTATGCATTAAATACCCTAGCTCAGAATTACCCTCTGATACAGCAGGTGGCAGTATACACCTAGTTACTTTGCGAGCCAAATTTAAACACAGAGAAGAAGAGAACAGAATGTCAATCTTCTTGCTATGTCTAATAATATTTATATTCTGGGAAAAAGTCAAGAGCAACACACTTATGTGCCTTCCTACTTTATCAGCAACCGTATCATTCTCCATTTTGCAGGGTACTTGGGCACGGTTCCCGAGCGTGGAACACTTGTGTTCTCATTAATCAAAATGAACTAGATTATGGGGTCAAGCGTTCTCGGGAATAATACAAAAGCCCTAATGTGAAAACACTCCAAATAAATCCAATTTTTAGATCTTTGGAGAAATCTTTTCTTTTCAATATAGTAAATCTGTACAATTAAATAAATTCCAGCATTTGTTATAGAACATGCTTTAAATTTCCACAGCCAGCTGAGTGCTCATACATGTATAGAGGACAATTAACTGTTGTAAGAAAAATTAATCCTGTCCATCACTTCTACGTTTCAGATGCAACTACAAGAAATGTTCAAGTCATGTGATGAAATTTCTTATGAAGAAAACCGTAAAATTGACATTTACAGAGGACTCCAACTCTGTACAGTTCGGTGATGATACTCTTAGCTGCAGTACAACATTTGAATGGTAGAAATGGTTTAAAGAGATTCGCACATCAACTGCAGCTGTTCCTGTGAACATTCAGCGAATGGTACTCCTGATCCTTGAACACTGACAGATAACTTGCGGAAGAGCAGCCTATGTCTGTGGGAACTGTACACACAATCATTTGCCAACACCACTTGCACACTACAGGAACTCGGCTGGAAATTGCCACATCCCCCTGTACAATCCTGACCTCAATCCAAGTCATTTCCACATGATTTGGCCATTAAAAGGTGTTCTTGGGAGGCCAGCGTTTCAGATGTGTAGCAGGCAGTACAATTGAGAAATATTTCTACCTTGATGGTATCCAAGCACTAGTGAAACACTGGGATAAGTGCATTAGTGCACCAGGGGACTGTATAGAGAAATAAATGTAGTTATTACTCTCATAACTGTGCAAACAAAAGTCCCAGTTAGACATGAACACATCTTGTATATTCCAGAGCCCTGGCAGTTCCGCTTAATTACCTGACAACATTTGATTTGTTACTAATACTAAAAAGTAACATTTTACCTACAATGTCCTTGTAGGTTAAAAAAATTATTCGGTTTTACAGTGTTAGAGAACACTCTACCAACATCATGCCAACCAGTGAAAAAAAACCCCGGCAAAATAGCATTAGCTAAAGGAATACATGTTATGCATTAAAAAAAAATAATAATTATGGCACAGACCTCACCTTAAATCTAGTTACCCATAGGCTACATATTGTTGAACAGGCTAGTACTCATTTAAATAACATTTCTCCAAAACAATAGCTTTATTTTTTGCTAACTTCAGTGACTCAATGTGAATTTAACTGTCTAGAGACACGTTTTCTAATATTCAGCATTTCGCATCTTTTTTTTTAATTAACAAAACAAACTAAACCATCACAGTTTGCTCTAGCTAACAAGCTAACCGTCTAGCTAATAGAGCGCTGCTGTTTCACACAGAAACATGACTTACATTTCTCCTTGCACCAGGATTTGGCCGGAGGTTAGCTAATGTTATCCGGGGTAAATTTTTCAAAATGTCTATACTTTTTCCACCGGTGGTCTTGGACACAGACATTTGTCTTGCTGCACATTTGCTAGTCAACCTAGTCAAGGGCAAGTGTCATGGCGGACAGGCACGTGGTTCAGCGCACCGGAAAAACATCGAGTGAGATACGGAAGTGCAGGAGAATGTCAAATCTCTGCACAAATGAGGGTATCTAGATATTGTGTTTAAAGTCCATGTTAGAAACGTATATACACCACAATATAAGGAGACACGTTCTAAAAACTTCTGGAGTTAATAATGTTTTAAAAATCGCCATTCAGAATAAATAATGAAGAAACTATGGCTGTTAATTAAGAACAAATCCTCATACATACATGATGGCTGTTCATATTAAACTACCGTTACAAACACGATTATAAAAACTTTATATATATATATATATATATAATTGCGAATAAATTATAATAAAGGAGTTATATTAAAAACAATCTTTCCCTATGGAGATGCCGGGGATTGAACCCGGGGCCTCATACATGCAAAGCATGCGCTCTACCACTGAGCTACATCCCCTACGACGAAACACTGTAAGTCTCTTCACTTAAGCGTTACTAAGAATCGCAAACGTGCCAATTTCATCGTTAATTCAAATAAGCTACCGACAGAAAACGTTTTTATTTTCAAACCACATTCGCACCTTTTCTACTGCATTCTGCGCATTAAGTGTATAGAAAAGCATAAAATTGCTAAATAAAAAATGTTTGCTTTAACAGTTTTTTTTTTCAATTATTAAAACCAAGTACAACATTCTTAGACTTTACCAACATCTAAAACAATTATTATTATTATTATTCGTTATAGATTATAAATACATACACACACTGATACATATAAAGTATATTAATATGTACTAGGGGTGTAACTCACTAAAAATAGAATATTCAAATTGAGCAAAATTAATGAATGTAATAAAACAAGTTTTTTTTTAATGGTGAGGAATTGTATTTGACCAAACAAACAAGTAAACATTTTGCATTTCTTTTGCAGAAATGGGCATTACACATGGGCATTCTGCACAGAACCTGGCAACCCTGCTTATGGAAGATAAGACACTACTCGGTATCAAACTTTGCTGTTCAGTAATTCTGCACACTGCTCCTCAGATGTAGAATCTCATGGTGCATACGTGGACCCTATGACCCAATGCAGCGGATATCCCGGGTGAGGTGTCATTTGAAATATACTATTTGGAAACACTAATCAGCTTACAACCCATGTCTTTGGATTATAGCAAAAACCCACAAAGCACAGGGAGGACATGCACACTTAACACACACCCCAGTGGTAAGATTCAAACAACCCAATACCGAAGGTGCAGGAAAAGTGTGCTTACCACTGAGGTGCCATACCCCCTAGTATGCATATTCAGCTACAAAATAAAACCATACCTTTACCACACTTCTGTAAAAGCAAAAGAAATGCATTTATATCTTGAGTTATTGTTATAAATGTCACTCAGAATGCATGCTGTGCACTGGTCTGCATATCTCTGCTGGCTGTCCACAAAAATAATCATCCAAATAACTGTCAAATTTTATGCTTCTTTACTGTACTTGTATCTTGTAAGATCATCCTGTCAAAGAAAATGGTTTTAAAGTACCTGGATGCAGTGCTGGTCCCAAGCCCAGATAAAATGGGAGGGTTGTGTCAGTCAGCATCCGGCGAAAAAACCTGTGTCAAGCTTGTATGTGCGGACTGGATGGTCTACTGTGGCGACAGAAAGACTAATAACAACAACAATACCATAGAGTATGTGGCTTATATGATCCCATTTATCTGCAGCAGTATTGTAAGTGCAACACAGTTTTATAATAGATTCTCAAGCTTTTCTGATTTTCGGAATTGTAGCAAAACCAAAAATCTGCAGGAAGTAATGGCAGCCAAGACGCTGAGACCAAATGTGTATAACTAAAATCCTGCTTGTTTTTTTGTTTGTCTGGACAGATGGCAGGCGATGTTTGTACGGGATGGCAGTAGCCATTGTCATCACCAACCTTTGTGTCATAGTGTGAACGCATCACAGACCGGTGGAACGTGTGGATGGTGTAGCTGGCCTCCTTAACTGTATATATCCACTCCTGCGTACTTGCTAATTAATTGCCACATTCAACACTTCAAATTATTTTCTTATCCAGAAACACCTTCAAAAGTCAACAACAACTTCATTATGCTAAAAATGTCTGTTGAAGTCATTTCATGTGAATTTGTTCTGGCTTTCCAGGTTTTTCCCATTCTCCTAAATAACACGTTATTAGGTGAATTGACTGCAATAAATTGCCACCAAGTGCATAGTACAATATAGTAGACTGACTTCCCATTTGGGATGACTTGTTCCACTGTGTGCCCAGAGTCACCCACCTTACCCAGAGTGTGCCTGGCTAACCTGGGGACAGGTTTTTCCCATCCCATCCAAATGGTCCCATCCTTTCTTGTCTAACAACATATTCCAATTCATATATTTCCAGTCATAATTTTAATGCTTGGCCGTTTTTTAGTGCTCAGTAGCTTTTATGTGTTTAGAAAAAGAAATGTTTTGTAATGGAAATTACAAAATATCCCAGCATATTTTACAAATTTCATGGGAAATATCCTTTTAACAAGGTGTCAATACTTGTAAAATAAATATAAATCTTTTTTCCCCATACAATTTCCATACAGGGTCAAGATGGGTGATAAGAAGAACCTGTACGAATACAGAACTGCACAAATGCATAGTTTGTACCACATGTCCGGAAGTGAATTGCCTTTTTTATTACTTTAGGGTGACTTTATAAAATGTCAGCAAATACGGTATATTTGTTTCAACGTGTTGGAACTCCATGACGGGGCAATTGCAGCAGATATGTCATTGTCAAACTGACCAACATTTTATTGGCACTTGATGAACCAATAGCAGCCGCGTATTACTCATAACATTAACGTTCCACCAATCAGGAAACACATAAAACCAAGTCATGCGAAAAGGCAGGACTTCCTGTGTCACTTTGAAGTATGGGTATGTGTGGTTGGGTTGCCGCAGAGAGCTGATCTTAGATCAGATCTTTCCATTTACGTATCGTAAAACATGACCATGTTAGACTAGAACTGATCGGAGAACGGTTTTGGAGTGTGAATGCAGGCAGCTATATGAGGATCTGCATGGCTCTAAGCTAGCCTGCTGTGCACTCTGAAAACTTCTAGGCTTCTTGGTTTATGCTGCCGTTCTGCCTTACCTGATTTGGTTTAATTTGTAAACAAGAAACCAAAGTTTTAATTTACACGCGATTGAGCAGCAGGTTGCACGCTTATTCTCCTATTGAATGTCACCCTTCTCTCCGGTGTATGTGCGGTAATAACATGTCCGCGCCGCTCCCCGCCATTGTACCGGCCGCGCGCAAAGCTACAGCGGCGGTAAGACACACACCCACCCACCCACACACACGCACACACGCAGAGAGGTTTGCACACCGTTGTAGTAGCATATTAGCATGGCTCCAGGATTACCCTATTTGATCGATACACTATGTTTAGCCAACTCTCAGTGGACACCTGACCATCACACCTGCATGTGCTTCTTAGGGACAGGAATCACCAGTCACCTCTGACACGATATTATCACGATATCTCGGTGCCAATTCGATTGAAATTGCGATTCTACAAGTATCACGATTTTACAAATATACAGATTCTGTACTATATTTTTCTTAGATTTTGTTACAATTTTAAACCCTAAAACATTTAATGATTAATGAAATGTAGCCCGTTCCTTATAACATTAGTTTTTTAACTTAAATATCGAAGTATCTCTTTTATGTCATCCGTCATAATTATTATTTATATAAATATAAATTTCTCCTAAAACACAGGATGAAAATGTGGAAATAGTTCACAATGCACCACCTGTAGGATTATGCAGAAACTGTGATGTTTTACCTCCTCAAACATTTCCAAAACCTAACTTAAGTTTGGAATAATCATTATAGTTTTCATTATTTCTTATAGGGGAAAATCGCTCTGATATCAACACACTCGTATATACAAGCTTCTGGAACGAATTATGCTTGCAATCCAAGGTTTTACTGTAATGTCTTAGTATGTAGAAGCAATGCAGCATCTCTTTACTGGAAGAAAGACACCCAAGCGTGCTCCAGCATGAAAGAGCCTCATGAAGACATGTTTTGCCAAGGTTTTAGTCATAGAACTCAATAAGGCACTAATAATCTCTAATTGGCACTAATGAGGATATATCAGTGCTACAGTGTCACGGCGAGGCAGACCTACTACTTCCATTGATATTTGGGTGTCTTACAGTGGAGAAACTCAAGTGTCCTGCACAGAGCCCTGACCTTAACCACACTCTACACCTTTGGGATGAACTGACACACTTAACTGCACCTCAGCCCTTTTCACCCAACATCAGTGCCTACTTTCATTATAAGCAAACTACTTCTACAAGCAGCACACACATAATATTTTGTGAGCAATTGTCCTATCTGTCATTAGAGGTCGAAGTGATTGGCCAAGTATCTTTGCTTACCCTGAATGTTATCATCAGTATTTTCACAGCTATATATTTAACACCTAATATATGATAGCTGTGTATAATAAAATGGCCACTGGCTGTACATATTAGATACTGTAGATGTGGTTTTGTATAAATTAATAAAGATTACTTTAAATTAATTTAAATAAAAATGTAATTAATAAACAATAGCCTTTGGATTCTGATTAAATTATTTGTTTGGCTAGTACTAGCATTGAATGTGTAACAGTGTGATTATTATAAATGTGCTTTGTGGTAATTAGCAGTGACTTTGATGTTTGCTTAAATTTCCAGGTAATCTTCCTTCATGGCTTGGGAGATACAGGGTAAGGTGTGCACATCCCTGACGTAAGCATGAGTCAACAAAATTTAATTGCCACGTTAAAATAATTATTACTTGCTATTGTTTCCATTAGGCATGGCTGGGCTGAAGCTATGGCTGGGATCAGGACTCCTTACGTCAAGTACATTTGCCCCCATGCGTATGTACTATGCACCATATTATCAAATACACGCAAGTTTCTAAAATTTACATCCCAGGTTAAATTATTATATTTGCTTTTCTCTTTCTTTCGATCATGGATTATGGCAGACCAGTCATGCCAGTTACTCTTAACATGAACATGGCAATGCCTTCCTGGTAAGTATCAGTTATGTTTTAGAGATTTACCTCAACCTCCAACCTCCGTCCTGTTCCAATTTATTTATTTGATTTGTGTCCTAATTCATAGGTTTGATATAATTGGGTTGGGTCCAGATGCAGAGGAGGATGAGACTGGGATTAAAAAAGCTTCAGAAAGCAGTGCGTAGATCTTTGGTGTTTAGCAAAAGGTGTAAACATACTTCTAAATGTTTTATGTCCCCTAATTTCTATTTCCTGTTACAGTCAAAGATTTGATTGATCAGGAGGTAAAGAATGGAATTCCATCTCATCGCATCTTATTGGGTGGCTTTTCTCAGGTCAGAAACAATGCAGTGAAATTTAATTGCTTTAAAAAAAATCTTGTGAATTCTGTGGGTGTTGTAAATGAACCTAAGTAATGAATTAGTTTGACATAATTCAGGTATCATTAACACATGGAGCAGTGATAGTAAATTATTGCTTTAATCTTTTTGTGTGGATTTGTGTGTTTAGGGTGGTGCACTCTCTCTTTATACAGCTCTAAGAACTCATCAGAAACTCGCAGGTGTTGTTGCTCTGAGCTGCTGGCTGCCTCTCAGGAACTCTTACTCAAAAGTATACAATATATGGACAAAACCATCTAGGTGTTTTTCCATATTTACATTTATATGCAGTTTGATAAGTCTCTTTCTCTCTCTCTCTCTGTATCTATAGTCAGTGATTGACACTAATAAGGATATATCAGTGCTACAGTGTCACGGTGAGGCAGACCCACTGGTTCCATTGATATTTGGGCGTCTTACAGTGGAGAAACTCAAGTCCATGCTGAAGCCTAACAGCATCACTTTCAAAGCATATCCTGGGATGGCCCATAATGCCTGCCCAGAGGTCTGTCCCTAAATTAATGAAACAGTGTCGGATTTCTTTTGACATATGCTTAGTTAATATACCTGATAATATACTGGGTCACCGATAAGTCTGGATCCACAAAAAAAATCTGTTTAAAAGTATAAATTACAGCAAACAGCCTCTGATTTTGTGGTACATTTGTGTATATACATTTATATTATCATAACATTATGTAGTGCATTAGATCTTTGGTCACATGCAGAGACGATTTCCTCCTTTAATGCAAAAGTTATCATTTTAATAGGCCACACATGACTACAGAAAAAAAAAAATCAAGTGGTGTTAGGTTGGTTTCTATTCCATCCCATGTTGGGTTTGAAACAAAAAAGGAAAATATTAAGTTTTACATCAGGAAAAATGCCTATGGATCCAGACCTTTGGGCCACCCTGTATAATAACTCCAAGCATCAAGCTTTGTTGGATAAATAATCAAACCTTTTTAATCTTTCTGTTCAACAGGAAATGATGGATATAAAACAGTTCATTGAGAAGCAGCTGCCTCCAATCGACTAATCAATACAGCCTTAAAGATCCTTTATATTGATCAGTGGGCACAAGCTCTCTCCAGCTGCTGTCACTTCACCCGAACTGACTGAACTGACAACAAAAGAGCTAAATCCAAATCCTGGGCTAATCCTAATACCAAGCTTGGTACTGAGCCTACATGGAACCACACTGAAGTCGTTCTCAGCTATACCCATAATCTACTAATTCTGTTGTTCTTCTTGCTTTAACATGTGATCTTATTAATTAGCCAGTTAATCGCCCTTTCTGATTTGATGTTTGTTAAGGGAAGGAAAAGATGAGTAACCTAACATCAGGGGTGTGAATTTTTTGCCTCAATATGAGCTCAGAATCACAGACACAACTAGGAAAAATGTTGACGTAGAAAATTTTAACCTTTGAGCTTGTGTTGATGTATCACAGGACAGATAAACTATAATATATAAAGATATAATTAGCTGTTGAAGTATTGGACTCTTAACTAAAAATTGTTTAATGAAATACAGTAAGCCATGTGAATATAAAAGCGAGTTTGGTCGACAAGAAAAGGGTTCCAGATGATAAAATGATACATAGTAAAAGATATAAATGATGTTGTTTTGTACCAGTTTTGACTTTGTATGTGAGATATACACCGATCAATGAATGAATGCTGGTTATCATGGAAAGGTATCAAAACACTGTGCACAACAGCCTGTTGCATATGGGGCTTAACGTGCAAAGAGTTCAATGTAGCTTATCCGGCTTCCAATTCCTCAGATCTCAATTCTAAAAAAGCTTTAAAAAATTCTTCCAGAAAATTATTTTCCATTTCAACTACACAAAAGCTGTGGACTACATGCAAACACTCTAAAAATGTATGGATACATTTTAATATAACTTAATTTTTCACCATGCTTGGACCAGTGATGAACATCACGAGTATTGAAAATACACTCTTTACCTATTTCAAGTTTGAGGTTGTAGCCTAAATTTAGCCTTAAATTTAGTGAAAGACAGACATTCAAAAAGGACACTGCCATATTGACAAATATTTGTGCTTTATTATTAAGTTATATGTCTATACAGTTTATCCCGGTATACACAAGTGAAGATATCAAATGCATCCTCTGAACTTCAAAAACATGCATGTCGTAATAATCAGACGAGTGGAAACTGAGCTTTATTGGTCCAAGTAATAATTTAGATGCTCTAATGTGTGTATGCATTGTTTTTGTATGTGTGAAAGATATTCATATATTTTATATGTACTCATAACATTCTCTGTTCCACTATATTTGAAAGCACCTTAATTTGTATTGAACTTTATATTACGAACTGTTATATAACCTAATGTACTGTAGATCTTTTGTAGTATGTATAGAAAGGCACAAGTATTCATCTGCCATTTCAGTGCTCTTTGCACAACTAAGGCAGATAAATATTCAAATACATCTTCATTTCAATGGTGGAAACCTAAGACCAAAGCAGAATACTAGCATTTTCCCTTTTTTGCCACTAACTAATAATTTAGCAGAGTCAAAATGTTATAAAATTCATAAGAATATAACAGTTGGCGTACATCAGGGCAGTGTGGTGACATGTAATGAATGTAGCCTGTTCCAGAGGTATATGTGAAATCTGTTTAAGACAGAATAAGCTTGTGTGCTGCTGGATGATTTACATTACTCTTCCAAAACATTAGAACAGCAAGGCCAATCCTTAGTTTTTCCTCTACACTAAACACATATGGGTTTGAGATCAAACAATAAATGAGCCGATAGATCAGAATTTCAGGATTCGTTTGCTGCTAGTTATATCTAAATGTGTTAAACAACCAAGAACATGACAATTTTGGTGGAAGACGATCCAATTTTTTGCATGAACAAAATTCTAGGAACAGATCAAATAAAGTAAATAACACATACAGTACATGGTTTCATATCCATAGCTTGCAATAGCTAAATCAAACTGCCTCCACTGACGTTGTACCACAGTTTATTTCGGTTTTAGTATGTTTTAGGTGGGTTTCTCCTTTCAGGCTCATCTTCATGAACTGAAATGCATGTTAATTTGGGTTAAGGTCTGGTGATTGACTCGGCTAAAACCCCTTTTCCCCCTTGAGGAAGGGCTTTGTTGTGCTGGAAGTGTGTTACAGGTCATTATCTTGTTCCTTACAATGAGAGTAAATGCATTTCTCTGTAATCTGGTAGACAGAAAGGTTTTCTAGACTGAATTCATTCTCCTGCAACTATCAGGAGTTACAGTATTAATATCGATCAGTGAACCTGATCCAGAAGTAGCCTACTAGTAGAAGTAGTTTATGTTTTTTAACAGCAAATGCAGTCTTTACAGCCAAAATCTGAGCTCCAACCTCATAACTGGCATTCAGGTCTATTAACGGTTTAAACCTTCAATCTAACGGGGCGACAAGAAACACCTGTCAGCCACATGTTCCAATATTTTTGCTCAAGTGCAAAACTGCCCAGTTTCAAACCTATGTTCTAAACTGTTTGACATAGTTAGATGCAGGTATCAGGAAATTAAAGCTGGAGTTCTGTTCATTCATCTTTTCAATGTCAAACTTATATGTCTTCAATGTTTTTAGTGTGTAGCAAAAAC
Source organism: Clarias magur (assembly GCA_013621035.1). Lineage (NCBI taxonomy): Eukaryota > Metazoa > Chordata > Actinopteri > Siluriformes > Clariidae > Clarias > Clarias magur. The sequence continues at coordinate 649,878 of QNUK01000307.1, read as the reverse complement.
AAGATTGGCCTTGTTCTAATTCTAATACTTTTGGAAGGAAATGTATTTGTGTCTGAGATCACCTCATTGTAAGTGAATTGTTCAGAGAAGTGTGTGTGTGTGTGTGTGTGTGTGTGTGTGTGTGTGTGTGTGTGTGTGTGTAAAATGTATATATGTGAGTCTATGTGCCTGTGTGTTAGGACTCCTCAGCTGTTTTAGCTGCTTCCAAACTTGCAATGAGGTCTGCATAAATGCTGGAGCCCATGTAACGAGGATACGAGTCTCGCTGCATGAGTGTGTATATTTGCTGCTGTGCCTCATCAAAAGTTTGTGAGGACGGATCCATCATGTTCTTGCTAATCACTTCCCGTGCACGTGAATCCAGACTCACCTAGGCAACACAGGCAACAAAACAAAGGAACACCAGTGTTGTTTATAATCCTATGGTTACAACAATTAAGAATTCATTTGGGTCAGTGTATATGTTGTTTTTGTGATATTGGGTGTAAAATATACCTCTCTTGGTGACAGCACAGAGACGTAGTCCTCATATATTTGTTTAACAGTCTCTTCCACCACAGTTCGGTTGGTCTGTTTCTTCAAGTCCTCGCAGGCCAGCCAGAACAGTAGGTTCTCCTCGCTGAACTCGCTCTTAAGGAACTGACGGAAATTGGACCGGCCATTCGGGCTCTTAATCAAGTGCTCGAATGATTTTGCCCATGATTGGGCCTCCTCTAGTGTTGGACCAGCCCTGTACAGCCAAAGATAGGGATTGAGGTTGATTTCAATTCAATTCTGTCTTATTTATATAGTGCTTTCACTGTCTCAGAGCAGCTTTACAGAATTCTCAAATTATGGAAACGAATTTGAAAATTATGAGGAAATTTGTATAAAATATAATTATCAGATTGTCCCTGATGAGCAAGCCAAGGGTGACGGTGGCAAGAAAAAACTCCCTGAGATGACAGACTTAAGAGGGAACGCATCCTCATTTGGATGATATAATTTTGGTGATATCAGATATCAACTCTATTTGTATGTTGCATTACATTAGAATCAAAATGTAAAATAAATGGAATATTAAATTTACGTATTTCAACCATACTTACGGTTCCTCAACTGCAGTTTCCTTTTGTATTTCATTTTCGTGCATATTCTCCTGAATCTTTTCTTCCTTAGAAGGTCTTACTGTAAGACTAAATACATGTATATAACATTATAACAGGCTTGTTCCTTTTTTCGTAATGTACATTTAACAAGACATTAGGATAAGCAGTATCAGTCTGTGTATACAGGTCTGTGCATGTGCGACTCCATCGGGACCAAGCTGTAAACATACAGTCCTTCCAATAACCCTAATGAAGGCTCCCAGCACACCTGCACCTAATTCTGACGCACTCCCTAACACTCACACACACAAATAAAAACATAGTTTACAAAAGGGTATACAGTAAATATAAACCAGTGTACATAGACAAAGAAAATCCCCACAGGCCAACTGTTATTATGACTTGCAAACCAATCTGTGCCAAAAGCTTCCGCATCAAAACAGCAATATTAAATCCGCTATGCAGTTAAAAAAATAAATAAATAAAAAACTTTTGGAAGTTATTCAGTCTGGGCTTTATGAACCAATTTGAGTGCAACCGCTTTGAAACAATAGTGTTTTTTATTGTACATACTGTATATTTATAACTACTGTATATACTGTAGTTTGTATAATTGTAATAAAAAATGCATGTCATTCTGACTAGAGTTGCACAGAATGGTTCTTACCAGGAGCAGCTACAGCAACAGCACCAGCAGAAGCAGCAAGCGTTTGGAGGTGTGTTCAGCCAGCCAAGAGTGTACCTGTTCACGTTGCCCTGCATATCTTTGTTGGAAGAAGTGATAGGCATCTGGACGGCATTTCCAGTGTCCTCTTCGGGACATTTCCCCATCTCCACCCGCTCAGATCCCATGAGCTACAACATAATATCATCATACATAGTTTCAAACAAATATATAGATTTTCTTTTTTAAAAGAAAAGAAAAAAGGAAAGAAAGATGAATAATAAACAGGCATGAGGCAACACAAGACATTATCTTACTTATATAAGTTCACTGTGTAAGTGTACTTCTGTGGTAGGCTGTAGTCTAACTGTGTAGGCGAATGTACTGCAATTAAAACACTAATGTGATGCAGAAACTCTGCAAGCTGTAACACTCTTAATTCATTTAAGCAGCCTTCCACTGGGATGTGTCCGGAAAAAAGGCCTGCATGCCAGAATACACAGCAGGCATTTAGCAAATAACAAAAATCCATTGAGATCAATTACAGCACAGCACCTGGGCACCAGCACAACATATGCATGCATACACACAGCTCGTACAACAATTTCCATAAATCATGCCAGTTATTTTTCAAGATACAATATAAAAGACATTACATTATATTAGAAAAAGTTTTGTGATTGGAATATTGGAATAATATTATTATTATATTTAAAATTATTATTATTAGTGGCGGCACAGTGCCTTAGTGGCTGGCACTGTCGCCTTGCACGTCCAGGGTCCGAGTTTGATTCTTGCCTCGGGTTCTGTTTGCATGAAGTTTGCATATTCTACCCCTTCCTTGGTGGGTTTCCTCCAGGTACTCCAGTTTTCTCCCACAATCTAAACACATGCAGATTAGGCTAATTGGCGTTCCCAAATTGCCTGTAGTGTGTGAATGCGCATGTTAATGTTGATCAAAGCTCCCACCATGGTCATAAAAATAAAATGAAAACAAATAAAATAATAATCACCATTGGCTTCCATGGCCCCTAGTTGGACTACAGAGCTTCCTAGATGGATGTATTATTATTATTATTATTATTATTATATTATTATAGATTATTATTGGCTTTAACAACATACAGTGTACCCAACATATTAAACAGACCACAGTTTATAATGTTAACTACTTATGCCAAATGATTTGATTTGCTTTGTTTCAGTCAATTTCATTCCTTTAAATAAATTAAAAGACAGTCTAATGTCAAGCAAACATTATTATTATTATTATTATTATTATTATTATACAGGCTGTGATTAGTTTCGTATCTCTCCAGCGCATCCTCACATCCTCACACAGCCTGAGGAATCTGTCAAAGCACAAGCGCCATGTACAAGCCGTATAAAAGCCAGACATACAGTTACAGTGCAATCACTTTACTCTGAAATTCTAGAAATATTAAAAGTCTAAACACACAGAATCCGAGGACACCTTACCGCATTACCACTGATGGATACCACTGTGGATAATTTCACGGCGCGCTGTTCACACGCCCATCATCATCATCACCATCATCATCTCTGCACTGTGCTCCAGGATGCGCTCACGCCCCAGTGCGCCTGCGCGCGCAGCTCTCTCCCTGACGCGCTCACTTCTGACGCGCGCGGCAACGGAAAAGGCGCGTGACGAACAAAACTGCGTCCAAAAGCGCACACTCAGCTAGACTATAAGACATGTTTTAGGAAAACAGCACACTCTTTCAGTTTCCCCCTTCCAACAATGCGCCCAAGGCTATTTTTGAATCCTGTGAAGCATTTTCCTAAAAGAAAAAAAAAAAAAAAAATATATATATATATATATATATATATATATTATATATATATATATATATATTTGTATAGGAACAAATAGTGCAATAATCTGTTACATTGTTGAAGAGTGACATTAATCGTTTCTGTACATTTAAATATTATCATATGATGTATGAATTAATAAATATACAAAGTCTAACATAATTAAGTTCATATGACGACAAAGAAAAATCTTGACTAAAAAGTGCAGGCTGTGCGCATCAACACCAGAGGGCACTAGCACTACACTATGTTGACAAAAGTATTTGGCCAAACCTGCAATGACATAATATCCAAATACATATACTCCTATATACGGAGCTGGACCTATTTTTGCAGCTAGAACAGCTTCCACTCTTCTTGGAAGGCTGTCCACAAGATTTTGAAGTCTTTCCGTGGGAACTCATGCCCATTCATTCATTTTGAGGTCAGGCACTGTTGGAAGAGAAGGCCAGGATCCACCCATTTCATCCCAAAGGTGCTTGATGAGGTTGAGGTCAATGCTCTGTACAGACACTGAACTCATCAAATTACTTTATAGTCATGTCTTTATAGTCCTTGCTTTGTTCATTGGGGCACAGTCATGTTGGAATAGAAAAGGGTCCTTAAACTGTCCCCACAAAGTTGGAAGCATAGCATTGTCCAAGATGATTTGTTATGCTAAAGCATTAAGGCTGCCTTTCACTGGGGATAGGTGACCTGAGTGAAAAACCTGAATTCAATAATGAACCAGTTTGGCCGAACGATTTTGTCTTTATAATCAAGGAAAACATCATGAATCTATATAAAATTAAATGCCCCATGTTATATAAATTGTGTTGATCCTGCTTGTTACCATGAAAATGCTCTGACCTGTCTAATTCCACAATACCAGTAAAGGTTTACAGCAGATAAAGTCCTGCAAGTCGTAAGTTTGGGCCTCCATGGATTGCACTTGTTTGTCCAGCACATGCCACGATTCTTGATCAAGTTGAGACCTAGAGAATTTGCACTGCAAGTTAACTCCTTGAACTCTTTGTCATCATCCTCAAACAACCAGAGTGCATTATTGCTCTGGAAGAATAATGAATAAGGTGATGGATATGTTTGTCTTTCACCTGCTGTAAATAAAAGAAGGAATACAATGGCCATGAATGTACTTGGTCTTTGACTCTTTTTTGGTAGGTGATGTGGATCAAAGCAACATCCACAAGGAAGGTGTTTCAGTCAAACATTGTCCAGAGCATCATATAGCCTTTTCTAGCTTGCCTTCTTCCCATAGTGCATCTTGTTGCCACTTCTTCTTCTTTGTAAGTTACACACATACACCCAGCTGTCCAGATGTTGTAAAGAAATTGAGATTCATCAGACCATGCAACTTTCTTTCTTTCATTCGTGGTCCATCCTTTGTGGTCCATTTCTGACATTCATGTACCCATTGAGCAGTGGATTGGGTCAACATGGGCACTCTGACCGACCAGTCTGCAGCTACGCCGCTCTATATGCAGAATGTGTGTCTTAATACCTTTTTCTTTTATCATAGCCAGCATTATTTTTGTTCAGCAGTGTTTTGATAGTTTTTCCAGGCAGGCTAGCCTTAGCTCCCCCCTTGCATTAATGAGCATTGGGCTCTTTTGATAGTTATCCTTTCTTGGACCACTAACCACTGAATACCAGAAACATCCCACAAGACCTGCTGCTTTGGTGATGCTCTGACCTAGTTGTCAAGTCATCCCAACTTGCCCGTTGTTAAAGTGTCTCAGATCCTGCCCATTTTTCCTGATTCCAACAAATCACCTTCAAGAACTAACTTGCTGCCTAATTTTATTGAACTGTGTAATATGAAATCTGGAAAAGAACATAATAAAGTGTGTTTTTTAAAGCAAACAATTTCTCCCAAAACATATTATGTTTAAGGTTCTAAAATAATATATGCATTTTTCCCAGTAAGAATAGAAAACATATTTGTGAAAAAAGTGGCTTCCTTAAAAAATCACATCTACAGAGTTTTTTAGTACTTAATTGCCATATTTTGTTTAACAGAACTTCTTAATAAATTCTGAATCAGCCAGTTTCTGTAACAGGGTTGGTGAAGGGTTTTTCAAAATTCCAAGCAATAATACTTTCAGTTCATCCACATTATAACCTCAGCAATCCATTCATTTTGATCCATTACATTTAGGGAGTGGTGGTAGTGGTTGTTGGATCATCATCTTGCTGAAGAAAATATTTATCTCTCTGGTATAATATCTTTGCTGAATTCAGGAAGCTTGCATGCACAATGTCAATATAATAAATAAATGAGGAATGGTTTCCAATGCTTAACTTTCCCTCTGTAACCATGGTTAGTGATCTTATTTTGAATAGTTTATGCTCGGGATGCATCTGATAATTCTTACTGTTTTCTGTAGCAACACTTGCTACAGTTTTCCACCTGTATTTCTTTATTTTACTCACTGTCCTGCCCAATCTGTTGCTCGTCCTTCTGGGTCTGCCTGCACAATGTGTGTTTTCATTCCCAAGTCCTTCTTCATCTTTGAGTACCCCCCACCCCCCTTTTACAATTTTTGCTAGACCTAAAGGTCTATTTCATGCAGACCTTTATTCAAAATTAACAATATTTTTCATAATCATATTGCAATTACTTTTTAACAAAAAAAGTAAAAAAAAAAAAGGTATAGCTTTGCAAATTTGATTTTAATGTGAATTAAGAAGCAGACTTACCATGTGACTTGCTTTAGGGCCATTAGGGAACACCAGATGGCACACAACTTGAAAATTGAGGAGGTGCTAATGACTTGCAGCCAGATGACACAGAAGCGTAATGTGCATTTGTGTCCAAATAATTCAGGAGGGAACAATAGAGATTTTGTACCTCTTAGGGAGCACAGCTTGTATTTTCTTTAAAAAGCAAAGCAGATAACTCTCTTGGTTTGTGCTAAGGGTAGTCTTGACAATGACTTTTGAATTGTGCATGAAAAAGTAAAGCAATCAGAGCTTCTAATGATGGCTTGATATATTTTAGCCCTCTTAACTACAACCTTCAACAGCAATATCAAGCCAATTAAAGCTTATTTCTTTGCAGTGTAGGTAAAAAGGCGATTTTAGATGTAAAATATTTCTTTGCCCACAATGACCAGAGAATAAATAATATATGAACAGTTTGACAGCAACAACAGTTTTGCAGCAGTGCAAAAAAAGTCAAGAAGAATATTTTGTGCATGTTTTTTTTCTAAGTCACAATATTATTTTTTAAAAAAAGCATAAAGAGCAAAATACTATGTTAAAAATTTTGGGTTATATAAGTTTGAATTTTTTTGATTTAGTAAAATGCTATAACAACATCTCCCATAATTTATAAATCACCGTGGAGTTGTGTTTGTGGTTATTTAAGTATGCAAATTAGTATTAAAATATGTTGGTTGAGATTGAATAAAAACATAGCAAATCATGCTTTGACTGTGATTTTGTAATGATTCAAACAGCAATTAGTGGCAGCAAATAAGATCAAGGAAAAAAGTGTTGAGTGATGATGCGCACAAAACTTTAATTATGAAGGTTATTGAAGATTATGAGAAACTTTGTAAATAATACAAAAATTTCCATTTATAGCATTGTCAGCTTCGACTACCAGTTTTACTTTCACTTCAGTACAAGTTCAGTTCTTGACAACAGCTCCCTATCATAGTACAGGTGTTCTCTGTTTAATGTTCTTTCACGCATTTTCATGCACATGCAACTCATTTGTGTATAATGTTGTATATGCTTGTGTATAATGCTATCTTGCTGTTTAAACTTTTTTAGAAATACCAGCATCATGGCTCCCAAATGCTGCAAAATCAGTGCATGTGAAGGCAGGAAAAAGAGAGAAAAATGAGATTGAAAAGTGGATCGGAAAGTGAATAGAAAGGTTACCACAGTGTTCCACTACAGTATCCTATATAATTTTGTTATGCATGTAAAATGACTCTGTATTTGCACAACATCCAATATGCATGGCCTATTTCATAGAACATTTAAGCAACGCATACTTGTAGTCCATTAATGCTGGTGTGATAGAGTGTTAAAAAAATTTCTTGGCTTCTACATTCTCTGCAAATCCAGTAAACGATTTAATACAGTCACAGCAAGTGAGTTGCAAGGCTCATACAGTACTTCTGCTATATTGATCACATGACAGAGAAAAGCAGTGCAATTGATATGATGGACTGAGGCTGCTTCCTGCTATCGTTTGCTTAAAACATTGAAGTTTAAAGTTTAAAAAATGAGATTGTATAGCAGTTTTAAAATAAAACATTTTCTTGTATACAATCATGTGTGTCAGAGAACAATAAATACAAAAATTTATAAAAGCTCATAGTGAGGACAGCCGAGATGATTATCGGATCTTTCTTCCTTTTATCCCAGACATCTATACCACACACTGGATTTGCAAAAGCCACCAGAATTGTGTCTGATCAATCTTCACACTCCTGACATCTGGAAAGAGGTACCGAAGCATTCGGGTCTTCACATCTGGACTGTATAACAGCTTCTTCCAACAAGCCATCCATCTTCTCAATAAAAAGGGACTAGACTGATAAGCACATGCTCAAACACAGACACACTCACTCAGATAAACACAATCACCTCAATAAAATGCAACTGGACTGACAAACACACATATGCAAACATACTGATCTATAATCATCTAGCAATTTCATAGACCAACCTGCATTTGCTTTTTATTGCACAATATTTTAGCTGTTATTTGCACAAGAACTCTTTTCCATCTTGCTGCTACTTTAACAAGAAATGTTTACTGTCTTTTACCCATCATGAGCACAAGCTCAACTCATTACCTGATCTCCACAAAGTATTGCATTGTGTCACGTTGTCATGTTGCTCCCCATGTCGGGGGAGTTTGGAGGTTGTTGCTCTTGTTTGCATATGCACTTTATTTTGTCTTTTTGCTGTCTTTTTTATAGTACTTAGATCATTTTGTTAGTTTATGATGTTAATTAGTTTTGTCTTAGCTAGTCAGCTAATTAGTTGGCTTAGTTAGCTAGTTAGTTCATGTTAATTTATGTTGTTACATTTATGCTGTATTGTATGTAGCACCTTAGTTCTGGATCTGTTTGAAATGACAATAAAAGCCTGCTTGACTTGACTGGACTCAAATAAAAGTTTAAAAATGATCAGCTTCAAAAGTATTGGTACCTTTGTTAAAGATTTGTAGAATGGTTATTAAAATGCTGTTGTGTTATTATGCTTAATTTCACAAGGAAAGCTTGAAAGAAGCATTTATGTAATCTCTGATATAAGTAAATGTATGCAAGTAATCTAAAAAAATAACACACCACAATTATATTTTATTATTATTATTATTATTATTAATATAATAATAATAATAATAATAATAATATATAACAACAACAACAACAACAATAATAATAATAATAATAATAATAAAACTTAATAGTCAGCTTTAATAAAAAAAAACTTTAATTAAATTGTGTTTAATGAGTGTTTAGGACCTATTAAGCAGTCATTCATGATTTTTGCTAGGCTATAAATCAATTATAGATGTTGTTTAAAACATTAACATTAAAAGCACCTAGGTTTTGGGTTCCCCCTGTGCCACTAGGACAGCTCTGGCCCCTCGGGATATGACTCTGCAGGGCCGTTAGAACTGTACTGTGGTGTCTGGCACCAGGGCATTGGCAACAGGTCCTGTGATCTAATCAACAGATCATTTTCCAGTGCATTCCATTAGTGCTCAATCCCAATAGGATCTGGGGAGTTTGGAGGCCTGTGGGATCTTTACCGTGGGAGCGAACCAGACGGGCTGACCTTTTGAACCCTGTGGGCATGGGTGAGCCTTGTTTGCCCATGAGCCTGTCACTAGTTTACTGATACATTTGATACAAATAATAATGAATGTTATACATGTATGGCATTGCAGACTCTATGAATAAGCAGGAGATTTTACATGAACACCTTGCTGCCTCTGCCAATATGGTAAAATTGGGTTAAATTGGTAAATTTTATTATTAGCAGTAGCACAATCATTAAATGATTAAGTGAACAAAGGTTTAAAACATGCAGCACGTCCAAATTCAAAAATGAGACCCATGAAAGCTTATCAAATGGTCATGTCAGTACCTTGACTTAAACCCTTTTAGTATTTTAGAGAGAAATTCCATTCTTTGTATTCTTCATTAAGCATTATAAAAGATCACAATGCATAAAATAACTCAGTGTGCACAATTTGAAAAGGGAGGATGCACAATGGAATAAATCGGGGTGTCAATAATTGTGGCAAATGATTTTGATAAAATCTATCTGTTAAATTGGCAGTGTGAAATTTAACCTAATTAACAAGATTCTTTCATAACTCCAGTTATACTGATTTTAACTGAGTGTCAATAATACTGAAGTGGAGCAGAGTGCAAGTACAGTAATAAAGTTTTCTTACTCTATGGCTGTCACTTTCATGGTACGTCCCTTTTTCACGGGTCACAGCCCTGAGTGGAGCAATGGGGCTATTCTCTCTTACTATATAATTTTATTTGATGTAGTGAATGACATGCTCAGCTTGCATCCATCTTGTGCTCTTTGGGGCGAACCCAGGTGTCATCAAATAAAATGCACTGTTAGTTTCAAAGGTTAGTCAGGCTTTTCATGTCTGTGTATAGGCAGAGAAACTAGAAAAGCACAGTCATTAGCATTTAGATAGAACCAGGAACCGCAACACAGAATGACTAAACAGATGTAATCTTCAGGGTGAGATATTTTTTATTGTAGGACTACACAAAGGCATTCTTCATGTTCGATTGTTATACTCAATGCAGTAAACTGTGTTAGAAGTATAGATGTCTGCCTTTAATGGGCCTTCAGATTACTAAAGATACTGTGGCAGTTTGCTGAAGCTTCTGAAAGCTCATTAATAACTACTTTAAATAATTAGTTGTACGGCTGAGAAAGTATGACGAGGTCCCTGGGCTCAGCTGTGCTCTCCAGACGGAAACATGCACAGCGTGAACAAGAACATGGGGAGGAAGACTTGAACTATACTAATGACCTGTCAGATCCCTTCTCACTGTTTTCTTTCTGTGTCACATTGCTCTTTTTGCCAGTGAAGGAGCGAGATCCAACACATTGTGGTCATAGATTCCAGGCTTTCTGGTTGTAGGCAGCTGCAGTGCTACTCACAAAAGGGAACCGCAATGACAGCCCTCAGAGATGCGAGTCTCAGGTGGTTTTGGAACTATTGGAGCAAGTCATCCATTCAGACAGAGTCAGTAATTGTTCAGTTGATAGTTGATATCATTTAAGAAATATAATTATGCTTGTAGTTTATTTAACAATTTATATTCACTTCATTGTCAATGTCAACAGATGCTCATTAGATAATTAGTGACAGAAAGGAGATTCCGTTTGGTAATTTCTTATTTTTATAGTTTACACATTGCCTTAAAATTATATAAGCACTACTGAAGTACATCCAATACATTCTGTGTGTAAAATGTGGCACGTTTCCTTACACATGAAAATCACGTGCTTTTCTAAAGGGGATGTGTGTAAAAAAGCAAGAAGGTAATTTGAAAATATGGTTTGTGTGGTTTGTGTGTGTGTGTGTGTGTGTGTGTGTGTGTGTGTGTGTGTGTGTGTGTGTGTGTGTGTGTGTGTGTGTGTGTGTGTGTGTGTGTGTGTGCGTGTGCATGTGCATGTGTGTGTCCTTAACTAATTAATTTCCTAGTATCTTCCCTCAATCTTTTCTACCTTGTTCTAGAAGCCCATTATTTGTTCAGATGCTGACGCTGCCATTATTGCATGATGGATTAATATAGACATGTTTGCAAATGGCAGCCTGTCCATATGGTCTGTCGGCAATGAGATCATATAGTACACAGTTTAGTAGCTTCACAACATATGAGGGGCAAACACATACAGTATGAGACATGCAAGTGTGCGCATGCGTTTATTATTGCCAGGACCCAAGGCTGTGCTGCAAGATGGAGCTGATAGAAAAAGGGATTAGAGTTGAAGTCAACATTCTATATACAATATTTCTCCACCTTTCTTTTTTTTTTGTGCAAGTGGTGTTCACTAAATGTTTACGGGAACAACTGTAGTACCAGCTCGGCCGAGATCATCATTAACTGACCTAACGACCTTCTTTAAAACATTTGCACCATGCAAACATTTTGTAGCCGCTGAGTCTCATCACTGTACTCTGCCTGAGGTCTTCTGTAAATGTTCTGTAAAGTTTTACGCCTCTGTTCATGAGAAATTTCATCATAAGTTCCAGATTGACTTGAACGCACATTGGAGAAAGCAAAAAAAAAGTCAATAGACAGAAGTCAATAGACAAATGATAACGTTCTTTGCCAGACCATAAAAAGTAAATTCAGAACATTTAAATATAGAATCAGAAATTACATGTAAAAGCAATCAATGTAAAGCCAAAAGAGGAAAAATTATGCCTAGTGCAAAACAAAAACCATTGGAACATGCAGGAAAGATGGATGTGTTTAAGTTCCAACACATCAGCAAAATTGTTCAATAGGACATGATAGCATAAAACCTATGTAAATACCTAATATCTATGGTATACCTAAAGGAGCTGAAGATCACATAGTAACCGATTTATTAAGATAATAACATAAGGTGTGCAAATATAGAATAATCACATAGAGTCTTACTCTAAAACTTCTCAAGGAAATGCATCAAATTAGTCATGGCACAGTTCATTCAGTATCAAGTTTAAAAATTGCAATCATAAAAGTTCTTGGAGAATGACGCACATCTGTCTGGGATATAAACAGCTGTTTTTATTATGATTATGTATGGAAATTAAGAGTGATAAGTGCCCTTGGGGGGAAAATATTTCATTCATTCATGGCTATTCATTTCTAAACTCTGTTCCCTGCCAAGATAAGAATGATTCTTTATGTGGTAATTATGCCAGTTCCAAAGAAAGTATGGATGAAATGTGTTCAGAAACATCCTCTAGACCATATTAATTATATAAAGGCCTTACAAAAATGAATTTAACATTCTGAAGATGTCTACAGTGCTTCTTTTTAGACTTGGTACTTAAGAGTATTGCTTATTAAATGTGCATGATTATTAAATGTAATTTAGCCTATTGTAATGCATTCAGAAGTCTGAGAATAATTTCTAGAAGTGCTATCAGCATGGCATAAATATATACATTTATTCAACCCAGTCAGCCAGCAAACTACACATTTAAGCTCCTTTTCAGCTCCCAACATAAATTTACCATTGCACTGACCATCTAATACAGCGGTCTTGGAAAGCACCGGTTTTAATCCTAATACATTATAAATTGCAATCTATTCACCAACAAGATGTTAAAGAAGCCTTTTTATTTAAACAGGCAGCTTCCCCTGGTCTTTCTGTTATAATTTTTATATTCCACTGCTTAATAGAGATTGTTTACCCCAATAACATCTTCACTAGATATTTTCATGTTTTCAGTTGCTGTACGAGTATCCCTTCCTTTAGGATCAGGATTGAGAAGTTGACGTTCTGCACAACAATGCTGAATTCTAATGTGATCTTGGGAATATACAATAAGGAATAATATTGCAACTTAATGGCTTCTGAATTATCTTACATGTTATTGATATTAGATGGAAGACAAATAATATATTTTAAATATAGGAAATTAAATTAATAAAGTAATTAATTTTAAATAGAAAGACAAGATTAAGCTCCTCTACACAGCTTTGACTTAAATAATATATGTTTATACATAAATAGAAACACTGAAGATCAAAAGATGAGTTCAAACATCTTTTAGATTGTTAAGAATGTTAAGAATGTTAAATTCTTAGCATCTTGGACATCATGTCAACTGTCTATTAGGAGAACTGAGTTTCACCTGTGAAGACTGCATTTGCTGGTAAAAAAAAAAAAAAGTAAACCAACAGGAAAACTAGAGAGCTGTCTGTGGGAGGAAAGAAAGAAAATAATTTAGAACAACTTCTCATGCATTAAGTATCGCCAATACAACAATGAGGAATGTAATGTTGGCTGGCAGGATAGATAATGGAATACATTGAGAATAGAATCGTCAGTCATTGGATGTTACAGATTTTTATCAAGCTCCAGCTGTTCTTTTCAACACTTTTGAGCACACCGTCCAGACAGATTTATGATAGGGTGATATTTGCAGCCATCTTATCAGGTTTAAACATTGTTTAAGCAGAATATGAGCATTGTTTACATTTTGTTATTAAATATGCTAAATTTTAATCTACTTTACTATCTAATCTTGCCGTTGACCTGTCACTCTCCTCTCAGTGTTGTCTGGTGATAGATAAACTATCTACAGGTATGCCAGTTAGTTTAGTCTTTGGACTGTGGGAGAAAAGCGGGGAGAACATGTAGCAAACTCCATACACACATACAGAAGCTGGAAATGGGAGTTACCTTTTAACTTTAACAGTTGCTTTTAAACTACAATAAAACGCACACGCACACACGCACACGCACACACGCACACACACTTAGGGTGCTCAACTTCTCTCTCTGGTCTTCTTTCTCTGCCAACATAAATAAATAACCTTGATAGCATGCCGCAGGTAGAAATCAAGTGTTATCTATAGGCGATGCTCACCCAGGCCTCTGCTGCCATAGCTAGTTTTTAAAAAAATCAACCTAATTTAAGCTTAAAGGAAAAAGCAATTTATCATAAAAAAAATATAGCAAATGCTAACTGAATACCATAAGAAGCTTGAAAACAAAATGTCAGCCCTGGCCCATGTCAACCCGTGGATGTTCTCTAAATCAGCAAAGGCAACACAAATACTGTACAGTATATTAGATATTTATAGCATATAACATATTATATAGCATATTAAATTTGCCAAACATTTACGTAATTAGGCTACCCAAGATAAAATGGTCATTACATAAGTGCCAGTGATTATATCAGAGGTGTTCCTATTTGCCCAGGATTAGCATTAGTATCCCTGCTGGATAGCTGATAACTACCAATCCTTTTTCTGTCAGAGAGAAACAGATACAACAGTTTTCCAGGGGTTTAACCCATACGTTGTTGCACTCATGTGCACAACTCCTGTCCGGCATTGTAAACCCACAGATTAAACAGTGGCAGCAAAAAAGTATGTGAACCTTTTGGAATTTCATGGTTTTCTGCATTAATTTGTCATGAAACTTGATCTTGTCTTTATATACAGTAAGTCAATGGTTTTGACAAATACAATGTGTCTAAAATAATAACACAATCAAAATCTGATCTTTCATGTGTTTCAGTAAGTGAACTGGAATTAATAATTGGTTGAAATACACACACACACACACTTCCTGTAGCTGTGGATCAGACCTACAAATTCTTCCAGAGGAATTTTAGCCCATTCTTCCTGGCAGAACTCCTTTAGCTCTTTCATATTATTTGGACGTCTCTTGTGTTTATGGCTCTCTTCCTGCTCTGATGTTTTGGGTCATTGTCCTGTTGCATCACGCAACTTCTAGAAAGTTTCAGCTGATATAGATATTCTCACATTAACCTGAATAATTTTTTGATACACATGGAAATTCATCTTCCACTTTATGACTGCAAGCTGGCCAGGCCCTGATGTAGCAAAGCAGGCCTAAATCATGATGTTTCCTTCACCATACTTTACAGTTAGGATGATGTTTTCATGATGATATGCAGTGGCCGTTTTACGTCAGATGTAGTGCTGCATGTTCTGTCCAAATAGTTCAATCTTAGTTTCATCAGTCCACAAAACATTTTGCCAATACTTGCCAATTGTGGAGTGTAAGCAAACTTCAGAAGCCTATCCTCCAATGTATTTTTTTTCTTTGTGGTGTCCTGCCATGGACACCCTACTTGTTCAATGTTTTACGCATTGTCGGCATGAACACACTTGTTAGCCAGTTCTAATTATGCCTTCAAATCTAGAGTATCCAGAGTCCCAAAGTGTCTCCATTTGTAGACTGTAGACTGGTGAATTTCTAACATCTTTGAAATCACTTTGTAACCTTTTCCAGCTTTATGTAAATCAACAATTCTTGATCATAGATCCTCTGAAAGCTCTTTTTGGTGAGGCATGGCTCACATTAGCATATTCTTCTTGTGCGGCGCAAACTCAAAAAATTTGAGTGGTTTTTAAAACTCATTTTCTTAACAAGCCTCCAGGTATGCTAACATCTGACTCCAATTGGGTATTTTGAAGTTGTTATCTCAAGGATTCATATACTTGTGAATGCATATGCTTGGCACTATAATGTTTATGCTAATTCTCAACAAAGACAGGATCTTTAGGAGCATTATCTTTTTCAATACCCTTGACTAAGATGAAGATCAGATCACATTTTATGACAAATTTTCTTGCCACTGTATCTGGTCTGACACGCCCGGAAAGGTTATTGTTGAGTTGCTGGACTTGAAAAAAGTCACACACTGTCACTGTACATGTCACTACTCTTGCCTGATTTTAAAACCACCATAAGCACCATGTTAGGTGCAGATGCTGAAAAAGAATGAGCAAAATGATTTCTTTCTGAAATTACAATTCCCAGTCATATTGGGACATGTCTAATGGCATTGAGAGCATTGTGTTGGGGAAAAAAATTACTAGCAGAAAATGTGCCCCACAGCAAGACAACCAGCTTACTACCAAGCTGTCCCGCAGCTCTATCTCTTTTCTCCTGTTCGTCCCATCATCATTACCTTGCACTACTTGCATCACTTAGATGCCAATTACATTTAGAAAACTGTTCTTTAGTTGCTGCAGTGTAATGTTCTGTTTTATGAGCTGTGCTAGATGGTTTACTGTTTAAAGAGGCCAAGCACATGCATTCACCTTTTCAATCTGATTCACTACTGACAATTTCACTGCCAGTGGATACAGCATCCATTTAGAAAACTGAAAGGTCAATTCTGGACGTTTGCATCTCATAGAAGTTCTGCAGTAAATTAAAAAGGTCATAGATTAGAAAAGTAATTGAAAGCGGATATAAACATAGATACAGTACAACTTAGCTACTAAAAATTCAAACCCCAACATGCAACTGTGAGAATGCTGACAGGTGCTGTTATTGCTATTGTTATTGTTATTATGAGTCATTTCTCAGCAGATGCCAAGGATGGAATGAATGCCACATTAGAGGGCAAAATGTCCTTTAAATACATCACATTGAGTTATATATTTCAGCTCCATTTGTGAGCCATGCTTTGGATTCTTTGTGTCACGAAACTGTGAAAATAAAGCATGTCACATAATCTGACAGAATCAAGATTCAGTATCATATTATCATATTCAATTTACACACGAGATGTATGTCACAATGGTGAGCAGCATAAAAATCAGACTGAGACCCAGATCGGCACTGCTGTATAGCATCAGCACCACCCTCGGTCTTGCTTTGTTCTTTTCTGTTGCCACTGCTGAGTTCCATTATCTGATGATAGATAAAATTACCCCTTAATATGTTTTCCTACACTATTTCGGGCATAAAAACACTACACTTGGTCACAACCTTTTTTATTGCTCTTTCATGCATCGAAGGCAGCTTAGTAACTGACAATTTATGTTGATTACCACTTGGATTAAACCATTTACATACAGTACAGTTTTTATGGAGCTTGCCTTTTCCTCTTCTTTATAGCCTCAAAATTTTATCCAATTAACTATTATAGCCTTGGGTATAAAATGATGTTTTGATTTCACATAAATGTAGTAAATACTATAATTACATGTATTAATATGACATAACTGTCTAGTTTGGCAGACTGCAATCCAAAGACCTGACTAATCCATAAATGTCTAAATAAAAAGTCATTTTAAGTTATTACCAGTACTATGTATTCTAGAATGTGAGGAGGATAAACTTGAGGTGGTGGACAGTCCTAAGAAAATTATGAGATTTACTTTATATTTCCTCTTATTCTGCTTTGGAAGATTCCAAACAGCATTAAACGGAAAGCAAGTGTGTTATGTAGGATGTGCAATCCCTTGTTCCATACTGTACATCAAGCAAATCACCAATTAGAGAGGGATTTGAGATTGAACCTTTTGTTTGTACTGTAGCTCACATTAGCTGTTAACAAAATAACACAGACAGTTCAATTCAGTCAATTTACAGTATGAGCAATTACTAAGCAGACAAAGTGTTGTTTACGATTATCAACATTATCAGATGTGTTTTGTTTTGCTGAAAAGCACAGTAACTCATGGTAAAATCATAGTGATGTTTTGCTCTGTTTATAACCATTCATGGAATCCCTCTTGTCCAATCAGATTACTCAGTTTTACTCTCGTCCAATCAGATTACAGATCACTCCTCAACTGGTCCACCCACCTCTCAGGGATGGAGAAAGACATGCATCTAGACTGTTTTCTGTTTACATTGTAGAATGAACGTCCTCTAGATGTCTAGACAGTCGAGACACTGGCAATGTCTGTAAGCAATGTCTAAAGACCTATTTGTTTCTGGATAGGTATAAACAACAAATAACAATAAACAAATAAATAAAATCCTTTCCAACGGTGTTTGACTGATGGTACTTCTGGTTGGTAACCTAGTGAACCAGTGTAAGGATATGTTTTTGATGCAAACTTCAAAGCATTTATACAAGTCGCTGTAGATAAGGGTGTCTGCCAAATGCCATGAATGTAAACGTAATTGCTCGTTGGAAAGACCTGTTGTATAATAAAAGCTAAAGACTTGTCGTAAATCACTCATTCTAGTATATATATATTAATCACTCTGGTTTCATATTATAGTTTAATTTGCAAATTAAAAACATTTGTGTTCTGTCTGTCTTTAAACAAGTGTTATTCATAATAAATAATAGCCAATAACAATCACAGGAAACAGTACAGTAGTTAAGCATCTGACTTGAATGTTCATTAAAACTCCCATTAGAAGAAAAACAACACAGTATTGTATTTCAGAAACAAAATTAGTGTCAGATGTGAGCAACAGTAGAATAAGGTTTAATAGATGAGGAACCCTATCTATATAGCTTCGCAGGAATTAAGGACCTGAAGATGTCTGGGAGATTAGATAGTATTGGTCTTTAAATGAAACCGGAATCTCCTTTCAAATCCCTCTGATGCTCAGCATCAGCTCATTGTCCTTGATTCATTCACAGTTTTTTCTTTTCTTTTTTTTTTTGTCAGGACAAACTCGAAGTGTCTTTGCTCACAGTCAAACTGGATTAGCTGGTGGTCTCATTACTAGAGAAGCTGCATGAACAAAAGCTGATGTGTATCTTTATAAGGATTAAACAGTTCTTATTTCTAGTCCTTATGAGGTTTAATACAAATGCACGTTCCCTTGAAAGAGTAAAGGTATTTGGATGACTGAAATGTAAGAGAAAGCTTACCTTTAGCTATTTGTCTGTACTATTTGTCTACACCAATATCTACAAACTCATTCGTGTGGATAAATCTCATCTTCGCATTTTCAAGTTTCAAAATTAGAGCTGAGGTTTAAATGATGATGTAAATATGCATGTCCACGGTGTGAACTCCCTAGAGTGTTATATAGTTCAAGGTATACTTGCATGTTGCATCAACAGAGTGGATTTCACTGTGTATGCGTGTCTATATTATAGACTCTGGGTTTGATGCAGCACAACTACTAAAAAAATGTAAAATGTAAAACTTTTCAGTGTTCTTTGGTTATCCTTCAGGGGGAACCGTTAATGGGTCTACTCAGTCAATTCTCCAGTGTTGATTTAATGCTATTTCCCAACGGACCTATATAAACACTTTAGTGTGTTAATTCAACACTGGTGATTCTGCTTTGTATGTGATACTCCCAGACAAGGGCTCTAAGTCGGACCATTTAAGGAAACGAACAGACCTAAATTTTTCCCCAAAGAGCCACTTTTCCCTAGGAGTGTAGACGCTTAAGAAAAGAAAAGAAAAAAATGGCTAATGGAAGAAACCAAATCTCTGTTGAAATATGACCAACACAATGTCTCCACGTCAATGCCAGAAAACCAGAAGAAAATGAGTGATACCATATATGTAGCATGCAACTAAATACTGTACATGAGTTTTCATTACAGTACTGTGTTGCACTCAGGTCCTACCATAACCTTAGACAGAAGAAAGTGCTCAAGATAAATATATTTTCCTGTTAACCGTTATCACCCAAATGAGGATGGGTTCCCTTTTGGAGTCTGGTTCCTCTCAAGGTGTTTCCCTACTGCCATCTCAGGGAGTTTTTCCTTGTCATGGTCACCATCATTATCTCATTATTATCTATACACATTTTTCTCACTCATGAGATATCCATGAGTTACACAATACACCATCGTTAAAAGCGCTATATGAATAAAATTGAATTGAACTGAATTAAGAGGAATTAACTGAATTTATTAAGTGGAAAATTTTCACTACAGAGTATATACAGTAACTCAGCATTGTTGCTAAAAGCACAGTAACAATATTCTAATAACTGTATGACAATTTAAAAAACGTATTTTCGTTTGATGAAAGAAATTGATGAAAAACTTTGAAAGAGACTAAGATAACACC
Organism: Clarias magur; assembly: GCA_013621035.1. Classification (NCBI taxonomy): domain Eukaryota; kingdom Metazoa; phylum Chordata; class Actinopteri; order Siluriformes; family Clariidae; genus Clarias; species Clarias magur. Next base: position 629,779 of record QNUK01000307.1, on the reverse strand, counting down.
GAAAGAGACACTCAGAAAGGCATGTTTTGCTGGAGACCATGTCTGACTGCCTATCAACTGTGTTGTGGAATAATAACAGCTGTGTTGTTTTTTTGTGACACTGATTTTCCTATATTTACTTTCAAAAGTATAAAAGCGATCTAGCTATATTTTAAGAAGGCTAATGGTCGTTGAGTCAGAGATCAACTATAATTATGTATCCATAAAAAGATTAGAAACCTCATTATGATTAGTAATGTGACATGCTGCAATACAGTATGTACAATATAAACAAAGCTCCATTTACAGTAGGGATCCTGATGAATGCTCTAATGTGTTATAGCTATATGACTGTAATAGACCTCTAACATTTCTAGCGCACATGGAGTATTACACATTACGGCTGATCCTTTCGGTTCTAGACATAATAGCTCAAAAAGATTCGGGACAATCATTTTACTTTTTATTTCTTTTTTTGGTGATTTGCCAAAGCTGACCATTAAGAAAAAAATAACAGAGTAAGTCATTTATTTAAAATTTGACATTTCTCCTGAGATTATTATGTTTTACAAATTTGTAAACACAATATTCAGCCAAACGAACACATCATAAAAAGCTGTGTCCTTCTTGCTGAATGGTCCATGACCTTGGCCAGGGTTCCATCAGAGTGCTGCTCAGTTTACTTTTTCTGAATCAAGATGGATTTATTTCCTGAGAGAGATAAGTCTTAGCTAACTAGATAACAAAATCTAATATTACAGATCATCTCTCTCATTGCAGAACAACAACAACAACAAAAACCCAACAAACAAACATACACACACACATACACACACAAGCAAAATATATATTTTAGCACACCAATATACACATATAGTTATATGAATAAACCTTAGCAGTGCTTATACATAGCAGTTATTGTAGTAAAGAGCTGTAACATTTAGGTGTAATTGATACTTAATTTCTATATTAAAATGTCAATTTAAAAATGTAATCAAATTGTAAAAATAAATGTATGGGTATACAAATAACTGTACCTATAAATGCTAGATGTGAATATTTTTTAAATATGAAAGCATCATTGCAATTTATTAATGTGCTATTGCTTTATTATAATTCTAGTTCCCTTCACTCAGAACTGCAGGTAGGTTGTGGTTCTTTCCTGCACCATGAGTTGCAGATTGTTTGCAATTATTTCATCACTTGTAATTAGGCTCCAGTTCCCTCTTCAGTAATGTAAGATCGAATTGAATTGGATGCTGTCGGTTAGGACTAATCAGAAAAGAGCAGTGTCCAAATGATGCTAGAAAGGTGCAGGTATTTCGCAATCATTCTACAAGAAACAATGGTTACTTTGAGTACAATGTGAGAAAGTAGACTTGGTCTAGTTGCATTATGTTTATTATGCATTTTCACTCTGCCGTGCAGGACTCAGAGCTTTTACTGTTACACACATTAAGTTTATAAATAAGCACATACATTACTAGCCATCAAACTATTGTAAATTGAAATATGTTGTCATAGAAACAGGCTTTGCTGTTGGTTGTTTAATGGAGCCTATTCAATGTTCCTGAATTTTGAATATAGACTGATCCGAGCCTTGGTTTGTGTATATTTTATTATCTCAAACCTAACCTTTCTTTTTTTTTTGTTTTTTTTTAAGAAGAGCCCTTATTCATTAAAGTTAAGCAGGGCAGATATGAACTCCTGGAAAGATGTACGAGTGGATTTGTGATGGCACTTGAAACAAGACTGAAAAAAACTGTATGACCTTAAAATTAGATCGAATTTGAAGGCATTTGATTAGCTTGAGCCGTATGGATGCAAAATGTTTAGCACAAAGTTGCCCTCGTATACATTTCAGGAAGTTACATCAAACGTACTGAGATTTATTTAGATGTTGCAGCCAATAAAATTAAAGCAGTCATCAGACTACAAAATTAATTTAGGCCTAAATTAAATCGAATTAATGGTTCTTTTGTCTGAGGTGGTTGCAAATAAAACAATCTTTCCAGAAGCCTGAAAAGCATAAAAAGCAATCAGTAGAGACAATGACTGTCCAGACAGTCTTTTAATCTTTTTTTTTTTTTTTAGCTGAATTGAAGGGTATTATAGTAAAAATTCACGCATGTATGTATGTATGTATGTATGTATGTACAGTATGTAGGTAGGTAAGTATACTATCATGCTCTGACTAAATTGATATATCAATTATATATAATTGAAATACTCTTATTTTACTATTAAACAGAATTGGAAGTTTTTTCACCAGCCAAGGAAACACCAGCCTTAACATTGAGCTGTGTATTGCAAAACTCAATAACTTTTTAGTTCGGTACGCAGGTCCGAAAGTCAATTGTGTATGACTGTGCTACTCTACTAATGAACCAGCTTTACAGTCTGCACTTTGTTCTTTTTATATGCTCTAATGCTCTATGTGCTCAAGCTCCAATGTCATTCAGGATTAACACAATAGAAATTCATTAGAGCTTCTCTTGTATTGCTGAAAGTATTTTATAGACCTGAAATTTCATCAGCATTAACTTGGCTTAGATTTCTTTGAAATTGACTCAATTCTTTTCAGTGCTTACTCATTTGGTGGTGAATATGGCTCTTAAAATTACACAGTCTGGCCTTTTTTTCTTTTTTTTTTTTTAAGTTAAATGCACTAAGATTTGATTCATTCACCATTAACTTTAATTACTGCCCACAGTGTAGTGACTAGTTAATGTGTAAAGATGATTCCTCATGCTTCCAGAACCACTATTTCACAGTTTGAGTTCTGGAATAAGAAGAACATTTTTATAAATGTCATACCTGGTCTTTCAGTACATTCAGGCCATCAACTGACATTGTTTATTGCCACATGACATTGCTGAGTCTAGACCTGACCAACTGAAGCAATACCAGATCATAAAACTGCCTCCAGAGGCTTGTATTGGGCACTATATATGATGGGTGCATCACTTCATGCACTTCTCTTTATATCTTAGGGTCAAATCTAGAGTAACCTAAAAAAATATTCCAAGAAATATCATGGAATATCATATCATGATATATCATGGCTCATCAATCCGCATGGAAAGCAAAGACTAACCTGTTTTCCATGTTTTCCATGTCAATATTGGGCACTATATATGATGGGTGCATCACTTCATGCACTTCTCTTTATATCTTAGGGTCAAATCTAGAGTAACCTAAAAAAATATTCCAAGAAATATCATGGAATATCATATCATGATATATCATGGCTCATCAATCCGCATGGAAAGCAAAGACTAACCTGTTTGAGCCAATACCACAGCAGAGCCGCGATAACACAATTTGCTAAAATGTTGTTTCTGGCTATGACAAGAAGGTGTCAGAACACATAATGCATTACAGACTGCTGTTCATGGTACTGCATAGTTAGAGTGTTCTGCCCACTGCTAAAAGCTTCTACAATTGGTGCATGAATGTCAGAGCTAGATCATGTAGCAATGGACAATTGGTCTGGTTTTATGGATTACGTTTTCTGACCACATGACTGGCTAAGTGTGTGCCTCACCTACCTGTGCAATAGATGGCTCCAGGATGTGCTATGAAGATCCACTCCGTAAATACCTCATTTGGTTTCATCTCCAGTTGAATGAGAATTAATCAGATGTGGTCATCTTTTGCCCTTATGAAAATGTAAAGTATGGGTTACAACTTGAGCCCCTTTTCTCCAACATTTTGATGTGTATCTTTGATTTTACGCTTAGATTTAAGTCATGTTGCTAAACTGAAACCAATTCTCTTATATGGAGATTTGGAGATATACCTGCTCTTATTACACCTCACCTTGATTATTGTTCTCTCACTATTGGAGTTTGCCAGTGTTCACTCCCTCATATGCAGTTTGTCGAAAATGCTGAAGTTAGACCTCTTACTGGCATGAGGTTAAAAGACAATATTTCACCAGTCTTGGCATCTCTACATTGATCTACTAACAAACTCATTCTTCATGTCCCACAGTCTTGTTTAATACAGAAGGGTGATCATGCTTTTTCAGTAACAGTGCCTAGAGTGTGAACCCTGCTGCCTCTTGATATCTGATTAATGTCAGATTCAACTCTTGCTCAATTCACGGTCTCATCACGGTCCTTAATCTTTGGCATATTCTATTTATAAAGTTTATTAATTTATTTGTTTGTTTTTTGTTTATTTAATCTTTTTAAATCCTTAGCTGTACAGCACTTTGGTTGGATTTGGCTTCAATTATGCTTTAAAAATAAATTGAATTAAATTGAAGTGGGTAAATTTTAACTGAATTGAACTGAAGATAATAACACTGCCTCCTGAGGTTTGTACACTGTCCACTATGCATGAGAGTGCATCACTTCATGCACTTCCCATCTTCCCCTGACACCCCCTTTGCTCTTGAATGAGATAAATATGGACTTATCAGACCAGTTGACCTTTATACATTGCTCCAAAGTCCAATCTTCCTGCACCCTAGCAAATTAATGGATTTTCTGCTTAGTCACATGAAAGAGTGGTTTTCTCATGACCACACAGCTGTTTAATCTAAAGCATGTGAGTTCTCATCACACAGTCTTTGTGGAAATGCTCTTAATCTCATTACTAAACATTTCCCTTGTCAATGGTTACACCAACATCGTTTATACCTCAAAGAAGTTAGACATGACCGTTTAAAAGATGAGATGAGAAGCTATTAATCAATGCAGTAATTATCCAATCAAAGGCTTGTATGGATTTGCATATTGCATATTTAAGCCCCCCACTACACCCCACCCCCCACACACACATACAATATACTGTATATATCTCTATAGGCGACAAATGAGCCTAGGATGGAGCCCTGAAGAACAAAAAAACATTCTTTTTTCAAAGCAGAATTTTTAAAGCAATATAATGGCATATCCAGCACTTCTACATAATGTTTCCTTGGCTATGCCAGCTTTCATAAGGAATTAATTTGTAGGATTTTGAGGACATTCCATTAAAACTAAATGTTTTGTAAATTGCTGAAATCTTTGAAATTCAAAAGTATAAGTTCATGAAGTTCAACTAATTACAATTTAGTATCTTTTGAGTCCGGTGTTCCGGTCTGAAAGTCAATTGTGTAGCTCTGTGCTAGTCTACTAATGCATCAGTGTCCCAGTCCGCACTTTGTTCTTTTTATATGCTCTAATGCTCTACGTGCCCAAGTCTCAATGTCATTCAGGATTAGCACAATAGAAATTCATTAGAGCTTCTTTTGTTCTGCTGAAGGCATTTTATGGACCTGAAATGTCATCAGCATTAACAGGGCTTAGATTTCACAGAAATGGGCACAATTATTTTCAATGCATACTCATTTGGTTGTGAGAACTGTGAGCATGAATCATAAATTTTGCACAATGTTAACATGACAGACGTTAGCACATTAAATTATCACCTTCCAGTATTATTACAGTACACTTTATTAGTATATACTGACATCACTAAGCCCTGGCATCATACTGGCAGCCAGAAGGCAGGATTTGTATTGGTTCAGGGAAGAATCACAGTAGCAGATGAAGAGCTGGCATTTAGCATCACCCACAAACCTACAGAACACACCACTACATCAGAGTTGACTCACTGTGTCTCTCTCTCCCTCTGTGTGAGTGTACATGTGCTGTTGTGGGGCACAGAGGGTAAATGAGATGCACAATTCCAAACATGAAAATAAAAAAGTCTTCCTTTCCATTTCTTTCTTATTATTTATATCGTGGGCCACCAGTTATTCATAGGACAATATTACACAATATTAGATGCATTGTAAAAACAACTTATTCAATAATTAGTTTAAGTTAGCCAATTTGTTCAAGTAGCATTACAAGATTGTTGACATTTAGTATAACATTAGTAACAGTAGTAGTATAAATTATTGTTGCTGTTGTTGTAGTTACAGATCAGTTAGAGAACTTTGGTTCATTTTTCCATGTTATTTTTATTCTTCATCAAATCACAGACTAGCACACTAAAAGGAATGTGAAAATGTTAATAAGTTATTTTATATTCTGAAGGTTTGGGGCACAACCTTATTGATGGTTGACCTTTATTTTATTTTTTTTAAATTGCAGAAAGTTATTGAAATTACATTTGTATGTTTTTGTTGCCATTATAACTGCTTTCAGTATACAGTAGATGCTTTGCTGCCAATTAAAAAAATTGCAAAAACATCCACACCGATACACAAAAGGAAATCAGTTTTAATAAAAGTGTACCTTTTTTTTTAAAGCGCATTTATAGTAAATAATTGACTTTTTTATTATTATTTTATTTTATTTTATTTATTTATACCAGGAGTGAAAGAGTCTCTGCAAGACTGGGCATTTGTTTGGAGGAGTTTTTTGGCCTTCACTGTACAGACAGTTCTTCATTCAAAAACAAGACAGAAGGCATTTGTCTGTCTAATAAATTCTTACAGACAGAAAATCACACACACATATTGCATCTTTTGAGAAAGCAAGGAACAGAGGTCACGGCGGGTGTTATTTTTGCAGTCTAGTCTACTGAATCTAGCATTCTTGTTTAGCAAAAAAGACAAATTGCATTCTTAATGAAACATTTTTTTTAGTTTAGTTTAAGGTTTTTACCACAACAAGCTTCAAAACAAGACAAACCTAAGAATCTAAGAGGTTAAGGAAGGTTAAAAGAAATTTTAGGTTTTGTATAGAAATTTTAAGTTTTTATTTATTGAAAGAGGTATTGTTTGCTTATGAGGCAATAAGAGATAAACTGCCTTGTGGGTTGCTCTTCATTCAGTATGTCAGACACTTTCAATTCCATAGAATGGCTTTCACAGCCTGACAGACGTGTGTTATTCACAAGATGTGTGCAGAAAAGTAGAATTCAACTCGTATGTGTATTTAATTGTTGTGTCAGTTTTTTTTTTCCTATGCAGGCACCATAATGATGATAAAAATAAAAGAAATCAACTGCTTATACTGAATTCCTGACAATGCGTGTTGACGGGGGAGGCTTCAGACATCAAACTGTGCATTTCCGGACATATCAGGTTGAACCAAAGTTTTCATTCATTTAAAAATTAGTAAATTTTTACTGCGACCGGAATATGGGAATGACATATTCAAATATTGAACTGAAATGCTCATATTATTCATTTTGGTCATAGAAACAACCAATATCATGTGATCATTGATGTCATAGATGACTACGTGACCCATGTTTTAATGGGTCATGTTTCTGTTGTTGGTGAAAATGAAATGTCATTTAATTAAATCATATTGTCTAAGTCGTGCTGAAAAAAAGCATATGTCACTATATAGTTCACAATCCTGACCCCTATATATTTATTAAAACATAGTAATGTATACTGTAAGTCAGATTGGGACTTGTGATGAAATTGGTCCTGAATAAAGATGTAAAACCAGCTAATGTTTTCAGAGGACACTACGCAGAGTACAGTGATGAGACTCTTACCATTAGTAAAATATTTAAATGGTGCAAACATTATTTTAAAAAAGGCTGTATGTCCGTGAATGAAGAGCCCAGCTAAGGTGGCTTGGATCCCACCGCAGGGAATTATTACTGTACCACATCCTTTGTGCAGTCCTGCCTCAAGCTATTTCCACATGTTTGGGCTATTAAAGGAGTTCCTGCGAGGCCAGCGTTTCAGACATGAAGCAGGCAGTCTGATCATGGCTCCTGAAAAAACTCATAAAGTAATAATATTAATAGATGTTTCTAAATTCATGATATAATCATGTCAATGGGAATGATTTTCATTAAATCTTAATTTAAGATGGACATACTGTAGGCACTTCATAAAATAGAGAGACAGTGAGAAATATTTCATGTTGACTTCAGTTCTAATCCGTTTTCTTATCTCATACTGAACAGCTCCAGCTTGCAGCACAGCCTTGGGTCCTGGGAATAATCAACACATACACACACCTGGATGTTTCTGGTTCACTTGGTGTGTGTGTGTGTGTGTGTGTGTGTGTGTGTGTGTGGGCGTGCGTGCGTGGCGTGCGTGCGTGCGTGCGTGCGTGCGTGCGTGCGTGCGTGCGTGCGTGTGTGTGTGTGTGCATGCAATAGCAAGGCATGACTAGAACCAGGAATCCCAGAGGAAACCCACAAAGGGAGTGAATGCAAAACCTGAACTCAGGGCAACTACCTTCCATTCCTATTAATTGGCATTTATTTGTTTACCATTAAGCTCATTTTCTCTGCATGCATTTGATTTCTGTGCTTTCCACAAGCCATTACAGACCTGTTTACGTTTTTCATCTCCATGGTTCTCACAACCAAAGCACATTTGCTAATGGCCTAGGTTTCCATCCACATGACTTACCAAACATCCCTCAGACATCCAGGTCTCTAAGACTCAGACTCGGCAAAGAGATTAAATAAGTAAGAAAGCATCTCAAGTCAATGAAATATAAGTTTTAATAAGTTTTCTAGTCTGCACTGGCTTCCTGATTCAGACTCTGGAAGGGGTTGCTATAGCAACCCGGAAACCTCAACACCCGTGCTTATGCTGTCTCTAGAGATATGACAAAATGTACAGTTAAATATTTAACATGGTTAGACCTGAGACTAACAGCCTGAGCATGCTTCCCTCGTTAGTCCGTCTAATCACAGTCTGGAGTCTGGAATCTGTCTCAAAGAAAGAAAAAAAGGCAGGACCAGTCATCCATAATGCTGTTTAGTCATGCTGTGTCCTGAAGAAGGTGTGTTTTAGCATTTTAGATCACATGCGTTATTTAAAGCAAAAGAGAGGGTCTGACAGTAGGAGGAAGCATGTGCGTGACGGACTCGCAGGAATAACTCATAATGCAACCTCATAAGTGAAACACTTTACGGGTTTCATTCAGTGTGTGATGCTCTTTTACTCTCCAGCCTATAAGACACGTTTATGAAGAATTTCTGCTCTTGCATAAGCACTTCCTCTTTTGGTGCAGGCCTACGGACGTGAAGCAGATGGCGGTGTGCTCTCAGTATCATGTAGGGTGTCAGTTACAAGGCGTCAAGCCCCGTTTTAACAATCTCCTGTATTTCAAACAACTGCAAATCTTGTTGTTTAGTGATGAGAGCACACATGCATAGAAAGAAATCTAACAGAAAAAAAATCAATGACATTCATGACATTATGATATGTATGATATGTCACTAAGATTTTATTTCTGAGATGTTTATAACACTTGATATTTTTATATGTAGATTAAACATATTCTTCTTATTAGGGCCCAAGCACTATAAGGTGCGCAGGACCCTTTTCTTTTCCTGAGGATTTTTTTTCCCAACCTTTTGGACTTTTCGGGGGTCTTAACATGCTCAAAACCTCATGAAACTTGGCAGACATGTTGGAATCCGCTGCCATAAGGAGACCTGAGAGTCTCGTGGCACGGGCTCAACTCAACAGGAGGCTGGTTATTTTGGGTCGTTCACAAAAACGCACCCGGTGGATTCTGATACACTCCTCCTAGAGAATTTATACAATCTCTACCAAAGCGGGCTGATCTGATCTAAAGACATTGCGGATATAAAATTGCGGAGGGATTTTTGATATCTCAAACGGGTCAGCTGTGATAATGTCTTAAATGTACGCCAAAAAAATGATTAATAACTTTGTGTGCCTTATATTAAGTGACATTATATTCAGTGACATCACGTTCAGTGACATCACATTCAGGAACATCAGAGTGTGATGCTTTTCTTCCAGCGTCTGCGGCCTATTTAACATATACACATCACAAATGTTAACACTCAAACACGCACACACACGTAAGTATACACAAACACACTCATACTCGAGTATATCACACATCACAAATTCTAACACTCAGACACTCACATCTCTGTCACACACACCCACACACACTAACAAGTCACATGTCCCACACACACATCATACACAAAATAACACACATTTACATCCATACATTTATTCATCACACACAGACTGACACATCCACATGTTACACACCTCTCTCCCTCACTCTCACACACACTAAGCCTCACACACTAACCCTCTCACACACACACACACACACACACACACACACACACACACACACACACACACACACACATAACCCTCTCACACACACACACACACCGCGCTTTACACATACACACCGCAGCTAGCACTCAGCAACAAATATTTAGGGCCCAAACTGACATTAGCCCTGCTGGCCATGATGTGTGCAGGTTAATGCGGTGCAAGCGGGTGGCGATGGCTTTTTTGGTCTTATTTTCGAATAACACACAGGTTGTCGCGGTCGCCATTGGAATGTGATGGCACAGGGTGCCATTATTTATCATTGTTGCTTGCAACTATATTTAATGATGATATTAGTAGTAGTAGTAGTAGTAGTAGTAGTAGTATCATCTGGTAGGTGTTTGTTTTTTTCGGGGCATATATCTTTTTGCTCGTCTATACTGCTTGTGCGGCGCGGTGCAGGAGTGGCTGGAGAAGCGATTCCTGGACATTTTGGTAGTGGCTATTTTGCAAACACAGACCAAGGCAGAATTAAACAGAACCCTGAAGGTGCAAGGAGTCATATGCCGCATTAGCCACTGTGCCACCTATTAATTATTGTTGTTATTATTATTATTATTATTAAGCAATGTGTATTCTAATATTAGCCACAACAATCTTGGTGATTCTTGCCTGTTGCCTCGGTCGGGTTGATTGGCTGTGCATGGGTTGCATGTTCTCCATGCTTAGTGGTTTCCTCTGGACTTTCAGTTCCTCCACACAGTTCAAGGCATAAGTTAGGTTGGTAGCCTTAAAATTGGCCATGATGTGTGTGAATGAGTGAGTGGCATGGTGTGTGCCCTGCGATGGATTGGCACCTTGTCCAGAGTGTAATGCATGACACGATACTCCTGGGATAGGCTCGGCCCCGTGACCCTGGATGCAGTTAAGCTGGTATAGATAATTGGGTGAGGGTGAAATGTGTTATATGGTAGTGTTTTAATAAAGTTACAATAATATATTTCACTTAATAGGTTTCCAAAACAAATTAAAATGCAAAATTCCATTGCAATTTTTGAACAATGCTTACTTTTCTATTACTCTAATTGGAGTAACTGTAGCAACTTAGAGGAACATTTACAACTACCATTACTTTCTCTTCTTGGTTTGCCATACTCAGACTTCAAGTCTGTGGTTTTCCGATATAGTGTAAAAAGAATTTGGAGATCAACTGCAACTACAATAAAATCATCTCATGCTCATGCTTACTGTAGCTATCAGATACAGCCTTAAGTTAAGATTAAGATTTTTTACATAATATATGCGCTTTAGTCTGATCACACATGCACAACACAGGAAACCTTACACTTCAGGAGAAGCTACACATCTCACACAAATGAATATGCAAATAAATGTGTAAATCATTTGAAGTATATTAATATGATAAGATTATTGTTAGGTATTAATAATCTCAATGACACCTGAACGTGAAACGTCACAAAGATAAGACACTAGGGAACTTATCACATTTCCTCTAGGATAATTTGTATGGGAAAAGTTGCATAGACCTTTGACCATGTGAAAGTTTCCTTAATTCCTTCCTTCCTTACTTACTTTTCTAATATATCGTAGAGGAAATGTGATAAATACCCTAGTGCCTTATCTTTGTGACAATTAATAACAATGCATAAACAAGCAATAAATCATGCTGCCTATATAGGAACCATCTGTAATACAAAGTAAGGAGGATAAGGAGAAACCACAGACTAATAAAGAAAAGTTAAGAAACCTGAACCTAAGAGATGTTTCTCAGTAAAGGTTTAAAATTGAATAAAATACTTGTCTACATTTAGTTCTTATTACTGAATATAAAGCAAGCCCAGACCTAATTTGTTTCATGGAGGCTTAATAAAATAATATTATATACTAATATAGTAGGAATTTCATTGGTAAATCCACAGTTTCACTTTAGAAGAAATCTGGGATAAAAAGAAGAACTGAGGTAAGATGGAGTCAACTTTTTGTTTCTGGTATTTCCTGGCAACTTTTTGTTTTTTGTTTTTCATTTATATATGTTACCCACTGTTACCCTTAAACATGAACCTGAAAAGTTGAAAGTTGTGTTTATTTGAAGGATTAATGAAAATCAAACTTCATAATATCAGTTTAACACATTAACACAGATATAGTTTATAGTAAATTAATTTAAGCATCAATATGATTTTGTGCCTTCAGCTTAAACCTGTCATCTAGTAGTCTGGTTGTAAAAGGCCTACTGTATACATGATCACACCGCTTCAACATGGCACAAATCTTAACTTAACTACTCGTTACAGGCTGTACAACCTAGAGGATTTTTTACAACACAGTAAGAAACCATAAAATCCAAACTTTAAATATATACTTTTTGAACTTTGAACATGATTTTGATGTATGTTATGTAAAATAAAGGTTTTCATTTCTTACACCATGTCATCAGAAGGCAAGTATTTGTTTGTATCTCATATCTTCCATGAAATGTCTGGATTAAAATATCTTTCTAAAACATTCTTTTATTAATTGTAGAAAATGGCAGTTTATTCTTCAATTACACTGCCTGTAGTGTTCAATGTATATTTCCTACTGTAAACACCCACAATTAACAATACACTTACAAAAACAGTATACTCTTAAATAATTTAAACTTTACAAATTATCATCCCCTTAAGAAAAAAAGCATATGAAAAAAATTAACAAAAAAATGGATTAATTGGATTTAAAGTTCAAATTGGTTAAAATGCAATGCACACTTTTTTCCATACACCTTATTTTTCATAATGGGATGATACAGTCACATGCCAGGAAGAAGCTGCAGCTCCCATGTTTACTTGTAGCATATCATATCAATGATATGCTACAAGTAAATATAATATTTCACCTACAATAAGCAGTTGAGCATCAGAACTGGACCCTGGAGGAATGGAAGTGGTCTGATGGACAGATGGTTCACATTTTCTTTTACAACATGTGGATAGCCTGATGATATGCTGAATAAGCAAATCCGATACATGGAGCCCCCGCATTGCATTTAGCAGACTTAAAAGACTGCTGCTAATTTTGTTGGTGCCAGATTACACAATTTTTTTTTCAGAGATTTTGTGGAGAGATCCAGGCTTTAAAGAGTCAGAGCTGATTTAGTGGCATACGTTGGACCAACACAACATTAGCCAGGTGGTTTTAATATTTTGACTGATCGGTGTGACAGAACTGGTTTGCATTTATGTTTTTTTTAAAGAATGTGATTGACTGTAGACCTCTGCATGTATACAAATCAGTTTAATGCAATGTTGCCTTGGGTAAGAAGATAAAAAAAAATGAAAAATGCTGATGCTGGATGCTGAGTTACGTTATTAAATGATTTATAGAGCTGCTGCAGAACTTTACTGAAGCAGAAGTAAGGAAGAAAAGAGACATAGGAATCCTTCATCCTTTTGAGTGAATGATGTCTGACGCTGAGGATTTGGATTAGGAGCAGAGAAGCTTAGGCACTTCAGAAAACTGCAAAGCAGACTTACAAAGACACACACACACACAAAGGCACTGATTGGTCAGATATACTAAATGCTGTCTGTTTATATGTCTGTTGAGTCAGATTAAATCACAGCATCTATAGTTAATTTTTTTTTTTTTACTAATTCAGTGCATTTGCCTTGAGTTGGGTGTGTGGCTATATGCATCACTCAACAGAGCCAATCAACAGGATAGTTTACTGTGTATTCACGGAGTAAGTGTAGACGCAACCATAATGCACTAACAAGCAGGCTGTCATGGGTCTAGCTGGTGGTAGTGCTAGACCGGCTGATGGTGTTGCCGTGGGTATGAAGGTAGGCATGTACGCAGAGGGGTGTAACAGAAAGAGTCTTTATTTAAACAAACAACTCAAAAACAGAACAAAGGAACTAAAACAACAAACTCAAACTAAAACTAGGGCTCAGGAGAAACACAGGAACTGGAAGGGATCTAAACTCAGGGGACCAAGAGCTGACATGGGAACTAGGAGCTAAGACAGGGACTAGGGATGAGGAAACATGGAGCTGGAGCTAACTAAGACACAGAGGGAAACTAAAGACAAGGACAGGAGACAGGGCTGGACAGGAGACAGGGCTGGACAGGAGACAGGGCTAGACAGGAGACAGGGCTAGACAGGAGACAGGGCTAGACAGGAGACAGGGCTAGACAGGAGACAGGGCTAGACAGGAGACAGGGCTAGGGGCACAGAGACCGACTGGAACTAGACTAGCTGGGTTAGTGAGGTTAGTAGCTACATGTTGTACTGGGGACACTGGAGGCTGACCTAACCGGGTTAGTGGCTAATGGTGTTAGTACTGACCTAGGGGACCGGAAGACAAAAGGCAGGGCACACATGAGGCTATACCAAACAAGCGGCCAACCTACTAGTGACCAGAACCACTAGCAGTCACTCCCACTAGAGATTAGCCTACTGGAGGCTAACCCTACTAGGGGCTAACCCTACTAGCCGTCAAGGCCTACTAGCGGCTAACCCTGCTAATGGCTAAGCACTCACGTGGCTACACATGCAAGGGAAAAGACCAGAAGGCAAAACAGTACTTACACAGGACACAGGAGGAGACACAGCCTAACTACACAGTGAACAAAGCAGCTCCATGAATCCAAAGACACAAGGAACATCAAGAAAACAAAACTAGAGCCCTCTGAAAACTAAGGTTACAAAACATAAACCAAATATAAACTCAAAGTAACAAAAAGGAATGCCCACATGATGGTAATCCAAACAAACAAACAAACAAACAATCACAAACAATCAGACACAAACAATGCTCGACCCAGTTTCCCAGAACAAACTGCTATTTATAGAAAGTTTTAATGAGCCACCTCAGTTCAGGTGAGCCTCATCACCTGACTCAGGCACAAGCCGTAATACACACACACACACACACACACACATATAACAGCATAACCCATCATGGCTTACTCCAAAAATCAAAAAAATCAAAATCAAAATGTTTTGGGCCAGATTATGAACAGCGCATTTTAACATGATCAATTTATGCGTCAAACAGTGAGTGTGTCTTAAATAAACCGTTGGACAGAATTTACTGAAACTTTTGCAGTACTTGGAAATCCGCATATAGTTTAACCTGAAATCAAAATGGTGCATAAAAGCAATGTTATGAACTGTCATGTTATGGATGTAATAATTTTCTTTAAGCAAATAAACAAGACTTAAGATATTCAACCTGACAACCTTTATAGGATTAGGATTTATTTATTAATTTTTTATATAGCCAAAAGCTACAGCTGACAAAAAACAACACAGAGACTTGTCTCATATTTGCCAAAAACATTGTGACTATCCCCGAATATTCTGTGGACTGATGAGACAAAAGTTGGACTTTTTAGAAGATGTGTGTCCTGTTACATCTGGTGTAAAACTGGGACATGTAAAAAATATGAGAAAAAAAATTATTTAATTGTGCTTTAAGGTACTGTAGGTGAGACAGGAAAAGGAGAATGTCTAGCCATTAGTTTGTGACCTCAAGCCCAAGTGCACTCGGGTTAGGAAGCAGAACATTGATGAACTGAAACACACCAGCAACTCCATCTCTGAACAGCTCAAAAAAACAAAAGGTTTTGGAGTAGCCTAGTTAAAGTCCAGACCTAAATACGATTGAGATCCTTAAACAGACAGTCATGCTTGAAAACCCTCCAATTTGCCCAAATTAACACAATTCTGAAAAAAAAAAAAAAAGAGTGGGCCAAAATTCCTCCAGAGTGATGTGAAAGACTCATTGCCAGTTATTGCAGAATGCAGATGTTGCCACCAGTGGTGGCACGACCAGTTATTAGGTTTTGGGGGCAACTAATTTTTCCACATAGAGCCAGGCAGGTTTGGACATGTTTTTCAATGAATAAATTTACTAATTATTTACAGTAAAAACTACATTTTGTATTTACTTGGGTTGTTTTTATAATATTACAATTTGTTTAATGATTTGAATTATTTGGATGTGTGACAAATATGCAACAACAACAACAAAAAGAATCAGGAATAGGGCAAATACTTTTTCACGCACTGTACATGTGTTGGTCATCTAGTTGGTCAAACATCCCGAGATTTTTATTTAATACCGCAGCTAAATAAACTAAAAACAAGACCTCTGCAGAAATCTCCACAACATCATCATGCAGTAGTGAGGATTTCATGAACTTTTTCAATAACAAAATCGTAAATATTAAGCAAAAAATTCAGGCTTTGAAACCAGATTATTTAAATAATACAGATGAACTAACCACATCACATCAGAACTTAGAATACTTTACTCCCCTTGAAGCGGGGGAACTAATTTCACTCATCTCTTCTTCAAAATTGTCAACTTTCTTCAAAATCGTCAATCGTCAACCTGTATATTAGATCCTATACTGACATTTTCTCAAACAGATAGTACCAGCAATAATAGAACCCCTGTTGAAAGTAATTAGCTGTTCACTCCGTAGTGGGTATGTCCCTAAATCTTTTAAATTAGCCGTTATTAAACCGCTAATCAAAAAACCTGACCTTGACCCCTGTGTGCTTTCTAATTACAGGCCGATATCAAACCTTCCCGTTATCTCCAAGATTCTGGAAAAGGAAGTATCACAGCAGCTATGTTCACATCTACACAGAAATAGCATAAATTAACTGTATCAGTCAGGATTTAGGCCTCATCACAGCACAGAGACAGCACTTGTTAAAGTAGTAAACGACCTCCTATGGGCCTCTGATCAGGGTTGCGTCACTATACTTGTGTTACTGGACCACAGTGCAGCTGTTGACACCATTGATCATAGTATTCTCTTTCACATATTAGAAAAGGTAGTAGGAATTAAGGGAACTGCCCTCTTGTGGCTCAGATCCTATTTGACTGATCGTTATCAGTTTGTAGATTTAGATGGTGACCATTCCTCATGTTCTCTAGTGGAGTTTGGTGTTCCACAAGGTTCAGTTTTAGGCCCACTGTTTTTTTCCCTTTACATGCTTCCTCTGGGCAACATAATTCGTAAACATGGTATTAGTTTTCATTGTTATGCTGATGACACACAATTATATGTCTCAGCAAAACCAGATGAGAATAACCAGTTTGCTAAAATTGAGCAGTGTGTGCAGGACATAAGAGATTGGATGTTAATTAATTTTCTTCTGCTTATAAGACAGACGTTCTAGTCATAGGACCACAAGTAGCTAGAAGTAAGCTTTCTGCTCACACTATAACTTTAGATGGCCTTTTCTGTTCCATCTAATGCAACAGTAAAAGACCTTGGTGTGATTATAGATTCCAGCCTTTCGTTTGAAGCACATGTAGATAATATTACCAGGATAGCTTTCTTTCACCTTAGAAATATTGCCAAGATAAGAAACATATTGTCACTAAATGATGCAGAAAAACTAGTTCATGCTTTTATCACCTCTAGGTTGGACTATTGTAACGCCTTACTGTCTGGTTGTTCAACTAGGTGTATAAACAAGCTTCAGTTAGTACAGAATGCAGCAGCGAGAGTCCTCACTAGAACCAGAAGATACGAGCACATCACCCCTATCTTATCTACACTGCATCGGCTCCCTGTGAAATTTCGCATTGATTTTAAGATACTACTTTTGACATTTAAAGCACTAAACGGTCTCGCGCCACAGTATTTGAGTGAACTGTTAGTGTCTTACGATCCGCCACGCCTATTTCGATCAAAGAATGCAGGCTGCCTGTCAGTACCATGTATTATTAAAACTACAGCAGGGGGCAGAGCTTTTTCTTACAAAGCCCCAAAGTTATGGAATAGTCTTCCTATTAATGTTCGGGACTCAGACACAGTCTCAGTGTTTAAGTCTAGGCTAAAAACCTATTTATTTAGCCAAGCATTTTTGTAAATAGATTAACCTTAGGTAAAGGAGCAGATCTGGGGGACTCATGAACGTAGAGTATTCTGGTGAACTGGTATGTTTAGATGCTGTCTTCCCCACGCTAATTGATCACTCAGGTTTGTTGACGGTGAGGTGATTGGTTGCTTTACATCTCAGGGAGTCCTCATGTCTGTGTTTCCTTCTGGCTCTCCCTTTTAGTTATGCTGTTTTTTTGCCCTTTTGAGTCCCTGCTTGCACTTTGCACTAATATACATTCACCTTATACATGTTGACTGTGACCATACCTAACTGCCATCTCTCCTTATTTTCTGCTCTCTCCTCTTCTGCTCTCTCCTTTTCCCTCTCCCTCTCTCTCTGTCGAGCTATACATGTCGCTCCTGAGTTGCCAGTGATCCACACCCCTCTGCCCTCTGGACCCGTCTAACCCGTCCTGGAGTCCTGCTTCTGGATGGAGATCTCGTCGCATGGATGCCCCGTGTGGTCTGCCTGGATTCTGTCCTGTCCTTGATTGATGCTGACAGCTGTTCTCAGGGGACCTGTGACTTCAGTTGTGCGATAGCTCAGGACTGGTATTTCCTACAGTCTACCTGAGCCTCCAGGAACAAACTGGACTCCTTTTAATTTTAATTTTAACACGTCTGTTATACTGAACTTCCAGTCTTACACATTATGCTGATCAATCCCTGCTATCCGTTATCACCCAGATGAGGATTGGATCCCTGTTGAGTCTGGTTCCTTTCAAGGTTTCTTCCTATTACCATCTCAGGGAGTTTTTCCTTGCCACCGTCGCCCTCGGCTTGCTCATCAGGGACAATCTTATCATTTTGATTCATACACATTGCATACAAACTTACTTTTTGCTGCTTTGTGACAATGTCAATTGTTAAAAGCGCTATATAAATAAAATTGACTTGACTTGACTTGATTCACTCATCTGGTATGAAAGATCCTAGAGAACTATATTCTATTTTTATCCTTAATGTGTGCATGCACACAGTTAATCTCTGCATATTCCACACCACTGGCACATCACTTTAATAACCTCAAGCACATTTAACATTTATAACGAGACAACAGTGTTGTATGTTATATGACTGAAAATGTTATCATCAGTTTCGCTCACGCAGAAGTTAACATGAAACAGAAATCATGAAAGATGTTTATGAATTCGATTGTACAGAAACGGCGTTGTACTTTCGACAACAAAATAATGCACTACTCTGTAAATTTTGCCGTGAAATACCATGTAAAAAAAAAAGAATAAATCTGGCAGCAAGAGGCAGAAATCCAAAGCCTTTTTGTGTACTCATCAACATGGTGTTTTCTTTTAGCAGCACGAGTGCTGTGCAGCACGCAAACACTGAGTCAACATACAGAGTTCATTACAGCATGTGAAGCTAGTCAAGCATAAAAAAATCACTCTGAGAGCAAAACTAGTCAAGCGTACCTTAATCATACTGAGAGAGAGAGAGAGAGAGAGAGAGAGAGATGTCTAAAGGCATATAAAAACAAAGACATAAAAAGATGTTGAAATAGATTTTTTTTTTAAGAATCACTTCTTTATGATTGTGCCAATCATGGAACATAGCAGTACATTTCACATGCACCCACACCTACTGACAGCCCCTCATTCCCTAATTTACGCACAATCTGTATTAACAGGTATGACAAATAAGTGTGTGACGTATCGGTGAAGTGTGTGTGATTGAGGGAGTGAAGTGTGACACTGCATGATGCAGACATGAAAGATGAGCGTGCCTGGAAGCCATGTTATGAAAGACATGCTCAGTACTCAATGTTCACACAGAAAAACACACACACACACGCACACACACACGCACACACACACGCACACAGGGTACCTCTGATATATATAAAAATATAATACAGCAATATTTTATACCCAACATGTCTGTCAAAAAAGATATCTGCCAAATTATTGATATTATTAAGAAATATTATTAATAAATGCAAAACACAAAATTTGCTAATCAATTTGTATATGTTCTTTTATTTCTGTATTAATTTAATCATTCATTTATTTTGATTTAATCATTAATCATTTTAATGAGGGTTACTATTCATCCTGCAGAGCACTGTAAATATTTGCTTTCAGCTTTCTAGTAATCCAAACTCTGTACAGTGCTGTATCTACTGATTTGAAATTCCACTCTTATACCCATGATGTAGAAGTCTGGAAAGGGTTACGGCATGCTATGCTAAAAAAATATATATATATCACTAGCTGTCATTTTGTCATTAGGTAGTATGCATTTTAAATTGCATTTTAAATTGCACAATGAGGGGGAAAAAAATAATTTTATTTATTTATTTACAATAAATATATTGATACCATGAAGCAACATTTCAACCCTTTGAAAGAGGAGGTTAAATTGTTAAGAGTTTTATGCTCAAACTTACAACTGCATGTTTGCTAATCAGAAAACATCCAAATAAGAATCGCTTACTTTACATAAAAGAACCGTGAACTATGTAAATAATGAGGTCAAATTGAGTTGCTTGTTTTTCTCATAGTAAATATAGACTTGCGCATAATCTCCCTGATTGCCTGTGGTATGATTACGGCTATTCATTCAGACCTTAAAACACTGGGATTTATTGTAAATGCAACTATCATGCAAAAATGCAAATATCCCAAATACAAGCTACAGATAAACTTTGTTAGTTATTTGCTTATTTTCTTTTAATCACTTATCCTGTACTTGGAGCCAGAGGAGAACTGGCACAAGGCTGGGTACCCCCTTTACGTGGTGCCAATCCATCACAAGGTGCGCACATACTCTGGACAATTTGGAAACACCAGTTTGCATATTTTGCATGTCTTTGGACTGCGGGAGGAAACCTGAGTACCAGGGGGAAACGCACCAAGTACGGGGAGAACATGAAAACTCCATGCAGAGCTAAAGGCAGGACTCAAACCCTCAACCCTGGAGATGCAAAGACAGAGTGCACTACACCACCATGCCACCTGCACAAAAACACATTATGCTAATGTGAGAACGCACTTAAGGCAACTGAAACTAATAGACTAGCAGCACTAATGTCCTCATGTTTCAAAGATAAAATGATATCTATATAATCTTTCATTTTGGATTCTGCATATCAGAGTAATAAATGCACTAACAAATCTGGATTATTTTGAACACTGTGAAACCAAGAACAACAACACCACCACCATACTGAGACTGTTATGGAGAGGTTATGCTTGAGCTGCTTCTCTCCAGGCAGACTGTGGATTCGGTGACAGCCAGTAAGAGCTAATATTTTGCAGCTCACTTCACTAAAGCACTTACTGTATAGAAAGTCATCATTTTATTTACTTTATAAAGTAAAAGTAGATGGTCTTAGCACACATTGTCTTTTCAAAATAAAACCTGCACAACAGGACAGCCGACAAAACATACATTTAGTCCTCTTTTTGGTTTAGCATGTTTTGTAGGGGAGAAAACATGAATTATTACAAACTTGAAACTTGAAAAAATAGAAATATTCAATTCAGCGGCATCTCTCTCTCTCTCTCTCTCTCTCTCTCTCTCTCTCTAATAGATTCATTTTTGTGCTACTGATGGATATAAGATTTTAGTCCACTTATCATTAACTAATTGCGCACACATAAAATGGAATACAATTTTACGTCTTACTACAAGCCTACATTTTTAAGCCCTGCAACACAGTTGAGCATTTGGGTTAATGCAATGAAATCAGTCTGTTTATTATTCATTCCATGGAGTCTGTACTGAAAATTGCCACTGATTTAAATAGAGCTAACCCAATTTTACCCAGAAGGACCCATCATGTATTAGGACCATGTAATAAGCACATCAAATATCATCTAAAGAGCTCCCTTGAGTTATAATCATTAAAATAATCAGGGATGTCTGGGTTTTAATCACAAACACTAGTTGTCTGTCAATCAAAAAACTCCTGAAAAGCACTGCCCTGTGTGAAATGCACAGTAGAAAATCCTTTATGAATAGCCTTTAATGTCATTATACACCTGCACATATGTTTACTACAACATAGCTCCTTTCATATTCAGGCTTGAAATTAAGCTGGCATCAGAGTGCAGTTGTCAGTATGGTATCGACAGGGAGTGGGTTTTAGAATTCAACATTTTTTGGTCCCCAGAACTAGAATATTAGGTGAAAATCCAAACATTTTTTTTTTTAAATATGCAAAGCATTAAACGTTGAGCCCTAATCACCGGAGCACCACCTGCTCTGCCACCCGGTCACCAAGAAAGATTTTCAGATTTAATGCTCATAGGAAAAGCAAATAAATAAATAAATAAACATTTTAAAAAATCCCACCCAAGTTGCACAAGTTCAAATAACTTATTAAACCCTGATTAAGTGATGCCACATTGACAGCCCACATGTCAAATGCAGCATTATGGATATTAATTTTCTAAAAGAGTAGGCCTGACCACTTCAGTGTTGGCCATATTTGCTAAGTATGTACTCTTGCCATAACCTAGCCATTCATTTTTAAATTAAACTTGATTTGGTCTGAAAATGTACCTCAGAAATGAACGTGGAATAAACAAGTAAGCAAGTCTACAAGTGGTTTAAACATGAGTTAAATTCTCAATGAAAATGAAGAGACATATTTACCCAACAGCATTCAACAATCGAAACAAAATCGTGCCTATAACATGGCAATATCAAGACTGCACACGTTGATAAGAAAATATTACTAACTTCTAGTGACAGTGATGCCCCAGTGGGTGCGTCTATAAGGATGCTTGCGCAGTCATTTGCACACTGCACAGGAACGAAGTACACAAAACATATAAAGTATATTGCACATTTCTGGTTGTGTTTACATATAGTAGAGGACTACTAAGCATTACTGCACATTAAAGACTGCTGCTCAAACTTTATAACATTATACATGATATTGTACGCATTTCTACTTTATACCATAACTTATTTTATTGTAACAAAAAGTGTGTGAATGAGTGAGTGTATGTGTGTGTGTGTGTGTCTGTGCCCTGCAATGGATTGGCCAGGGTGTACGCTGCCATGTACCCTAAGTCTCCTGGGATAGGCTCCAGGCCCCCCGTGACCCTGAATACAGCATTATAAATGGTATTAGATGATGAGTGAATGAGTACTAATAATATATTTCACTTAACAGGTTTCCAAAACAAATTAAAATGCAAAATTCCATTGCAACTCTTGAACAATGCTTACGTTTCTATTACTCTAATGGAATAACTGTAGCAGCTTACAGTAACATTTACAACTAGCGTTACAACTAGTATGTGTGTGCCCGGCGATGGTTTGGCAAACTGTCCAGGGTCTACCTTTGCTAAGTCTCCTGGGATAGGCTCCAAGCCCCTGCAACTCTGAATACAGGATAAAGCTGTATAGACGATGAATGAATTGCGTGGCATGGCACACAGTGAAAACCAGTCAGATGACCCATCTTACTTACTTTTTCACTCTGGTTAATAAAAAGCTTCTACTATAAATCAAGACACACCTGGGGGCGGAACGTACACATTCTAGAGAGCAGTGAACTATGGGTCCTCAAAGAAATTCGATTCCAGGCTTCATATTATTTTATTCGCAATACAATATATATTGCCATACTGGGTATGAACATGTCCACAAAACTTTTTTTTTTTTTTTTAAGGTTTATTGAGGCTGGCTGTTATAGATATTATTTAAAGAAAAAAATCCATCCATATAGGAAACCATGCCTAGAGACACAGAGATCATGTCTGCGTTCACTCAGGATCTGTGATGTCATGTATGGGGGGACAGCGCGGATGAGGAGAGAGAACTAGAAGAGGAGACGGGTGGAGGAGTCGGTGCGCACTGGACTCTCCCTGTCCACGCGGACGGACAAACTTTACCTGCTGCGCTTCTTCTTCTTCTTCTTCTTCTTCTCTCTGCTGAGGAACAGCAGCCGTGCTTCTTTCTGCGCTGGTTTCGACTGGTCCAACCTGTATTTCCAAGCTGTAAGCATACTCTAAATGATGCGTGTGTACTGTGTGTGTGTGTGTGTGTGTGTGTGTGAAACTGTATGTGCTGTTCGTTGGAAATAGTGAACTATTGATTGTTACTGCGGGATTTCTTTGGAACAAATCGTACTAGAACGATGGCATTTAAACGAAGTGTGTGAGGTGGTTTGCACTTTCCTTCCGAGCAGGTTCAGTGCTCTCGTTTTTCTGAAAACTTGATTTCCATCCTAGCAAACCGACATCCGGCACCGCACGGTGCGAGATTGACTTTTGCGACCTTGATAAGTTGGTGTCTTCTCCCTGACAGCGCAGGGACATGGACTCGGACCTGGTGGACGCGCTGAGGGAGGAGAAGTGTGTGTCTGAGTGTGAGCTGAACGCGTCCGGGAGCGGCGAGGCGGATCCGCGCAACGTGCCGCCGGAGTACATGTCGCCCCTCATCCCGGTCATCACCGCCGTCTACTCCGTAGTGTTCATAGTGGGGCTGGCGGGGAACTGCCTGGTTATGTATGTCATTATCAGGTAGGGATCAGAAAGTCATTCATATATAAATATATTAATACATATAAATCATCATCATCATCAAAAAAAAAAAATATATATATATATATATATATATATATATATATATCACATTACACACACACACACACACACACACACATATATATATATATATACATATAGTATAATGTGTTTGCAGGTTAAATCCCTTTTAGTAGCCATCAACAGGCTTCTGGCAGAATCCTGGTCGGATGTCTGACCGCTCCTCTTTACAGAACTGCTAGAGTTCAATTCACTTTGGTGGCTTCCTGGCACAGACTCGATGTATAATTACGCACGGTCTACAAATTTCCAATAGGTTTCAGGCTCTAAAAGCTTAAAGCCGCTCCACAAACATTTAGGAGGTGTGTTTAGAGTCTTGCGGGAGCACAGAATTTTGTGCGTCTAGCTGATGAATTGAAGTTATGCTGCTCAGTGAATTCTGAGCTAGTCTTCCCTCTTTGTTATTCCACCCACGTTGTGGATTGCACCCCTTTGACTAGCAACAGAACAGCTCCAAACATGATTCTACTATTGTACTAACTGTTAAGCATGGTGGTGGTAGCATCGTGTTTTGGAACGCACCGTTTTAAAGCCGTTCCACAAACATTTATGAGGTGTGCTTAGAGCAGGGGCGGGGGGGGGGGGGGGGGGGGGGGGGGTTATACACCCCCATAGATGTTTAACACTCAATTTTTGGCTTGTTCAGAATCAGTACTCAAATGAGTCTCCCTGATCACACGCACACTGTTTACTGTATAAACCTTTTTTTTCTATGTTCAGGTACAATCAAAAAAATGTAACCAGAAAACAGCATATAATTTGAAACTTACATTGATTAGCAATATAAACAACACACCTATGAGGCTGGACGATAGAATAAACCGTGTGGGTGCCAATAATGTCAAACATTTATCTGTTAAATCATTGACAATACTACTGCTTTTTGTTGGTAACTGGCAGACATAAAAATGTGAAAAATACTTGCTGATGCAATGACTTCAGTCAATGTTGGGAACACAGTGTTAATGTGCATGAGAGGCTGCCCATTCTTTTCTTACCTGCTGCTCATTTGGAGACCTACTCCCATATGACCTGAAAAACCTTCCATCTACATTTTTTATACAGTAAATATTAAAAACTTTGATCATCATGTTATCCAGTTTAATTTAGCTTCATAAGACAGTAGGTTCTACATTCAATCCCTTAAAATTTCATAGCTACTAGGCTATTTATTCAAATTCATTAATATTGACAAACATTGTTTTAATGTAATTAAACAAAGCATATTTTTAATATCATTCTTTTCTTGTTTCTATTCATTAAAAAAGTAACTTTTTCTAAATCAAAGTGACAAAAAACCCTACTCTAAGGCTAATAAATTAATTTTACGATCAGGGACATTACTTAATACAATACAATATTTATTACAAAGAAACAGGATTTTTCTATCTCTGTAAATCACACTGCTATGCAGTAAACATTAGTGCATTAAATGCTGTCTGTCACTATTTTTAATCATTTATGTGCAATACTCTATTGTAGTTAATGCCATATTAAAATTTAAAAGGGGATGTGAGCGATCATCAATTTGTGTAAGATTTATGGAGGATTTTTAGGAGGGCTGAGTACAAATGTTAGGGGGGCTAAAGGCCCCCTAAAAATGGCCTTGCGACGTCCATGGTTAGAGTCTTGAGGGAACACAGAATATTGTACAATCTAGCTGATGAATTAAGGTTATGATGCTTAGTGAATTCTGAGCTAGTCTTCCATCCATCATTGTGGATATGCACCACTTTGACTGCCAACAAGACAGCTCCAAACATGATTCTACTGTTGTATTAACTGTTAAGCATGGTGGTGGTAGCATCCTGTTTTGGAATGCACCATTTTCACTGGCAATGATGCTACCACCACCATGATTAATAGTTGGTACAGTGGCCTTGGGGGTGAAAGCCTCATCTTAATGCTCCAAATATATCTATGGTCAAAATTGCTCCATTAGGCTTTTTCTTTATTCATGTGGTCTGCTGAAAATAACCCTGAATGTATCGATTTTAAAGCTTCTTTCTTCATTCAGGGCAATATACAATTTGCTTGACTTTGAAGAGAGACTCTGGTATTTCAACAAGTTTCAGTTCATGGCATGCTTGTGCTTTGGTGGTTCCTGGGTGGTTCCTGACCATCAAAACAAATTTGCTTTTAATAGAGGGTGAGAGTTTTGATCTTCGCCCAGCTCTTGGCAAAGTGGCTACACCTCACAATATCTTGTAATTGTTCTAACTGGTATTAGGATCTGCTGGTGTTTAGAAAGCACCTTAGGAGACATTCCTGATTTGTGTAATTCTGCCATCTTCTTTCTCAGATCTGCACTGAGGTCCTTGAACTTTCCTGTTATTCTGTGTGTTGCTCAATTGAATAAGTGCTGTGAAAGAACCCCTTTTTATGTTGGTCCATGGAAACAACCAGCTGTCGTTAATCATTATCACTAACAGGAAGCTGAAAGGCCTTGGACTTGCCAACAAGACATGGTCTTTTTCATAGACACGTGACAGTAAG
The DNA here is from genome assembly GCA_013621035.1 of Clarias magur. Lineage (NCBI taxonomy): Eukaryota > Metazoa > Chordata > Actinopteri > Siluriformes > Clariidae > Clarias > Clarias magur. The sequence goes on along the minus strand of QNUK01000307.1, from coordinate 602,833 downwards.
AAAGGTTGTGCATCTTGGTATATATGCATTGCTGTAAAAATGTTTGGGCATAAGATCTCTTCTGGTATTTGCACAGTGCTATAATGTTCAGGTTCTATAAGGGTTGTTCAAGTCAATCTGGGATTGTGCAGAATTATGGAACACAGTTATGAGAGTAAAAACACCTTTATTTCTCAAAATAATCGCCTACCCCACTAATGCACTTACCCTAGCATTTCACTAGTACTACGTTTTCTCAGTACACCAGGGCCATCACTGGACTGCCTCCTTCACATCTGAACCGCTGGACTCCCAGGAACTCCTTTATTAGCCCAAACATGCGAAAGTGGCTTGGAGCAAGGTCAGGACTGTATTGGGCATGTGGCAATAACTCCCAGCCGAGTTCCAACAACGTACAAGTGGTATTTGTGAATGATTGTGTGCACAGTTCCCACAGACAGATGCATCTCTTCCACAAATTGAAAACAAGATTCAAGAATCAGACCTTCCATTCACTGAACGTTCACAGAAACAACTGCAGTGAGCTCAGCAGTCATGGCATGATCATTCACCAACATGCAGCCTTATTTAAAATGTTTGCACCAATCAAATGTTTTACTGCAACTAAGAGTTTCATCACCATACTGTGCTTGAAGTCCTCTGTAAATGTCAATCTGGTTACACGAGAAATTAATCAAAAGTTCCAATTTGACTTGAATGTCCCTTGAATTTACGACTGCATGTGTACAGCTATGGAGACTTGAATGCATTGAAATTTTACTGCATATGGCTTGGGATTGATTTGTTCATATTAATGGAGCAGAGTTTGTGCTATAGGCTACAATTGACTGGGCCTAACTTTAATTAGTTTTAATGAGTGGTATACAGAGAAGGGAGTCATTTGTAATGGTGTGTGTGTGTGTGTGTGTGCGTGCGTGCGTGCGTGCGTGCGTGCGTGCGTGCGAGAGCGAGAGAGAGCGAGCAAGAGCGAGAGAGACCATGTAAATGTAGCTATCCAAATGTTCCCGCAAGGTTGAAATTTGTGTTTTAAAGAAATATTTAAATTCCGTTTTTTATTTAAAATTTCTGATGGCTAGAGACCGGTTTAACCAAAGACAAAATGTAGTTTTTTTTAATTACTCTGCTTAGGGGTAAAATGTGGTCCATCAATATTTATTAATATTTATGTCAAAGAAATGTCCTCACAAAGATAGGAAAACAAAGTGTGTGTGTGTGTGTGTGTGTGTGTGTGTGTGTGTGTGTGTGTGTGTGTGATTTAAACCAGCTGTGGTTCTCTTGTGTATTACACAGAATGCTGATATAGGAGTTTTTAATAGCGATGCGAAGTGTGAAGCTAGAGTTCAATTTATGACTTCTAGCTGTGATATATCAACACTCATGCCTGGCGGAAGAAGGGTAGTGAGAGAGAGAGAGAGAGAGAGAGAGAATTTTCCAGATTTCCCCAGAGTTAACCTAATGTTACTCACAGGTTATCCTAAAACGATTCAACGTCACCCAAGAATATAAAGTTACAAGCCATCTACTAGCTCTTTACTGATCTGTCTCTGTAGGATGGAGAGCTTGATTTTTTTTTTTACCTATTTATTATCACTGGACATATTGAGACGCTGCTTAATCTCACACCTCCTTGGGGAATTCTGTGCTGGAGAGCAGAAGGTTTTACCTTTTATTACTCCCAAACCTTAGTGTGAGTCACAGTCGGAGCCATTAGAAAAGCACTTATACAGTATGCTTGGACTGTATACTCTCTCATTCCTAAGTTGTGTTGGATAAAAGCATCTGGCAAACAACTAATTACACAGTGATGGCTCAGCATTTATGGCTCTGAGTGACTGATTGAATGGTTGCGAATTCAAATCGTGGAACTGTTGGGTCCTCATCTGTTCAGCTCAGTTATAAGTCTCTTTTGGAAATCCAATATAAGTTTAAACGTATTAAGCTTATCAGAGCTTCCATATGTGTGTGTGTGTGTGTGTGTGAGTGTGAGTGAGTGTGAATGTGTGTGTGTGTGAGTGAGTGTGAGAGAGAGATAGTTGCAATGCGATCATCTTAGCTGTAAATATTACCTTCAATACTGTCGCACCAAAACACATGAAGGACAAGGTTAGAAATGTTCAATGTTAAATCTGCAGTAAAATATAACAATCCAGTTCCAACTACTGGATGTGATTGAATATCTATGTTTGTTTTCATAGCTATTCATGATTAAAGCTTATTTCTCGCTCCATGCTTTATCACTACAACAAAGCCTTGAAAATAAATTGCCCGTGCCACTTGAACACTACATACAATGGCACTCACACAAGTGGCATATCATTATTCTATGAATTAATAATATTGTTTGGTTTATTTATTTATGACAGGAACACCAAATTGGTACGGCCTATTTCTGTGTATACACTAGACTAATATCCAGTGTCATTTTTGCTGATTACAGCGCAGGTTTTTGCACAAATTTTGCATTCAATCAGGAAAATTGGGGTTAAGTTCAGTTTACGTTAATCATTGCAACAAACATAACAAATTTTACATTGTGTTCTATAAACAGTCTGATTTGTGTTTAAGATATTTCTAGGCATTTTAATCAGTTGTTTAGTGGTTAGCACTGTCGCCTTGCACCTCCAGGTACTGGGTTTGATTCCCATGCCGGATCTTTGTTTTTCTCCCCATGCTCGGTGGACTTCCTCCGGGTTCTCCTATTTCCTCTCGCAGTCAAAAGACATGCCGATTAGGCTAACTGGCATTCCCGAATTGCCCATAGTGTGTGAATGCATGTGTATGTGTTGACAGGAGGTACAACCACGGTCGTACAAAATGGGAATAAACACGCCGGTCACCATTGGCCTCCACGGTCCCTAGTTGGACTACAGAGATTCCAAGATGGATAGATGGATGGAGGCATTTTAATAAAGTGTAATTATGCTCTTATACAAAAACACCAACATTAAGCAAACACATCAATGGTTCAAAGATTCAAAGAACTTTATTAATCCCAGAGGGAAATTGCTTTGTGCTTTGTCTTGGTTACAGTTGCTTTGATTTGTTTACTGTGAAGAAAGGAAACGAGTAATAGATTAGACAAGTAAACAAGATTAGGGGGGGAAAAATTAAAGAAATAAAAAATTTAAATAATAAAAATAAATAAATAGAAAATAGAATTAAATATGACTAATTTGTTTTATTTCAAGGCAAAGCACTTAGCTGAAAACCTTCGTGCAAAATCACACCTTTTAAATAAACATCTTAATCAGCAATAAGTACCATTCATTTGATAAACAGTTATCATTCAATAATCATAACAAATACAATTACAATAGTGACAATTATTAGTAACATAAATAACAGAGCTGTACTGATGCATTTTGGCACTTAGCATAACAGAATAATAGCAATATAATAATCATTGGGTTTGATAAGCTGAATGAGAAACACCACTAATCATAATAACACCACTAATAATAAGATACGCCTTATCTTGTACATGTGCATTTCATCCCCGCTGAATCATGTTCCAGGGACTACCTGGAAGCTATCTTATGAATTAAAGAACTTCCTTTTAAATAAGTAATTTTGAAAGTAAAGGAGTCTGTTTTGACTTCTAATAAATAATCCAGTCCACCCTGTGCAGTACATTTGTGATGGTTTCTAAAGATCCTAAAAGCCCTTCCTCTGTCTTTGGCATTTTTGTCAGTGATGAGAGAAAATGAATGAGTGGGAAGAGAAAAGAAGCCACAAACAGATGCATCTGTCACTGAGGCTTTTACTTGAAGATCTAATCAGGGGCCTTGTTTCTCTCACTCAAACCCTCCTTCTGTCTCCTAATTGCCGTGATATATTTGGAGACTTTAAATGAATTGCTTTGCTCTCTCTGTTTCTTTATAGAAGGTGGTAAAGTGGCAGTACGTGGAAAAGACGCCAAAGAAACGAGAATGTCGAAAGAGTAATTTAGAAATGTATAAACTAAAGGAAAAACAGATCTTTTTCGTATGTTTATAGGTTATAACATTTTGTTTAGTCACTAGCCATATTTTTGGTTGCCGCTCAGAATCAAATGAAAGATTGCTTTGAATATTGCGTTCATTTAGCACTGAAAATTTACCAGTATTATGATTTGATTTTTCCTTCATTTTCTTGATATATTTCTCCAGATACACCAAAATGAAGACAGCAACCAACATCTACATCTTTAACCTGGCTTTGGCTGATGCTTTGGTTACCACCACAATGCCATTTCAGAGTGCAGACTACTTGTTGAACTCCTGGCCATTTGGTGAAGTTGTATGTAAAGTGTTCATCTCCATTGACTACTACAACATGTTTACCAGCATTTTCACACTAACCATGATGAGCGTGGATCGTTATGTGGCTGTGTGCCATCCTGTCAAGGCACTAGACTTCCGTACACCACTCATGGCTAAGACCATCAACGTGGGCATATGGGTACTGTCCTCAGCAGCTGGAGTGCCGGCCATGGTGCTGGGGGGAACGCAGACCAATAACGGTGAGCCGTGCTAGATTCACAGTAGGGCAGGAATGAGATTTTGAGTAACTCAACCAATTAAAACACCAGCCAAGTTTAGATATTACTTTTTGTATGGACCATACTTGATCAGGTCTGGACTGGCCATCAGGGGCACAGAAGATTTCCCAGTGGCCTGGCCACTCATTTCTTGTGTGAGTGTATGTGTTGCTGATCATAGGCAGTGATGTAATATGCTGTTGGGTCCGTGAAGATGTCAAACATTGTTAGTTAATAAGTCATAAACTTACCTTTTCTTGCCACATAACTGTTACATCACCCCCTTGAGCACGGCTGTTCTGTGTTTTCAGGTCAGTGAGTAGCCTAAGTTATGGACAAGAAAACTCTGGTGGTAGAGAAATAGAAAAAGCCGAAAAGAGAAATAAGCCATGATGCTTCATGGCAAAATGCAGCAAAATCACAGACATGTACAAGTGAATGTTTGAAGATTTTACCATTTTTTGGCAACTTAGTCTAATATATCAATTGCTAGAGAAATTAACTTGTTAGCTAACTTTGTTCATAATTTTTTTCACACATCATAAATTTCACTCATCCCAAAGACTATAAAAGAACCATATAAACCATTCGTGACTACAAGCAAAGGTTATCTGAAGAGCAGTTTTGAAGCTCAGCTGTGGTAGTTGCCATCTCAATTAATCCATAAATGGAAAAATGGGTGGAATGAACAGTTTGGCTGTTGGTTGGAGCACACCAAACTTAGCTTAGCTAAAACACAAAGATAGCTAACAAACGCTAACATAATTTTATATTCTAATGCTACTATGCATTTAATTATTACTAAGTCCTTCATTCATACTCCACACATGATCTCATGTCAAATTCCCCAGTTTTTGTGGTAAATTAAACTGTAATGATTCCAGTTAGCGAGTTAGCTAAAGTGGTGCATAGCAGACAGCTAGTGGTTTGCCACCTGCACTCAAATCAGCCACATTATACACAATTATACACATTTTTATGGCTTTATATAAATATATATGTTATCTGATGTGCTACATAAACCCCGTATAGTTCACACTTGTTTAGTTTTCATGAATGGGAAATCTAGCTATGACAACAAAAATCTTTTTTTTTTATTTTCGTACCAGGCTGCAACTATGTTTATTTCTGGTGTAACGCTGGTCATTTTGGGGATTGACTCACTTTTGGAGCCTAGTGGTCTTTCAAGGAACTGTATGTTTTGGCACTTTCAGATTGGACTCATTTTGTCACATTCACATAGAGGTCTTCTCCAAGCTCATTGCTGGAAAATGCATATTTAAATATTAATTCTATTCATCTTAATGACAAGATAAGATACTGTAACTACCCTCATTAATAGGAAAAAGTCTATTTATAACACGAGTGCACTAAAAACTTAGTTGTTCAAATCCTACTAGGCTGACCAGACATTTTTATTTAGTGTTGTTATAGCTTTATTTCCATTAAATCTACTTGATATAAACTATATCAACAAATACCTGCAATGTTAATCAGTAACTAGGTTTAATATAACAGTACTCTATACATTTGTTATTTAAAAGCAAATAATGACAATATTGTAACCCTTCTTTGATTATGTACTATGTACTTTACTAAAATGTAGCCTTTGTGTAGAAATGTGATATGACATTTAAACATCAGCCCAATTGGAGGTCCAGCCAAAAGAAACAACATTATCACTTTAACCTGATTTTTATTGTCTGTATATTCATTCATTTGTTATCTATAACACCTAGCCTATCCCAGAGAACTTAAGGCACAAGACAGGGTCATTATTTCTTTGGCTTAAAAGTGTGTGACAGTTATTTGTGTGGTTTGAAGGACTGTAATTTGGGCCCAGTCCACCCCTGGTCACTATGCTCTAACAGGATGGAAGATTAATATACCTTTGTGAATACAGAGCAGTACTATCCAATAGTAGGTTATCAACGGGACATAGAGTGTGGCAGTAAACAATCTGATCCCAGTATGCTGAGCTCATAATGAGCAGCACTAGGCTTGTCCCCCTAGGCACACTTTTCAGAAAGCTTTAACTTCTAACCATCAATGAAAAGGGCACCAAATGATTTTTTGTCCAGTAGGATTTTTAGGCAATTTTCAGTTTGATGAATATGTGAACTGACTGTACATTATAGTGAGCAAAAGTGTTGGTTATGGTCATTCCAGGTTGCTATACTTATTACAGTAATTATTAACAGCCTATGCAAATCAAACTCCTAATCTAATGGATGATCAATTAGGGTATACCTGTATATATATATACACACACACACACACACACACACACACACACACACACACACACACACACACACACACGTGTAAATATACATTAAAAAAAAATCATGCATACTTGTTTTGACCATGGCATAATCCTTGTCTTTCGAATTATAATTTAAGAATGGAGTTTATCTCAAATGACTACTTTTGATTTATACATCTCTTACTGTTTATGCACCAATGATCCTCCTTCTTCATTCATTAACTATTTCTCTCTCGTTTCTTTCAGGCACCACAGAGTGTGCCCTGCAGTTTCCTGACCCTTACGAGTACTGGGACACTCTAATGAAGATCTGTGTGTTTGTCTTTGCTTTTGTCGCTCCCGTCCTCATCATTAGCATCTGCTACTCTCTCATGCTTCTTCGACTGCGTAGTGTCCGCTTGCTGTCTGGTTCTCGAGAGAAAGACCGCAACCTTCGTCGCATCACCCGTTTGGTCCTAGTGGTTGTGGCAGCTTTTATCATTTGCTGGACCCCTATTCATATCTTCATTCTTCTGAAAGCTGTAGTAGCCATTCCTGAGACCACACCACTAATGGCTGCCTATTTTCTGTGTGTTGCTCTTGGGTACACCAACAGCAGCCTCAATCCAATTCTCTATGCGTTTCTAGATGAGAATTTTAAGAGGTGCTTCAAGGACTTCTGTTTGCCAGCAAAGCGAAAGGGAGATAGAGGGGTTGGAGCAAGCAGACTAGGGAGAATTGCATCCAGGCAGTCTCCCCAGGCTGCAGAGAGTGCCCCAAGGACCGCAAAGCCAGCATGACTAGCCGTGGAATTGTCCTTCATCACACAATCTGGAAAGGAGGACTCGAACACAATGGGACTGACGCAGGTCTCTTCTGCTCTCTGATCATTATGCAGCCTACAGATGGTGTGAATGTTGCTGTGACTGTGTCACTCGAAGAGATATAGCACTGTGACAAGACTTGCTATATTACACTCTGAATATAGTGCCATGATGTGAGAGTCTAATGAAGCCTGCTGAGAATTCTACCATCAGCTGCCTAAAATGGTTTTTGCTTTGGTGTAATGATCATACATACTTGTAAATAGGATTTAGTTCTGCTGACCCTTTAAAAATGTGCAGCTGAAAATATTTGGTTTATCTTTGATATTCCTTTCTGGCTGCTCTACTTACATGGTTAAATTTAGAGACTCTAGCCTAAGAAATCATATATGTCTGTTTTGAAAATAGTGCAGTTCATTCATTCATACATTCATTATAGAGCACAATGCACACAGACACATTTACAACTTGAATTAATTTAACATAGGCAGTCCACCTTAAGGCATTTGTTTGAGGAGGGGGGGGGGGGGGGTGGGGGTAAATGGAGGAACTAAAGGATAGCCACATAGACCTATAGGAACCATGAGCAGAAACTTTACTGTTATGTAGTTGCCAGAAACTGACATTACTAGGATCTCATACAATAATTACCCATGGGATTTTTAGTTTATATATGAATACACTTAAAATAATTACAAACATTATGCATCTGTCCTTTTCAATACTGATTGATAATTATTTAAGCATTCACATATTCACAGTGTAGGTTTAAATCAAGGTTTAAAAAAAAAAAAACCTGTGTGAGGCTCTGGGTTAATAGCTTCTCCAAAAGCTGAATGTGTTCCAATTACAGTGAAAAGAATGGATGTATGAGTTTTAGAGGTTCTTGATTAAGTGGGTCCAAGCTGCAGAGATATTCGTTTTAAAATAAGAAACCATCTAAAAATAAAAGAAATTCTTTTCTTAGTGCTCTTCAAATTCAATCGTACTCTTTTAAGGATTGGCCACTTAGATTACAACAAGAGCTCTGTTGCTGAAGAAGGTGAAAAAACCTAATAGTATCAACAGAAATCTATATAACTAGCTGTTCTTTGTGCATGTGTCCACTATCAAAAGAATGTGGTAATACAATTTGCTTTACCAAAAATGCCTTGCTGCACATCCTAAGTTTGTAAAAGTGTTTTGTATCCATCAGGATGGTTAATGCCAATGAACTTCACCAACATGCACCACATTGGGAACAGATGAGATAAAATCATGTTTTAGCAGTTTAGCATTGTTTGCTGCCTACGATTCTTGTGGAACAATAATTTTAATCCCTTAGGGATCACATACTGTAGGACATTGCTATCCTCAGATGTAATATTAATATCATCTGATCAAACAAAAGTAGAACTGTTTACAAAAGTAGAACTGTGTATATGGGTTGATATAATGGTTTTATGTCAGATTATTAGATCCTTATAAGAACAAGCAGATAAAAAAAATGCAACTAAATAAATGTGCTGGAACACATGTGCACCTGCACATTCAAGCGATTATCCAGTAAGGTGATTGTGAGGCAGCAGCAAAAGGCATTAAATAAATGGAAATGGGTCAAGAGCTGGTGCCAGATGGGATGGTTAAATTTATTTAAGATTTTAATTTTCAGCAGACTATAGAGGTTACACAGAATGGTGTGAAGAAAAAACATCTTGTGAGTAGAAATTCTGTAAGTGAAAAGGTCTTGTATATGAGAGAGGCCAGAGTAGAATAGCATGTCTGGTTTGAGTTGAGTTTCTGGGTAAGTGCATTAAATATAAGATAAGAACATGCTTTGCTTATGGGTTTATATTTTGACATTGTATATCTCAGGAATTTGGACAATCTGTGTTGGATGTCTGTTACCCATAGGTGTTATTGTCAACTTGTTTGCCTATAATATTAATCTATTTTATTTTATTTCTGACATTTTTGCATGTTGGTCCTAAATGTTAATTTGTTTGGAGGATTTTCCATCCATTTGGTGATCTGATACAGCTGAGTATATAACAATGCAGCATAGTAGCGTAATTTTCTTCTGCTGTTTAAACTCGACTCTAGTGCACTTTAAAAGGCCATGTCCGTGACAGTATATTTCTAACTAGCTACAAGCACAAATTCATAACTTTACATACTTTAGCAGTGTATGGGGGGGATGCATATACTGTAAAACAGTATGATTTTTAGAATACATTTTTAGGATCTGCTGTCTATTCATTTGGAATCTCATTTCACATTTACTTCAGTTCATTCATATGGACTTTTCATATGTTTGCTTTGATACTCAAATAAAATATTTTTTTGTACATTCTTTCCATCACATCATTCAATCCTTTTTGCATCTAAAAAAAAAACAACAAAAAAAAAAACAGGAGGACTGTTGCGCTGTGTGTGTGTGTTGGGGGGTTGGGGTGGGGGAGGGATAGAGGGTGATATTGCTGGTGTGGTTTGGGTCCAGTGCTCCCCTTAGAGTGAAAGGTCACTGAAAATCGATATGAAGTTATCCTGATTCATCAGTTTTACCCTATGATGGAACATCTGTCTTCCACTGAGCACAGGGGGGAGGGGGGGGGATTAGTGAATAGATTGATGGATATAAAGTGATGTAAATCATATGCTCCGGACTTCACAGGCACCAGATATGAACTCAGTGGAAGATGTGTTGGACAGCATCTTGAAATCATCCTTAAAAAGAGGAATATCATTTAGAAGAAATTCCTCTTCTCCTTTGTACATTTCTGCAGTACAGGTCCTGAAGCTATTCCTCATCGGTGCCATGACACATCGAAGCTGTTATAATGGCTCGTGGTGCCTCAACAACTTACTAAGTCATTTTGTTCTTTTTTTCCTTTGTGATTTCTCTCTGGTGCCTGTAATTTATCACCTTTAAGACCACAATTGAACATTTAATAGTAATGGACATTTTATTTCCTTTTGCGAAATGGAAAATCTCAAAACATGATTTGGTGAGCTGAACATAACCTGTACTATACTATAAACACCTAAAAGACCTACCCAATAAACATCCATCCATTTTTCATTCCAGTGCCATCTTTCCGTTCCCTAATCCTGGCCGAATCTATGATTGCAGCATGTGTCTATTCATTATAGCACCATGCAGCTAATCACAGCAATTATCTGCTCTTATGTATATTATGCAGCAAAATGTTTTTTTGTTAATTTTGACCAGGATTGTTTTAACACTGGACATAGGGCTTAACCTTGACATACTGGGGATTTCCAGGTCAAGCAACAAACATTGTATCGGCACTAAAATGTTACAATAGAATTTTACAATAGAATAATGTACATTTGTACATAGAAATATATGTATATAGTACAGTATATGTTCCTGTCATTAACCAATATATCAAATGTATGTAATAGTGTACTATTAATATTCATCTCTGCCTGTCCTCATAGAGTGTTGTCAGAAACAGAAATTCTGTCATCAGCATGTTAGATAAATAGGCTGTATTGTAATTTAATTTATTTGAATCAATTAATACTGTACTGTGTGGATTTCTGTAAAGTTGTAACAAGGCTGTAAACAAGGCTAAGCACGTCTATGAAATTCATATTTAAACTTGTAAAGCTTGTACATAACTGTTTGCCATAGAAGTTCCAGTATGAACATATAAATTTGTAAATGTACCCCAAAACAAAATAGAGCAGAGAAAACACTAAACACTAATATGGTGTCCTGGGACTGTGACTAGTCGCAAAAACGTTTACAGATGTTATCTCTGTGCTCGCATGGCCTATAATAAAAATCTGTAGCCTTAATAAAAATGATTGCTGTAAACAGATTGTTTTTCTTGGATTTTACTCATCAGGACTAAGATCAATATTGTTGCCAATTTGTCAAATTATTGATGACAGAATAACGTGCCTAACTTTTAATGATTTATTTTAATGTGTGTACATTTCCTTTCTGTTTTTGCTAATTTTATAAAACAGAATTTTATAGAGAAGTGTAGTGTACCGGTATTATACCACTTAGAATATGTAGCCTACATATGGAGTAGTAAAATTAAATAAATGTTGTACAAAGAAGTGCTGCACAAAGTATAAAGTTTACAAGTTGCATTAACCTGTTTAGTTTGGGTCACATAATATTAACATTTTTTCATCATTCAAAGTGACTTACAATCCAGTTCAGTCCAAGTGCACAGCTGGGCAATTCATGTCTAAAACTAACTGATGGTCTTGCTCAAGGGGCCTAATATCTGCACTTGACTCTTAGCTGATGGAGTATGTGTGGTCAATTTGCTTAAAATTTCCTAATTTCAAATTTCTTTCTACATTGTAAAATAATGCTGAAGACGTCCAAGATATGAAATAATCTCCATCGAACAGTTGATATTGAAACATATCTGCTACTTATGCTCTGTAAAACCTTCATAACGGCTCTAATCTGAAGCGCTATTTCTTAATTGGGGATTTTTAAGGCTTGTAACTCTAAATGAACCTCTCCTCTGCAACAGAGGTGCTTGATGGTTTTGGCAAATGCACTTGACCATACTGATCTTGCAAAAACTGTTTCAGAACAGCTGATCTTTGGGTCTTTAAATAACAATTGGCTGTTGTTATAACCTAATTGCCATATTTATCATTTCATAGTTTTTAAATCAAATTCAAATGTTGTCATGTCCACAACACACAGTTTGATGTGCAGTAAAATGCTTATATGACTGTTTGTGACCTAAAATGGAAAAATAGAATAGATAGATTTTTTCCTTCAATAAAAGAAAAATTGCACTATGAAAAATTTACAATTTTTTAAATTTTGATGAAATGTACCTAAATCTGCAAATTACATTTACAAGAAATGAACAAGTTTCAATTAAATTTAATTAAATAGAAAGATATTAATGTATAAATTACATATATGTGCAGAATGAGCAATATAAAAGGGTATAAAATTGCAAAGATATGGGTATGACAGCAGGTTTACGAGTGTATGAAGTATGAAATGAGATGATGTGCAAGTTAGTTGTCATTTTTATGTGTTAACAGGAACATGTGCAAATATGTGCAAGTAATGCGCTCCAACACAGGTGTGAAGGAAACAAAGCAAGTCACATCAGTTTAGTGCTATGTGCCTTTCTGGTTGAGGGCTTGAATAGCCTGCGGGAAGAAACTCATCCTCTCTTTGTGTTGGCCTTCAGGGATCAGAAGCACTTTCATGATGGCAACAGAGAGAACTTTAAGAAAAAAAAAAAAGCACAACTTTGAAGCCCACCAAATAGTAGTGATGGTATTGCCACTGTCTCAGTTGATAAATGCCCTCTGGTTGGGTTGTGTGTTATGTATGGCAGCTCCATTACATACTGCAGGATTTATAGCATAGCCTATTGAACTCTGTCATGACTCATCACTGAGCTATCGTTCTGTTAGAGATCTCGCAATTCTTCTTACCATCCTTCACTGTTATCTGTCTTATCTCCTCATGTTCTTCTGCCCCAAACTGCTGCCACAAAGTTGAAAGTACACCATTGTCTAATAGTTTTTTTATATTGTAGGATTATATATATAAAAATGCCCTTCACTGAATCTAAGGGTGGACATGAAGGCATGATCTGCCAAGGCCTCAGCCCACTGGACACCTTTTGAAACCCTGACTGCACCCCACACCAAGGCTTCATAATGTAGTGGGAAATAATTTAGCATAAAAACTATGTTTACTGACAACGTGTATTGTGACCGCATGGAAAACCAGTTTATCATGCTATGACCAAATGTTTTAAATCTAAATCCATAGGAGAAAACCTATGCCAAATCTGCTGTTTTATTTAAGGGGGTCTTGTCTCCCTCTAGAGGTTGATGTGCATCCCTGCAGGTTAAAATATTTCAACAATACATTTACACTAAGCATTAGGAAAGTGTTTCTGCACCACTGTTGCAGGAATGCAAATTCAAGCTATGTGTGAGATTAGATAAGACTACGATCATGTCATTGTTATATTTTCCCCCTGCAGCAGTTATTTCCTAAGTAGAGCTGTTTTCAGTTTGGCGGATCTGTTTGAGTATACGGTGAAACCTCGGATTGCGAGTAACACGGTTTCCGAGTATTCCGCAAGACAAGCAAAGATTTTGAATAAATTTTGAAAAATGAACTAGTCTTGGTTTACAAATACCGAGTATCATGTATTACGCACGCGCTTCTTCTTTTGCCGCCGAGCGTCACGTGATCACAACTGAGCCAATGATTTTTAAAGCAAAAGTAAGTCTCATTAGAGAGGTTAAAGATAAATTTTCTCTCTATATAATGTATCAGTTGGCACTAAAATTTTAAATTACACTCCTGTGCCCGTTTTCACAAAGCTTCTTAGGATTCTCTCTGAGAAAAGTCCTAAAGATGGGAGTCCTAAACTAAAAGTGATTTAGGAAACCTCTCAGAGCAACTTTGAGTAAGGAAGATACAAAAACCTTTATCTTAGTGAGGAGGTGTGGTTGATGCAGCAATTCAAGGACTGTGATTGGTAAAAAAAAATAAAAAAAAATAAAATCTGTACAGGTCTTAAAAATGTCCTCTTTGTGAAAATAGAATATAGGATAATAGGATAGACAGTAAAATCATAATGTTTGTATACAAAGAAATTGTATAATCATGACTACAGGCTACTTTATGCAAAGTATCTGTTATAAGGCTAAATATCTTAAAGATCTTTAAAACAGCCAAATGTTGAAAATGTGTCTACGTAATATTTAAGATCTTACCTTTATTTACCATACTGATTTTATTACTTGTAATCCATTTCAGATTGATGGGAGCAAAATGGCTCACCTTTTACCAATGTACATGATTGCAGGACAGTCTATTTAAATTGCACTTTTGGATGGCATGTTGCCAAACAATCCAATGGAAGGAAGTAAAACAACAAGAAGACCAAAATTGGACAGAAGAGCAGTGTTTACTTTTAGCTTTACATTCAGCATTTGGAGAATATTTCTTCATGTTGTGCTCTGCTATAGAAATAGAATTTTTTATAATTTCATCACTAGGAGCAATTTTATGACTTTAAACTCTGTAGACTGTTGCATGTAAAAATCCCAGGAAATCATCAGTTTCTGAAATACTCAAACCTCCCCAACAGCCATGCCACGATGAAGTCTGTGAAGTCACAGAGATCACATAGTACCATTCTGTTTTTTTATGTTAAAATTACTTGCTCTTGATCTGTATCTGCATTTCTGCACTGCATTGCTGCTGCCACACAATCAGCTGATTAGATAACTGCATGAATTTACAGGTGTTCATTATAGACACCTTGTAGAAGAATATGGTGTAATACTCATAAGAGGGTCAAATTGACAGATTTATTTGATCTGTCAGGAAGAATATAGTAACTGATTTAAACACTCTTTACAAATGTGCTGAGCAGAAAACCATTTCAGCATGCCAAAACATTAAACATTTAGATGGATGAGCTACAGCAGCAGATGGCTACATTGGGCTCCGCTTCTGTCAGCCAAGAACCGTTACATGACTGACAAGAAACAAGAACAGTGCAGTAGCACTGATGTGGGAGGTTGAGGAAAAGTGACTGTAGAGCAGTGTTAATTACTTCATTTAGGTGAATTGTAGTAAACAGACAGCACTTAATAGCAGACTGAGGATATAGTTATAGTGAATAAACTCAAAATTTGAGAGGAGAAATTGAAAAAGGCATACAACACTGAGACAAAAAGTAAACTGTGATCAAGCGACTGAGTATATCCGATACGTACTTTGAAGAACTACTACTTCTATTTAGTTCTTTTTTTTTTTTTTAAAGCAATAATCTAATAAATACTCTACTGAAACATGATTTATTGTGTCATGTTAAACCCTTTCTTGACGTTCGGGATGGGTTTGACTCCATGACAACAAGATGAAACCTCATGCAGGTGTCGAGGCTTCCTAGCCAATAGTTTAATCAAACAAATAATTTCACGAAGTTTTAATTATAAGATGGTTGTACTGACATGGAGTGGACAAATTTTGTGTAGAAAATACACAAATGTGGACATTTATTGCCAAGTATTACTGCATTAATCATTAACACATGTTAGTTGTAGGTGTATATGCTGTAGTATGAAAGGCTACTGTGCAAAGGAAATGTTTGTGCACATAATCACCATCTCTAAAGCTTTGAAAGTCAAGTATAGAAGAAAAAACCTCTTTGACTATGTTCTAGCAATTGTTTATAATTAATTATTTTATTATAAATATAATAAAAATAATATAATAATTATAATAATAATATAATAAAATAAATATAAATAATTATTTTACTGGGAGAAAATGCTTGAAAATGGGTTCCCAAATGGGAATGTACTTCACTTTATTTCTTTTATTCTTTCTTAAAAAAGAAAATTACATTATACATAATGTTTTTTAAATATATTTTTTCTTTATGTGTATACACACACACACACACACACTGAACTGTCCTGTCAAAAGTTTGGACACAATTTTAAATGTATTTTCTATATTGTAGAACAACACTTTTTCAAAAATATGAAATAACATATATGGCATTAGGTATTGCACATGCCATGCTCATTGAACATTTGCACAAAGTTCATATGTTGCACATTTCTTGTTCCTGTTCACACATAAAATCAGGACTAACTTGCATTTTAGAACATGGACAATAACATTGCCAGTGTCAAACACACACACACAAACACACACACACACACACACACACACACACACACACACACACCATTTCATTCCATACTACATGTTTTACTCATATTACTACCCACATATTGTTACCCTTTTATAGTTACATTTTTTATATATATGTCAAGTTGTGTACATGACAAATAAAAAATTGAGGTAATTAAGAAACAACAACAACAACAACAACAACAACAACAACAACAAACTACAGTCAGTTGTTATTTTAATCCATGAATGTCAGCTGTTCTAAAATAGTTCTTGCAAGAACAGTATTGTCAAGTGCATTTGCAAAATACATCAACCCATCTTCCCTCTCATGAAGACCTTCCCAGGAAAGCATTTAGAGTTACTAACCTCAGAAATCTCCTATTAACAGCACCTCAGGTCGAAGCCATTACGAAAGCTTTACAGAGCCTAAGTAACATCTCAATATCAGCTGTTTAAAGAAGATTACTGCACATTTTGGATGCATTCAGCATTGTTTTACAATGTAGAAAGAAATAAAAAATCAGGAAGGACCATTGAATTAGAACGTGTGTCGAAGATTTTGACTGTTTTTTTATATTCGACAGTCAATGTTTCTTTATACCAAAGAAATTTATCTTTGGATTTAATACATGAATCAAATGATTAAAAATAAAACAAACAAAATTATTAAAGAGGGAAAGAAGGTAACAAGAAAATAAAGCAATCTAGACACAACAATAAGGTTTATGTAAAATCAAAGTTTGTTGTATGCATTTTCCACCTTCATGCATTTTAAAGATAAGACGTACCAGTACATGCAAAGTTCATTGTGAAATGCAAAAAGAAAAAGAAAAAAAAAGAAAAGAAAATCCCAAGATGATGGTGTGGCTAGCACTGTTGCCTTGCACCTCCATGGTCCGGGTTCAAGTCCCATCTGTGTGCCCGGAGCTGGCATGTTCTGCTTGTGCTTGTGGTGGGTTTCCTCCAGGTGCTCCTATTTCCTCCCACAGGCCAAAAAACATGCAGATCAGCCTAATTGGCGTTCCCAAATTCCCCATAGTATGTGAAGGAGTGTGTTAAAGGTTAAAGCTAAAAAATAAGCTGATCAGCTTTAATGTAATCAGTAATATTATTTCAGGTTGAAGTCTACATACATGTCTGCCTGTCTTTCTGTACGGCAGAAACTTATTAATACAAAGAAATCAAATGTTGTAATATTAAGTATCTTAAGCCTTGTTTACGCCAAGTTACTTTCGTCGCCAGGCAAATACACTCCCTGTTGGGTAATCATAGAGTGAATCACAGATGTGAAATCAAAAAAGTAGATAAGATAAAGATAAAGTTTATATTTACATTTAATTACTAAGTGCCATCAATCAAACACAGTTGGGATTTTTTTTGGGGGGGGGGGGGGAGATTACTCCAAGTATTGAAGAAACATATACGTCTTGAGTCGTTGTTTAAAGATTGTCAAATACTCCACAACCTAGGTGCCGGAACAGAAAAGTTTGGTCTGAAAAGAGTCTGGATGAATGTCTTCCCCGATCCCTGAGAGTTGGTTGGACAAGGAGAGCAGTGCTGGAGAATCGGCGGGAACATGGTACAGTGCGAGGTGTGATTACAGCAGAGAGGTAAGTGGGTGCTGGGCCATTTTTAGCTTTGTAGGCAAGCATCAGGGGTTTTAATTTGATGCAGGCAGCTACAAGAAGCCAGTGTGGGGAGCGGAGAAGTGGGTGGTGTGGGAGAACATACATACAGACAGGTCCTCTAAAATATGTAACAAAGACATGATTGAAATAATGAGTTCTGACCAACGTACAGTCAAACCCCTCTTTTATTTACATACTGTAGATGAGTAGATGATAACACTTAGCCATTTACTTAGCCATTCACGAGATTTACGGCAAAGGCGAGGCCTCGTTTCTCATTGCTCATGTGACACCCAGGGAACCGACACACGCCTCGAAACGAGCCTTTATTTGGCACCGCCCCGTCGGTCCATTCAAGCTGCAGCGCTTCATACGTAACAGAGCTAGACGCGAGTATGACGTCACTTAAAGGTTACTTCCGGGATTTTGAGGTGGTTCGTGTTGCTGTTACAAGGAAGCAGAATCATTGACTATTGTTGTTGTTTTTCTTTTTTTATTTAAAGAGTCAAAATGAACCGCATTTTCGGCAAAGGAAAACCTAAAGCACCCCCTCCAAACCTTACGGACTGTATAGGAAATGTAAGTTCATGTTTACTCAACTTTTAACAACTGTCTAACGAAATAAACAATGAAACTGATTAGCTCGGAAGCTTCTTACACAATAGAATCGCTACAGATACTGGCTTTAGCTCTGTGTATGCTGAGAGAAGAGCCTGGTTTTAGCTGAATGATTCTTGGGTTAGCTAATAATGGGTTGTCATACCGTTGTGAGTATTTGTGTGTCTGTGTGTGTTTTTAACAATAAGGTTAGCTTAGCACGTCAGGAAACAGGATTGTCCTGTTGGTTAGGCAGCACTGACAGCTTAGCTCTTGACAACTAGCCTGGCTGCTAACGGGTAGAGAAGAGAGTGCTCGCGGAGAGATTTTGCTGTGTCATGTGGCGGTGTAGTGGAGATACATACAGAGAAATTGGGGATTTATTTACTATATGTTTTAACCCTATAGTTAATAACACGGACTTTGTTTTTTCTAATCTAATCTTAACAAGGTTGTCTTGACTACTGGCCGTGCTTCAGTTGTGACATTCCTACTTAATAATAATAATAATAATAATAATAATAATAATAATAAAGGATAACGACTCAAGTCCATCATTAAGTTATCCCAAGATAAAATATATATATATATATATATATATATATATCAAATACCATCTCTCCCAGTTCAATAAAAAATTTATTTGTATAGTGCTTTTAACAATTGTCATTTTCGCAAAGCAGCTTTACACAATCAAAAGAAATGATGTAAGTTTGTATGAAATGTGAATGTGTATGAATCAAAATGATTGAATAGAGAATAAATAAAATTAGTCATACACACAATCTTATTAGCCCAAATGCATGTACCAGGGATGGTAATCACCACCCGATACGATATCAGCATACCTAGGTGCCGATTTGATGGCCTAATTGCGATTTTGTAAGCATGAAGATTTTTACAAATATCCTGATGCAATATTTGCATTTTTTTTTCAGATTTTGTTGCAATTTTAAGAGCTCAAACCATTTTTTTTTAAACTGTCATAACTCCAAAGTTTTATATCTTAGCTTTAATTAACACCTTCACAACTGATTTGAATATGGGCAAATAAATGTAGTACATTCCCTATAACATTAGTTTTCTCACTTAAAAACCAAGGGCAGCATTTAAATAATACAACTCAATTCAATTTTGTTCTAAAGCAGCTTTACAGAACCAAAAGAAATGTATGGATTTGTGTCTAATGTAGTTCAACTTTAAATTAAGTTCAACAAAAAGTCTTTATTTATTTATTTTTTTATACTGAGCAGCACTTATTGGTCATTCCCTTATCTTTTCCCAAACAAATTTGACATGGGATGACGATGTGTAATGAATAGAGTGTACCGCCGGTTTTTGTGAGTGGACGCACATTTTAATGCCAGGGTGCGTGGCTCCTAACGTGCATGTTTCAAGACTAAATACTGCTAATGTGTAATGGTTGGGCTTAAGACTAATTCGCTTGAGACTAAGCCTGATTGAAGGCTCGCAACATTTGATGATTTAACACAATAAAAATGTGTTTCTGTTGTAGTACTCGGCACAGAATCGGTTAAGGCTAATCATTCACAGCCAACTCCAGTCATTGGCTGATCGTCCAGTGCAGTTCTATTATAAATGTAATAAGTCATTTAAAAATCTATTTTGGAGTCAATGTGGAAATGCATGAATCAGCACACATAATCACAATTCATAACTGAATAGATTTTCTTCACCCCATTCCTAATGTGTACAGAAGAGACTGCTGCAACACTCTTTTAATTTAGTGCTGCAGTCTATTTTACTTTTTGACCTCCTGTGCATCTGTAAGTTCTGCTCAAACAAATAAAATAACTATTCAACCTTGATGGTGGAAATACTTGAGTCCATGTTAGTTTTACAACGTGATCCTGCAGATTATAATCAAGATCACAAAATTGTGCAAAAAACAATTAGGAAGTTGTCTCTAATTAAATCACAGGAATTAGGGTTTTATCGATGACATGTGATTGACCTGACACACTGCTTTTTTGTTGTTTTTTAAACTGAAATTAGAGAAGGTCTAAATTTTTGCCAAGAAAGTATTGTTGAATGCAAAGATCAAAGATTGAATTCAATAAACATATAATAGCATTTAATGCCTCTGTCACTTACACAAACCAAATCTGGTGTGAATTTTTTTACCGCATATATTTGGATGTGACAAAACACATTCCTAAGTAGTGAGTAAAATCTGGCATCACAGGGTGGGTTGTTAACCATTTTCTTAACCCCTAACCACACATGAGATAATTTATCTCCTCGGGTTATATGAAGGATTTCAATACTAATGAAAAAATATTTAGAAATGTTTAAAAATACAATTTCCGATGTTAATTTCCAAACCTGATTTTTTAATTTACCATATATAGCATGTTTTGTAATTTCAAACACCCATCAGTGGCCAAAACTTACACAGACTCTAATGCCACATGATTCTGAGCTCAAGCTCATATTTACAGTCCTCGCAAGAAGAGATCCAGGAGATGACCAAGTACACAATGTGTTCATTACGAACACCTTGTGTACTTGGTCATCTCCTGGATCTCTTACTAGACGAAGAAATTCTTTACTGTAACACTTGTCATATAGCTGTATGTTCTGCAAATTTGCAACTTCAACATTGCATCTTAATTTAACATGTCAAACACATTTTATGTTTCAGGGTTGAGTTTTCATTTAACTTTCTTGCTCCCAGTCCTTTCTTAGTTGAGGTCATGCATTAGGAAACTGGTTCTTTCTACACATCATGTCCATTCATAAGCTTTATTAAGAAGGGATGTCAACAGCAGGGATCCATAGTTAATAAAGGAAGTACTTTTGTCAAGTTCCTTGAGGGAGAAAGGGTGTGTGCATGGTGTGTGACCAAACCAGTCTCGCGTGTTTTTGCAGATGATTAAATCACAGTGCCAGACACAAAGACATTGTAATGTGCAAATATAACCATGTGACGTATTAATATTTAATAATTAATAAATGCTATCTTTTCATTTTAAGCATTAACTGTAGTTATTTTAATTTCCATTATCCTTTAACCTTAGGTTGATTCCCGGGCTGAGTCCATTGATAAGAAGATATCCAGACTTGATGCTGAATTGGTAAAATATAAAGATCAGATGAAGAAGATGAGAGATGGGCCATCAAAAGTAAGAATACTATACAGTACATATCCATCAGTCTCACATGCCTGATGTGTAGTGATACCAAAAATATAGCAGAATTATTTTCCTTAATTAATTCCTTTAGATATTATCAAAATTGGTAAAATATAAATATACGCTCAGTTAAGAGGGTGTAGAGAGTCAAATCATTCCAGAGTGAACATTTGTGTCGGTTTAATGTACTTACAACTATTTAGTGAGAGTAAATGTAACTGAAATTAGATATTAGGCATGTGTATAAGTAAAGTGATTGTAGTGTGATTGTGTTTAACATTTATTTGCCCGGGAAAGACTGGTTATTATACTTGTGCTATTTTAAATGGATTTGATCTCTGGTGTTAAATCTAGTAATAAATCAGTGTTTCCGTGTGGGCCGTGAGGCACCCGATGGCCCTTAGTACTACATGAGGGTCGGGAGAGTTCTTCTACAATAACTTTAACTTGATATAAATTTTTGTAATGAAGTGATTAAAAATACTATTAAATGTGTGTTTACATATTTAGATTTATATTTAGATTATATTTATAATCAACTAATTAACAAAGTAATGGTGTTTAAATTATTTTAAATATTTTGCTTTTATCTGACCCTTTTCTTTGTTTTATTTGGAACAGAATTTATGTATAAAAAAAGAAAAAAAGAAAATGCAATTAAGAGTACAGTTAATAATTTAAAGTATAGTTAATTTAATTAATTATTAAATTAACTCTGCTACATAATTGTTTGTAAAGCATGTCCTAAAGGCATAATCCTTATAAATATGGCTGTAATGTTTGAATGACTTGAATTTAGTGTGTAACATTAACATTATTTAGATTTTGTTTATTAAAAGTGTTAAACATTGTCTCTGGACTGTTGTCTCTTTCAGAACATGGTAAAGCAGAAGGCCATGCGGGTTCTTAAACAGAAAAGAATGTGAGAATAATTTGTTGTTTTGTTTAAAAAAAAGTATAATAAATAAAAATAAATTGTCCATCATTGCACTATTGTTACTAATGTTCAATAATGTTTCCGCACAGGTATGAAGGTCAGAGAGATCAGCTGATGCAGCAGTCGTTTAACATGGAGCAGGCTAACTACACTATTCAGACACTTAAAGACACCAAAACAACCGTAAGAACACACTTCTCTTATTCCAAACCACAGCAGTTATACTTTACTTATAACTCCAATAGTAAAAATAGTAATTTAGCTGTACCATATGAAGTGCTGTGTGTAAAGGCTGTAGTGTGTAATGTGTGTTGCTATGAGCTAACTCACGGATCACTGGTCCTCATGCTTGACAGGTGGATGCTATGAAGATTGGAGCCAAAGAAATGAAGAAGGCTTACAAGAATGTAAAGATCGATCAGATTGAGGTAAACACAAAGTTGTTTAAATTTTTTCTTCCTAGTACTACGTATTGTTGCCTGATTAGATCTTTAAGTTGAAAAGTTTAGAAGTCAAAGATTAGTTCAATACAGTAGATCTAAAAAAATAAAAAAATATAAAAAAAAGAGCATAATTGCGTACCCTAACCCATCTGCTCAGAGCACTTTGTCTTTTGCTATGAGCTGGGCAAAATCATTAGATTCAAAATTTGAAGGTTGGCTTTACTACGAGGGTGAGTCAAAAACTTTCTGCTCTCTGTTATATTAAAACTTGCATTGCTGTCTTATCAGCGCTTTCCATTCAGGGCTACTGTCCTCCCAGTCACTGCTGTGCAGGTGTGAATATGTTACATCAGTTCATTTGTAACTGCAGCTCAAGCAAAAGAAGTGCAGTGTGCGGGGTTTCATTTGTTGTGGTGTGATGGTGTACTTGGTGCTGAAACAACTGATGGAAGAGCATAAACAAAGATGTTTGGATATTTGTAAACACTATTTGTGACCACTCTAAGGAAAGTTTCTTGAAGAGAATCATTCCTGGTGACAAGACATGGATTCATCACCATGAGCCTGCGCATAAACAGCAGACTATAGAATGGAAACATTCTCAAGAAAAAGTTCAAAAGTCAACCATCAGCTGAAACATTGATGTTTACAGTTTTCTGGGATTCTTAAGGGCTAGTATTGGAGCAGTATCAGGAAAAAGGTTCAATCAACAGTGCTCGTTATAATGAAATGCTTACTGAAGAGCTGAAGCCTAACCTTCTATCCAAGGGTGCTGTGATCTTGCTTGACAATGCACATCTGCACATGTCTGCCCAAGCTGTCGTTTTTAAAGTGTTAAAGCATCCTCCCTATAGTCCCGATGTTGCTCCATCAGACTTTCACCTTTCTGGTCCCCTCAAAGAAGCCCCACAAGGACGAAGATTAATTTCAGATGAAGAAGTAAAGACTGATGCATTCGTGGTTCAGCTCAGCTTAAAACCTTTTCATTTAATGAGAGAATCCTGAAGCTTGTTGACATATGTGTATTGAAAAGCAAGAAGGTTATGTATATACTTGTCTTTTGTAAAGGAGTGTAGATGATTTTTTGACTCACCCTCGTACATTTGTATCACCTTTGTCGATCTGTAAATTAAATTTGCCAATGATGTGATATAATCATATTTCATGCTTTGTAGGATCTTCAAGACCAGCTGGAGGACATGATGGAGGATGCAAACGAAGTACAGGAGGCTCTGAGCCGCAGCTATGGAACGCCAGATATTGATGAAGATGATCTAGAAGCCGGTTAGTATGTGACAAAGTGGTGTACATGGCATAGATAGATGACTGTTTGAGATTCCTTTTCTCGCTATCTCAACAACAAGAGGATGAATGCTTGTTTTTAGATGGAATTTCTATTGTAACCAGCAGATTTTAAATTGTTTAAAATTGTTCTTTAATAGCTTGGAGAACAGTTGCTGTCCACTTTAATTGAAACACTTGCAAACCTGCTAGTCAGTCAATCATGTGGCAGCAGGACAATGCATATGCAGATCTGCAGTCATCCCTCGAAACCCAGCATGGATGAGAGAGAGGGGGAAAAAAACCTTGTCATTTAGTGATATCAGAAAATGAACAGGCTAATCTGTAGTTGGAATATACAATAAAAGTAGGATATATTCGTGTGTACTGTATATATTTAAGGGTATTTCTGGCATGAAAGTCACTAAGAGGTGGTGGAGTTATCCCATCACTGTTGAATCACTTTTCAATTTAGTTTAAAATCAGTCTATTGATGGTGGTGTGGTGTGTTCTATAGAGCTGGATGCACTTGGTGACGAGTTGCTTTTGGATGATGACAGCTCATATCTCGACGAAGCTTCCACAGCTCCAGCTATACCAGAAGGCACTCCAGGAGACAGGAGTACAAACCGGGTAATGACAAACACCTGAGTTAAATATATCGCCAAATTTTTGCTTCTGAGCCAGACGTATTTGGTGTCTACTTTTAATTTACCTTGCCAAGTTTAATCAATTTGATATGTTTTAATATTTTTTCCTCTGACAGGATGGAGTTCTGGTCGATGAATTCGGACTTCCCCAGATTCCAGCATCATAAAAACACTAACATGTTATATCTCACTTACACTTGCGCATCATGCATCACACTTACACATCTGACATATAAAAGACTGCGATCCTTGCATTTACAGTTTTATATGAAGCAGCTTCTTATAAGATAAAGTGTCCTGGGATTAAAGATTAAAAAAAGTATTGACAATTGTAAACACAGCCAGTCTTTATCTATCTCTCCCTGCTTATTTTCTTGTTTCCTGAGGAATGTAGTCACTAATTGGCAGGAATAATCGGTAAGGTCTGTAGTCACTAATTAGTTTGATTGATTTTTTATCATCGTATACCATTCTTTGTATTTTGTTTCTATATAAAGTACCTCTGACTTGTACAGCAACAATGGGTTTCCAAATACCAATAAATAAATTATTCTATATTTGGCAATGTGAGTACAGGCTTTGGTTACCTTACAAACATTCAGCATTTTTTTTTTTTATTAACAACAGTGCAGTACTCTCTAAGGATGATCTTGAGATGCATATTTGATTTCCTGAAAGTCATTTACTCATCCTTTTAATTACGTTTAACGCCATGTCATGGAAGCAAATTATTCTACATATTTAAATATAAATGGATGTGAAATCAGAACTGAAAAACTTATATTCTATTCTATATTATTTGATAAATAACAAAACAACATTTTAAAAAGTACCATGGTCGTTTTCCTTTATTTAAACAATTTATAAAGTACCAGGCACGTTTCACTTAAACAAATATTACATAAAGTATGAACTAGGACATCCTTAAAAAAAGTATTCTGCAGATGTTTGAGGAAGTGAGGCTGGCATGAAACCTGCTGCATGTGGAAAAGCTAAGATCACCAGCTGAGTCGGTATGTGTGAGGGAAAATCTTCTTGTGCAGGTACTCGACTATGTTTGCTTTGTCCTTTAGTTTTTCAAACTCATAATAAGGAATCTACAAAGAAATAATTTTAAACATTAAGCACCCATACTTTCTGTAATTTAAACAACTCTATTGTCCCTATATTCTCCTGTCCTATTATTATCCTAGCTAATATTATATAAAACAATGCATCAATAGCTATATAATATGAATAGAATCTGCAATAAATATAACATGCAAGCAAATACAACTGACCCCATTCTAACACAACACGGTTAAAACAGCAGAAGGGGAAATATATACCTGAACAATTTCATAGCCCAAAATCTTAAGGTGTCGCTGCTTAATAGCTTCCTTTCCCAGGAGGTGTCTGGCATTAGCAGCAAAGCGCTTTGGTCCATTAATGCAAACAGCAATTCTGAGTGTTCATACAGAGATATGCTTGTTAATACAGTCCCAAAAACCTGAATACTCATGAATATAATCTTTTAAACACTTACAACCTTTTATATATTTCCTCAACATTCGTGGCAGGTAACACGTAGCCATTTTCATCCAGTTTGATCTCCACGTCTGAAGAAAAACAGTTATTTAGACCGTCATCATGGGTTTGTTTGCTTCTGTAAAAAACACAAAGGCTACAAGAATTTTGAGTAAACTTGAAGTTCTTCTGAACACTCACACATGCATGACATTTTGCACTTTAACACCAGTCTTTATTTTATGGCAGATCAATCTATTGTCCAGTGCATTAACAAAAGCGATCGTTCTTGCTGTACTTATGTATGCATCGATCAGCCATAACAATAAAACGAAATATAATCCCTAGTATTGCGTAGGTCCCCTTGTGCCATCAGGGCAGCTCTGGCCTTTCAGCACATTTGCAGAGGTCATGTCTCCACAAGACCTGTGGGGGCATGCTGTTGTGACCGACACTGGGACATTTGCAGCAGATCCTTTGGGTGCTGTGGGTTGAAGGTTGGACTTGTTTGTCCGGCACTTCCTATGGATGCTCGATTGGATTGAGATTTAGGGAATTTGGAGGCTAGGTCAACAACCTTGAACATTTTGTCTGCAAAGCCGCATACACAGCAACCTTTCTATTAGAGCATGTATCGAGCAGAAGTGGAGCAAATTAAGCCTCACCGCATGTGTTGATTCCCTGAGAGTCAACAACAAACGAAGCCTTGCGTTTGCTAGAATCACGTGATAATCATTATATTGAAGATTTTTGTTCTTAACTTTATAAATCAAGATTCATGAAAACTTTACGTGCATTTCACAATGAACTTTACATTTACTTCTTGTATAATACATCAAGAAGGAAAACGCACACAGAATCTTTTGGCTTGAGAAGTTTCAATCTAGTTGCTACACAAAACTTCTCCACTAGATGACAGTACAATAAGCCCTTGAATGAAGCTTCATGAAATGAACCTTTTGGTGAAACTATTGGCTGGGAAGCCTTGACACTTAAATGACGCTTCACCTCACCATCACTACTGTCTAACACAGCCAACATTAACTTTTTTCAGCTACGCTGGCTTTTCTGTTGGTATCCTTTGCTCCATACAAAGCCTTTGTCTATCTGCTGTATACCAGTAACCATGTTCTCCTGGCTGATTGGTGTACTTTAAGCACATTTACTCTGTCAGATAACACAAGGGAATGTACAGTCAAATGCATAAACACAAATGTATGTGGTGCAATTAATTCTTTTTGTAGCTGTATTGATACATTACCAAGTGTGTAACAGTACGGTGTAAGAACTTTGGAGGCAAAGTAAGTTCGACCCCCCAGCAAATCCACTAAGCCGCTCTTCACCCCATTGTAAAGCTGAGGGTCCACCAGACTTTCCAAAGAAGATCCAGGAGCAAGAAATGACTTCACGCGCAGCTTGGGTAAAAATTGTGGACCCTATAATTATACAAAAAGAAAAAAGCTAAGCATTTTAACCTGCCATTTTGGTATAAAATGTGCAGGATGCATAAATGCACATACCCGATAGAATGGACATTCCAGTTTCATTGTCATGTAGAGCTGTGTAAGTTGAGCCAGCACCGCTTGATCCATCACGCTGCCGTCTGATAGAATATAATACAATACAGGGTACTCCAATATAAAAGGTAGGGTAAACTGCAATTATCTGTTACTGGTAATATACACATAGTAAGGAATTTATGCAGACTTTCACAATTATTTACGTTTTTAAAAATACATTTATGGTAATACATAAATGTTGCCAAACATCCTCTTAAATGTTATCATTTGTGCCGTTATCTGGCGTTAACCTAGATGAATACATTTGTATATAAAAAATGCATTTAATAGTTCCGCATCACAAAGTTTAAATCGCAATCAAAATGTGTTAAAATAATCCCAAATCTGAAAAAACTGTGAGCAACAAAGCAACTGTGAATGCAGAACTGGGTGTGGTGGAGCAAATGGACGTGTGGTTTATGTGATGCTGAATGGAATCGGACAGTGGTGCAGAAACTGAATACGATATGGTATGTTTTTAATTTCAGTTCAAAATTGCTAGCTCCTTAAGTCTGTGCAAAGGAACAGTGCTTCTGTCATGGATTCCTAAATTGAGTGTACACCATCAGCGCCAATTAAAAAGCGCCATGGTTGAATGGATAAATTTGGTTTAAGGTAGTTTTACTTGATGAAAATTGACTAATTGTGGTGTAGGTATAACATAGACTATCTTACCCTGAAGCTCCTGTAGGAAAAAAGGGCTGAAGACCTTTGAGACAAAGTTGAGTGGAAATCTCTGTAAAAGTGTACAAGCGTGCAGCAGCTCAAGAAGTGTTCGAGGATGAAATTGCGAAAAACGTGCATTCAAGACAGACTCCACTTTCCGGAAGAGCCGACCAGCCTCCTGAGGTACATATCCCACCGCTCCGAGCGCCACTATCTGCCTTGACACCTGTTCTGTTGTGTACTCATCGGCCCTGTACACGAAGCTTTCGGCAACTGCATCAAAAACCGGTGGAGAAAAAATGCGCCGTCGCCCAAAATATTGCATAACCCTGGTTACTGTCTCGGGATGAGCCGTAAAGGCTATTTTTGGCACATGGCGCTCCAGAGCCTCGACGAGAAAGTGATCGCTGTGTCCATAGTGCATGAGTGCAGACAATACTACCGACAGTTCGGTATCCGTAAAGTTCGGCACGTGACGCACAGCCTGTTTGCATAAAGCGATCACCAGCGGGAGTGCCTGCTTTTGGCCCAGCATGACAAGAGCTCCTAATGTTTCGCTGACTGTTACACGGTCCATTTTTGTGGCAAGTCGGAGCGCTCGAGCATTCATTTCGTTCAGCAGTTCCTGGTAACGTCCTCCTAAACCCAATCCTGAAGCTAGCATTTTATAGACGGAGGTTAGCTCACTTGGATTCCAATGAGCTGGATCTTTGTTCTGGATCTGGCACACAGCCTGCTCTAGGATGCCACAGTTCGGCCCATCTAGTGCGAAAACGGCTTGCACCAAATCACTCAGAGTCTCAATGCTCAAGCGACCCGTGCTTAGCCGTACCTGGGTCTCGGACATCAATCTCATCACCAAGTGACTCTGTGGGTCTAGATAAAGACGCGTACAGCCCAGCAGAGCCCTAACCACCACCTCATCTTCTAGCTCACCGGCTTCTTGCTGTAACCTCAGACACATCTTGTTCAAACCCGGATCAGACAGCAGCACTTCTGGCTCTTTAAGTCCTCTACCTCCATCCTGCTCCAGATCAGCCAGTCTGTGGAGAACAGCAACAGCAGCTGCATTCGTGAGATGTGGGGTGAGGTGCACAAGGTGCAGTACTTGTTGAGAAGTCATGCAGGAGAAAAGGCGCCCTTTAAATGCACGTTTCTCATCAGCGCTCAGGCCATGCAACAGGGAGCTGAGAGTGCCTCCTCTTGAAGTATCAGGGGGAAGCCGGATGGATCCGGCCACAAGAAAGAGAGGCTCACGGGTCGTGATGCTCAGCCGCCTTGTTCTCTGGTTTCCTTCTGTGGCAGAGAGAGAATGACGGGAGTCTTGGGACAAGTTGAGAATGCCCGGAGCACAAACATGTCTGAGACATGCATTCAGAGTGGTTGGAGAGACCAGATGAGGAGCAGCCACTTGCTTCAGCACATGTAGCCTCCGCACCACTTTCAGAGCCATGAAAGGGCGTTATGACATCCTGCATCTGCAAAAGAGGAACCAAAGTGGAAAAGCTCAATCAACACTAGACACTGCCTTCATTTTTGTCCCAATTTGATATTTCGACAGTTTTAAATGAACTTAGCAAACAATTTGTGCGGGGGACACAGGCTGCTGCGCTGCCTGCCAATATGTGAATAGTTTAGAAGAACTGCAGCATTTTAGCTCCTCAAATGCAAACATATAATCAATTAAAATTTTATTTGGTGTTAGTGAGGCGATATGTACAATGGCATACGAAGGAATCAAGATACATAACTGAGTCAATCCCCCTCCACATTCTCTAGAAAATACTGCACCAATATGCACTGCATTCTAGTGCTTTAGTGAATGAAAATCACATAAACCTCGATTCTTATTCTTGTATCTGTTTTTCTGAAGTGACTAAGTTTAATATGTTTAGTGTTACACTATCAAAAATTGCATGCGTTAAAATCCACTGATCTGCCTCTTAATCCAAATGAATTAATCTCAAACCCACTCATTGCACACGCTTACACCAGTCTCAAAACTGCAAAATCACAAATTACTCAAAAATCACATGCATTAGGAGCCCCGCATGCCTCCATTAGAAACCGCACGCACAGCCATTCAACCTGCGTGCTCACTGTCAAGTTAAGTTTAAAGACTTTTTTGAGGGAGATGTTTGAGGGGCTGTTTCTTTATAAACCCTACAGGTGGTCCACTCTGAACTGATTACACATTTTCATCCTGTGTGGTAGGAATGAATTACTTGCTTATACAAGTTTATAAATAATAACTGTGTGTTAGTATGTGTTAATTATGTATTTAGAAGTAATAAGTGTT
This sequence comes from Clarias magur, assembly GCA_013621035.1. Lineage (NCBI taxonomy): Eukaryota > Metazoa > Chordata > Actinopteri > Siluriformes > Clariidae > Clarias > Clarias magur. Next base: position 571,838 of record QNUK01000307.1, on the reverse strand, counting down.
TAGAAATAATAATTATGGCAGATGACATAACAGAGATACATGCAGCTCAGTTAAATGTTAAACTTTTGTATTTGAAGTCTGAAATTTTTAACTGAGGAAACGAAAGTTACATGGAACAGGGTACATTTAATTAATTGTTGCACTTTTTAAAAAGGTTTAAAATTGTAACAACATCGGGAGAAAATGTAATATCGAATCAGAATATTTTAAAAATTGTGATGTTTATAGAATCGCCACTTCAATCGAATCGGCACCAAGATATCGCGATAATATTGTATTGGGAGGTGACTAATGGTCATAGCTATTGGCCATTACGTTTTAAATTATATTTAGAAATCTGACCTGATTTCAAATATTAGGGTAAACGCTGGTAAATAAGGTATGCAAAATCGGCCAAAACACAGTACTGGAGCTGATTTTAGTTTATACATATAATACAGAAAATGTGAGGTACTTTCTAAAGTTTATGCAACATGGAAGTCAGTAATCTTTCTCCACTAAAACATTCAAGTTGCTAACTTTAGCTGTTTTTTGGCCATTTTTCAGCATTATACAATAATTTGCATTTTAAATTATTACTCATAGTATCGATACTTAAATTAGTGTAACCATGTCAAATTCCTGTTGCAAATATCTTAACAATTTTGCATTCTAGAATAATACACTTTTTCAGGTTTATGCGAAAATCTAAAATACCCAAGTTTCATCTGAATGACAGTTAAGATCACAAAGACTTGAACTAAAAAAGGTTACAGACACTACACCTAGCATAAAACACTTTAGCACAAATAGAATGTTTTGACCAAATAATAGCTGAAGTGATGGAGTGTTTTAATATTGTTGGATACATTAATAGCCCCTTTAGTGTCTTACACAAGACAGGAGATAAACTGATATTCCTCAAACTGTAACGCACCAAAAACAAGTTGTTACATAATTATAGTACAAGCTAGTAAGTGAGTGAAGTGAAAGCAGTTCTGCTGTCTCATGGTAAGATTTTTGTCATTTGCCCTTGTGCCAGTCAGCGCACGCGGAAGTTAACGTGTCTATGGAGCTTAATGCTATCCAATTAGCAGTTGCGAACGGAACTGACATCTTATCTGAAACGAGCAGACACATTACATTGCTCTCACATGGAGTCACACGGAAATGAATTCGACATTTTACAGAGTTACTTTACCAGAATGATTAGCAGCCGCTGTAGCTGTGTGACCCACACTGTTATCTTGCCATGTTCTGGACGCGCTGTGCAATGTGCGCATGCGCGGACCTTCTATTGGTTCAACTGTACTGTGATGGGCGGCGCTTAACTCAGCCTAGAAATGGAGCACTCCACTGTAAAAGAGATGAACCCCTACACAAGTCATGATAAACACTTAATTAAAATGCTATGCAATTGGAACTTTGTATATTTTAAGCAATCAAAGAACTCTAATGTCCTAAAAGTTATTGAGCTGTTTGAATTCATCTTTTTATTTTGTGGTCGCAGGGAGCCTATCCCAGGACTCTCTGGGCATGAGCCAGTGTACACCCTGGACAGGGTGGCAAGCCATTGCAGGGCACACGCGTGCAATGCACATGTGGGCATTTTGGGAACACTAGTTAATCTAATCTTTGGACTGTGGGAAGAAACCAGAGCCCCTGGAGGATTTTTTTTTTTATTAATTCATTCACTCATTCATTTCCTATACTGCTTATCATGTACAGAATACCTGGGGGGCCTGGAGCCTATGCCAGGGAACACTCAGGACAAATTATGCAGATTTTAAAGGAAAAGTTCAAATTAACAACTCATCAATAAAATAAGTTACAGTATGGGAAGTTTTTTGTTTTGTTTTGTTTAGATATTTGGTTACATAGACTATGACAGATATGCAAGAACTAAACAAACACCAATAGTTTTATGATATTAAATGCATGCACCAAAATGTGCATACTATTTGTTTACTTCTTTTCTGATTAGAATAAACCCGTTTTTAATCATATCTTAAAGTGACAATTTTTCTTTTTAAAATTTAACAGATTATAAGGTTAAAATTTAAGGTGAGGACTAGAAGGTAAAAACAATAGTGATACTCACCTTCCAGATAAGTGGAATGAATTCTACACTTTGTTTTAAGCTTTGAACAACATGTGGTCATACAAGTCCCTCACCCACCCCTCTAGAGGTGTTGTACCTGACCCCTTAAAACCATGCATAGAATTCTGGATGACGTGAGGAGGACTCTATCCAGACTCAACCCTTGCAAGGGTACAGGGCTAGACAGCATACCAGAAAGAGTTCTTATGGATTGTGTCAATAAACTGGCAGATGTCCTCACAGACATATTTAATATCTCCATGAACCATGCTTCAAAAAGACCACCATCATTCCAGTCCCAAAAAGGTCAACAGCTGTACAGAAGTCTCTGGACATATTATTTATCGATTTCAGCTCTGCATTTTATACAATCATTCCCAGAAGCTGATTAGGAAACTCTTTCTGATGGGCCTCGGTAAAAGGTCCCCCAAAGCTGTGTTCAGCTCATTGATGTTTACGCTGCTCACCCATGAGCCCACAAGTCTGAATCCAACCTCACCATTACGTTTGCTGATTACACAACAATAGTGGCCTCATCTGTGGTACCAATTAAAAACCACAGAGAGGAGATGAGGGTGTCACACCAATTTATCTTAGTCAAAATAAAGGAGATTATTGTCATCTTTTGCCCACGACAGGTTGGCCACCCTTCCCTGTGCATTAGTGGACTTAAAATGGAAAGATTCAAAAGCACAAAGTTTCTTAGGTTATACATTTCTGATGAACTCAACTGGTCAATCAACACCAGTTATTCGGTAAAGAAAGCACCACAGTGTGTTGAGACTCAGGTGGGCTGTTCTCCTGCCACCAATCTTCTTCGCCTTGAGAGCATTCTGTCCAGCTGAATCACTGTGTGTAATGCAGGTCCCTGCATGTAGTGAAGATGCCAGAAAAGATAACAGGTCTCTCTTCCTCTCATTCAGGACATTTTTTAGACACAAGCCATTTTGAAAGACCTCATATAGTCTGCTTGTCCTTCTGCCATCTGGTAGAAGGTTCCATAGCATTAGGACTTGCACTTTATAATTTTGCAATAGATTATTTTCCCAGCCTGTCAGAGCACTGATTACTCTGGGACCAACCAATATGTAGTTGTTTGTGATTCTTTAGTCTTTTGCATGGTGTACACCTTGGACATTTCATTCATATTTAATACTTTCTATGCAGTGGTTAGCTTTGAAAAGATACTCTACACTGTTTAATGTTTCAGTTAATTCCTTGCTCATTCCTATAACTATACTTTTGATTACTGCTTAAGGAATATCACTATGTGCTTCAATAATAAGGTTTGATGTTTCATTAATAATATTTGAAGTATAATTTTCACTACTGATGTTCGATCCTGCGTTTAAGGTTTATAGAGGATGTATTTTGGGTATAGTTGTAGTTCTTGACTGGACATTGATTGGCCCGCAGACCTGGTGAAGATTTAAATACTTTTGTGAATGCTAGATTGCTTTAATTTTTTTTAAACACCAATCAACTACATCAGTCATAGTTTCTTTATTTTGAAAGAACATACATGCATCTGTAACTCGAAGTGAATTAAACATTAATCATCAATTTTAAACCCACTATTCAAAAACCTAGAACTTTAGATGCACTGTTCTGTCCTGGATACGCTCAAGCAAGCCAGGACATGCTGACTGGTATGAGGGGAAACAGCTTTGGTATGTAAAAAAAATAAAAAAGCCATATCTGTCTAAAATCTTCCTGCACATGGAGAGTTTCCAGAACACATAACCAGTAAGTCTCAAATTGAAAGATCACTGCATAAACTACACAGTTTTGGATTAGTTCAGGTTAGGTACAGCTTGAGAAATGTCACATATCTGTATTCACACACTGAAACATGAACCTGTATCGGAGCACCTCTAACAAAATAAATCTTGCTGAATAAATAGGAGAAAGACATTCTACAATTTAGGTAATTTATTGAAAAAGTTCATATTTATTACAAAATGTTAAAATTCAGCTAGATCGGGACAACAGCAAACGTGCATGTAGACCCCACCACCACTTCACATTTCACCACATTTAAAGCACTGAGAAACAGGACCTTCAGGAAGTCCTAGACTGTTATGTGCAGTTTTGCTGCATCTAAATTAAGTGTTTGTTGAGTTTACTTGAAGGTACGCTTTAGTGATAGAAAGGAATGGGCCTAAAATACACCAATAGAAATCATATCAATTAATAATGCACAACAGAACCTAATTAATAACCTGTATGGTTTCAAAAGAGTAAAAGTAACCCACTGTTAAACCAACCACAACAAATGACTCACCGCTAAACAACTGTGCTGTGTTCTATACCAAACATACAGTACAAACCAGCTTCAGCAAAAGAGTGATTTTAAAAAATTATATATTTATCCCAACAACGTTCAGTGATGTGTCTAGGTTAGGACAATCTTTTCCCCTTAAAGTTTACCTTTAAATAAATCACACACAAACAGAGCAGCGTGGCAGATTTTTTTTTTTTTTTTTTTAAGGTTGGCATTTATCTTAGAATATTTCCAGAAACATTAGATAAAGCTCCTTTAGCCGAGAATGAAGATTAAAAAGGAAGGACTGATGTTGCACGAAGGGTTCGGTGCTTAATCATCCTTGTCTTTGGCTCCGTGTTTGAGGATGCGTGTGAACTCCACATAGTTAAAGTTGTTCTTCTTGTCAATCGGGGCCTCCCTGAAGAGCTCATCAACCTCCTCATCTGTGAAGCGGTCACCCATCGTAGTTAGAAGTTCCCGCAGGTAGTCTTCTTGGATAAAGCCTGAATAGAGGAGAGAGGAGTTACTTGTGTATAATCAATCACCTGTTCACAAGATGAACTAAATCCCAGATACTTCAGTCAATTAAATTAGTATTAAATGTTACTCCATTAAACATTTCTAGCCCTTCAGGACATTTTTTTTGGTAAATAATTAGCATACACTAATCTTGCTTGCCTTTTATTTGTTATAATTAAGCTCAATAAGTGGTTTTTGTAAGCTTCTGCACACTGAAGGTGCTTACCAGTTCCTTCCTCGTCGAAGCAGGCAAAGGCATTGCGGATGACGTCTTCTGGGTCAGTGCCGTTCAGCTTCTCTCCAAACATGGTGAGGAACATTGTGAAGTTAATGGGCCCAGGAGCTTCGTTCATCATCGCCTCCAAGTATGCATCAGTTGGGTTCTTACCTGAGATTAAATTAATAAATCAATATTAGCAAAATGAGGAACAGCATGAACATCTACTTTTTATAAAGTATAATGACAGTACAAACCATCATCACCCCGCCTGCTTAAACAGATTAAATGTTTAGAGGATCATTTGAATTTTATAACTTCCTACTGTTTAAAAAAGTGCTGCCCATCAATGAGAACAAAAGTGACTCTCACTGACAAGAAATTCTGTATGCAGTGTTGACAGACATTTGCTTGATGGTTGGTTGCAGTAAAATAATGCTTAACATGAGATGTCTGGTGTGAATTCAATTGTTTCAGAGTGATAAGGGCTCTGTATCTGTGGCATTTATTATTGGTTGAATACTCTAAATCTAGGCTAAAGATCACTAATAAAAATGCAGATAATCTTCCGATTTTCATCCCATACAGTTCATCCTAAAATGTTCGATACTGATGTGGTGTAACTATTCCAGATATGCTGTTATACCAAAACACTCATCCCTAGTCATCAGGTAATCGGCTAGTCAAAGTGACTAAGCACGAACAGTTACACCCTGGTCAGAGATAACTTCAGTCCTACCCAACCTATTGCTGCTGAAATTAAAGGCACAAAGAGTTACCAAGAGCCTCATTCCATCATGGTGTTGTGAAAAAGCAAACCCTTAATAGGTACTTGTTACCACAAAGTTTTTTTTTTCTCTAAAATGTTTGATACATTTTATACAGTGACATTTTGTTGTTAACCACTCCAGATACGTTATTATACCAAAACATGACTTTCAAAAATTAATCCGACAAATGTAAAACCTTTGCAACATTTTGGGATGCAACAGTGCTGATAAATTTGACTAAAGCAAAATCCAAATGGCCCCACCCAAAATACACACAAAAAAAAATCCATACCACCACCTTGTTCTTTTGTTATACGTATATATAAGCAGTTTGCATGTTAATGGCACCGTGTGAAAAATGAAAGTTACCCAGAGATGCCAGCATGTCATGCAGATCTTCCTTGTCCACAAATCCGTCACGATTCTGATCGATCATGTTGAAGGCTTCCTTGAACTCCTGGATCTGTGACTGATCGAACATAGCAAAGACATTGGAGGTAGCACGCTGGGGGCGCTTCCTGGCGCCGGTCTTTGCCTTCACACGACTTTTGCTAGACATGTTGCCTCTGGTGTGATTTTACCTAACAAATAAATAAGAAAAATATAAAAAATGAAAATTCTATATAAAAAAAAAAGTTACTCATCCACTTGTCTTTGGTTGAAAAGTAGCAGGAACTTTTTTGTCTTTAAACTTAGTCAGTCCTTGTCCTGTTTTAAACTGTGTAAATCATTATGGAGTGGGGGGGGGGGAGGGATTTGGCCAGTCTTGTCTTGAAAAGCAAGTCTAGGAGAAATCCAAGGTAATGCCCACACAGCTATTCAGAAAGAAATATACAAAGTGGCTAACTAAATGTGTCTTTCCACACAGAACATTGTTTTAGAAAATCCTATACCCCCCCCCCCCCAAAAAAAAACTCAACAACTAGGTACAATGGTCATAACAGGAAAGCCAACTTCCCTCTTGCATGTACATGGAATTCATCTTCACATTAATTAAATGATGCATCACAGGGCATCAATGGCATTGTAATGATGTGATGATTAATATAAACTGTTTGACCAGACCAGCTGTCACACTGGTATGAGGGGCAGATAAATTCCTGTTGTCCTAGACGACAATTGACTCAGCATGCTGGAATTTAGTCTTTGCTTATAATATAAAACACACTTCACGGGACAGCAGGAGCCAATTAGACAAAACTGCAAAAGCAAAAATATCAGCATAGAGAAAAACATTTAGTTTTGGGCATTTGTCAGACTATACATCACAGATTTAGGAGTTGAATCGCTTGGTTTTATTGAAACGGGACTAAAATTTCTTCATTTAATCTGCTATACATAGATGGTCCAGCACACTGTTTCTTTTATATTTACACACCAGTTTTTTTATTTATTATATTAATCATAACCTACATAACCTAATTATTAATTAGGACAGATAATTTGTCAAGAGACCCATTATACAAAGACTAACAATTCTTTCTACTTTATGATCCTTAAAAGTAAAAAATACCATCATGTTTAAAAGAGTCATCCAATACATTCAAGAGGATTTAATTTAATAAAAATTCACAGTTGGAAGTGTTCAATTATATGAACTCCTTTATTTTAACTCCCAACTATGATTTAAGGCAAATAAGAATTAAAAACTAAAATACTTTACTGCATTTCTGTATAAACTCTAAAATGATGTCATGGCCCAGGAAGTCACATAACAGTGCTATGCAACGGACAGAAGAAATGGGTGCTAACTCCCTAAAGCACTGCGTGTCAAAGTAATTAATATTTGGTTTTGTGGAATGATCTACAATTTAGTGTCAAAAATGTAAATGACCAAATTATACAGAACTCCTGACACGTATTTTGCTGCTCAGCGACATTTCTACATGGACGCGGGACTGTGTTGTTTACCAAACGTCAGCGATTAAGTAGCGATGAAAAGCCAAATCAATACTATAACCTAATTATTAATGCATCTAACTTAAATTAGTAAACCATTTCGAGTTTGTTTCTCGCGTTACCTGCCCGGTTCGAAGCTAACGCTGCTAGCAAACTTTGCTAGTCATCGCTACTGCTAGCTAGCTAATTTCTTCGATAATATTTGACGAATATAGCAGAAATAAGTACCTAGGATTGAGATGCACAATTACAAATCCTGCAACGAGAATGCAATTTAGACAATTAACAAAACATATACACGTATATCGCAAAACTCATCATACCTGAAACCCAACAAACTGATGGCCTGCTCAACCACCGCCCAAACTTCCTGATGATCCGAGCGGTTACTTCCGGACAGGAAGCTAGACCAGCTCACCAACGGTTATAGTGGTGTGCGAGTGTACAGTACAAAACGGTGTTTAAGAATAATATAATAATTTGAGGAATATACTTTAATCTTTAACTACAGTGAAGTATATATAATAATTTTATTCGTATTCGTGAATATTGTAAAAAGAAAATTGCTGCTAGTAAGATTAGTCTAAATACGCAAACACTGCAAACACCCCTGTGTCCTGTGACTTGGTTCATCCCAATATGCTCAGAGTCTGGTCTACGTAGACTCTTCAACATGTCCATATAAGGTACTGTGACTCAAAAGTCAGGAAAGAACACAATGAGCGTTTAGAAAAACAGCTGGTACATGTGTTTGATAAACTCTCAGTCATCTCTTACTTATTATCCACATTTACATGCGTTCACTGAAATATTGATTTTGGTTTTAAAAAATAAAGATCAAGCTAAAATGTTAACCACATTTTACATGCCATGTTTTTTTTTGTTTGTTTTTATTGTTTTGTAAAACATACAGTATAATCCAATATTTGGAACTCATCACAAAATGATGAGCTAAAATGTCCCTAGTACTTCCTTAAAATATGTGCAAAAAAAAGTTATTTGTTAAGAAAATAGCTAGAGAAAGAGCAAACCTAAGTAAAGTAATATTTAGAAGCATTCATTCTATACTGCTTATTCTGCACAGGGTTACCCGGCAGACTTTGGGTACGAGGCGTTTTACACCCTGGACTGGGTGGCAATCCATTACAGGGCGCACACACTACAATTTGAAAACGCCAATTAACCTAACCTGCATGTCTTTGGATTGTGAAAGGAAACTGGAGTACCCAGAGGAAACCCACCAAGCACACAGAGAACATGAACACTCCACACATAAACCTGAGTCGGGAACCCTCAACCCTGGAGGTAAAAGGCCACAGTGCTAACCACTACACCACCGTGCCACCTATTTAGCTATATATATATATATATATATATATATATATATATATATATATATATATATATATATATATTTTTTTTTTTTTTTTAAAGCACCAATTGCTTCTCAAATTATTGAAAAGTAATGATTTTGGCCTAAAACAGGTTTACCTTCATCCATCAAAACTAAGTGACAGTATAAAATGTTTCTCAGTGAAATGCCTGCTTTTGCTGTACACCAGATACAAATGGAATACATGTGATCTCTTAATTAACTTCGTATTTTATTAGATAATCATAAAACTGGGAGAAGAACAGTCCAAAACATGTGCTTTAAAAAAAAAAAAGCAAATTGACAAAAGTAACGTCACTGGTCAAAAGTGCCAGAGACCAGTACAAATAATGTTTTGTATTATTACTACCTTGTTAGATTTATTGTGTATGAAAGTGTATGAAGGATTCACTTTATACTTTTTCTGCTAGGTGATGAAAAGTGCATGGTTCATCCATCTTGTGACAAAATCAACAGCTTAGAAAGGTAAAAATAAATAAATAAATAAATAAATAAATACTGACCACAGTCAGGAATTGATACGTCGTTTCCCTCTTTGCACGTTTGGATTGTGCATGACAAAAATTATGAAAAACAAAACCTACCTGTAACTTACCTTTGTTTGACTAAGATCTTTCTAAGATATCTGCCCATATGTTCTCATAGCACTGCATTATAGGTACCTTTGTTTCTTCAGTAACCACTTTAGGCTGCAAATTCACCATCCCTACGCATTTTGATTACATTACATGTCTAAGTGAAATTACAGAAGTTACTGAGAAATTATGAAGTCAGGTAAAAAGTTATACTCTACATGGATAAATCTGATTGGTTGCTCAACTAAACCCATTTCATTTGATGTATATTGCATTGTTGAGAGACAAAAATAACCATGGAACGTTCCTTCAAAAAGTAGTAATACAAGTGTACAAATGTTTGATTTTGGTAAGGCAGTAAAATTATTAAGTATTAAACAGCCCTGAAGAACTTCAGAAGTAGACTCCACTTCCGAATATGTGGAAGTGGGAACTGCCAGTAAATGAGTGGTCTTTCCTGCCATTGTCATTGTTTCTCTTTCATTACGAATAATTGTGTCTTATAGCATTGCTAGAGTCCTTTATGATAATAAGCGAAACTCATTCATTCATTTATTAATTTTTATATATCACTTATCTTGTACTGGGCAGTGGGAAGCCTGAAACCTATCCAGATGACTTCAGGCACAAGGTGCTAATTCATCGCTGGCCACACACACATTCTCACAGTATGGACAACCAGGTAGCCTAATCTGTATGTCTTTGGGCTGTGGAGGAAACCCACTAAGCACGTGGAAAACATGCAAACTCCATGCACACAGACTCGAACCCACAACCCTAAAGGTGCGAGGCCACAGTGAAAACCACTACGCCACTGTTCCACCTCTTAATGAAGAAATCTGAAGATTTAAAATATCTTGAATTGCGTGTATATATACAGTACGTATATTACACCTATTACATGACTTGTGTAGGTCACACTGAATTTAAAAACAAACAAACAAGCAAATCTATTGAGATGTTATTATTGTTGTAACTCCCTGTGGGATCCCATCTCTAGCCCTGTTAATGTCTTCTGGCCAGCTTTCTATAAAAAAAAAAAAAATAAAAAAAAAAAAACCTTGTCTGTACATCTACTATTTATGTTATATCTTAGGTATTCCCAGAAAAGCCGGACATGAACAAAAGCTACAACAGGGCAACCTGAGAACAATTTAGGGGAAAATGTGCATTTTGAAATTGTCCTGGTGTAAATGATTTCTCCATCCCTCCTGCTTAGTAAATCTTTTTACATTTAGAAGCATCAGAACTTGGCAAACAAATTATTGTATGTATATTTGCTGGAGCTTATACAGTACATTCAGATATCTAACAGTTAAACTATGATGTTAGAGAAGAGTAAAAGTGGTGAAGGATTTTAGATTTAGTTGCTCATACTGTATCTGCGCATAAAGCTCATAAACATGACAATTTAGGTGATATCCCAAATAAAATAATTGATGTTCAAAGAGTAAGAAAAGCCTCAAAGAACTCAAATGTTGTCTCATTATTTTTAAAGGGAAATACAGAACTGGTGACAAAATGTAATGAAACTGATTTGACGGTAAACTCACTCCAACCCCCAACCCCCACGTGCCCCCAAACACCCACTTTTACATGGCATCTTTGGTACGTAACAGAGGTAACAATAGCATGGCTATTGTTAGTGCGGAATAAGACTTTGCTCTCCAGTATGGCCTGCTAGATCCATCAGATGGTTGATAAATTTATATCTAAGGTCTTAGAAGGCAAAAAAGGTACTCCAGGACTAAAGTTAAGAACCTTTCGTGAAAATAATTGTGCATCACAGGTACTGTATGAGAGAGAGGTAGTTGGAGACTTGATGTTGATGCGCAGGACATAATGACTCTTTCCATCAGATTTCATTTAGCAGCTGACAAATTGTCAGATTATTCCCATAGATCAGTTAATAAATGATCTTAACAGATTTCGCTAAGTGATTCCACATGATTACCTTATCAACCTATAATTACTTGATAATTAGTAGCCTATCTGTGTGACTGGGATAACTGAGCTAGGGCTATATTTAACGCCTCTCTGGCCATAAAAGGTCTCGCGTGGGGCCGAGGCATGTCAGCCCGCCTCAGTATTATTTTGGTTGTTGGAGATTGCCTCTCCACTGCACACTACCTTGGGTGAATTTTGGGCTTTGTTGATCCTCACTCAGACCTGGACGTCTTGTTTGTACCTCTGTGCTACCTGATTTGATTTTCAGCCCGCAGAGCTTTGGATAAGGTGAGAATGATTGAATGTGTGATGTTACCTCTGGGGTAGAGAGTGTTATTGTTGTGTTTTATCTATGTATATAAAGGTTAAATGTTTGTTGTGTCAGATGCTCAGAGAACTATAGTACACTCATTATGATGCATGATTTTGCAAAAATGTCCTTCAGAGTTTGTTGGTGCATCATGTCCTTTTGCATGTGCTTCTTGAACTTTGAACTTTTATACCAAAGGTTTGGATTCACAGGCTCTCCGAATGATGAAATGAGTAACTGGACAAATTTTGATACAAATCGCTGATAAGTTAAGCAATACCTGTCTCCCAGACCCAACTACTTATCTGGGTAAATTCACTTTTCATGCTGTAGAATGTCAGAAATCCATCTGACATTTTGATAGCTGTGCAAGTCCAATATTGATTACACCTAAATTTAATAGACATTTGTAGACAATTTTCGAGGTAGCTAATAACATATACTGAATAAATAAAATGTAAAAAAGTAAAATAGTACTCTCCTTATTCAGATATAATCCAACCTCACTTAACTTGTGTGTAGAAACTGTTTAGCCTTCAGTGTAAGAGAGCTTCAGAGCAGAACCTAGGCACTGAGCTATAAGGAGAAGGCGATGTCTGGATCGATCCCATTCTACCAGAAGCACCACCGTCACTATGACCGTGCCTACCGTAGCCGGGAGGCGGAGTCTACAGTCAGCCAATACCAGAAGAGCTCCAGCTCTTACTCCGCCCAAAGAACCAGCACGAAAGGGTAAGAGACCAAGGAGAGAAATCCACCAACTTAAACACGTGCCATCTTTAAACTCTTGTTTAACATCTCCTTGGTCCAGTTTATCACTGACCCAGTCATTAATTTTAGCTGATCATTCTTTTGCTTCCCTGCATTTCCCTGCATTCTCCATCCCCCTAATATTCATCAAAAATTAATGAACATTAAGCAACTTGTCTGTGAATCCTGCATGCCTTACAGTACAGTTTTCTCTTTTGCCTTTGGTGGCGTCTGCTAAAACTGCAGGAGTGTATGTGCACTGATTTCTCTCGGAGCCATGCTCAGGTCTGGCTTGAAATGGGTTTGTGGATGATATGTTGTGTTTGTGATGTCACGGATTAGGCTGTTTTATTTTATTGTGCGGTCTATCTAGATCTACCTATACGTGGTCACTTTCCTTTGTGGTATTTCCTAAAGCCTACACGTTCTGGGTTACTGATAAAACAGCTTTTTTGGGATAGACTTTGCATGTAGTTCATTTTTAGGTAGTTTTGACTGACATACTGTACATTGTGTATTTTGTATTTATTTATTCTCTATAGTTGCGATCATGAGATTGATAAATGCCTTGGGCTATTTAGGGATTGTATACTTTAGAAAAATACACAGAAAACCATGTTACTCACATAAAAGCACAAATATTCATCTGGAAAGAGATTTTGGTTTGACAGCTTAATTGATTACAATTTGATTGTCATTGATCAAAATGATCTTGCTGTCTTTTGAATAAATCTTGTATTCAGGGGCTTCATGTTTGTTTAACTGAAATTAGGAACATGTCTAGCAATCTCTAGACGTGCTTAGGCACATGTCTAGTTTTCATGTAAAACGCGCTTAAGAGCCTATGATGATGCTGGTCTTGATTGTGGCTTTTTTTTTTAGTGTTTTTGACATATAGAGACTAGACTATGTCACTATATATGCTTCCGGAAGGTCTTATTTGCCTCTCATTTTCAGTCCCTGTACCTTACCAGCTTAAGGGAATGTTTTTTGTTTGTTAAGCCTCTGGGTCATTCAAGAATAAAAAGTATCTAACTTAGGTCAGGAATGAGTTAGGAACAGGTACGGATGATGAGAGATGATCAGACCGGTGATTAGTATACTGGTGATGCTGAATGCTGAGTGGTTGGACAAGACGAGAGGGGAAATAAGGTTGCTGCTGAGATTGTTACATAATCAACCAATTTTTAAATTGTAGCTAATCGTAGTTAAACATTTATTCCAATTTCTTTCATCTATATCATTTAATTTAATTATGAAGAAATAAAGGGTGGCCCAAAACTTATTTAGACTTACTTATTTAACTGATTAATTCTGCTATTGGTTGTAAAGCACATACAGAAACTACTTTAGTAACCACAGTAAGGCTAGGAGGAAAATATATAGTTATAAGAATAAGGAATGTAAATCCAGGTCTGTTAACAGATCCTGGAAATGTAAGAGTCTGACTGCACACCCATTTTATAGTGAGTGGTAGCTTAGTGCTTAAGATTCTGTGCTAAAGCCAACCAGAGCTGCCTGAGTGGCAAAGTGGTGTTCTTGTGGAAAAGTACTCAAATGTACAGTGTGCAATGAAAAGCTTTTAACCATGAATTCAATAAATATCTCTTCAAGGTAAACCTCAACGTGCACAGCAACCACATGACTAACTAAAACAAATGTAATGGCAGAAATTGAGACTGAACAAGTTTCCACTTCCCACAATCTGCACAAACCTTTCAGAAGGTTAAAAAAAAAAAAAAGTGTTGCGGGTCCTTCAGGGTAACAATTTTAAAATGTATTGAATAACAGAAATGTTCACGATTCTTGGATTTGGTTTAATATGTGCATTTAGGCTCTCTTTTTACTCATTTTAAAACAGTTTTAGGGAGACAGACAAGCTTATGGTAGTAAATAATATGGCACTGTAACTTTTTCATAATAGTTATAAAAGGGTTCTTAATCTTTAATACTACAGGACAAAAAATACTCTTTGTGGTCGTGTGGACCATTATAAGTTATTTCTTTATTGATATTATGACGGACTTGATGGAACAATGCAACAGAAAAATACAGTACATCTCATTTTGTAAAATAATATGTACCGTTGTTCGAGATCAGATGGCATAAGACGCTTTAATATGAAATCCAGACGCGAATACACTGTTATGCTGTCTGTGACTTTTAGACACTTTGTGCTAAATTTGCAAACACAGCCCCTGTCAAGGTCTGAGCAGATAATCTTACTCTCGCTTGTTCTCTCAGCGTCCCCCTTTACATTCTGTAAATACACCTGCCTCTAGGAGAACTACGCTAGCACTCTATCTACTGTATATGCCAAGGTCACAGTGTGCGCTTGTGTAACGTTTCTGTAGTACTCATCTCTCTAATGTGCTTCCTGGTTTGTGTGTATATATACACACACACACACACACACACACACACACACACACACACACACACACACACACACACTGTGTGATCACTATACAACTTTTCTTTATAATAGAAACTTTTAGACAACAGTACTAAATGATATTGACTTACTTCCCTCCACCTATCCATCTAATCCTTAATTCTGCATTTCTTCCTCCAAACTTACTTCAAATTATGGTTGTACCTGCTAGACATTTAGTTATATGTGATATTTTTGCTGTGGGCATTTTAGCATTAGAGATGCCACCTTTACCTCTCTGGATGAGACGGGGTTGAGCCCTCAACTAAAGAGAACTAAGCCCAGCTACCTGGCTATGGACAAACAGAACCAGATTATAGGCTATGTGGTGCCCATCTTCAGGGGAAGGTATGAGCCAGGACTTACAGTATGAGACAGTGTATAATTTATTACAATGGAGGAATGGTCATTTATTGGGCTTCAGAAATCCATTGTATTTGTTGATACTGGTTTTCCAGGAACAGTTTCAACAATAATTGCTGAACATTCGGAAATGTTCTTTTTACTTAAAAAATACCAATAGTCCATTCTTGGAAAACCAGCATCACTTTTTACCTGGAAGTCTAATAAGGATTTTCCCATTTACATGTGCTATATATAATTATATAAATGTATATTTGCTTCTGTCATGATATTGACATCCCAATCCACATCCAAATCCTCCACCCTCCCATCTTCTGCACCCAAGTCAGGAGTTTGCAAGTGGCCTGTCAGACACTGAAGAAGCTCGGGCTAAAGAGGCTGCTGGTTATCTGGCACGCAGGGACCTCTTCACCAGTGGGGTGGAGATGGAACGCGTGGAACACAAATCTCGCAGAACCGTCATGAGAGAGTCTGCAGAACGCATTTCCCTCAACAAGAGGGTCAGTGGAGATCAGGACTGTGTTCATGATCACAATTATCCTTTTTAGACCTGTAATACATTAATTAATAACAACGTGTGATGTAGATAGAAGGACTATAAAAACTAAAAACAGAAAGATCTGTATTGTGACTAAAAAAAATACCATAGCAATAACTGATAACATATTTGGCTAGTCAGTCTTGTTAACTAAGGTCATACCATTTTATTTGATTTTATGTAAGTGGTATATACATAAGTGGTAAATACAGATGATTTATATATTTCTTTCATTAATCATGAACCAGGTTGAGTGATGCAACTTTTGTCGTATGTAAAAAATTTGCATTTGTTTCTACTTGAACGTGAAATTATAATGCATGCTATGAGAGAGAGAGAGAGAGAGAGAGAGAGACACCACACCAGTACACCACAACTCATTCAGATTACCAGGGTCAATAGTCCATGCCACCCCTGTGCCAGATGCCTGAGGTTTCTTGAGATACAGCAGCAGTGATATTGATGTCTCTGAAGTCTGTGCTAATGACATAAAGGATTTAATAAGCTAATGAAAGACCAAATGAGACTCAGGTTTCACATCATGATGAAAACATTGGTGTCTACAAACATACTGTAGATAGACATGCAATAAGCAAGCATGATGATTGCCAAGGTTTTTGGACTGTTTACTGTGCCATGTTTTTGCCATGTGAATATGAGTGGTGCATGCTGAGGAGCACTGGCAGTGAGAGTCTAAAGAGCATGGTAGATACTCTGACAGTTTTATTTGTTATAAACACAGTTTTATCAGTATATGAAGGCTGTGTGTGACTACATGCTTATAGATCCATGAGAACGAAGAGTACCATAAGCGCCTGAACGAGGATAACCTGATGCATACACCAGAGTTTGTGATCAAGCCCCGCTCACACACTGTGTGGGAAAAACAGTGTGTGCGGCTGCACTGCACGGTCACAGGATGGCCAGAGCCCCGGATTGTGTGGTGAGCACACATACACAGACACATACACACAAACCAAAACCGAGATGTTTCCACAACTTTGTCCAGGAATTTGATTTCATAGCACCTTAAGAGCATAAGACATTAAATGATGCCGTTTGTTTAGGTATGTTTAGTAATAACCTCTGGCGCCTGCCAGGAACAGATGTATTTATTTTGAGGTCATTTGACAAGTTAACTGCAAACAGGTGGACTCCATTCAGCTAATTATGTGCCGTCTGGGCATTACGACAGAATACTTATACAGTTATAACCTGAAAGCAATTTTATTTGTAAATAATCAAGAAAAACTCTATTGATCCGCCACACACATGTTAATTTTAATGTGTTATTGTATGCACAAATTATTGACATAACGCAAATATCAATCACGAGGCTGCAAGATGTCAAGACATTGTAAATGTCATATAAACACCCATTGGTGAAGCACACAAATATAGAATTGGACATGGAAATGTTCTATGACTGAATCTATGAAGCGGCAGGTGTCACACCAGCACCCCCACCAAAACAACAAGCCTAACCCATATGCATATGTACGTTATGGCACAGGGAAAGGTGGCTCAAACGGTTATTTCCGACCAGAAGGTCAGGGGTTCAAGCCCCGGACCCAGTAAACTTGCCTATCCTCTCTGACGCTTCTCTACTGTATCTCTTCTGTCTTCATCATCCTTGTCAACCAGGTACAAGAACAATGTCAGTATTGACCCAATGGCTCATCCAGGGAAGTACAAAATAGTGAGCAGCTACAATGTCCACTCTTTGGAGATCAACAGGTAATCACTCCTATAATCCCATGCACACATATAGTAGATTTTCTACACTTACGTACTTGTTCATGGTAGTGTGTGAAAACATCTTAAATATTTACAGATCTTATTGGAATATGGTGTCCTATACGTAGCAAACACAAAAGACAGCATGAAACCTGAGTTCACACTGACAAAAACAAATCAGCTGAGCTATAGTTGTAAATCGCTGTTGTCCGAACTGTAGCTTCAGTCCTGCATAGTTCATAGTTCATGCAAATGCTGATACATGAGCTAAACCTTCCTCTGCCAGTTGGCCATAACCTAAGGGACACCTAAAAAAAGCCATGCATCATTGGCATTCCTTCCCTCTTACCATTCTTATCTGTCTCTGTCTCACGTCTACACGCAGTCTAAAAATACACAAGGAATAATGAGGAGATACATTTCCTTACACTATGCTTAAATATTCAGCTTTCGCAAGCTCACATTCTAGATAAATTGGGCCCATTGTTCATGAGGTACATGACAGATTACAGTGCTGGTAAAACTATCCGCCCTGGTGTGGTGATATCACTGCTTACGATCTATTTTTGTCCTTGAAGTTTCTGGACCTTGCGGAGAAGCATGGCAGGCATACAGGGCTCTCACTGATTTACACTGTATTAATTCATGCATACGTGTGTGTATGTGAGAGAGTGTGACAGTGCTGTGTTCATGTGAATGTCACATGTCTTTCTGTCATCTTAGGTGTGACTTTGATGACACTGCGCAGTATCGTGTATCTGCCATGAACAGCAAGGGAGAGCTGTCAGCTTTTGCGTCTGTCGTGGTTAAAAGTATGTCAAAAATCACAATTAAATAAATGTTTTTTTTTTTATTTAAATTTCAATTGTTAGTTGCTTTTGTAAATGCAGATTGGTCAAACAAGTCCTGAGGTACATGTGCAAATAGCTGTAAAATGTCACATTTAAATAGATAATATATAATAAACAATGTATAATACAAAAAACACTGGAAAAAATTATTTTTGTTTTAGTGATCATAAAATATTCTAGGTAAAAATATATATAAAAAATATAATAATGATAATAATAATTTCTTGTATCTGGTTTGATGTTTAGGATTCAAAGGTGACATTGACGAGTCTCTCCCAGCTCCCAGACTCTGTAAGTTTCCAAAGGCTGATTGTGTTTTTTCTCTAAATTTATTTATTTATTTATTTATTTTCTTAAAGATTTTACACTCTGTTTATGTGAAGGAGCAGTACAGCGGTCCGTCAAAGTAAAATTTTTTACAAATGCTAACAGTTTGTTTTGTTTCCCATGCATTGGGCGCAGATAAGAAATGGTCCGGTTCTCAAGGTAACCAGGTTGAAAGGGTTTTGTGTTCAGTTCTTTAAGCATTGCACGTCCTCACCGGTCCCAACTGCATGCTCACTCAATCCAAGTTTTGTTTTAAACTTGGTGTTGTCTGAAACTCCAGACAGTACAGCTGCGGATAGTTTGGGTTCTGTGTCTTTAGAGGTCTTTATTTATTTATTAAAATTATTTAATTAGATTTTTTTTGTTTTATATTATAAAGCTACATTATGTAAGATTTAAAAATTATATTCCCTCTGGTACAAAAATATCATTACATGGTCCTTGCCTAATCAAATTCTATAATGGTGGTTGTGTGTCTTGCGGGTCGTTGCCACATGGATTTGATCTCAAGGCTGTTAGTATGGAGTCAGATCAGTTCCATATTGCACATTTGTAGTAAATGTCGCACGATTCACAAATGTATTTAATATTTTTTCGGCACACAGAAGAATATTTCTTAATTTTTCACCTATATTTATTGACTGATGAACCTGCATTCAAAAACTGCTTAACATGAACCTTCCTGCGTTTTTGTGGGGATTTTTGAGCCTTTCCTGTCATGTACCGTACGTCTACTACAATTTCGACTACTCGTATGAGCATATAGTCAAGGGTATGACCGCACTGCATTACATCTCTGCATGTGGACATTCCACATCACTGCTATAATTAACTAGTGTGTAATCATGCACAGCTGTAATGAAAATATCAGATTTTCACATAATTTACTGTTCTATAATCTGTACTCCAGTTTCCTCCCACAGTCCAAAGACATGCAGATTAGGATAATTGGTGTTTCCAAAATTCCCCATAATGTGTGTAATGGATTGGCATCATATCCAGGGTGTACCCCGCCTTGTGCTCAAAGTTTTCTGCGATGGGCTGTAGGTCGCCCATGGCCCTATGACAGGATAAGTGAATAAATGAACTATTGTGGTAAATGAGGGTTCATATGTACAGGGGTGAGGCTGATTAATGGGCAGAAGGTGCCGTAGGTAAATCTTCTTTTCTTATAAGAATGCCGCTTTGAAGAACAATGAATTTGTGAATCTAACAACTTCAGGGAAGCCTCAAAAATCAATAAACAAATGTAGGTATGTTCACAAAAGTTTGTAAATGCATGTTGCTCAGTCTATAAATGTGTTTTTTTTTTAAAATAAATAATAATATATTGCTGTCGTAAATGCAGATTTGTCAAACAAGTCCTGAGGTATATGTGCAAATAGCTGTAAGACATCACACAATCAAATTTAATATGCAATGTATAATAAGCAATGTATATGAAATGTATTACATTTCATGCAAAAAACACTAGAAATATATATTTTTTATGTACTGCATTTTAGTGATCATAATAAAATATTCTAGGTAAATATTATATATATATTATATTATATTATATTATATTATATTATATTATAATATATATATATAAAAATACATTGTGAATTGTGTGGCATTTAATTATGAAATATGAAACTGATCTGACTCCATATGGGAATGCATACACAGATGGAATTTATCCATCATAAATTCTGATAGATATGATCTGTTGCAATGTAATGTTAATTCTTTATTAGTTTTGTTGAAGACTGATGGCTGAGGAATGCTGATGCTTGACGAATCTCAATGGGTTCTGGTGTATGCATGCACATTTTCATAGCATATTATTACAAAACTGTCAGTGGATTTTAAAGAACATCATCTTCTAACATATGTTTTCTCCCTGACACCATAATCATATTTATCAAATTTTAAACAAATAAAAACAAACCATATGCACTTTAGCTTTAATATTAATTAAATGTCCACTATACAGTATCACTAGAAATGTCTCCATGACATCTGTCCCTGCATTATTGGATTGTATTCATTTTTCTCTTCTTGATATCAAAAATTCTCTTTCCACACATTCTCCTTATTCTATTTGTTTACAGTACATAAGAGCACTCATATCTCCAGGAATCTTTTACTTGCATATCTTGTGGCAGTTTTATATATTGTTTGCGATGTTTCCGGAGATCAGTTATCGTTGTGTACATTAGAAGTGCCTTGTGGTGGCGGGGGGGGGGGGGGGGATTTGGGGGAGATGTGGTATATGGGAAGGCGTACATGCACCCATAAACCTTGAATATGCAAGGCAGAAATGAAATAAACATTCTAAAATAACTACAAAATATAGTTTTCCCCAGATTATTAGTTTTCTATTTTTTTCTGTATGGAATTTTAGCAGAACAAATGAAGGATAATTATTTAAATTTATTTAAAATAAAGTTATATGTATCATTTTAATACACTGAGTAAATTAAACAAAAAAAAAATCTAAACTATTTAGCAAAACTAGAATTTTGTCAAATTAACATAATACAACACAAATATTTCAGTCAAATCAGTACATAAATCATTGTTATTGGTGGCCAATTCTAGTGCACCAAAGTCACTTTTCTAAACATTTTAAATGTCTTCACATTCATCATTCACTTCTTGGTACTATTACTGTGTATCCTAACCACCACTGTGCAATGTCTAACATATTTGAAAAGTCTTTTTATTTGCCCAGGTAACAATCACCAAGTCTGATGTGGAACACTTTCACCTGTTGTTCTAATAATTATGGACCTCAGTCTATTATTATTTCTTCATTATTTATTATTTAGATCTACCTGCACTAATTATGTATTCATTTATGTGTTTTAGTGCCATGTCTGGAGTATGGAGTGACCTTCGAAACGCATATTGTTGATAAGTTTGGAGTGTCTTTTGGACGTGAGGGTGAGACGATGAGTCTGGGCTGCTCTGTTATCATCTACCCCTCACTGCAACGCTTCCAGCCTGAGATTGAGTGGTACAGAGATGGTAGGTAATGGAACACACCATCACACCAAACTGCTATAGCTGTATTAAGTCTTTATGTCAAGTGTTTTAACTTTTTTGTCTGATTTTATTAGATAAGTTGCTGGTGCCATCTAAGTGGGTTCAGACACATTGGAGCGGAGACAGAGCTACTCTTACACTCACACACCTCAATAAGGAAGACGAGGGGCTTTACACACTCCGTGTTATCACGAAGTCTGGCTATGAGACACACTCAGCTTACATTTTTGTCCAAGGTAAGTTTTTGCCCATATACAGACATCACTGGAGTTTGAAGTTTAAATTGTACAATAGAGCAATGAATAGTGTGTTTGTCACAGTTCCACATTTAAAGCTTGAATGCTCCAGTACCTTCTGCCAAGACAACAGGAGTGAAAAATCTTTTTTAAATTTCTAACCGCTGTAGAGTCTTTCACCCTCACCACAATGTGGTACAGCTGCTGAGGGCATTCTCAATGGTTTCAGTGTAGAAATTACTGACAAGTGTTTCCTTTGAAATTGAGATGTGTTGTGATTTTTGGTCTGGGAAGGTAGTATTGGAGTTCAGCTGACATCCAAATGCAATAGAACAGCTGTGATTATGCAACTATGCCGCAATCTGCAGAACCCCATCTGTTATGACCCATTAAGTCATCAACAATGTAGTGACGTGATCTAAACAGTGCATGCAGGTGTGAAGTGTGAACAGTAGTGGCCTAAATACACAGCCTAGAGGGACTCCTGTGTCAAGTGTGGTGGTATTATAGTCAATGCTGCTAATCCTGATTGACTGAAATCTGAGGTCACGAGGGGTAGATGGGATACCTTGGCACCTACAGTATGCGTATTTGGAGTCTGGTTCGGGGCCATGGATTGTCTATGCATAGGTGTATTTAGCCCTTGTAATAGTTTGGGACAGGTGGTCTTTTCCTGTTCTGAGCGCTGCCAAGAGAGCTTAATGGGTTTTCATCATTGTTGGATTAGTTTGTTTCTGTACTTTGGGCGTATAACATACATGTTGTCCAGTTTTGTGTGTGCGTTATCTAATATTTTAGGTGTGGACGTGGAGCATGATGTAAACTTTTTAAGTGCACAATGCTACTGTACATGTTACATATTGTATATTGTAAATTATGTCCATATGTCCAGACAGGATTGTGTTTGAAAGTTGTTAGTTGTAACACACCTGCTTTCAATGGACATCTCAAACCCATAAACATACAATGGCTCACACAGCTGTGGAAACCATGACCTCATATTAGTCCAAAATCCAAGATTAATACTGGCTAGTATTTGTACTGTGCTGCCGTAGGTGTCAAAGTTTTTGTTAAACTCTTAAGCGTATTCCAATAAAAATAAAGGTTAACAGGAACCCACAATTCACGGAAAGGTTCTTTGAATCTGAGCGTCTAAAACCTCATAAAGCTACGAATTAAATAACATGTGGAGTGTTAGACCCAGTGTTTATGAGTGTGGGCTTGAGGCTTGTCTCTCTCTTACTGTAGGTCTCAGGTTTTATTCTAATTTTATACTTCTCTGCTGAAAGCATGCTACAGCTCAAGTAGCAATCAGAACCTCAGAGACGAATGTCCTTTTTTATTACGCTGTTAATCCTACAGTACAAGGATTTCAGAAGCACATAATATTGTATAGGGTAATATTATACTGTCTCTCCAGCAATAGTATTCAGGATTATCATGTTGCTTCACAGGAAAATTATCATTGTTAACATCGACAGTACAGTACTTATTTATTTTTTTTTTTTACTAGAAATGCGTACTTCATTAGTTTGGAATTAATTTACATGATAAGAATTTATGAAAAATATTCAGATTACTAACTCATGTGTGACTTTTTGTGTTATAGATAGTGATGCAGAGATTGCAGGGGCTCCTGGTGCCCCACTGGATGTGTTTTGTCAAGAAGCGAATAAAGATTATGTCATTGTTACATGGAAACAACCTGCTGTGGATGGAGGGAGCTCCATTCTGGGATACTTTGTAGACAGGTGAATATATAATGATTTTTTAATGAGGCTGTTTATGACAAGTAGCTGTATGTTATGAGTTAAAGTTTCAATGGGATTCTATCCATATACTAGTATGTGATGGAATAAAACAGCATTCTCAAAGGCCATGCATAAAGGTTTTGCATTATGTGTAATATCAGACCAGCAGCATCCATTAGTAGTGCTTCTGCACCTAATGTTTGTTTGATTGTATTAGGGTTTATTGCCATATCACCTTCACAGGCTATTTCATGGCAGATACTGTACATATTAAACATTCAACCAATTTATTCGAACCAGTATAATATTAAGTTATAGATATAATGTAAAGGATTTAAAAAGGTAAAAAAAAAAAAGGATAAATAAATAAATATTGGATAAATGATATAAATATATGGCCTTGGCCAGAAGAACAAGATTTTATACAAGGTTCTTTAGATGCACTTTTGCTAGAAATTGTTAAAAATAAATAAATAAATAAATAAAAATTCCGGTTTCATCTTGCAGAATAATGAATAATAATTAAAGTTTGTTCTGGTAGAAATCATTTTCTTATGGCTTTAAATCTTTGGCAGGTCAAAAAGTATATGCTTTATAGTCAGATTAGTGCTACAGTGCTGGCATTTCGGAGCTTCCTCACCCTTCAATAAATATGCATGGATCAAACTCGTATGGCCTATACGGCACCTTGTATATACAACTTGGTTGTGTCTGGATCTGAAGTTGTGAAAGCATCTTTTTCCCCACCACTGGGCTTATTTCAAATAATTTGTTGTTTTGGCATTCTTCCCATTCTTCATTGATTTAATATACAGTATACTGATTTATCAATGGCTTGGGATTTGACATTCTCCAATTGTTTCTGTAAGGGCTTGTTTTGCTGCCATGTCAGCTTTTTTGTTTCCCATGGTTTTACTATGTCCTAGGATCCAGCAGAAGACAATATTGTGATTGATTTTCTGTAGTTGTTTTGCTTTGATTAATATATAAACATCTAATAAAAGCAAAGCAGGTTCCCTTCTCAACTGTCTCTATCTCTCACCTTTTCCCTTGCTCTGTCTTACAAGGTGTGAAGTCGGCACGTCCCACTGGATTCAATGCAATGATACTCCAGTCAAGTTTGCCCGTTTTCCGGTTACCGGTCTCGTTGAAGGCCGCAGCTATATTTTCCGTGTGCGTGCTGTGAATAAGTGTGGCATGAGTCATCCTTCTCGAGTGTCTGAACCAGTGGCGGCCATGGACCCTGCTGACCGTGCTCGCAAAGGTGTGGATATACTTGCATGCATCACCAAGAGCTGAGCTTCTTCACAAATATATATTACTTTGATGGAACTATATAGTGATGGCCAAAAGTACTGAGGAAAAACATGAGATTTGCGAAATATTTTGATGACATTCTCAATTTTTAAATCAAAATAATAAGGATAATATGTTATTTGAGGCAACTAAATCAATGTTTAGTATGAAGTCATTTAGTCTATAATACATGGCATACGTTGACTTAATACTTTTAGTCACCACTGTTAGACGAACTGTTATGCCTTTGTTATACAATTATGTTTATTTCTATACAATATACTGTACAGTTTATTCTCAATTATGTTAATTTTGCTGGGGACATGAACTACAAATCATCATAGTTTTCATATAATAAAAGAGTTGTCATTTCATAAAAGTAATGACAACTCACCCCCCCCCCCAACCCCCCTTTCATTTTCTGATGGAAGGAGCCTCTGCACCTTGGACTGGTCAAATCATCGTTACTGAGGAAGAGCCTGTAGGTAAGCAGAGCCTTGTTACTCATTTGCGTTTGTCGAGACACTTATGAGAACATATCAGTGTTTACTGGAATATGATGTCTTAGCATGTCATAGCAATATTCTTTCTGAATATGCTATAATTCCATCATACAGCTTACTGGTGTATGTTTTAAAAAAACACATTAGTAAGACTGAGTGACATTTTCTGACCTTTCTGGCTCTTCTAGAGGGAGTGGTTCCTGGCAAACCTCGTGACCTTGCAGTTATTGAGGCCACCAAGAACTATGTGGTGTTGAGCTGGAAAGCTCCAGGCGACAAAGGATACGAGGGTGTCATGTACTATGTTGAGAAGGTCCAAATTAACTATAAAACCACATTTAAGATGTACTATAGTATATGAGTATGTACATGTATATGACATGTTGCAAAAAATGTCTCTATAGAAATGTGAGTACAGTTTAACAACTATATAATGTTTACCATATACAGTACTCACATTATAAACTATTGTTTGTAAACCCAGTCTAATTCATTTTTATTTTGGCTATCTTGTCAGCAGCATTAGTTACCTGAAGTAACTAAATGTGTAAATCTGTGCATATTCTAGTGTGTGTCTGGCACAGACAGCTGGCAGCGTGTGAACACCGAGCTTCCAGTTAAGTCTCCACGCTTTGCTCTGTTTGACCTGTCTGAGGGGAAATCTTACAGCTTCCGTGTCCGCTGCTGCAACTCTGCTGGCGTGGGTGAACCTTCAGACCCCACAGAGGCCACTCAAGTGGGAGATAAACTGGGTGAATAAAAAATAAAGCTGTCACCTTTCATGCTAACGTCTACTGTAACATTGTTCTTAAATTTACAACATGAATACATGCAAATGCATTAGTCCATACCAAGGATGTATGGAAGGTGGATGGATGGATGGATGAATGAGTGGCTGGATGGATGGATGGTTGGATGGCTTGTTGACTGAATGCATACTATTATGGATGGATGGATAGATATCAAGCAGATCACTGATCCTAAATTCTTCATTTTAGAAATACTGCTATTATATACTGCAATACTATTATTGTTGTTATTATTATTATTATTAATAAATAATAATAATAATATTATCTTAGTTTAACATCTTCACTTACCCATTCTCCAGATATTCCAACTTCCCCGGGCCGCGTAGTACCCACCCGAAACACAGACACATCAGTCGTTGTATCATGGGAGGCATCAAGAGATGCTAAAGAGCTGGTGGGCTACTATATTGAGACCAGTGTTGCTGGAAGCAATGCTTGGGAGCCCTGCAACAATAAGCCTGTCAAAGCCACCAGGTAGTTTTTCCAGATTCAGAAAGACTCTGTTTGAATATACAGATAATAAGAGACACATACACATTCTAGCAACATATATTTTACCCATAGATTTTTTTAAATAAAGCATCCTGTTTTTTTTTTTGCCCCCTGTTCATAGATTTGTGTGCCATGGCTTGACAACAGGTGGAAAGTATGTTTTCCGTGTGAGAGCGGTTAATGCAGCTGGTATCAGTGAGTTCTCACAGGAGTCTGAGGCCATCGAAGTTAAAGCTGCAATTGGTAAGTCCGCAGAATGTTAGATTATCTAATAAAGAAAATCTTTGTGTTTTTTTAAGAGCAGTATGACATCACAAGTTTCCACCGAGTTTGCTTGTGACCATCTTTTCATAAACATATTTTCAGCTCTGTACACGCAAGCAATCTATTCTATTTGTGCTCCACACCATTTGCTCCACTCTTTAACTGCTCACGTTTTCAACTTCACTCTGAGGCCACACCCACATCCTCCGCGGCTCCACCCGTGATTCTGCCAGAAGGTGGGGCTAGGACTTGTAGCTTTCCTCTAGATTGGGTCCTACGGGATCCAAAGTAGCGGTGACTACAAAGCCAGTTCACCCGCACTCACACAACCTCTTTTTCAACTTTTGCACTCCTACTCTTCAGCCTTCTCATCCTTTTGCTTCATTTGTAGTACAGCCTTCCTCACATTCTTTAAACATAATGCTCCTCTGAGCTCAGCAACTTAGCAAGCATGTTTGACTTTGTGCTGAGCTGCATGGTCAGTGTACCCTTGTGAAACACACATGGCAACATAATTAATCATTAATAACGTTAACTTAATAACATTTTTCAATAATCTTTAAATGCAATCAATACGTATACATCTAAAAACTGAACTTGAACATATTACCTATAAGTAACTATCTAGCTCAGGAAACATGGTTGTACATTTTTAGGAATCTTAATATTATTCTCACTGACCTACATTCCATTTGCTTTATTAAAGTAAAAATGATGTAGTTCAATTATGATTATATTAAACCAAATCATTCAGTGCTGTTGCCAATTTGTGCTTTTTTCATCAAGGGTTGGTAAAAAGCATTGTACTTACAGTACCTGCATGAACTCAGTTCCTTTCACTCCTCTTCTCTCTCTCTCGCTCTCTCTCAATACCTCCACCCAGTTTACCATAATCCAAATCTCTCCACTAATTCCCTGATCATTTAATTTTCTCTTTTCGCATATTTTTCACCAACTTTCTGCTGTTCTCTTCTCGCATGCCGACTTTCAGATGTCATTTCAGCCATCTTGCCTTCATTTTCTTTTGACAAATGAAGACTTCCTGTTGTTCTGGCTTTGTTTAAATTAACGTAGTCTTCTATGTTGTATTTGATTATGTTACATGAGTTATATTAAACAGTAATATTTACAAAACTTTGCTGTGCATGCATGCTGAAAATTGAGAGAATAGTAAAAACAAGACTACATGAAAAGCAAAAACACTATGAATGTGTGTGCATATTTACAGTAAAGCAGCTTGAATTAATAGATTAATAGTGTTCATATGTGTGACGGGTACTGAGCTCACTTTTTGTTTTTCTCTTGCTGTTCCTGGTTAACTACTTTAGGGGGCGGTATTCCTCATGGTGTGTTTCTGGAGTCAGGGGGTAACACAGTTGGACTAACCCAGCACAGGACAGGCGAGGAGGGCAGGCATGTGCCCCCTTGCTCCCCTGCTACCACGCTGCTAACTACCCTAGATAGTGTTAGCAAGAGGGCTAATAGTGCAGGCCCTCAAAATCCTACAAGTGCACTAAGTAAAGGCAAAGGAGGGAAGAGAGGCAGTGTAACCTGGGCTCCTAAACCCTGCTGTGAGTTTGATCCTCAATCTGGTGCCAGTTCAGACCTTACAATGGCGAGTGAACCTGCCACCAATTCCAACATCAAATTGGCCAATAAATCTTGCAGTAATTTAAACAATAAAATAGGCTCTAAACCTGAAACCAATTCAACTACAAATTTAGGGCTTGAGTCTGGCACCAATTTAGACCCTACAGTGGGCACTGCACTTGGAACCAATTTGGAGACCAAATCAAACGCAGAACCTGGTACCAATTCAAACACAAACACTTCAAGGCCCCAGGCTGAGCAGGTTCCCCATCCCTCCACTGAAAGAGTGA
This sequence comes from Clarias magur, assembly GCA_013621035.1. Classification (NCBI taxonomy): domain Eukaryota; kingdom Metazoa; phylum Chordata; class Actinopteri; order Siluriformes; family Clariidae; genus Clarias; species Clarias magur. The sequence goes on along the minus strand of QNUK01000307.1, from coordinate 542,595 downwards.
TTGAACCTAAAACCAAACTGGCAAAAGAAATGCTGGAAAAATGTAAGTCCTCAATAGATTGTTTCTTGGAGCAAGAGGAAGAACAAGAAAATGGAAATGGGCGCAGAGGTTCAGGTGAGGAGATGGAGTAAGAGTCAGTTTCTATCACTGTCTGGATGGCCACATATATCTTTCCTCAAGTTTCCTCAGAGCTCACATGTCTTTTTTATTTCTTTTTGTATTGCATGTTTTGCATTTTAAATACATTTTCCCAAGTAAGTCTAGAATGTCTCATGAATTTGAGTACTGTTTTTACTGGTTTTGTTCTGAACACCTTCCTTGTAGGTCACAGGTATAAATGATACATAAATCACTTGTCATTTATCATAAATAAATAAATAAATAAAGCATAGTGATTTGTCATAAACAAAAAAAAAATTTAATTTAATATTTACATTTATTCAAAACATAAAAACAGCATTTATTAAACCTTCATTTGTTCACATACTGTATATCTAAGGTCAAGTGATTTGGAGGATTTTCCAGGATAGTCACATTAAAATGTTATTTGCTCACCTTTTTCAAATTTTCAGGTTAATAATGCTCGGAAAGATGTCACATCATAGCAGAAATACCAAAATGTGACATAAACCAATGTCTGACATTTACTGATTTTTTTTTTTTAAAGCACTACTCGTATAATTTGTGTGTGTGTGTGTGTTTTATAGATTTGATGGGTTAAAAAAAAAAACAATCTTACATTTTGCCTTTTTGTTATATTTACTTACAGGGATAAAACACTTTATACTTTATAAGTACTGTTGTTTATGAAAGTATTAGAGTACAGTACATGCATTAGCATTAGTGCATTTTTCCTCACAGCATTTGGTCAACAAGTTAGGCATGTTGTAAAGGAGTGGATATTTTAATATTTTTCAAAGGTAAGTTTGATTATGTTTTTTGTAGTTAGATTTTTTTTTTTTGCCAACCTTCTGATTATAACAACATTCTTGCACACTTAGAAAGGCTTTCCTGCCACTTCACCACTGGCCAACCTTACTACTTTCTGAAATCTGTTGTATTAAGTAAAGCCAAAACAAATTGTTGCTATAAATGTTTTGAGACACTTACACTTACCAAATAATACCATTATGTTTGTTACTTAAGAGTAGTCTTAATTATCATAACACAAAAAGTACAATGTGACATGAGTAACTTCCACTTATATTACTATATTATTGTATTATATTACTGACTAAAGAATTTCTCAAGAGATCTTTACTTCTGTCTGCCCAGACTAAGGATTCAGTCTTTTTTCAAAAATGAATCTTGACCATTCTCTCAAATCCTAACTGCAGTCCTTCATTAACACAGCTACCCCTGCTCCGCCCCATGGCATTTCCGTGTTGGAGAGCGTTCGGGATTCTATGGTGCTAGCCTGGAAACAGCCAACATTCATTGGTGGTGCTGACATCACCGGGTACTTTGTGGATTATCGTGAGGTCGTCAGTGGAGTACCTGGAAAATGGCATGAGGCAAACATCAAGTCAGTCACTGAAAGAGCCTACAGGGTAAATCTAATGTTGTTCTTTAGCATTTAACACCAAAGATTAAAACATGATGACTTGATTCCTATCCATTTATGTCATTCATGAGTCCTTTCTTTTTTTTTTCTCCACAGGTCTCTGATCTGGAGGAGAACAAGTTGTATCAGTTCCAGGTTCGTGCTGCAAACATTGCCGGTGTTGGCATCCCATCAATGCCCAGTCAGACCTTTAAATGTGAAGAGTGGACCATTGCTGTGCCAGGTGAGTGAGTGTGTTTGTTTGTGGAAGATTTTTTCAGATTTAATGACATTTATGGTTTAATAATCATTCATTATTCTGTACTGGAGTGTATTTATTTAATTAAATCTACTTATACACAGGCCCCCCACATGATCTCCAAGTGCTGGAAGTACGTAAGGACTCTTTGGTGTTGCTCTGGAAACCACCGGTGTACCAGGGTCGTAGTGAGGTCAACGGCTATTACGTTGACATCAAGGAGGCCGATGCAGATTTTGAGAAATGGAGAGGAGTCAATGAGAAAGCTACAAGCAAGACGTACATGAAGGTCTGTATGAGTGTTAGAGAAATCATTGTTAACTGAAATATTATTAGTTTTAAAAACATTATATATGGTTAATGGGTAAAAGCCATCGCAATCTACAATTTTTTGCAGCCTGAGCCCTTTTGAATTTCAGATTTAAAATAGAATATGCTGTAATATTTAAACATTTTATTATGTCAGTAACAACCAGAGTCACAAAAAATTAAGTATTATTCTTGAATTGTCAGTCTAGTGGGAAATGCGCATGGCACACTTACAGAGTGAGTGGCATTGCTCACACACCTGCTGCTTAACCTTAGAATACCCAGAAGTGTAAGTCAAAAAATCAAACAATTTCTTTTACAACAATGTTAAACAGACCATTCATTCTAGCTTTCCTTTAAAAATGTCACCATTATTATGATTGTCCTAATGGGCGTCTCTTAAATAACGATGAGAGGTTTTTAAAATGAAAGGAAAACCATTCAGTGTTGATACTTACATTCGTATCTATGTACCTAGCAGAAGAAGAAGTTTCTTCATCTTTAAAGTTAAATTAGGCTTCCAGTCATTTCTGAAAAAAATCCAGTCTTGTCCCTTACGATTGGTTACAAGAAATCAGTCTATCAAAGCAGTGTTAACATGGGCAGCTGTCTTTTTGATTCCATGCTCAGCCAGATTGAGCAAGTGTTGAAGAATAAAGGACTTACATAGCTAATTATTTTTATTGTGTTGGTTGTCATTGTTTATAAAATTTGAGAATATTGTTAAAATTTCACTTTTGCCCACCACTGCAGTTGTGACAAGAAAAGGCTGATTTTCCTTCTTCATTTATGATTGGTTATACAGTATGCTTTACTACTTGGGAATAAAATGTCATATGCAGAAAGAATCTTTTTTTTTTTTTTGACAAGTGAGAAATGGTCAGATCAACTGTTTACATGGCTAATACTTACCAATTGAAAAAATTATCAAAAAGGTTCACAACACCCTTATCATTCCAAATGAAAATTCATTCGGGTTAGGCCAGACTGTTCAGATTGAGGTGGTTACATAATGCATTTTTATTTTGATTGGACTATTGTTCCAAATAATTAATGGAATATTTGGGTCCATGAAAATGAACATATGAATGGTATAGAAGAGTACATGATTATGCAATTAAAAGAGACAATCATTGTTTGTTTACTAGAATAAAATATTTTTTGTTTCTGTTAGGTGCTGTACTGTGTATTATAGTAAAAATGCTCAAATAACATGTACGCCTGTGGTTTATTAAATGTGATACCTGGTAATATTTCAAAATATTAGTAAAATCCATTTTTGTGATTTGTAATATTAATTCGTGCTATACGAAACAAGAGAAGAACAAGTGGTGTAAACAGTGTGTATTAAAACAAATTGATTAATGGTTTCACTTCCTTCTTCCAGATTAAAGATCTGAAAGAGGGAGTGGCATATGTTTTCCGTGTACGGGCTCAGAACAAAGCTGGTGTGGGCAAAGCATCTGAAGACACAGAGCCAGTGCTGGCTGAGACCAAACCAGGTACAAGATCTCTTTGTTTTAATATTCAGATGCTAAACCAAATATGATTATTAGTACAATATAACAACAAAGCCAAACAACAGAAAAAAACAACTTAAATATGTCCTTTTTTTTTTGTTTGTGCTGTATTTGTAAGGAAACCCTGCCAAATTTTAAATATCCAAAATGTTTAGTAGGAGGAAAACTACAAGTATAAATCACAGAGAAATATCAAAATAACATGAAATAAAATGCAAAAACAAACACAAAGCAAAACAGGTTGCTTTCTGCTTTTTAGGCACTATGGAATTGGTGGTGAACGTTGATGATGAAGGTGTGATTTCACTGAACTTCGAATGTCCTAAGCTCAATCCTGAATCCAAGTTCATCTGGTCCAAAAATTATGAGGAGATAGGAGACACGAACCGTTTGACCATGGAGACCAAGGGCAATAAGTAAGTCTGTATGCAGGGATTTCTTGCTGAAATGTTGTTTTATTATTATGTGATCAATATAAATGTATTTGTAATTAGAAATTGGGATTACTTTATGTCAGAATAAAGGTAAATAAATTATATATGTTTAAACAAAGTATATATGATATAAAATCGTATAAATAAATAAACTAAATAAAATAAAATAAACTTTTTAATCTGTGGTACAGAAGATCTTGCATATATTTAAAAAGCTACAAGAATATATACATGTGTAAATGTATGAACATATTTAAATAATGTTTATTTAAATAGTTTACTTTCTTCAAAGAAGCAAAGAGCTTCAAAGATTTTGCGCTCCATATAGCAAAACTGTGATGTGCTTTTTTAATTTCCACATAGAGGGGCCAAAATTGCATATCACAAAAAAACTATGTTATGTTAATATATTGATACAGTATCAAAAATGTAAATAACTCAGGTTTAACAACAACAAAAAAAAAAAGTCAGATAAAACCTTATAAATCCAAGGAGTCGTTTGAATACAATAAAACAGGACATTATAATCTTATATTTTCCCAAGTTCCCAGTTAAAAAACAACAATCATCATCATCATCATTATTTCTTTTAATTTGACCTCTTCAGGTCCAAAGCCACCTTTAAGTGTCCTTCTGAGGATGACCTGGGTATCTACTCCTGTGCTGTCACACACACTGACGGAGCCTCTGCCAGCTACACCTTGACTGAGGAGGGTATGTATCACCTTTCCAACAATATTTAAACCTAATGTTGATTAAACCTGTGTTTTTTTTTTAAGTAATCAAATAGGTATTTAAATAGATATATAAATGTAATCAAACAAAAAACTGTGAACCTGTACATGTTAATAGCGAGCACATGTAAATTCTTTCCAGTGTTAGTTCAAACAATTTGTATGTTTGAAACGACTTTAAAAAAAAAACTAATAATTTGAACCTAGATCATGTTTTCTGCAACTATCAGTTTTGTAACCTTTTTTTTTTTAAGGCAAATAATGATTTCAGCATGTCTTACCTCATTAATTGCAACTATTCTTTAAGCCTGGTGTAATTCTATTTCTTCTATTGTTATGAGAGTTGAGCTGAAACTGAGATTGTGCTCGTGTTATGACAGGTCTGAAGGAGCTGCTGAAGATCAGTCATGACCACAAATTCCCCAGTAAGTATGGACTTCATTCTGTAGCCTCCTCTTACAACAGAACTCCATAACTGCGTATTTGTCATTAACTCTTCTTGCTGGCAAATCTGAATTAGATCTCTAGTCCCAGTATTTGGACTTTACATTTCAAACTGGTTTCGAGTTTTCATCTGTATTCTTATCTGTAAACTTTTTCTTTCCCGTTTTTGTTTGTAGTTATTCCCCTGAAATCAGAGTTAGCTGTGCAGTTGTTGGAGAAGGGTAGGGTTCGCTTCTGGCTGCAGGCTGAAAAGATTTCTGCTAATGGCAAAGTTGAATATGTTTTCAATGACAACAACATCGCTCACGGAGAGGTATCCCTGTACTCATGTTTAATTCAAATGTACAAGATGTACATTTTTCTTATTATGGAAATCAGATTTATTTATTTATGAGACAATCAGGTGAATTTTATGATTAGTACTGTGGAGGCACACTGAATTCAATGTGTTTAATTCTGTTTCAGAAATATAAGATGAACTTTGATAAGAATACTGGTATCATTGAGATGTTTATTGAGTCGTTGGAGAAAGAGGATGAAGGAACATATACCTTCCAACTCCAGGATGGAAAAGCCACCAACCAATCCAGTCTTGTGCTAATAGGAGATGGTATACATTCTCTATACCCATGTTACCCTTCTCCACACACATACACATGAAGTTTGTGCAAATAAACAGGATTCACATTAGTGTATCTGTTTCTCCAGTTTTCAAACAGCTGCAGAAAGAATCTGAGTTCCAGAAGAAAGAATGGCACAGGAAACAAGGTAATTTCCTAGAGGAATGTGGGGAACAATAATTTCGTGAAACAGCACAGGATAGGATTTTTTTATTATTATTATCCAAGCTAACAGTAGTGGGTAAGAACCGTTTATTACAGTCAAGTCAAGATTAATAGCAGAAAACCTTTGCGGGTTGGAGAGCCGAGCCACGAGATGCTTTTGAGGGGGTCAATGAAATAGGAGGTGGTGAAAGCGCTTATGACACACGCACGTGAGGACCTTTGCGTTTGGAGATATCGTGGGGTTGTTAATTAGAAACTAAAAAGGAAATGAAAGAAAAACTGAAAACACAAAATAAACAGAGCGGGGCTCTGGGGGAAAAAAAAACTATATCCTCTCGGGGTGTTCGCCCTTACAGAGAATTTATAGGAGTGTCTCGTGTTGCAACACAAAGAGTGCACGCTGGACTGAGGCGTGCCGCGCGCTCTCTCTCTTTCTTTCTCGCTGGCGTCTTCGGAAGACTGACGCTGGGTCTTTTACCTCTCTCTTACCTACTTTGACTTGTTCTTTGGCCCTGATACCTTACCGGTGCTACCTAAATGATCACACGAAGTGCGGCGGTATCAGGACCCTTAAATAGACACGCCGCCAGGTGCGCCGTGTCCAGGCTGATTGCAACCCCGCGTCTGAGTAGCCGCGCCGCTGCCTGTTCAGAATTCCGCGGGATAGCAGCTAGTAATGGGAAGTTTGGATCATTTTAGTGACCCGGTTCTTTAAATGTCGTTCATTAAAATTAACAAATCCTTTTTCCCCAATCGTTTTGTTCATTTCGTTTTTAAAAAATCAGAAATAACATAAAATGTTACATTTTCAGTAAACAGACCCCCAACATGTCTACATACACAAATTTTGCCTATATAGTTCCAGTAATGAATATTCCAGAATATTACAATACAGCTAAGGACATATTATGATAAGCAGAATGAGCAGCTCACTTATCATAGCTTCTGGTCTGAATCATTCGAGCAAAAGAACAAACAATTCAGACCAGAAGACTCATGAGAAGAACCGCTCAATTCTGTTTACTGCACGTGACAAAAGAACGAACGATTCGGACTCGAAGACTCGGGAGGTAACTACTTATTTCTGTTTTTTGTACATAACCTACAGAGGTTTTGCGATGCTTGGCGTATACGCGCACAGTAGAATGACTCACTCTCTGAGAGGTCTTGTTCTTCTGAGTCACGTTAAAGACGTTGTTCAAAAAGAAAACAAATTGTTCATGAAGACCCATCACTAATAGCAACCTGTGGGAATCCCCTTTCTGACCAGTGCAGAGTACTCTTGCGTGGTTCTGCCCATTGTAAGACCCGCATCATTACAAAAACAGGAAAATATTAGGTATTCATGGCACTGTACTAGTTTTTTCTACATTTACATTTAGGTATTTGGCAGATGATCTTATCCAGAGTGACTTACAAACGTGCTTTGAAGTTCTCATTATTGGACCGATCCTTACACTGGTTGCTAGGTTACTAGTACCATCAGTCAAACACTGTTGGGAAGGGTTTGTTTTGTGTGTGTGAAGGGGGGATTATCCCAAATATGTAAGAAATAGAGCTTCTATCTAAAAATAGAGCTTCAAGCTAGATCACAAGTAGCAGTGGAGAAGTGGGATGTCCTGAAAATTTCCCTGATGAATTTGATAATACTTGATAAATTGATAAATAATACTTGACCACTTCAAAGTCAATAGCCTTAAATAGTAAAAAATGAGCGCCCATGGCATGTGCTGAGCAAATAAGTCCAGAGGGCCAGAGCTTCTCCAACCTTATAGGGTGAACCCATACAATATTGGACTGGCTGACTGGTATATATTTGTTTAATCGCTTGTGCGTTTCACTTGCAGGTCCTCACTTTGTGGAATATCTAAGTTATGAGGTCACACCTGAGTGCATTGTAAAACTGAAGTGCAAGGTGAGTGTTTAATTCTGTGATTTCCAGTTCCGTGCATTTCCATGAATTAAATTAAATTAATTATTTGTGTGTGTTCAAGGTGGGCAACATGAAGAAGGAATCTGTTGCATTGTGGTATAAGGATGGAAGAGAGATAAAGGGCAGTGAGAAACTTGACTTCAGTGAAGGAGTGCTGACACTGGAAATTACTAAGGTGAGAAACCTTTAAAAATCCTGTTTCTTGATTAATTGCATGCTTTTAACATGTAAATACTGTATAATAAATCAAATAAATGAATATTATACATGAATATTAAACATAAATAGCATAAAATATTTAATTCATGACTATATCCTTTAGGTGGGAGAATCTAGAAATTAATTTTATTTTAATTGTTCTACTGGGATACAGTACAAATAATAATAGAGAATTCATGAATAACTTAACATTTTGATTAGTTACTTGGTTGTTTATTTTGTTAGATTATAAATGTATGTTTATCATAATATGATGCACAACACTAAACATGATTTAGTTGACACTTGCTTTATTATTATCTTTTTATTTGTTTCAGTGTTTATGTTCCAGTTTTTTACTGTCATATTTAATTTTCTGACTGTGTTACAGGATTATCAGTTTATTAATCTATTCTGTAAAAATATCTAGATCTCAATCCTTTGTGAAGTGATCTCATGTGTCAGTATAAATAGTGTATATGAGTGTGTTTGTGTGTGTACGTGTTTATAGATCTCTAAGAAGGATGCCGGTGTGTATGAGGTGATTGTAAAGGATGACAGAGGCCAAGACAAATCTACACTTAACCTGACTGACCAAGGTGATTTTATTATTTTTTTTTAGCATATGCATCTCTTTCTTTCATTTTGTTTTACGTCAGCATGGTATAAAGGATGTTATCAAATAATTCCTTTACTTTTATTTCTAGGATTTAAGGACCTGATGAACCAAGTTTTCAGTGTTATTGGTGAGACCTTCCTATAGTGTTCTTCATGAATGGAACTAATGATATTAAATGTAGATTTAATATGAATTATATTTTCATGTCTAAAATCAGATGTAAATGGGATGAACATAAAAAAATTATATTATACTGTTGAATTACTGACTATATTATAATAGTGTATAATAAAAAAGAAAACTCTGAAAAGAAAGTTTGATTTATTCATAAATTTTTAAGTTCACGCCAACCATGTGGTTTGTGTTTGTACAGCAAACTCTTCCACCGCACTAAAGATCCAAAGCACCGAGGAGGGCATTCGTCTGTACACATTTGTCAACTATTACAATGATGAACTGCTTGTCACATGGCAACACAAGTATGTGTGTGTCTGATGTTTTAGACAGGTTACTGTGTGTGGTTATAAACACCAGAAAAAGACAGAAGTAGTAATGCTTTCTGTGTGTGTTTGCGGACATACTTTAGTTAGTACAGTGAACAAATTCTTAATGTGTGTATTATGTATTTTCTCATCTAGGGATTCTGCCATTGCCTTTACTGATCGAATTAAGAGTGGCGTAGTGGGTGAGCAGTTGTGGCTGCAGATCAGTGAACCAACAGAGAAAGACAAGGGCAAGTATGCCATCGAGTTCTATGATGGGAAAGGAGGACTGAAGAGGACAATAGAGCTGGCTGGACAAGGTATTCACACACACACACACACACACACACACACACACACACACACACCCATGCGCGCACACACACAAACTACAATATTGCACTATAGGCTTTCTTATGTATCACAGTACTCTTGTTTTACAATGCTTTTTTTGTTCATAATTACAGCATATGATGATGCTTATGCAGAATTCCAGCGACTGAAGTAAGTCAATCAATATGTCTTGTACCTACAATAAGTGTTTCATTTACTTTAAAATTGAACCGTATTTGATTAACCTAATTTATTTTCTTTTTTTGGGATGGTTACAGAGCTGCTGCCATTGCAGAACGAAGTAAGTACATGTACTGTATACTGTATGTGCAAAAGCACCTGCACATACTGTACATACAGAGAGAAAGAGACGAAAAGAGAGAAAGAGAACGCTCTCCTGAAGTATGAAGGCATGCCTAATAAATTTCTTGTCTCCTTCAGATCGGGCTCGTGTAGCAGGAGGTCTGCCTGATGTGGTGACCATCCAAGAGGGCAAGGTACAAATCATTGCAAACACATGTTACATTCAAGTTTGACTAAAATCAGCCTTCACTGTAACAAGGACCATTATTGTAATATCGGTTCTATTTCTAAAATTAAGTAAGTGGTTTTATTTAGTGATTATTTAAAATAAACATTACAATGGAACCTTGGATTACGAGGATATTTCATTCCAGAAGCATGCTCGTATATCAAAACACCTATAAATCAAATAAAAAATCGAAAAGTAATAATGAAAACTCTGATTATTTGTTCGACAACCCGAAAAAAATTAATACAGTGAAACCTCGGATTGTGAGTAACACGGTTTGCGAGTGTTCCGCAAGACGAGCAAAGATCTTTAATAAATTTTTTCTTGAAAAACGAACAAGTCTTGGTTTACGAGTACCGAGTATCATGTACCACGCATGCGTTTCTTCTTTTGATGCCGAGCGTCACACGATCACAACTGAGCCAATGGTTTTCCTCTCTCTTGCGCTGAGGAATTGTGGGTAATCGTCTCCCCTGCTGGGTCTTAGTGCTCGTCTCTTACTGGAATAATCAACATCTGTGCACACGTGTACTGTTTATGATAACACTGTGAACATGCGTGTGCGTAAAACATCTTTTATTTTGTGTTTGTATGTATGTATGTGTTTATTATAACACGTGTGTGTGTGTGTGTGTGTGTGTGTGTGTGTGTGTGTGTGCGTGTGTAAATCAAAATCAAGTCTCATTAGAGAGGTTAAAGATCCATTTTCTCCCTCTCTGTGTCATTGGACACTATGCCCCTTTACACAAACTCCTCATGCACACACACTCTATCTATCTATCTATCTATCTATCTATCTATCTATCTATCTATCTACTGTATCTCTCTCTCTCTCTCTCTCTCTAATGGAAACACTGCTCTGTCACGATTCTTTTCAAAGGTAAAGTGCAGGCTAATTTGTTTTATTTTTACTTTACAGCAGTGATTACAGTACTGCTACAGAGGGTTACTGTGTAAGACGAGAAGAGGGAGAGGGGAGGGGCTCAATCCTCCTCTCCTCTTACTTTAACTTCACACACAAAAACACATACACAGCACCTGCACGCACAAACAAAAACATTTATTTGTACTTTTTTTTAAAGGTAAATTGCAGGATAATTTGTTTTATTTGTACTTTATATTTTGTATTAATTATTTTTATGTATTTATTTTTTTGGGCTGTGGAACGAATAATTTGAGTTTCCATTATTTCTTATAGGAAAATTTAGATTTACGAGTATTTTGATATATACGAGCCCACGTCCAGACGAATTATGCTTGCAATCCAAGGTTCCATTGTATATAAAAATTATTAATACAAAATATAAAGTAAAAATAAAACAAATTAACCTGCACTTTAAAATAAATGCTTGTGTGTGTGTATGCGCTGTGTATGTGAGTGCGTGTGTGAAGTAAGAGGGGAGGGGGAATGAGACCCTTACACAGTAACCCTTCCTCCTCTCTTATTTGAGAGGGAGGAGGACTACTGTGCGGGACGGCTTTCATACACACACACACACACACACACACACACACACACACTAAAGGAAACACTGCCTTATCAGGAAAATTAACAAGAAACCTCTCTGACACTCGCGCACACACACTGCTGTAAAAATAAAACAAATTAACCTGCACTTTACCTTTAAATAGAATCGCGACAAAGCAGTGTTTACATGTGAAGGTGAGAGGAGGTGGGATGTTATGACACGCGCGCACACACTTTTATTTTGTGTTTGTATGTGTGCGTATGGAATGCAGGCAGAGAGAGACAGAAAATGGATCTTTAATCACTCTAAAGAGACTTTCTTTTGCTTTACATGCGCACACACACAAGTTATAATAAACAGTACACACGCGCAAACAAAAACAAAATAAAATGTTTTACACGCACTCACACAGTCACAGTGTTATAGTAAACAGTACACGCGTGCACAGATGTTGATTATACCAGTGAGAGACATGCACTAAGACCGGGCAAGGAAGGCGATTACCCACGTGATGCTCGGCGTCAAAACAAGAAGCGAATGCATGTCACATGATACTTGTTACTCATAAACCAAGACTTGCTTGTTTTGCAAGTAAAATTTTATTTTAAAAATTTTGCTCGTCAGGATTACTCGCAATCCGAGGTGTATTGTAAAATAAGTAATTGTTTTAAAATCAGTCATTCTAAAATCAATTATTATTATGAAATCTATTAAAAATTTATAATCATTGTTATTATTACTGTTATTATTATTTAATCAGTTATTATTCTAAATACAGTATTCTTTCAAAATCAGCCATTATCTTAGAATTAATTAGTCATTATTTTAAAATTTTAAGTCAGTTAATTTAAAGTCATTTATTACTGAAGTTCATAATAATGTGATCCACATATTTTAGAAATTATTATAAAATGTGTGATTAGGCTAAAATAAAGTACTATATAATATATGTTAACCTCTTCGACATGTCAATGGCTGTGAACGAAGAGAAACTTGTAAATAACTCATGAAAGAATAAAGTTACGTTAAAACCAAGCACAGAATAGTTTTTCTTGTGAAATTCCCAATATGTTTGATGTGTCACATGACCCTCTGCCTATTGAAAAAACAAAAGTTGGATCCAAGATGGCCGACTTCTAAATGGCCACCATGGTCACCACCCATCTTGAAAAGTTTGCCCCCTCACATATACTATTGTGCCACAAACAGGACGTTAATATCACCAACCATTCCCATTTTATTAAGGTGTATCCATATGAATGGCCCACACTGTAAACTTAGTAATTATTCTAAAATGCAGCTTTAAAAAATATTTAAAAATAAGAGACTTTGTATATTTGATTTTGTCTGCGTAAATTCTAAAAATCTCAAATGTGCCAGTGAGTTTTCCCTGACAAACAGAAAAACTTACAATGCTATCTTCACCTTTCTCTCCTCAGGCCCTGAATCTGACATGTAATATTTCGGGAGACCCCGTGCCTGAGGTGACCTGGCTAAAGAATGAGAGAGAGATGGTATCTGATGATCACTATGTCCTCAAGTTTGAGTCTGGCAAGTTTGCCAGCTTCACCATTACCACTGTGAACACAAGTGACTCGGGAAAATACAGCATCTTGGTAAAGAACAAGTATGGCACAGAGAGCGGCGATTTCACTGTAAGTGTCTTCATCCCTGACGAGATGCCTGTCAAGAGAAAGTAGGCAAAAAAAAGCAACCAAAAAAAAAAAAAAAAAAAACACAACGGGGATTGCAATATAAAGCAAATGTGTAAATCGTTAAGACTAACAGAACCAGTTAATAAAAGCCCTTTTAAAAGTTAATTGGAATATTTAAACATTGTACGACCAAGCATAGGAAAACCCTCCATTACAGCTATTCAGTCAAATGTCTAGGGGTAGTTTTACTTTGGAGAGTGTTAAAGAATGGTGCTAAAATATGTTCTAGGTAAAAAAATGAAAAAATGTGCAACCTCTTGGTCCAACTCTTTCTCCAAACCCCATGTTTCACCCCAGAATAGCACATAAAAACTATAATCACTGCTTTATAATGCTTTCTTATATGTATAGGATTACAGTAGTAATGCTTAGTCATGCTGTATGGCTGAGGTTCCGTCAATCAGTATTCAGGATTCAGGAGTTTCCATAGTCTGTGCTTTACTGTGTTTTATGAGCTTTTACTGCTCATTTTCTGAATTTGGAATACCTGTCTCAAACTGTTATCTATTGTGTGATATAACTCAGGACTAGAGCAGCACTTTAGTTTTAGTCAATTATTATGTTGTGTGTGAATTGCTTTATTGTAAAAGTTTCAGAGTATTTCTGTCATATGCCACTGATGCGTCTTGTCATTAATAAATCACTGCATGTTAATTATGGCTACACATCCTGTCACGTTTAAGTAGATATAACAGCATTTCCCAACGCTGCATCCCAAAATGCACTGAAATGATGATATCACATATCACTGTTTTAATTTTTTGGCACCACTTCTTGTGTCACTCCGAGAAACTGACGTTGCTGTCCTGTTTCCAATAAACAGAGTACATATTCCCTCACTTCCCTCTGTGTGTCTGTCATTCACTTCTCTACTCCACTACCTCACTCTTATCCTTCACTCATGCTCCTGAACCTACCGAGGATAAAGTTCCACCCTCCTTATACCTGAGCAGAGCTTATTTCTTATTTCACACAGAATATTCTAACACTACTCAACATTATACAAAATACTCTACAGGAAATATGGGTGAAAACATATTGTTAATATATTTAAATAATGCCCAACCATCTTATTTAAAACTTGCCATGACTTGGCATCAGGTGCAGAAAAGTTCAAAGAACTGAGTAATTATTGGTACTCTACTAATTACTAGGAGAACCATTGAAACATGCTTTGGTTTTCATGAGTTTTTTACTAATAAACATTCCAACACAGCAATGAATGCAAAGGTTGCTTTTACCAAACCTGACGCCTACAGGACTTACAGTATTGTACCTCAACATGCTTTTTATTTTTTAGATTGAAAATGAAATAGAAAATGGCCAAATTAGCACAGTTGTGCATGGGTTCATTTGGTATTCATGTAAATTATTTTTTTTACAAATTTTAAAGGTGATGTACCTTGCATTTAAATAAAACAATAAATAAAAGGTGAAAAAATACAGTGTAAAAGAGCTACACAAGACTTACACCTTTGATAATACTTGAGTACTCACTCACTCACTCACTCATCATCTACACCGCTTAATCCTGTATTCAGGGTCACGGGGGCCTGGACCCTATCCCAGGAGACTTAGGGCACAAGGCAGGGTACATCCTGGACAGGGTGTCAATCCATTGCAGGGCACAGACACACACACATACACTCACTCACATACTCATTCACACACTACAGCCAATTTGGGAATGCCAATTAACCTGACCTACATGTTTTTTTGGGGAAATCGGAATACACGGAGTAAACCCACAAAGCATGAGGAGAACATGCAAACTCCGTGCACACAGAAATGGGAACTGATCCTGGCCAGGATGTGGCAGTGCTAACCATCACACCATCATGTCGCCTAATTAAGTACTTTATTACTTAATTATTTACCAACTCTGATTTGCCATGTCAAGCATAACAGTAAACTCATGGGGTGTACAGCACCTACAACCTTGTATAATACTTATACAAATATACAT
Source organism: Clarias magur (assembly GCA_013621035.1). Taxonomy (NCBI): domain Eukaryota; kingdom Metazoa; phylum Chordata; class Actinopteri; order Siluriformes; family Clariidae; genus Clarias; species Clarias magur. The sequence continues at coordinate 527,320 of QNUK01000307.1, read as the reverse complement.
AAAAGCATAGTGCTTTAATGTATAATGTGTTAATGTACAGTATGATCCTACAGCATAGTGCATTAATGTATGATGAAAAATCACCTTAAACCCCAATCAACATATCCAATTGCTGACTTATGACTTCCAAATTACTATGTTTTGCAGATTATAATTTACGTATTCTTTTCTGAATGTGATATTCTTCAATAACTTATCTTACCACCAGCTTTCAGAACATGCATGTTTATTGTCTTGTTGTTCTATAAATTCATAAATCAATTTTATTTCACCTGGAAACAAATATGCCATTTGAGTAAAAGAGCAAATAGTTCAATAAACTAGTTTAGCAATTCTTTAGATTGCTAAAATGTTCGGTTGTGTAATACACAATTTTTTGTCCTCAGGAGACATCAACAACTGTTCATTAAAATTGGAATTGGAATGCAGCATATTTTATGCTAAGAGGAGCCGAATATTAATCAGTGTATGTGCGTTACACAACAAAATGGGTATTTCTGTATGCACAGAGGTCAAGAATATCTATAGGATATCTTTTTCCATTTAAACACACATGGCATTTATGGTGCACAAATGTAAGATATATGTACAAATATATTTTATATATGTTTAGGAGTCATGAAGCTAATATTACACCAAACATTTGTTCTCATTATCCATCATAGATTTATTCATACATCTTTTATGTGTATTTAAACATGACTTTAATTAATAGTCATTAGACCAATTAATATAGACCTTAAAGTAATCAGCTTAAAATTCTAAAAAAAAAAAAAAAAGGCAAGTAACATTACACTATTATAGTACATATACAGTATGGGAAATTCAGGTCTATACATTTTGGAATAAAGATCATTTTTTGGGCTTTTGACCTCTGTATACCACCACTTTGGATTTGAAATGAAACACTGAAGATATAAGCATAGTCAATACTTTCAGCTTTCATTCAATGGGTTTGACAGAAGTGCGGCATTAATCATTCAGGAATTACAGCCATTTTCACACAGGGGTCTGGAACACATCATTCCTCAGCAAATGAAGAGCATGCTCTACTGGGTTGAGATCAGGTGATTGATTTGGTCAGTGATCAAATCTCTTTGTCTTGATAAACTCTTGATTAACTTTCACTGTATGTTTTGGGTCATTATCCATCTGCAATATGAATTGGCATTATATAGGTTTTGTAGCATTTGACTGAATCTGAGCAGAGAATATAACCCTGTCTACTTAAAAATTCATTCAGCTACAGTTATCAGCAGTCAGGTCATCAAAAAAAAATTCCAGTGACCCAGTTTCATTGGCAGCCATACACTACACGTTTATGGCACTATGTATGACAGATGATGTAGGAGCATGAGCTGTTCATTTCTTTTTTCTCAGAATTTTATTTCATCTGTCCAAAAAATGTTCTGGAAAAGTCTAAACTTGCCTTTCTGTCATTGAGCATTACTAGTAGTTTGCACCTTGCTGTGACACATCTCTATTTACTTCATAAAGCTGTCTTAACTGTAGACTTTGACAATGACATATCAACCTCCTCTATCCCTTGATATGGTTAATTGTGAATGGGTTCTTCTTTACCATGGACAGAATTCTGTGATCATTCAGTTCAGTTATGTTCAGTGGACTTTCAGGCCTTTTGATGTTGCTGAGCTTGCCAGTTAATCCCTTCATTTTAAGAATATTACAAACTTTTGGCCTCAATTTTTTTTCAGCCCCATTAACATATCTTTGGACCTCATGTTGAGATTTTGAGTGACTGACTACCAAATCAATATATAACACTCAGAACCACCTCCGGGCCTTTTACCTGCTTGATTAGTCATGGAGTGCAACTTTTGTCAGCCATTTGTGTTAATATTTATGAACTTATTTATGAGATTTATGTGTGTATGAAAATGTCTGTAAATCCTGAATGGTAAATGCCACACTTTTGTCAAATCCCCAAACTAAAGCTGAATGTTGTAATGCTCAGTGTTTCATTTCAAATCCAGTGTGGTGGCAAACAGAGGCCAAATTCCATAATGCTTTGTTCCAAGACAGATGGACCTGACTATCTATAGTAAGGTCATGTTTAAACTTCAATTTTTTATGTTTATTGAATTTAGCAAAACCCCTTTTCCACATGGACTTACAGAAGTGCTTTATAGTCTCTATCAAGGACATATCATCATGCTAGTTCTCAGGGAATATCATCAAGATTTATTTTTTTTAAAACAGCCATTTTTTTATTGGTATTAATGAAAGCATGTGAAAATAAAGGAAGTGAGCCAACACAAACCTAAATTGCCTGTAGCATGTGTGCCCTGTGATGGCCTGGCACCCTGTCTAAGTGTTCCCTGCGCAGTAAGTCCTCCGCGATAGTCTCCCCCCTGTCCCTGTACATAGGATAAAGTGGTATAGGCGATAAGTGAGTGAGTAATAATATTTTTATATAAACAAAGGAAAGGGTGCTCCATCTGCACATTAGTGATGAGTCGTTCTTGAAAGATTCGTTCTTTTTGAAAGAATCTTTAACATGACTCAGAAGAATGCGTAGTCTCTGAGAGTCATTCGTTCATTTTCTACTGGGCGTGCATGCGTAAATCATCGCAAAACCTCCGTAGGTTATTTACAGGAAACAGAATTGAACGTTTCTCAATGAATCTTCAAGTCCGAGTCGTTCGTTCTTTGGTCATGTGACTCCCATGGACGCTATGCAGTGCAATAGATTCCAAAGAACGAACAACTCTGACTAGAAGATATGAGAGGTGAGCTGTTCGTTCTGTTCATCAAAATATGTCCTTAGCTGCATTATAATATTTTCATTACTGGAAGTATAGTAAACATTTGTGTATGTAGACATGTTGGGGTCTGTTTATTGAAAATTGTAACATTTTATTTTATTTCAGGTCAAAAGAACGAAATGAACTAAATGACTCAAAAAAAGATTTGTTCATTTTGATAAACGAGATTCAAAAAACCGAGTCACTAAAATGATTCAAACTTCCCATCACTACTGCACATCTCCATAAGATGGAAAACAAATGCCTCACTTGACAGGCATGCTTCACTACTACTAATTATATTATATATTACTACAATTATATTGGTATAAAAGTGAGTCAAAATAACTTATACTCCCTGCAACCCAACACGAAATAAGCAGTTTAGATCATAGACAGATGAATAATTTCCAGTTATGATTTTCAGATCTTTCCCTAATCATTTATTTAATGATGATCAATATATAAATATAAATATAAAGAAAATCAATATTTATGATTTTTTTGTAAATTTGGTGGGCAGATTTTACTTGGGATTGATGTATGCAAACATTTACACAAGTTTACTAAAACACTGATAAACAAAGCCTATTGTGAGAATATTGCTAATACCACTTACTTGTGTCCTCACATCACCAGTTGGAAGTCACAGAGAACATGGGTGATCTGGGTGTGGTTTCGTATTTGAATGATGAACATGGCAATGTGGTGATTGGACCCACAGCTTGTTTATCTAAGCCTCCAACACCAAACAAATCTAAATCGGCCACACCACCTACAACACCTCTCTCTCCGACCTCAAGTACCCCATCAGAGGAGAAAACCAAAAAGAGGGCAACAGATGAGAAAAAGAGGGAGAAAAAGAAAGTGACAAAGAGGAGAGGTAAGATGTCAAAGTTCTTAAATGTGCACACAGCTTATATTGTAAGTACGGCATGATCTATACACCTATCAGCCATAACTTCAATGAAGTGCAGAGTTCTAACCAAATCTGTGTTCAATCCAGATTCTGTTATTCTGAAACTGCCTATTGGGGAGGCGGAGAAACATGAGCCCACCCTCACAACAACACCTGTTACACCTGGAACACCTACATCTCTCCTTGATCCAAGACCTGAAGCATCAACAGATGGATGTGACATAGTGCATGAATTAGAGTAAAAGAGGTGCTTTTGTAGCTCTGTAGCCTCAATATTTAGCAATAGACATTTGCCTCACACACTATCAATGATAACCAACAAGTTTGATCAGACTGAAAGAAAAAATAGCTTTAATATTTAGCTGGACACGGATTTTCTTTCTGCCTGTGCATGTGTTTGAGTGGTGTGTGGTGTACAAGGGCACCGTCCTGTGTAACTGTTACTGTAAGTACTTTTCACAACAGCAGAGTTGAATCCCTGTCTGTTGTAGGTATGTAAATGCATGAGGAAAATTTCAAGAAAATTCACCAAATTGCATTGTGTTAATTGACTCTGACTGGAGAACTAGTGGCAGATAAATGGTAAGGAAGACAGTATGTATGGGCATTATGCTAGGATACATCTGTCATGCAAGGAACAAAGAAAGCGAGAGTCAACCAAGGGAAAGAGAGCTACAGTACATAAGCTGTATCAGAAAGATAAATAAATAGTATTCATTATGCATGTGAACACAGTAGGATAATGACATATTACAAGTATTTACAAGTAAGCCCAAGAAAAGCTGACATAGAAGAACAAGATAAATATTGCATTAAATTATAAATAAATAAATAAATAAATAAATAAAAGCAATGTGTTGGCTGTGTGCTCATCCAAATGTTGGCATTCAGTTTTTTGCTAAAGCTTAACATTCTATCAAACCACTTAGTACTTTTGACTTTATCCAGAATAGGATGGGTTGCTCTTTGACTCTGGCACCTCTGGTTTGCACAGTAGAAATCTAAATCTATTTCTGGTTATGTGTGATTACAAAATACACTTCAGTTTTCTTTAAGGGCATTATAAAGCACACTAGCTTGAGTGGAAAGCTATGAAATCACATTGTATTTTTTTCCCCTCAAATTATTGTTTTCTCCTGTCAACGAATTTAAACAGCATGAGCTTAACCGTACCATAGCAGTGTGAACCGTACTGCAGCAGTCTGAATAACCGTAGCAGTTCTGAATATAAATGATGTGTACCAATATGCTGATCTCTAACGACTTGTTATTAAAAGTTTAATGAACTTTATTGTATTATCCAAAACCAACTATTTGATTGTTTTCAGATCTCATACCTCCTTGTTTTGGGAAAAAACAAAACAAAACAATGTTTGAATACACACACACACGCACACAGACACACACAGACACACGCACACACACACACACACACACACACACACACACACAGAGTAAGACTAAAGAGAGAGTGAGAGATTAACAATTAAGAAAATTATTATTTTTAAAATTCTTTCACTGAAGAGTGTGTGCACAAAGAAAGTACAGTACATGAATCATACTCAGCTAAATAATTTTTCTAAATAAATGTGATTTTTTTTTATTTTTTATTTTTTTATACAATCTCAATATGGTAAGTTCAGGTAAAGTGACTGAACTCTAATTCCTGCAAACATTTTTGCAATAACACTTTTATTTTAATTTTTAATGATTATCTTATTATGTGTAGACATAAAGTTTACTAAATTAGTAGCTATAATTTTGCTAAATTATTATATATAAAGGTGGTATGGTGGCTTAGTGGCTAGCACTGTTGCCTTGCACCTCCCAGAGACTGGGTTCGATTCCCGCCTCGCATCTGTGTGCATGGAGTTTGCATGTTCTTCCCGTGCTTGGTGGGTTTCCTCTGGGTACTCCAGTTTAGATTAAAATCTTGACTATGGGTACTCCCTCCCACAGTCCAATTGTCAATTGTCCAGTTGAATTATCACCCCGTCCAGGGTGTACCTTTTCCAGGCCTCACGCAATCATGTATGCAGGATTAAGTGGTACAGATAAGTGAGAGAGTGAGTGAGTAGATATAAACCCCTACTTTTAACATCATAGTGTCAGTATAACATTAAACAAAGATTTTTCTTTTGTATTTTTCTCATTTGGCCAAGCTGGTCCGGTTAAGAAACGTGGATCCATTCAGTGTTTTAGGGTTACAGGCAAAAACACGATAGCATGGCTCCATCTGCTGGTTGAAACTAATATCACACTTTACTAGCTACAGTAATATTCAATTCAATTCAATTCAATTTTATTTCTATAGCGCTTTTAACAATGGTCATTGTCTCAAAGCAGCTTCACAGAAATGAAAAGAAAATGAAAAGAAAATTTATGTAAGTGTATATATGTATAAGAAAAATAGGGTGAATCAGACCCCGCCACTGGATGTAGAGCAGAAAAAAATATACTGTATATACATATACAGTACAGACCAAACGTTTGGACACACCTTCTCATTCAAGGAGGTTGAATTTGTATTATGGCAAGAAAAAAGCAGCTAAGTGAAGAAAACAACAAGTGGCCATCATTACTTTAAGAAATGAAGGTCAGTCAATCCGAACAATTGGGAAAACTTTGAAAGTGTCCCCAAGTGCAGTCACAAAAACCATCAAGCGCTACAAAGAAACTGGCTCACATGCGGACCGGCCCAGGAAAGGAAGACCAAGAGTCACCTCTGCTGCGGAGGATAAGTTCATCCGAGTCACCAGCCAAAGAAATCGTAGGTTAACAGCAGCTCAGATCAGAGAGCAGGTCAATGCCACACAGAGTTCTAGCAGCAGACACATCTCTAGAACAATTGTTAAGAGGAGACTGTGTGAATCAGGCCTTCATGGTAGAATATCTGCTAGGAAACCACTGCTAAGGACAGGCAACAAGCAGAAGAGATGCGTTTGGGCTAAAGAACACAATAAAGAAAACTCTTTGAATGAGAAGGTGTGTCCAAACTTTTGGTCTGTACTGTATATATAAATGTATTTCTTTGATAAATTTTAAATAAGCTAAAAAAAAATAGACATATTGCTGCAAACATAATCTGCCACTGAATATGACATGATTCACATGATTCGTAGTTTAGAAATATGAATAAAAATAGATATCACAAAACAGAATTACTGATTGTTCTTGTACTTTTTGAAGGACAATTTTGAAAACAGAAAATCGACAAGAGAATTTGGTTAGTCATGAATGCAAAATGCAAAAGAACAAAAAAAAGAAAGAAAGAAAAATTAATCTAAAAAATTTCTGGCATTGAAATTTATTTAATTTTTATTCTTGTTATTAAAAAGTAACAATGTTTTTGTTGTCTGTCTTATCTGTCGATCATTTCCTGGGCATTTAGCAATACAGACTCCAATACAGAATATAAGCAATTCACTGTCAAAAAAACAAACAAACAGTATATACAGTATATTCAATAATAATAGAATATTAACCTGCTCACCTGACTGTCTGTGGCGTGAAAGCCCATAATAATAATACAAAGCCACACACACACACACACACTAGAATGGTAAGCAAGCTTGTGCAGCGTGCACTAATAGTGTAGCTTGCAGGCTACAGTAGTGTGCGGTTGGGTGCTTACGCTCAGAGACAGGTCACGTGGTTTACAGTCAGCGGTGTCAGAGAGGCGTGTGAGAGCTCTGACACTGCTGGTTCTCAGTATAATGTAAGCAGTGACAGGCTGTCTGTCATTGTGGTGTGTTCAACTTTTATCCTTAAAGAAGAGGAGAATTTAAGATACAGCAGAGTCCTGATCCTCGGGTTACAGGAAGAGGGAGAGCAGATCAGCTGTGTGAAACAAGGGGAGGTGAGACTCAAGAGGCAGCCTCTTAGACTGTGACTGTGGTTTCAGTAGCTTCTGAATTCATACACTGTTTATTATGAATTCATTAATACAGCTTTGAATTTTGAATGAATACATTTGTAGCCAATTTATTATCAGATTCTGTAAAATATGCATTATTCTATTCATATAATATAATAAATATTATTATTAATATAATTTGTGTTATATTGTGTGATCTGAGATGAAACTCACTTATACACTATATGAACTGTACTTACTGTAACTTCCTATATCAACTACAATTAGATGAATGCAATTTTCCTCTCTAAAAACTTACCCCCTGTCTATCATGATAAATAATGTCAAATAATTGTCTCCTTTGAAAACAACAACATGATCAGCGTGAGGGAGTGAGAGAGAGAGAGAGAGAGAGAGAGAGAGAGAGAGAGAGAGAGAATTTACTGGTTAATCTGGATCAAATGCTTAATGATTGTGAGAAGAACAAGAGGATTAATGGAAAGTGTTCACTCGCTCACCTAACACTGGACAGCCTATAGACCTGAGGACCTGTTTAAGGATCTGTATTGCTAATTGCACCATTGACACCTCTATCAGTGTTGACTGTTCTAATTAAAAATGCCATTTTTAATTGACACCACTTCATCTAGGTGAAAGATCTCAATGCATGCAGTTTAGTTTGCTACTGAAAAGAGACATCTACTACAAATTCACAGAACAATATAGGGCTGAGACAGGATGTGGTTTTCTCCGTCAGTGAGAACAACCCCTGCTAAGAATGCCGTACATACTTTTCACTAGCAGAAGAGTGTGATTTAAGGTGGGGGTCAAAGTTATGTGAACCACCAACATCCAACAAGTGAAGACCACGAGCGGTCGGTCATGACGCCGGCCTCTTGCATGATTATGTGTTTTACATGGAGTGATTCCTGCCAAAATTTGAGTTGGGAACACTTATTTAAGATACATGAAATTAAAAGTCCATTCACAGAAAGGGAAAGGATATGGAGTGTGAAAACCTAGAAAAATTAGTTTTAGTCAATGGTGAACAACGTACATACAGTGCACTCTGTACTTGAGTTACAGTAGAGATACCTAGGTAAAATATAGACATCTAACAGTTTAAAGTAGAGGTCTTCTACTTAAATTACCACTTTGGAAAAAGTACAAAAATGTAACAACAGATGTTACTTAATAGCATCGACTAGAAAGTACAATATTTAAATGTAAACTGTTTTTAAGGACTGAAATACAGTAATGGATTCCATTTATATTGTTACTACCCACCCTTAAAGTTGGTGGTGTGTACTTCTACTTCACAATGCTTTATCTAGGAGAATTTTCACCTGTAAAATAAAAAATCTTGGTTTTGTGAGCTAATAGAAACCTATAGAAAAAGGGTGGGACAGTGATCTCCTCTCTACATTTTAAAACATAATAGTTTTTGTAGAATTTTTTTCCCTTTGTTAGCAGTGCTGGCACCTTTGCCATCATAATGTCTGGCTGCAATACACATTTTGTGTGTAAGACTGTAAGAAAGAGTCATGAGTAGAACTTTTGTAGGTGTCATATTGATCAGAGATTTAGGGAAGTGTGACAGGGTTGTGAAATCTATGACAAATGCTGACATAGGCAATACAACAGCACATAAATAACAGCACACAAATGCCCATAATTTACCTTTAACATGATTTCAAGCATCAACCTCCTTTTAACATGTCAAGTCTGCCATTCTAACCCAATCAGCCTGACATAATGAGCTCCAGCCTTGTGTTCGTCAACATTCTCACCGGAGTTAACAAGACGATTACTGAAATGATCTCAGCAGGTCCTTTAATGACAGCAATGAAATGCAGTGGAAAGTTTTTTTCGGGATTAAGTTAATTTTCATGGCAAAGAAGGACTATGCAATTAATCTGATCACTCTTCATAACATTCTGCAGTATATGCAAATTGCTATTATAAAAACTTAAGCAGCAACTTTTCCAATTTGCTATATTTATGTAATTCTCAGAACTTTTGGCCACGACTGTAATTTATTCAATATATGCTTAATTATAGGTGGAAAAACATCTGAATTAGCCAGGTGGGAAATCAGTGCATCTCTGTAAACATCTAATCTAATCATTTAATCTAGAGATTACGTTGATTCCATGGACCAATTTTATTATTAGAATGTTCCTACATGTATATAAAAAATAAAGAACATAAAACAAATGCAGAATAGTTGAGATACATAGGCAAATTGATATTGATGGGGGATTTTTTTTTTCTAGATGAAATGTGTGTGCTGATTGATCTGTCATGACTCTCAGGGAAAATATTTTACTAACAAATATTTGCTAGCAGAGATTTGCATTGGGTACCTTCTGCTCAACCAGTTCCCATGTTTAAACGTCTGTCTGGCTGTTTCTGTCTCTATTTCTCAGGTGGTTAGTATGAACTACGTGGGACAGTTGCTGGGGACAGTCAGAGATCTGTATAAAGGCTTAAATCAGGCTACTCTTTCTGGCTGTATTGATGTGGTGGTGGTCAAGCAGCCCGATGGATCGTTCCAGTGCTCACCATTCCATGTCCGCTTTGGCATGCTGGGAGTGCTCCGCTCCAGAGAGAAAGTGGTGAGTTGATCATGACAGCATTACAACACAACATCAATAGATCAAATATATGAAGCATTTTTACACGAAAATTTTTTATTATTATTATTGATCGAGGAACTTTCTGTACTTAAAAACCTGGCTTAAGTTGGTCATAGCAAACGACAGTTTGCTCATAGATCTTTATCTCCATAACATTTTATCTTGCTTGATTTTGTTCTTATTGAGATCATTTTGGATGAGATACAGTCCAATAGATTTGAGATTTCAGTTCAACAGTAAACTATCTGCTTATCCTGTACTCATGTTAAGCCAAATGGTTTATTGATACACAACTTTAAGAACATGCTTAATTAAAAATGGTCAGATGGAAGTGCTAACAAACAACAGGGTCACCAGTACAGTGTGTTAACTGTGGGTTCTCCTGTTTCCCTTCATCTGTCAAAACACATGCTGCAAGATGGATTTAATGGGGAAGGCCACACAAGGCACACAACTTTGCTCATTGTCCATCACTGTTCATTTTAATAGCTTACATCTACATAAAAATGTCACCTTTAGCACAAAAAATGCACGATAGGTTAATTTCCCGTATAACTTAAATAATTACAATTAGTTTAAATTAATAGCTCTTGCTGAGTATTTAGAACTTTTTGGTATTTATGAATTTGTAGAAATGCCACTTTTCAAGTTATCCGAACAAATTCAATATTTTAAGTAACTGTAAGTGCTTAAGTAACAGTAACGGTCACCTTAAAGTTCCACCAACTTAAAATCTTTCAGCCTAGTGATTTTGTGTCTGACGTCATCAGGGCAATAGGTCACTGGTGGCTCAGTGGTAGGTGTTTCATCTGCCATGCGAAAGGCCCAGGTTCAATTCCCAGCAACTGGATAAAGTGCCTGTTCCAAGCCTAGATAAATTGGGAGGGTTACAGTATGTCAAGAAGGGCACCTGGCATAAATCCTGTGCCAAGCTTGTGTGTGGAACGGATTGTCTTCTATGGCGACCCATTGCCGGGAGCAGCCGAAAGACAAATTTATTTGATTTGCAACAACTACAAAAAATTATTTAATTTTTATTAAATGGTATGAGTTACTTTCAGTATCTGAGGCTACTCAATAATGCAAGTAAAGAATGATTATTATTATTACTTAAAATTGAAAACATGATTACTTAAAAAAAAATTATGTACTGTAACTGATTACCTCAAATTTTTTTAGTTTTGCCAACTTATTCGGGTTTACAGTATGGTCTTGGATCAGGTTTTTGAGTTTCGCTCCTGCAACTAAAGAGCAGCATTTCCAAAGTTACCAATCGGAAGACATCTGAAATATCAGACCTCATGACTTGACAAGCCAGAGGGCAGCCAGTTTCCTCATTCTTTATCAGGTTTAGTCATTGCCACTGAGTGATTCCAACCTTGGGTCTATGTCCGTGGAGTTCTTTATGTGCTTGGTGGGTTTCCTCCCACAGTCCAAAGACACCCCATCCAAGATGTACCCCACCTCTTTCCCTGAGTCTCCAGGCTTATTAGTTATTACTAAATACTTATTACTTAAATTAGTTAATTTCCACTTAATCTGCAGATTGACATTGAGGTTAATGGATCACCAGTGGAGCTGCAGATGAAGCTGGGGGATAACGGGGAGGCTTTCTTTGTCCAGGAGACCCAGCATGCTGACGTGAGTCATCTTATAATGTCTATGTACTGCAGATGCTTTCTATATGTAGTGCATCAAAGATTAAAAGAGAGATAGCTAGCATGTAGAGAAGCAACTACAGTATATGGCTTTATTTCCACAATGGGCAAAAGTTTTAAACTGCAGTACAGTGAAGAGTACGTGTGCAAGCAATAAATAGTAATTGAGTGGAAATTATGATTTTCAAGGCATTTAAAGTAATAAGTGTAGTATTAAATTAAGTGCAATTAAATTTAGTTTATTTAGTGCAATATGCTATTGTTAACTGTGTGCATCTTACAACTGCCTTAGAATTTGTTTTAATGTGTTTAGCAAAAAAAAAAAAAAAAAGATTTATTCTACAGGAATTGGTCCCTGCCCGTCTGGTTACTTCACCAATCCCAACTGAGGAGCCAGCGTTCTGGGGCAGTGACTCTCATGTGTGTGAATCATGCCTTGAGAATGGAGTGACAGAGGATGGGGGGAATACAATCATAAAAAAGAAGAAAAGAAGAAAAAAGAAACATAAAACAAATGAACAGAGGAAAGAAGAGTCAGAGTTGAGTTGTTGACATTATTAATAGTAGTAATAGAAGTAGTAATAGTAATATATATATATATATATATATATATATATATATATATATATATATATATATATATATATATATATATATATGATATAACTCACAGCCATAAATATAGTAACTTGACTGCGCTTTTGTGCATACAGGGTGACCTCGTTTTGTACACAAAGGAATTCAGGAGAACTCAGACAGCATCTCTCTTCTTCCTACTTAGATAACTACCCACTGTCTGATGGAGACTGGGCTCCAGATAGGTGCTTACACACACACACACACACACACACACACAATTATAGTAATGTAAAGTCTTTTCAATAGATAGATAGATAAATGGACGGATGGATGGATAGGAAAATGTGACAGGATAATGTGAAAGCAGACCAAAAGTTGCTAGCGCAATGCTAAAAACAGAAAGCAACAAGAAGCTAACTAACCATTTAACTAATTAGCTTTGTCACACATTCTCTTCCTTTATACACATTATACCATCTTCCCCTCTCCCTTCCTCTTTACATCCCTCTATCCCGTACTTTTACTCCTTTTTTTTTACTGCTTCACCCACTAAACCACATTAAGCAGATATAAGAGTCTCCACAAGGGGGTGCTCTAACTTAAGCAGATTTTATAGTATATTGTTACACCAGAGATTGCATGCAGAGTTCTAAAAAAAAATACAGGAACTGCAATAAAAATGTTGTTGTTGTTATTTTATATATATTCTATTTTTTTTTTCTTTCCACATTGTGAAACAATTTTTATTTCTTTCCACATTGTGAAACAATGCTGAAGGCATTCATAATATGCAACAATTTCCCCCGAACAGTTCTCGGGCTTTGTAAAGCCTTCATAATGTCTCTAATTTGAGGTGCTGTTTGTTAATTGGCGATTTTGAGGCTGGTAACTCTAAATGATCTCCACTACAACAGAGGTCAGTTTTGGTCTTGCTTTCTTGCGATGGTCTTCACAAGAAGTTTCCTCATGTTGTTTGATGGGTTTTGCAAATGCACTTGTCAAGACTGTTGTTATGTAATTAAATCTCCAGTATTGTTATACAATAGAAAATACATCACAAAACAAGATCATTTAATCAGAAGGCGTGTCCTGTACTTTTTGTAAGGTTTTCTGATATTGTGTGAACTTTCTATGGGATGGTAACACTTCCTGAACCCCATATCCAGACGAATATAGGGTACATACAAATATCTCATGTACACTGGAACCCTCATGTCTAACTGGAAAGAGCTAATGTGTTTATCATCTGTCTATCTCAGAGTCTCTATGACTGACGTGTTAATGACTTTTGTTCTTTTGATATATGAGACGTACGTGACATGGGACACCTGGCCAAAAGCCTACATATGCTCTCTTTTCTGATAATAAACAGAGAACTTCAGACACATCAGGTGGGGCAGATGCATCAAGCAATAACTCTCTGTAATTAATTTTAAACTAAACAATCTGGGGACTCATCTTAAACTTTACCATTTGTTGTATATACGAGTCTGCACTTGTGTACATACTTTCCAGGCATAATTTTAGTATATATTGAATTACCACATAACATTAATATAAAAAAAAAACAATGCTCAATAATTACAATGAAAGTGACAGAAAATGCTTTGTAGGCTACAGTATAAGAGTGAAAAGTATAAATCTGACAATGTAAATCCTGACTGTAATCCAGTACATACAATCATACATCTTTTAATAGGAGGGTGTCAGAGCCCGCCTCACCTAAGAGTGACTCAGAACTGGCAATAAGGCCATCCGAAAATGTCATCCATCATCCCAACAATATGCAGTGGACTTGGGGAGAACTTCCAGAAGCCACAAAGGTACAGACTCCTTGAATCCAATCAGTCTGCATGTTCTTTTTATACAGTAGGTATCTTAATTTAGAAATAATTTTGTCTATTAAGTGAAATTTTTAAATGTCTATAGGTGCCAAGGTACAGTTACTTCTTTTTACAAAGTCTTTTTTTTTTTAAATACGTTTGGGTGTAACTATAATTATGAATGAGCTCACTGGGTGTAACATGACATGCTGTCTGTTTTGGATCTTGTTGAAATGATCTGACTTTAAATGAGGAGAACAATTAGTGAATAAACTGCAGAAAAGTTTCTTCCTACACATTATCTTTCTATGAGAAATGGAACATGGTGTAAAATTGCACAAAACTTGTCATCATTTATACCTAATTTGTACTTTCTTTCCCTCATTTTTACTGCTTTTTAAAAAACTTTATCTTAATTTAATTTACCTTGTTACCCTTAATCAACCTGATGCATTCAGCTCCTTAAGCATGGGCGGGGATAACAGGTAGAATTGTCTGTGTGTGTGTGTGTGTGTGTGTGTGTGTGTGTGTGTGTGTGTGTGTGTGTGTGTGTGTGTGTGTGTGTGTGTGTGTTTTTGTGTGTGTTTGTGTGTGTTTGTGTGTGTTTGAACCCAGTTAAACTGATACTATACTATATTATAAACTCATACTATAACTCATATTATACTAGTGTGTTTTTAGTTTTTTTTTTCCTGTGAGCTAATTCCCCGTATCTGTACTTGTACTTGACCATTAAACCTAATTCTAATTCTGATATTAGTTTAATGCTTTAGCATTACACAAATTTTGGCCATATGATTACTGTCTGCTTAGATACATTTCCATTTTTTAAGCTAGTGAGTGAAGTAATCACTTTCATCTCTTTCATTCCTTCAAAACTACTGCTAGTCAAGTTGTGAAGAATGGGTGGAGCCTTTGAAGACGGTCAGCATTACACCAACAGACAGTACTCACTTCCGGGTCATTGACAGCATAAAAGCCACGGCAACAGAAATTGAGCAGAGAACAGAATCTGTCCAAGCAATCATCAAACCTCAACCTCAACCTCCCACCTCCAAACATGAACCTCAGCTACAAACAGACTCCATAATAGGCCAAGTAGATGGTAATATACCTGAACTGACACCTTCTCTGCATGAACAAGAACCTTATTATACTGAGCATAACTCTGATCCACAAACACGGGGGTACAAATCAGAGTCTTGTTCCTACACGCCAAAAACCGTGCACCACGTTGATGGTCAGGCATGCACACGGGACCAACCCACACACAAAACTGAACAATATACCTCAAAGACAGGTCTTTCACGGACAAACAGTGATTTTATTGGTTCAACTGAGGGTGGGGGGCTTCATGTGGGTGTGCCTCAGACTGCTGCCTCTCATGCGCTGGGAAATAAACCAGAAACAACCTGCAAAAAGAAAGGTAAAATTGATTTTAAGTTTCTATATGAAAAAAGAAAAAAATGCTTTCCAATACTGGTTTCAACAGGCAATAATCACCACTATAGTTAACCACTGACTGCTGCTGCATTTCAAATATAGGTGTTTATTCAACAAAAGTATAATACGGTATATTTTTCTACACTATTTGGCCAAAATCTTATAGAAACCTGACTTAAAGTGCCCATAAAGTGTTTGTATAAAGTCCCAATCCAGATGCATGGTTTGGTATTATAGTAATCTCCACTGTTCTGGGAAACCTTCCCATAAGATTTTTAAGAACAAGTCTGCGGGGATTTGCTCATTCAGTCAAAAGTGCATTAATGAGGTCATCACCGATGTTGGGTGAGGAGGGCTGGGTTGCAGACAACATCACAGTTGGGTTGAGGTTATGCTATGTGCAGGTCATTCGAGTTCTTCCACTCCACCCTTGGCACATCATATTTTCATAGATCTTGGTTTGTGTGCTTTTTGCATCAGCGCTTAATTAGTGTTTACTTACTGCTCTAGCAAACAAATACATTACAGACTTTCAAATTTGTGGCCCCAGTTTATAGAAAACCCAAATTTGAGTATGATGGTCAGGTGTCCACAATCTTTTGGCCACATTGTGTAGAAGCATTGGTTTGGTTTGTTTGTGTGTCATATATGTGTCTGTGTGTGATAAAGGAATGAGGAAAAGGAGTCAGCATCAGGGTCCAGACGACATCTATCTGGACGACCTCATTGCTTTAGAGCCGCATATTGCAGCTCGTTACTTCCCCAAAAGGTACTCCTCTTCAGCACTGCCATGGAAATACTTTATACTGTAAGCTTTGCTCTCCATTCAGCAACACGAGTACATTGATGATGCTATGAGAATGCTGTTATAAAGCAAAATAAAATAACTCCATATTTGCAGTCTCAGTAAAACATTTAAGAAAATTAGTATTAATAATATGTTAGTTTAGTTTTAGTACAAAATATGATATTTTGGTGGGAGATTAGATCAAGGAGATAGTGTTAGAGTTTTGTTGCACAGAAAGGATTGTTGATCATGAGAGACATTAAAAACATTACAAAAAATTACCAATTCCAGTTTCACTCCAGTAGTTAATAACAGCACCTTATTAAAGTACAATGCACCATATGGTATAATATCTGTTTGTGCATTAATGGTTTGTGCATTATGGACTGCATACAGTATATATCATAGGTCAGATCCATTGCAAGTATATAACAGCATGGTCACACAACATCCAAATTGTATAATATCGTATTGAAGATGTTAAGCAACGCATACCTGTAATTCATTACTGCTGATGTAACTGCAATGACAGTGACAGAGAGTAAATGTCCTTTTTCTCGGCTGCAACATTCTCCAAAAATCTACTGAATCCATTTAGTTCATGTATAGCAACCACTGTGTTGCACAGCATTTAGCTTTATTTCACTGATCATGTGACAGAAATAAACGATCAAACTGACTTTTTTATGATACGTTGACTTTTTCTCTGAAATGCGGCCTCTCCATGTTGTGTTTTGATGAAAATATAGTGCAAAACTTGCAAACAAAAAGCAAATATACTGGTCGTTACAGACAACCTTGTCTTTCAGAACAAAATCATTAGTAAGTAGAAGTCGTTTATCATGTTTTGCTGTAGAACTCTGTATCATAGGTGTGTTTAAATGTAAATGTGTGTGTAGTGAGTCAGCGGAGCAGTGGGAGGACGGGTGTATCCGATCTGGCTCTCCTCAGTCAGTGGGCAGTGCAGCTGCAGACAGCGGGACAGATTGTCTGTCTGATTCTACAATGGACCTGCCAACTGTCTCACTGTCGCTCTGTGGAGGGCTTGGAGACAATGCTCATGTTAATAAGGGTACAAAGACATGTATACACATATACACACATATACACTCTTACTGTATGCGCATTAGCATACTGTACCTTAAATAATGAACTACAAAGGAAATCTAAATTATATATTGCATAAAAGGAGCAAGCTTATCCAAATATGATTAAATGTGATCAATGTGCTGTATTTAGGGAAAATATTAAATGTTTAATATTGACATGGCCGAAATCTAGAAAACAGCCAGAAACTACCATAAAAGGGCATTCATTGAAGGTTTTTTGGACAAGAAGCATATAAACCCAGCCTTGGCTGTATGTATGCAAAGATCCTGCTGGGTAAGAAGCCAGTTTGACGAAGAACAAAGGCTGTTTAAAACTTTGTTTAATATGTGTGAAGTTCTCACTATTTCTTTCGCATAGTTTTGATATATTTGTTGGATACTTTTTTGATATGTATTTGTTGCCATAGCAAAATGTACATTGGCATCATTAGTCCGTGATCAGATACCTGCTGAAAATATCTCTGCAGTGGTCATGTGCCTTCAAAATAATGTTATAAATGTAGAGATGGATGGGGTGTCTTTAACTGCAGCTGGAATTGAATATTTTAAATGCTGTTTTCTCTCATTTTTAGCTTTTGGGAACAAGCAGGTTTTAAAATGCTATAAAATAAAAGTAAGGAAAACAAAGTTTTTGGACCCATAGTAGAATATGTTGTAATGTAATAATAATGCCACCAAATAAGGAAAGGCAAGTCAGAATACCTTTCTAAGGAACTGTCAGAACATCTGCATTACATTGGGAATGAAAAAATGTAAAATTGCTTTTTTTATTCCCCAAATTACGTTACACCCATGCATGCATTTTCTATTTTTAAAACATTAGCTGTATCCATGTAAAGTAGTCACTTTCTGTATTATTTCAATAGGTTGCACACTGATGAGTGTATGACTCTATGAGGTTGCTTTATGTTTCTTGTCCAAGCAGAACACATAACTGAGTTTCCCACATTGGAGGGTGACCTAAGCAGGGTGTATGTGACTAGATCTGTGTGTGACGAATTCAGCAAGCATGCCAGTTGAAACAGAACCATAAGAGCCAGATGTATAGATGTTCTGCTTCTCTTGTCAGCTGTATTCCAGTTCTCGTAGTGTGGATGATTATCTTATGTTAATAAATAATTGTATAATATGATTTCATTCTTGTTGAAAAGTTAAAGTAAAACTATTTTAATATGTTACAGAGAAGTTTTTGGAACATATTGTGACCTACCAGCAGTTTGCTGACAACCCGGGCATCATTGACAACCCAAACCTGGTTGTGAGGATTGACAATAGGTCAGATAGCACTAATATTTATAGTATAATTTTACGCATTAAAGTATCATTTTACCCCCGATCTCATTCACTTAAGCTTCCTGGTTATTCCCACAGATATTATAATTGGACCCTGGCTGCTCCGCTCATTCTCAGTATGCAAGCTTTTCACAAAACTCTGCCTAAGGTTTGACTTCAGTGCTCATGATATGAAATATTATATAGCATTATAAACTCCGTAGGAGTTTTTCATTACATATCACACATAATTATTGTGTTCATGTGTAATGCAGGCAGCTGAGGATACATGGGTGAAACATAAAATGCAAAAAAAGACAAATCGCTGGTGGTTCTGGAGGAAGAAGAGTGTACAACAGGTATTAAGATACCCTGTTGCACATTCCAACAGTACCTATTTCATTTCTGTGCTTTTCGTTTAATATCTGCCTTAATTTCTGCAGTCAGAAACTCAACAGCCAGAATGCAATACACCCAGTGGAAACCTACACTATTATCATGACAGCTCGGATCCCCAGTAAGCACGGTTTTATAGGCAAAAGCCATAAAATGCATCTGTTCCATTTCCTGTGTAGCTTTAGTACTTACTGTTCGTTATTGTTGATACATAGCACACATACTGTACTGTAAGTAGCATGTCAAAAAAGGTTGAAATGTTGGAGCATGATAAAACTGATGTAAACACTTATAATAAAATCTCCTCTAATATAAGGGTTAGATATGAAATGCAGTTGCAGAGAAAATTTCTATTTTTATACTATAATGCATACAGTATAAATTCCAGTATATTTCAAACACTTACATTATGCGTACAGTGAACTACATTCCAACACCATACTGCATGACTAACTTTGTTTGATTTTTTTTTTTCCAGGCAGATGACAGCAGCAGACTCATCCACTGATGAAGACTCTAAGGAGCGAAACACAGCTGCGTGTGCCAAGTGCATAAAAACAGCAGGCCATACACACACACACTCCTACAAGAAGTCATTACGGCTCTCATCAGAACAGATTGTAAGAGACAAATGTGTTATTTTCTTTCTCAGATATGTCAAGCAATTAATGGCTTATTTTTATGTCTGTAAAAAGGCGAGTTTAGGACTTAAAGAGGGACCGAATGATGTGGTGTTCAGTATCACGACGCAGTACCAAGGCACATCTCGCTGTCAGGGCACCATCTATCTGTGGCATTGGAATGACACGATTGTCATCTCTGACATCGATGGCACCATCACTAAGTATGTTGTCTCTTTATTGGTCACATTGATTTCATGGAATATGTCTAGTGGTGCATGGCCTTTCATAGGCAGGAAAAATGTAAAAAATATATATATATATTTTAAAGTAACCTGTTAGGCCACCATGAGATACCAGATGAACAGGAATGTTCTGAATGCATGAATACTGTTCTTCCAAAAGATTTTCTTTTCAACCAGTATTTTAGGGCACTGTCAAAGAAACAAGTCTAAAATGGGTGTTCAATTAGATTGATATTGTAAGCCTTTACATATCATTTACATCACTTTTACAAAAGAGAGGCTGCTGGTTTCAAGGAAGTCTGTTTTGTTCTTTTTTTTTTTTTTATAGCACGTGTGGGATGGGGGATTCTAATGTAGTTCAAAAAAGACAAGCAGATATAAATCTCAAACTAGTTGCATAATAAAGCTGTTGCCTTTTTTGTGCTTGAAAATCAAAGTGGTCACTTAAATATGGCGTTACGTCCCAGTCTAGTGTCGGGCCACACAGCAAAAGAATGGTTCAGGGTTCTATTTTAAACTGTATGGAAATGGTGGTATATGGCAGAAAGAATTAGACCCAGTCAGTATATGATGAAATGCTTTACAAAAATACACACACACACACACACACACAACCAGGATTAGCTTCAGGGTGGACCCAGGCCAATATAATAAACAAAAGGGTATCTGCATTTTAGTTGCTAGATTACCTGCAAAAATAGACAAAACACAAAAATAGATACCTTCCCTGACTCCCTAAACCAAAAACAGTGAATAAATTCCCTCTTCCCAAAAATAAATGGCAGCCTGTTGAGTGCACAAACATACAGTGAAATTATTTACAAATATATTCAAAGAGCCAAGCAACCAAACCAAAGGAACAAATCAATAATCAAAGTGAATGGGAGGCAAAAAGTCAAAAACAGAATACACAACCAAATTTCAAAACGCCGAAATCAGAATCTAAAAATAAAATAGCGCGCGCTCGCTCTCTCTCCCCAACACAACCAACAACTCGCCTACAAGCCTCCAATTTCCCGCGTCTCTCTCCGGTTTATAGTTGGTCGCGCTGGTTGATGACGTCACTCTCAGGGCGGAAGCGACCGTGTGGAAGGTCAGGTAGATGCCTATGTGGGGACAATCAGAAAACCTGGAGTGGAGTCTGGAGCGGCGCGCGACCAGTACACGATACACACACGCGAGCGCCACGAAGCATTTATACCAGGGGTGTCCAAATCCAGTCCTGGTGGGCCAGTGACCAACACAGTTTGGTGCTTCTTCTTCTCAAACACAGCTGATTTAACTAATCTGTTAATTACTAGGTTCAGTGGGTGTGTTTAGGTGTGGGTGAATTACGAACTGTGCTGGCCACTGGCCCTACAGGACTGGATTTGGACACCCCTGATTTATACAAAGCATAATATTTTTCATTTTCATAATTTTTTTTTTTAAAACACAGTAACGAATATGATTTAAAAATGTAGCGACGTACAACGCTTCAAACAGAACATACTTAAGTAAAAGTAAAATTTTTACAGATTTTAAAAACTACTTTAAAAAGTAGAAGTACACAAAAAAAAAACTACTCATTTACAGTAAGGCGAATAAATGTAATTCGCTACTTTCCACCTGTGCCTAGAACACTGATAGACTCTCAGTACCCTAAGAGAGTTTAAAATATTGACAGGAGGATATTTTATCAATTTAGCACCAAAGGGGAAAAAAAAGATTAAGTTATTGTGTACTTATATTTATAAGTCTCTCTATAGCTACAATAATTATAGTGTTTTAATTTAAAATAGGAGAAAATAAACATGGTGCTGTGGTGGACTGAATTTGACCAATTTCTTTATTTCATGCATTTTTATAGGGTTTAGATCATGTAGCTCCACTAAAGCCAAACTGCCTGCTCCCTTAAAAGGCAACTTGAGATGAAGATTGTGTGTGTTCTGTACAAATCCAAATTAAAAGCTGAAAAGGGCTTTTTCTTTTTATTAAACATGAAATGTACCACTATGCCATCAGATACGATGGCACTGGAACACTGCGTGGAAAAAAATCACAGCTGAAATCATCTCAAGTGTCAACTTTAGATGTGCAGAAGACTGTGTGATTTTAATCCTTTACTTTAAAAATGTTGGTTCAGTGTCCTAAAATGTACTGTACATTTACTGTACATATCCAAATGTTGACACCTGACCAGTTGAATTCCAGTTTTACTCATTGAACTCATTCCAGTCTTATTCCCTCTTTGCTCTTAGAATAACCTACACGTTTCTTCTGGAAAGGCTAACCAGATGATTTTTGAAAAGTGCGTTAGTGTGAGGATTTGTGCTTACTCGGCCACGAGAGCATCAGTGAAGTCATGCACTGAGTCCTTTCTATTGTATCCCAAATGATCAATTGACCGGATTATTTGGAATTTTGGCCATCACAGGCATGGTTGGATTTACCTCAATCTGTTGTCATGAGTTTAGAAACACACAGATCATTCTAGAATGACTTTATATGTTGTAGCATTACATATCCCCTTACAGGAACTAAGGGAACCTGAACCAGTTCCAGTATTCTGGTAATGCCTCTGTGTGTAAAATGAGCTTGATAAAGTCACTATATGCCAAGATTGGAGTGAAAGATGCTAAGGGTCCTGCACAAAGCCATGACTTCAACCCCACCTCTGTGTTAAACTGGAAAACAGACTGTGTGCCTGACCTCACAAATTTTATTAAATCCAGATAGCCATGTTATACAGACTATTACAAAGCCTTTTTACTGCATAGCTGCATAGCAGTCTGCAAAGGGATATTGTGCAAGCATACATAGCTGTGATGGTCAGGAGTCCACAGACCGTGAAAAAGTATTTGACCCCTTGGTTTGTCACAGTTAAATTATTCAGATCATCAAACACATTTTAATATAACACAAAGATAACCCAACTAGTTTTAAAATTATTATTTCATTTATTCATTTATTTTACTTTTTATATATTTATTATTGAAATTTTAATTATTAAAATTATTAAGAAAGTAAAATTATTTTACCCCTTCCTGAGTTTTTTAAACCATATTTGATTTAAATGATTGAGATCATCAAACAATATTAAACCTGGCCACTCCAGTTCCAGTCCAGTTCACTACAGTTCTAGGTTTGCTCCATATGTGGATAATTAGAAAATAGATATGGCTGAGAAATGGCTTGGTAACCCTTTCCATAGATTGAGTTGCATTTTGAGATGCTTTTAGCATTACTTTTAGCATCCTTTGCTTTGTCAGAAAGGTTCTATTTAAGTGATTTCTTGATTCAATAGGTCTGGGAGTAATCAGGCCTGGGTGTGGCAAGTGAAATTTAACTCAGCTTTCTAAAAAAAAAAATCAGAGCTCATTCATGATTTAGCAGGGAAGGATTCCTTTTTTTTTTCCATCAATAAAAGAAATAATTTTTAAAAACTGCATTTTGTATTTACTTGTGTTATCTTTGTGTAATATTAAACTTTGAAGGTCTCAATCATTTAAGTGTGACAAATACAAAAAAAATTCTGGAAGGGGGCAAATACTTTTTCACAGCACTGTAGGTAACAGTTAGTACCGTTATGTGAATACTGTCTTCTCTTTGTCTGCAATTGTCTTTCTTAGGTCTGATGTTTTAGGACATTTCCTTCCACAGTTTGGAAAAGATTGGACACATCAGGGCATTGCTAAGCTCTACCATACTATTCATGAGTAAGATATGACACCAGTCATGATAGACAAATCATTTAACACATGAACATTCTTCATGTTTTTTCATGGCAAAATATTATATTATATAGTATAAAGTATATTGTACATTTTACTACATATATTTACGATAGCAGCCAATAGAAAGCAAACCTTCCTACAGAATTGTGTATGTGTGTGTGTGTGTGTGTGTGTTATATTACAGGAATGGCTATAAGTTCTTATACTGCTCAGCACGTGCAATTGGGATGGCTGGGATTACTAGAGGATATTTACAAGGAGTTAATGATAGGGGCATCATTTTACCACAAGGGCCTCTCATGCTCTCACCAAGCAGCCTACTTTCAGCTTTCCATAGGTACTCACACACACACAAACACACACTCACTACCAACCGCTGACACACACATATGATTGTGTTCTCTGTTTTCAGGGAGTTGATCGAGAAGAAACCAGAGAGGTTTAAGATCGAGTGCTTAACTGACATTAGAAATTTGTTCCCGTCAAACTCTCAGCCTTTCTACGCAGCCTTTGGCAACCGCAGCAATGTGAGTGCAATGTGCAGTGTCCATTTTTGATTTGCCTGGTTATTAACAAATCACATAAATCCTGTTAGGCAAGTGGTTTTAAGCTCTTGTTTCTTGCTTTGCTGTGTTAATACTACACTCCAGTCAACATAATATAAATTATAGTATTAACGCAGACTGATGAAATAACCTATATATCCTTTTGTGCATTATTTAAATCTACACACTCCTGTTTTTTTTTTCTCTTGCATGTCATGATAATATCATGTCTGTCATATTTGCCAATCCCATGACAGAATTTTAAGATCACATTCTAAACTTTATTGGTCCTCTGTGTATCAAGTAATCATTTACACTTTGATTTATGTGTATATTTATTTTCCAAAGCATATATAATAAAGCACGGATTTATACATGTGCTTTCAGGATGTGTTTGCCTACATGCACGTGCAAGTTCCAACATGCCATATATTCACAGTAAACCCTAAAGGATGGGTCATTCAGGAGCAGACCAAAGGCAACAAGACATCGTAAGTTTCTGACTTCACATAAAGTGATTCATCTGGACTTCATCTAGAGCCAGAGCTGATGCAGAGTGAATGAATAAATCATTTAAATTGTAAAGCACAGCTTCTGAACATGTATACTCCAAGCATGTACATACGCTCTCCTAAATCAAATTATATATAAGGTTGTGAAGTTGTATAAAACCTTCCGTCCAATTTTGGACATCTTTACTGTGTAGGTTGGTAATGCTACACAGTAAAGCTGCTTCTGTAAAGTCCTTTAAATTAATCATCGTCTTCATGACATAAAACCAGAGTTCACCACCATGTGTCATTTTATAGCATGACAATGTCGACCAGTCAGTTTTGTGACCCTGTTGAAGATCTGTTTCCTTTCTATGTATGTTTTGCAGGTATAGTCGCCTTAATGAACTGGTGGATCATGTTTTCCCTTTGGTTGGCAAAGAGCAGAGTGCTGCATTGAATTACCCAGAATTCAGTTCCTTCTGCTATTGGAGGCTGCCTGTCGCTGAGATTAGTCAGGAAGACATCCTGCTACTCTGATTGGCAGGGAATAGAATTGATTTAAGATGAAACAACGATGCCATTTGTAATGATCAAGACATATTTCTTTCTTAAGTACAAAATTACTGCACTGGAAGAAGACTGAGTATAATTATGTTCAATGTAGTCAAATTTATTAAGCATTCCTCCTTGTATTATCACATTACTTTTAGTTATAGATTGCTTGAAGTAAGCTACCACTTTAAGCTCTGTAAATATGTCTAGAAATAATTTTATTTGTTTTAAACAAATTCAATTCTATGTAGATATTTCTATTTAATATAATTTCTGTAGCATTTCTGTACATGATAGTACGGGATGTCTCAATTGAAAGCCATAATTTTATAAATGTTTAGCCTCACAGATCCCAGGTCAATTTAAGACTCAGGTTAACAATCAGGTTAAGTCGTGTCAATTGTTGCACATTCTCGTCAGGTCAATGAGGGTGCTCTGGTTTCCATGTCTCTGAACAACATAGAACTAAGTTGACATACCATTCTCAATCTACATCTAAAGCTCTGGCTCACCAAGGATAAAGGAGCTACTGGAAATGAACAAATTTATTAAATGAGCATCAGTAAAGGGGGGGGGGGTGACCTAAGAGTTGCTTTTGAATCCTCACTTGTACATGATCATAATAAATATTTATTTAGCTTTTTTTAATTTTTTATTAGCCTTTCTGGGCAGCACTGCTAATCTAATCTACTGTATAGTATGAACTTTGAAGTAAAGAAAGGAGCAATTAGGCTAAAAAGGGTTATAACCTGCATTGCCTGATGCACTATATTTGCTAATGTAAAAAAAAAAAAAAAAAACTTATTTATTGCAGTTATTACTGAGTTTTAATAAATAAATAAATAAACAAATTTTCAGACTATAAAAGGCTTTATTTGTGAATAGAAGCTGTTTGCACAATGGTTTTTGTTTGATAAATATGTACAGTCTATTTTTAGATAGTAGAGAAAAAAAATCTCGGGCTTGAGGCATTCTCAAGCTTTATCAAAAAAAATAATCACATTTAAAAATAGTTGAATGGCTGTACTGTTTGTTTTAGTGTTTCCTACTGAAATTGCAATAAAAATAAATAAATGCACCTTTTCAGTAACATTTTCTATTAAATGTACTGTTTGTAAACATATTGTAGTTCATTTTGAAAATATTCCATCCCATATTGCAAATTCATTGTGATTACAGTAAGGATGGATAGAGATGGTTACATTTTCCTTAAAGTCTAAAACACAGGTTAAGCAAGTTCCACATATGGACACACAACTATTATCTATGAATGAATTGTACCGATTTTTACTATCTATTGTTTGAGTTCGACAACAACAACAAAAACTCAGGAATGATTTATAGAACAATTGTTTCTCTACACATAAACATTGCATGGGTTATTATCATCTATAAATAAAAAATCCAGACGTTATCATTGCGAAAAAACTACAATTTCTAACAACTTTCATTTGAGCTTTCAACCATGTTCAAGCATTGCTCCTTCATGGAACAAAGATATAATTTAAGATTTATTTATTTTTTTATCTAGTGGCATTTATTTAAACAAGAACAAATGTACTATCATTACACTTGGTGAACAGATGAAACAAATTACTTGGAATTCCAAAAACAAAACCCCATGGGAGCACAAAATATTCCAATTCTGTAAGGTCCTGCTTTGTGCTTATTACAACACTTTCATCCCCCCCTCCCCCCCCTAAAATCTCAGGACTACATTCATGCAGTGTTGTTGGCAGCACTACTTGCATTGTTCACTGGTACAGTACTCCAAGAATGAAGTCTGACTCATTTGATGCATTCTCTTTGCTTTGTGTTATCTTTTAGTCGGCAGGGGATAAAGCAGGACACCACTAAATGTTGAAAGAACCTCAGTGGACGCTGAAATTGCCAGAGTTCCTGATGTCTTAA
This sequence comes from Clarias magur, assembly GCA_013621035.1. Classification (NCBI taxonomy): domain Eukaryota; kingdom Metazoa; phylum Chordata; class Actinopteri; order Siluriformes; family Clariidae; genus Clarias; species Clarias magur. The sequence continues at coordinate 499,991 of QNUK01000307.1, read as the reverse complement.
CAACGCCTACCCTCTGACCTTTTGTAAGATCAAGGACGAGGCTGGCAGAGGCAGAGCCTCCACAGAGACACCCTGTAGAAGCCGCACCCTCTGCTCCAGCAGTGTCGAGCTTCTGGATGCTCCGATTTGCCACTGACAAGACTGCCTCCACCCGTTCTCCTTTTTGGGCCGTTAATACAACAGTCAACAAGTACCGGCCATCAATGGGTACAGTGAACACACCTAGAGAACATTAACAGATGTTTATACACTACTGTACTGGATTTATCTTCACAATATTAATATGTACAGAAAGTACTTTGGATGGGCATGCACCTGTATTGTGGTCATAGTGGCCTCCATCGTTCAGCAGCACTCTGTTGAAGCGGATGATGCCGACTTCTTCAGAAAATGGGAACAGGGTCAGACCGGCCGAAAAGGACACAGGAAGACTTAGACTCGCAGGACCTGGTAAACAATCAAAAAATGCACTGTTAAATATATGGCATAATAGATCCGTTAGTGTAACAAGAAATCTGTAAATAAAGTGCCACTATACACTACTACTCAAATGTAGTAGGACAGATATCATGTACAGTAGGTATAGAAAAGAATCACCCTCTTTTAAAAATGACCTGTAAACTCAATTCTAAATGGCACACAAAGCTTTGCACATGTGGACTTTGCAGTATTTGCTCACTCTTCTTTGTAGAACTGCTCAAGTTGAGTTAAATTTGATGGTGACCTTTTGTGGACTGTTGACCTCAAGTCATTCCACAGATTTTAATGGCAACTTGCTGGCAGAGGACAGCAGATTTTCCTCAAATGTTTGATGGTATTTCGCCCATCCATTTTCGATCTATCCTGACATGTACTCCAGTCCACAGAGAAACAGGATATTATCACCTCCAAGCTTTACTGTAGGAATGGTGTTACTTGGATTGCGATCTGTTTTGGACTTTTGCCAGACATTTCATCATTTGTTGTTGTGATCAAATAATTAAATTCATCTGACCACCTGCGTTTTTGCAAAGCTCAATCATGACAGCATGTGGCCATTTTTGAGGAATAGCTTTTTTTCTTGCAACCCTCCCATATAAATAATGGAGAATTTGTGTATTTTTGTCACTTTGTCATCCACTTTGTCATAAACTACTGCAACTGCTTCAGAGTTGCTGTTGGCCTCTTGGTAGACCCGTTTCCTTCTGGCTCTTTCATCCAGTTTTGTAGCCACATCCAGATCCAGGGATGGTCGGTGTTGTATCAAATACATTATTTTTTTAATAAAAGACTTCATTGTGCCTCTAGGCAGTGTCAAAGCCTTTGAATATATATATATATATATATATATATATTATATATATATATATATATATATATATATATTTTTGTATCCATCTCCTGACTGGTGCCTGTGCACAACTTTATCCCATAAATGTTTTGATAGTGCCTTGCAACCCATAGCTGATTGTTGATGTGATTATTTTATAGTAGGGTGATTATTTTCTGTACCCACTGTATGTGGGTACAGAACATATAAAACTTTACAGTGTTCATTATAAAAAACGACTATTATATCATCATTAATAAACAGTAAAAAAAAAAAAAAAGATCCAGTTTCACATGTAACTAAGTCGCAATATGGTTTATTTGCATTCATATGCTCATACACAGATCAGTCACTGTGAATTAAATAACATTGATTAACAATTATATTCCGGTCAACTGGAAACAAGACCATGGGCATCCAAGGCTCATTTATTCATTTGAGGAGCAAATACTAGCCTGTCTGGTCCAATGCCACAGAAAAAAAAACAATGCAAAATAAACCTATGAATTTAAGTTTTATAACGTATTTTTTAAATAGGGTTATAATTATTTCCATTATTCTATTGTATTATATAATTATGGATAGTACTACTACTTTCTTTTTGTTTTAAAATGGTCAGTTACCAGGTATAATGTCTATATGAACTGCATTTCTCTGCATGCTACTACTTCATCATGGTAATAAACAAAGAAAAGCAATAAACAAAAAAAGTACCTGAAACAATATGAGCTGTAACAGAGATTGGGGGTGATGGAGAAAGGCCTGGAGAACACAAAAGGAAAAGTATAATTATCACTGTTAAGGCAGCCTAAAAAGGTACATTACTATGAAGACACACTGCAGTTAAACATGACGATGAAAACCACAGAATCGAAAAAGCTACTCACCTGGAGCTGTAGCATAGCCCTTAACAGGTGTTTTACTGCCGTCACTGCCCTGAGGGAGACCTGTTGAAGGCTTGGTTCCAGGTGGCCCTGCTTCTCCAGACTCTAAAACTGGAACGTCTTTCTTTGTGAGAATATTAGAGTTCTCCATACCAGATAGAGCACCTGGACCAAGAGTGGGGAAAGACAGGAGGAGCAATAAAATTAGGAGAAAACAAGCAGTGAACTGTAATGGCAGTAATGATGGAGTTAACAGAAGTGACCGGGACAAGAGTCTGTTCATTTCCAATGGATCATGGCTCCAATCACAGACTATGCTTTTGCACAGTTTCTCTATATCACGAATGTACAGTAGAAAATTGATGTTTTCTGGCCATTTTTACCAAACATCTTTCACAAACTAATAGTTTCATTGTCTATACCACTTTATCCTGTATTCAGGGTCGCGGGGGGCCTGGACCCTATCCCAGTAGACTTAGGGCACAAGGTGGGGCACACCCTGGACATGGTGCCAATCAATCAAGAGGGAGTACACCGACCAATCACAGGGAGAACATGCAAACTCCATGCATACCAAGACGAAAATCGAACCTGGCCAGGTATTGAACCCAGACCCTGAAGGTGCAAGGCAACAGTGCTAACCAATACACCACCATGCCATCTCATACTAATAGTAAAAGAAAAGAAAAAAAAAACTAATGTTACTATCCACAAAATTCATGAAGATGATTGGACATTTCCTGGGTCTTATTGTAAATTCAATATATTTAAAATCTATTATTTCTATTAATATAAAAAAAAATGTATTGTAATGCAAGTACTGTATAATGTGTCAAAATAGCTACAATATTTAACTGCTTTTGTGATCTTTATTTTTCTTTTAAGTGTGCATTGGCTTACCCTGGATCGATCGATCGATAGATTGATAGATATATAGATGCACACACAATACATCTCTTATGGTCTACTGCTCTTGATTATGTTTTAAAATGAACCATGGCGAAATATTCAGTATTTGGAAACCAACATATTGTAACTCCCTTGTTACAAGCCACAAAAACCCCTAACCCTTACCCTGTTTTTTCCCCAGAATTCAAGAAACCTAAAACACATGTTCTGTTTTCCTTGCTGCCATACTTTAACAATACAGCTAAGAACTCCATGCATACACATAAAACTTAAACATATAAACCTTAACTTTAACAACCACAAGAATATTTTGATGGTTTTTGTTGTTGCTGTAATAATTACAACTTATAATATAATATATATTTATTTTTAGTTATTTTAAGTTAGGACCTGCCAAAAGTCTCAAAATTCTCAGATATTCCTACTTTTGTGTGTACTGTATATTTGGTTCCCACAATATATAAAAGCATGGCCTTCCACACAAAAGCCTGGGTGTTTTCTAACCGCAATATTGAAAACGCTGCCATGTGATGATGATGATGATGATGTACACTGCTGCTTGCTTTTCGGGCAACACTTACTATGATATAAGACCAAGTCAAACAAATGACTACATTTCTGCCTTTTTTATGGTTAGTCTCTATATTACCTCTCTAGGGGCTATGACTATACATTTGGCCTGGCTATAATGTGAGAGGTAAGAAGAAGGAGAGACGCAGAGAAATTAAGTGAAGTAGTTTGAAAAGTAACTTTGCATTTTTGTTCCTCCATGATGACAATATTCGAGGCACACAGCTGGACTGAATTATCTCCGGGAACTTGAACACAAATAAAACATAAAAAAGTCTCTTCCCTCTTTGACCCCCCTTTTGTCTAAAGCAATATATACGATACTGTAGGTAAATATGTTTCTTATGTTACTACTAAGCAGATGTGGTTTAAGGGCCCTGTCTGTCTCTCAATCTCCTGTCGCAATCTCTGTCTGCTGTTCTTGTCACCAGGGTTGTAAAACTAAAATGATTTACTATATCCTTCCTGCCAGCTTGAACCATTTTCCTCTGACCTCTCTTATCAACAATGCATTTCCACCCACAGAACTGTCGCCCAATTTTTTATTTTGTTTTGTTTTCACGCCAGGTTAATTCTATGTAAACTCTAGAGACTATTCCCAGGAGGTCAGCAGTTTCTGAAATACTCGAACCATACTCCAACTGAAATACTCAAACCAGCTCATCTGGCACATGTTTTAATGGCTTGTCCACTGGCTCAGAGTATCTCAGAAATGCAGGCCTTGTGGAGTGTTACAATTAAGCAATGGTTAGCACTCATCAAAAGTAGCCTGACTTGTAGGAAATAGGAAATGCAACATACGCTATATGGACAAAAGTATTTGGCCAAACCTGTTAATTATTGAATTCAGGTGTTGTAATCAGGCCCCTTCCCAGTGAAGAGCAATCTTAATGGTTCAGCATACCAAAGCATCTTGAACAATGCTATGCGTCCAACTCTGTGCCAACAGTCTGGGGAAGTCCATTTTCTATTCCAACAATACGGTGTCCCAGTGCACACAGCAAGGACTATAAAGACATGGTGTGATGAGGTCGGTGTGGAAGAATTTGACTGGCCCAGAGACAGAGCTCTGACCTCAACCCCATCGAGCACCTTTGGGATGAGCTGGAATGGAGATTGCAAGTCAGGCCTTCTCATCCAGCATCAGTGCCTGACCTCGTAAATGCTCTACAGCATGAATGGGAACGAATTCCCAACACTCCAAAATCTTGTGGAAAGCCTTCTAAGAAGTGTGGAAGCTGTTTTAGCTGCAAAAGGGAGACCAACTCCATATTGAAGTATATGTATTTGGATCCAATGTCATTGCAGGTTTGGCCAAATAGTGCTTGCTTTTATAGTATAGTATATATAGCTTTTTTTATATAGCCATATAGTGTATAAAGTCCTATTGGGACATGAATCATGGATCGCCATGCTCAGTCTATGAACAGAAAGAAGAAGAGCAGCAAACGGACAGCTAATGAATGTGTTGCTAAATTGCACAATTTGTTAAAAACAAAAAACAAAACAATAATTAATTTTAAAATATATTTTTTATTATAAATTATAATTAATTAATATAATTAATTAAAAATTAAGATAAAAAGATTTGATCATTCCAAAATAGACCTGCTGAATGTCACTCGGTTGAACAAAGCTACATCTATAACCAAAAATATATATATTTTAAATATTTTAAGAATATTAATACTGATGCTACCTTAAACAATGAGTCCATTCGGCACTTTAAATGCCATTGTACATATCTGACCACCATAAATATGCAATGTGAATGAACGCACACATTCCGGTATTAGGCTGGACAGAGGCATTCAAGATTGGAAAATGAAATGTCTTACACGCTTTGTCTTTCTCACAAGCTTATATCAGGGCAACACTGATAAGTTAACTATCATTTCCTTGAAAATGGAATCCAGTAATCAGGTGACTGCAGTACTTTAGATAAAAGGTCTATAAATATGCAGGTGAGAGAGGATGAAGCGGACAGGACAGAAGAAACACTGCAGTCAGGATTTACAGGTCACTTAGGATCCTGGAAAGACCACAGTCATTATACAATTTCCAGGACTAAGCTTATGAATAAGAGAATCTGGCCGAGCGCCAACGCTTCATTTGTTACAAATCCGCAAACGGATAGTTTACACTTGTTAGTGATTACTAACTGTGGAGTTATGCAAATTAGATAGGGTACAATGAGCTATTAAATTTGTTCGAATAAAATCTGTGATTAGGTAACTAAGAGTGAAGTAATTATCTCTAAATGGAAAGGAAACCACAAACGATCCCTAATGCTTCACCATGGTGGAGTGTTTCCGAGATATCGTTAGCTTTTATGTTTTGAAATGCCCACTGGCTAATCCTTACTGTTTTTATAATACAGGTTAAATCGGTAGCAGATTTTTTTCTCTCACACACTCTCAAGCTCTCCTTCACAAAAAAGGGTCATTTTTGGTTCTGCTCTGGGCCTCATCTTGTTAAAGCGGGCAACATGTGCGTTTCATCAGAGTGCACAGTAAATGAACTACCCACGTTATAAGTCCACATGTACTCCTGTTTTTCCCATCTTTCCTTATTTCACCCTTTTTTCAAGATACTTCAAATGAAGGCTTAATAAGCTAAATAGTACCAGAAGAAAATCCTTTGTTAAGAATGTCCTTACGAATCAGTATGAGAACATTTTGTTCCCACAAAGGGTAAAATACCTTCTCACAAGCGCACAGAATGATGCACAGAGAACCCCAAGGAAAAATCATCCTCCAAACAGTAACTTATAGGGGGAGATTCATAAACAGCATCTAAGCATTACTTCCAGGTGGTGCACAGCTGCACTGCTGTTTAGGATCTTACGTGTATAGTGAGAGTTGCAGAGCTCAATTATTAGGACTTAAATCATTTTAAATTGATTTACGGCTAATAATATGAGATTTACAGTATTTTACTATACAGGGAAGAAGTATCGATAGTCAGTGTTTTGTAACACTCAATCAGTTTGCCGTCGCAGGAACGTCATCAGGATAAGGGAATTTCTCTAAAACGATAAGCTGCATTTATTGTCGTTTTATTAGTTTTCATTTCTTTTAACATTCATTTAATGAATCTAATGCTTTTAAGTATATTCCACAATGCAGCTTTTTCATACTGTATGTTCCACATCAATAATCGTAACCATTAATTATTCTTAAAAAGCATAATGTGTCATTCATTAATACATTAAACATTTGGAATTCATGACAAATTGCTGTGGTATAACAGAAGCAATGCACTTATGGGGATACTATAATAAGAAATTTATCAGCTTTGGAGCAGATTGAGCAACATCACAATTATGTATTTTCCTATAACAACACAGTCTATTGTGTTTTACTCCCTTTTGTTGGGTTAATTTCCCCATATACCAATCGTTTCATGCATACCTGTATATTGGGGCGTGCTGGCGGCTCCCTGCGACTTGCCCACTGTGGCCTGTGAATTTTCTCTCAATATGGTGATGTCTGCAGAGTGAGTAAGGACAGTGCTGTTGAGCTTTTTTACACAGTTCCAGAGGCCGCTGACATGTTTGTTGAGTCCATCTTTAATTCTCTTAAGACTGTCTGACATTGGCTCCAATCTGCCACAAACCCTTTCGACATTAGCCACTCGTCCGTCCATCCCAGACAACATCTCTTCTATTTTGTTGGCTGACTCTTGGTTCCGCCCACAAGCTTCCTCCAGTTCACCTAGTTTGTTATTAAGGCCATTCATTTGACTTTGATGGCTTATGGACTCGTTGAGAATTCGTATTAAGCTCTCCAACTGTGTAACCTGATGCATGACAGTATGCACCTCACCCTTCAGGCTCTGCGTCTGTTTTTCCACCTCTAATATATTTTGGCTATCTGTTGGTATGGTGTGCAACTGCATGTCTGTGAAGACCTGCAGAGCCGCACTGATCTTGCTCTCCAGCGTTTTATTCTGCGCCTCCCATTCCTTTGCCCAATCACTTCTTAGCTTTTCCTCAAGTCCAAGGCAGTGCTTTTCTGCAATCTGTTCTGCTAGGCTAAACCTTGCGCTCAGCACCTCCTCTAAATCCTTCTGTTCCTTATTTGTTGCATTTACAGCACTTGCCAAGCTTTGATGTACTTTCTTCAGGCTCTGGAGCTCAACTTGAAACTCTGCAACCTCCAGTTGTTTATAAGTGCTGTTTGAAACATGGTGCCTCAGGTCCTGGATTTCCTGACGCAAGTCAGCCTCTTTAGATTCCAGGAGCTCATTTAGACTTAGGTAGGAGGCCTCTTGTTCCTCACACTGCTCTTTGAATAACTCCACTTTGTAGTCACAAGAATTCTTCAAATCAGCCATCTTAATGTCCATTCCTTCCAGAAGCTCCTCACGTAGAGCTTGAAGTTTTTCATCAATATAAGCCTGGCACGGGCACTCGGTGGCCAGTGTAGAGGAAGGAAGTGGAACTGGGGCACCACTGGCGACCTCATTTAGCCGGTTCACCTGGATTTCAATCTCCTGGAGCTTAGACTCCATGCCTTGAATGGTGTTGCTGTTGCTATTGATTGTGTTGGAAAGATGGGTAACCTGATTCTGAAGTTCAACAGGGACTGGAGAAATTGTCAGTTCTGGTGGGAGAACAAAGCTCTCAGTTCCTCCACTCACTGCATGCTGTGGTTGTTGAACATGGCCGAGTAGATTCAGGATTATCTTGCTCGCGTCTTCTTGCAGATCTAGACGCAATTTAGCATTGGCAGTAGTAATGGCAGCCTGCATGTGAAGGACTGTTTGAGAAAGATTCTGTACTTGCTGTTCTAACTCTCGAACTCGACGACTATCATGTTGACCACTGGTTTGTCCTCCTTCCGAAGGTTTCATCCAAGGATGGGGACCAGAAGAAACACCTGGTCCTACGGGAGAAAATAGAAAGCACATGAACACCATTAAACATATTACTATCTCCATCCCACAGTTAGTGTGTTATAAAAGATTAAAATAAATGAAACTAAAACATGTTAACTGCTCGTACAGGTGGGATCAAAATTAATCGGTCCTTCCCACATTCCCGACTTTCCTGAACAGTTACGATATTCAGGGTTGTAGTAAATTAGTTTTTTTTTAATTATCATTATTTGTTATGATATTAATAAGATTGTAGTAAATTCTAGGAATATTAAAAGAGAACTTTGACAGAGTTTGGCACTTGTCGCTGTGGTCTAAAGAGAAAGCACAGGCATCATAAAAACATTTGGGCATGCATGAAAATTTTTGCTTAAAAACATCACAGCAGTTCCTAAGTTATTTGCGAGCGGACTATAGCCATTCTTCAGGACTTAGTAGGTGGGACAAGATTTCCTATTACTTAACTATGAATCCTTCGAGATTTATTACTGTTTAAACACACAAATAGTCAAGCATTGACAAGAACAGTCTGAGAACAGTTAAGGTCCTGCTACAAACTGCTAAAACAGCACTAGCGATCACAGTGATTCCCAGCCAATACAGTGTTAGGGAACTAGTCTAGGGGGGCTGCACTTCTAATTGACATGTAGTTCACTATACATTTGGTGGAAGAAGGCTTTATTCCCATAAATAATGTTGTGGTCTTGAATAGGGAGGATGAAGCGATTAAAGGTATGGCCATAGACTGTTTGTAAATGCTTTTTATTTCACTATAATTTTTTCACTAGCTTTTCAGGATTTAAATTGTAATAAGAAAAATTTTCATAAGGAATCACGCTAAACAGGGGCATTTGGGTCACTATTAGCTGGTGAGCCGACAGGCCATGAATAAAAAACTCTTAAATAGGAATCAGAAACTCTTAAGGAGGACACAGAAGCAGTTCAAGTGATGATCATTCATGTCATAGGGTTGTGCATAGGTTTGCTTATTTAGCTTAATTTGCATGTTTTTGGAATTTGGGGGGAAATGGGAGCACCCAGAGCAAACCCACCAGGGGTACAGGGAGAACATGCAAACTCCATGCACACAGACCAGAGGTGGGAATTGAACACAGTGGAGTCAAAAATACATTGTAAGCTGATTTGTGAGTACATTGTAACATCGTATGGCTAATGAATCCAGTCCTGACCTACCGTTGACCTTCTCTTGTGTTGGGTGGACAGGTGGGAGACTTGGTTGTGGTTTCGGGAGAACTTGAAAAGGTGGTTGAGCACCCTTGAGCTCCATGCAGTCATAACCACGGTAACCTGGACAACACCTCCACTCCAGCTCAGTCACCTGCTTGTAGCCCACCTTGTATGTTGGTCTTCTCTGAACGCGGGATCTAAATACACAAGTATCAGTTAAGTTACGACCAACTAGTCACACCGTGATATGGACTGTACAAGACACTACATGCTGTATTACCTCGTACACGGCAATCTAGAAATATTAATGTGACTCAGATGTAGAGTACAGTAGATACAACAGTATGCCTGTTCACTGTAAATCCTAACATTCCAAAACCCCACAGTGGATAATTATAAAAGTTTTTAGCCATTGGAGGATTATAAACTGCACCTGATCTGCTGTGATGCACATGATCGCTCTGTCTGTATAGACATTCATGAGCCCTTATGCTTAACATACACAAATGAAAATGCTCAAGAAGGAACAGTGCATGACAGCCAACATGGCACATAATTCATTCTGGTTTAATTCAAGTCTGACACACATCTGGAGAGCAGCTTTCAAGGCAGGGGGCAGTTATTTGTGTGTGCATGTGTGTGTGTGTGCATGTGTGTGTGTGTGTGAGAGAGAGAGAGAGAGAGAGAGAGAGAGAGAGAGTGTGTGAGTGAGTGAGTGAGTGAGTGAGTGAGTGAGTGAGTGAGTGAGTGAGTGAGTGTGTGTGTGTGTGTGTGTGTGTGTGTGTGTGTGTGTGTGTGTGTGTGTGTGTGTGAGTGAGTGAGTGAGTGAGTGAGAGAGAGAGAGAGAGAGAATAAATGAGCTCACACACAGCACTTGTAAAACGAATGCCAGAAGTGAACTGTAAAACTCACAGAGGACAAGTACTTTGCGGATGCCTTACATAAGTGCTTCCTATTATTTTCCATCTCCAGGACCATTTAACCAATCAGGTTTGACTAAGATCTCCACCCAGATTTTCCTTGTTTTTTTTTTTTGTTTGTTTTTTTACCTTCATTTGAGATCACAGTCATTTGAAACATAACCTTTTATCAGTTCACATAACTACAGTATGCTGACACAGTTAGCTTCCATTATTACTGTTAATGTTTTTTCCACGTTTTTTTTTTTTTTGTCTATTGACAATGCAATTTTTGGCACTTACTTGGCACGTCCCTTGACTTCAGCATAAAACTGGCTGCTTTATTCTTTACACCTACTGTACAGTGTCCTCTTAATATTGTCAAAAATACCTCTTAAAGACATTGTATGTAAAGAGTAATCAATATGAAAGCTCTTGCTATGTTTTATGTTCTTGCTGTGTTGTCTATCCCTAAAGGAATGACCTCCCCTGACCTCATTTTAGGTCATTTCCTTCAATGGAAATGATGGGATCTGTGTTATGTAGGCAAAGACATTTAATAGGTGAAAAGTCTGTTTCTGTCTTTTGTTATCTGGTGTGTGGTAGAAAGTGTGTCTTTGGAAGAAATATGGGGATGAAACAGTGAGGAATTTTTTGTTACTCAAATTTGGACAATTTTCCAACTTACCTGAAATTAGTAGATCAAATGTGGTCTGATCCTTTAGATCCTTTAGAAGACCGGTTTAGCTAAAACATCATTTAAATCTGTTCCACCAAACATGTTTTTTTGTCTTCTAAGCATGTGCATTGAATTCTGATGCAACGTCATGCAGTCTTTATAGTGATATAGGTTAGGACCAAGATTATTAAAGTGTGGTTCAGGGACTTCTTTGGCAATTCCATTTTTAAATTCACTATATGTATTTTAAGTTCATATTTTTCTAATATTATCGAGTGGGTCACTTTAAAGGGTTCAATCCAAACCTCAATAACAGATAAAACATTTGTAACAAAATACGATCCTGAGACACCACTGTCTTCATATAACACCATTACATTTTCTCCCAATTAAATTGTATGTATATTCTTTTAACATCCATAAGTGGTGGGTATTACACTTTTGTTTACCTGTTCGAAGACATTGGTCAAGCCATAATGTTGAAAACATTAACATTATTACCACCTACTGTAGGTTTTGGGTTGCTCTTGATGGCTCTGCAAGGCTTGCCCCCTGGGCGTGGACATTGGCAGCAGATCCTTTGTGTGCTGTGTTGTTGTGCAGACGGAAGCCTCCATGGATCGGACTTGTTTGTCCTGTGCATCCCATGGGTGATCAATCAGATTGGGATCTGGACAGTTTGGAGGCCGGTTTGATGGCATTGGGATCTTTCTATGGTGTTATAGTGCACTGGGTGTTCTGTTGCCTTTCTATCATAGCCATTATCGACATTTTATTGGGATCATACTGGACAGGCTGGTCTTTGGTCCCTGAGAGCATTGGTGAGCCTTGAGTGCCCATGATTCTGCCACTACTTTCATTACAGCATGTGGCAGATGGTTGAACATACTGTAAGTACTTTGAAGTCTTCATCAATAGATCATTTTTCTTAAACTGGCTTTTTTGGTGTTAATACAAATACCTAAGAAACAGACTTCCATAGACTTCACTAAAAGATTGCCAGTGACTCAGCTGTACAGATATCCAGAGGACGTTCGTTCTACCACCTACGTGCTACAACAGGAAACAGTCTAGAAGTATGTCTTCCTCAATCACCGAGAGATGACGAGACCAGTCGAGCAGTGCTGGAGGATAGGAGGGAATATGGGGCGGTGCGTGGTGTGATAACCGCTTTGAGCCAACTGGGTGCTGGGCTGTGTTTGGCTTTGTAGGCAAGCAGCAGGATTTTGAATCTGATGTGGGCCAGCTACAGGAAGCCAGTGGAGGGAGTGGAGTAGTGGGGTACTAGTTATAATTGATAAACAATGTTCTGTTACGTGATGTTTATGTTACAGTAAACTGGAGCTGATCGGTGTACACAAAAGCTGTGAAAAGTAAATACAATTCACAAAACACTGGCGTTTGGATCAGAGGAAGTTTATAGAAGATTCTGTGAGTAAAATGTCAACAAAAAAAAAAAAGACCTACATAGCTCAGATGAATAGTCAAAATATTATACAACCGATAAAAGGGCCCCAGTCTGTCAAGCATTTTAGTGCCCATTTTTAGGTATTGTATGAGGATTGTATAGGGAGAAAGATTTATACCAAAATGGTTGTGGTTCTATTCAGTTCGAACAATCCTTCATTTTGTAATTCCCACTAGCAAAGTCAATTTCTTAACAGGCTAGACTTTTCAAAATTGTTGGTTCAACATGACTGATATCACAATAAAAAGCTAAAACTATACTAGGATTTACAATTATTTATTAAAAAAAATATAATATATATATATATATATATATATATATATATATATATATATATATATATATTCTATAAAGAATGTAATGTACATGATGGCCAATAGGTATTTGAAAGCTTTAATATGCACATAGCAGGTTAACAAAAGAAAATCCAATGTACTGTAAGCAACTTTAAACAGCTAAGAACTTAATGTAATATCTTTATATAAAGAACAATTTCGCCATGCATGTCATTGAGTCAGAGCAAATGTACTGCAAATTAGATTTCTTCACAGATTATTGCTCTATCCAAAATTATACAAATCATTTAAATCAGATTTACTCTTCACAGTAGACAGAGATATGACTAACAATTGTAAACCAGTAAGAACAGACCACTTCTTCTAAAGCTGCATGAATTCAGAGTAAAGCATCAGCCAGGACAAACCTCTGGCCTTTTCATTACTTGGGAACCCAGATGGCCAATAAAACTGTGTGTACCTACGCGTATGTTCTAGGAGAACTTACATTCCAGTTTGAGCACAATGGGGCTGATGTTCAGGACAGGGTGCATTGTCGAACTCCACCGTTTCGGTCACTGCCAGCACAGCGCACGTCACGTTCTTGTGCACTACAAAGGCACACCAGTTTCTGTGCGACAACATGCATAAAAAAACAGGTGAGAAATTATTCAATAATGGAATCATGTTCTCATCTGAGCATCAAAGGTAAGTAAAAAAAAAAGCTTACAAAATGAATCAAGCTCAACTGAGTGATGTGGGATAATCCAACAGTAATACCTATCCAGCAAAATAAAAAAGTACAAACGGGCGTTCAAGTCAAACCAGGACCTGTGATGAAATTTCTCGTGAATGAAAGCGATTGACCTTTACAAAAAATATCAAGCATTCGAATGGTGCAAATGTTTTAAAGAAGGTTGTATGTCTGTGAAGCACAATTCTCCCTGAGCCCACTGCAGTCATGTGAGCCCTGTGCACACACAACTTGGTTAATGCCTGATCCTTGAAAATTGACAGATAACTTGTCACCAGCTTGTGGAAAAAGTGAAAAAGATGCACCTGCATATTTCCACATGTTTGGGCCATTAAAGGAGTTCCTGGGAGGCCGGCTTTTCAGGCATAAAGCATGGCTTCGGCGCACTGAGAAAACGTCCTACCTTGATGGTATCCAAGCGCTAGTGAAATGCTGAGATAAGTGCATTAGTGTAGCAGGGTATTCTATAGAGCAATAAAGGAAGTTGTCACTCTTATGGCTGTGTTCTGTTAATATGCATAAACAAAAAATCCTGGTTTGTCTCGAACGCTCCTTGCATTGTCTTCTCATAGCTAAATATAATAAACAGTGTCCATGCTGTACCACAGTAAACTATATTGATATAGTTTATCCATGAAATGTAGTAAAGCAATTTGTTTATACTGTACACACTGCAGGCAATTTGGGAATGGCAATTAACCAAATTTTCTTGTCTTTGGACATTAGGAGGAAACGCACCAAGCACGACGAGAACATACACGCACATAAGAGGCGGGAATCGAACCCGGACCGTAGAGATGCAAGGTGACAGTGCTAACCACTAAGCCACCATGCCACCACTTTGAGGTCTATTTGAGATGTAAATGTATGAAAGCATGTATTAAAAGGTAGATATGACACACCCTTGGTGATATTTTCTAATAGTAGCATTAACATCTTTTAACACTTCTTGCTAGGTAAAGTTAAAAGCTTCATGCACTATGGAAAGAGAAGACACTCACTTGCTGCGCTGTTTCTGGATCGAGCTGGAGTACGGGGCACCTTGGAATAAACTGTACATCGGCGGAGTCCCAAAGCTTAATGAAAAAGTCAGGATGAAAACAGCTGCAGAAGGCAGCATGTTGCACACACATGCACACTTCATCGTAATGCAGTTATGCTGATATGAGAGGAAACTACAGGCTGATGGTGGTGTGTGAGGCTGAGTAGTGTTCTCTCTCTCTCCGCATGTGAATAAGTGTGTGTGTGTGTGAGTGAGTGGTACAGATGTTAAGCTCCCCGCCCCTGTACTACTATAGCTTTGGGAACACACCCACCCACACACACACACACACACACACACACACACACACACACACACACACAGAGCTACTCTCCAGCTCCTTTGACCTCCAATTCTCCCCTACAATCAGCCCCCCCAAAAAGTCTTTTTTTTTTTTTTTTTTTAAAAACCCAGACTTGGTTAATTAGTTTAATCACTCTGTAGCCATAAAGTATTTCTTTATGCACATGCATGTGAATTGCCACATCTTAAAGCTCAGCATTGGATAGGAAACCCACAAAAGCATCCTGTTTATTTCTAGTTTTTCCAAAGTGACAATCAGGAGCCCCACTGATGACATCCCTTTTTCGGGAAAAACACAAAAGTGGCCAGGACTCATTAACACATGGGGGTGAAATCATTAAGTCATGGGAACGTGATAATTACAGTAAGTCAAGATCAGAGCTGAATATAAGGTGTTGCGCCCACACACAGAGGATACTGGGAATATTATATTCTACACAAATTGTGAATATATATTATACTAACTGTTGTTGACGTGAAAAGAGTTTGTAGAAATAGTTAAAAAAGTTCAAGTAAAAAAAAAAAAAAAAGCTGATCAGCTTTAATGTCATGATATTATTAATTATTATATTTCAGATATATTGAGATATTATTATGTCCGCCTGTGTTTCTGTACGGCAGAACTCTATTTTTATTGGTGGTCAGCCAAATACACTCCCTGTTCAGTAATCAGAGAGTGAATCACAGATAAGAAATCGAAAAAAAGGACATCGGATAAAGATTTTTATCCAAAAAGGAGTTTTGTCCAAAAAGTACTCCAGCGCGCTAAAATTCTCTTATACTGCACCACTTCAGCTGTTCTTTCAGCAGAGAAAATATGTACTAATCCCAGAATTTATTATTTTATTTTTTAGATTTTTTTATTAATTAATATCAGTTTAGCTTTTCTAATTAATATCTATTGGTGTAGGTGTTTGTTTACATTGACTAAACAATGTAACAAGTAGCTAATTATTATCTTATTTTAAAATGGATTATTAAATCTGGCACATAACTGGTCATAACATCACTTTTCTTTACCATTTTGATTTCACTATACTCATTAAATTCTGTCCAGCAGTTGATTTTATTTTATTTATGGTGCAGGTTTAACTTCAGGCAAATAGCTACATTTCATTAAATTCTGTCTAGCCAGTTTTGCGTGATGCTGTGACAAAATCTAACAGGACACACAAAGGGGCAGATAGACAGACAGTAATGTTTCTGATTAGAGATGGGGGAGGGGTATCGATTCTGTTATGTATCTCAGTTCTTTAGTAAAGCAATACATACATCACCAAACTGACCACATTTTTTTTTATTAGTGACTTTTTATTTTTATATGTTTAAGGTAAATTCTTGCAGTTCCGCTATAAACCTACAGATGGTCAACTTGGCAGGAAGTGTACTGTCCTGTATGGCAGGAGCAAAGTACTTGTAATTGTAGAATTGTAACAAAATCTGATTTTTTTTTTTTTTTTTTAATGTATAAAACTGCAAAACAAATCGAATCAGCAGGTAGGTATCGTGATAATATTGCAACTGGGCATTCCCTGGTGATACCCATACCATACTGTATAAGTATATTATAATATTCCCACACATACACACACTGTATTATAATATATAATTACATTGGTCATACATATATTATATATTGTGTATTTGGCCAAGCTTGAGGTAACATATAGGCTTTGTTTCATCACAATCAACCATTTTTGGAATGCAATTAAATTCCATGCCAACAAAGTTGCGAGCACATCTACTGTAATGTGCATGATAATGCAAACTGACCACATCTGCTATTTTCTCAATATGAACAGTATGCTACAAACATGTGTTTTGAGTGGCATGCATGCTTCATTTAGGTATTTGGCAGACACCCTTATCCAGAGCAACTGCCTTGCTCAAGGGGCCAACAGTGGCAACTTAGTGATTGTGGGGTTTGAACCTGGGATCTTCCAAACCACAGTCCAATGCTTTAACCACCAAGTAGCTACCCCTCAACCCCTTGAAGAGCAAAAGTGCATCACTGGGTAATGACAAGAATTCAAGAAGACCTTCAATGAGCTCAACCTCCAAAAATGTAGTAACCATTCAGCAGATTGTGCATGATGACCATCGGAGAACAATCCAGGTTGTTGCAGAGTTCGTCCCCAGGCTGCTGACCTAAGAGCTGAAGGAACATCACATCGAAGTGTGCCAAGAATTCCGTCAGCTTGCTGTAGATGACCTGTGCTTCCTGTCGATGATCATTAATAGTGACAAAACTTGGGTGTTTGACAAGGCAACAGTACGAGGCAGATCTGCATGCTCGTGCATCCAACATTCGCGGAATTGTGCATTGAGAATTCATCCCCAGGGGCCAGACCATCAATCAGTGAATTCTACAGCCATGTTTTAAGGCGTCTGAGGGAGGACATTTAGCGAAAGTAACCGGATCTGTGGTGGTGGGGAGTGACATGAACCAAATCCCAAACAATGTAGCGCTACATAACTAATCCAGGTAAATGCATTTCAAACTGACATGAAGTGCAAGTGGTACAACACTTTATTTTCAACTACAACGTAGCACGCTTAACCTAGGGAGGATAAAGCAATTTGAGGACTGGCCCTAGAATGTTTACTAATTTTTTTTTTTTCCTATATATGCTGAGATAGAGGATATGAAATATTGCACCTTCTGGATTTAAATGTTATCAAGGACAATTTTCATAAAAAGCTTACCAAAACAGGGGATCGAGCATGGTAACGGGAGTGAATGAAACGGGACTCCTTACATATGGTACATGGCCAAAATCCATGACCAATTCTAGGGGGATCAAAAGAAAGTGCAGTAGTTCTTGGCCCTTCATAGCAAATCATGAGGTATTATAGTTGTTTCAAAGTTAAATCATGAAAGTTTGTGACCGTTACGCATGAGTTTGGCACGGTTCATAGACTGATGTGTGATTCGTGAAATTTTATGGCTAATGTGTAGCTAATTGTTAGACATGTAAGGCATGTGATGTCAAAAACTAAAAACCTTTAAGAATTTACATTTGGAACAATTTGACACGCTCTAGTAAATAGTCCTCTGGAAGTTCTGGAAAAGGGGGAAAGACCCTTAAATTACATCATTCCCTCATGTTAGTGAGTCACGTCACGCATTAGTATCCTGTTCCCACACATTATGCTTACTAAGAAAGGAAATTCCCAGCAGGGCTCCATCATGAACACCCAAATACACCTGTTAATACTCAGCAAATGTGCTATAGTAAATGTGCTGAGCAAATCGACTATAAATCGATTCGATAAAGGTATAGAATCATTGCTGTCTCTACAAACATCCCCAAGTATGGCATAGAGTAGATCAACACAGATAGTGGAAAGAACTGAAATAAAGAATTAAATACTGTTTAAAAAACAACAACAACAAAAAAAACTGTTTGATCTATTAGAGCTAATGTGAAAATGTAACAGTAAGTAATGATGTCATTGCAGACTATTAAATGATTGATTCAAGTAATTAAATGATCATGTAAAAACATATATTTTGCTTTTTACTTCACATACAAAAACGTACAAAGGTCAGTGTGGACACGGTCCATAACAGAAGTTCCCTTTCTTTTTGAAATCAAAGAGAGTCAGTTTGAAATACAAAATATTTAGCAATAGTAGTTACTTTATATGAAAAAAAAAATAAAAAATAGAATTAATAAAAAAAAAACTCTAAAACTAAAAACAGTTTTTGAAGTCAGAAAAGAGACATGCTTCAATCTTTAACTATAATATAATTCACATTAAACTTTTTTGTTTGTTTGTTTCAACTCATCCATTTTACAGCAGTCAATATAGAAATTTAAACGTCCCTTCTTGGTCGGAGATGATTTTTAAGAATCTGTAAGAGAAAAAAGTATTAAAATGTGTTAAAATAATAGCATAATATTATTTCGCACAGAAAACAATTTAAAGCAGATTAAAACAAATCATTCTTAACAGAACATTAATATATACACACATACACACAGTAAATATAAAATCTGGCTATACAACACTCCTTAAAACATGCTCAGTGTTACAACTACTGTATTTATTTAATTGGCCATATGAGTACACATCAAAGTCTAATAACTAGGTACACACAGAAAGGCACAACAATCCACTACTCTCCAGCTTCAGCAGTGACTTCTCTACTCTACTATCTCACTTTCAGCCAAATGTGCTCTGTAATTAATTCCATGAGGACTGAATTTACCACCACATACTGTAGCTTACTTAGTACTAGGAAAAACACTGATTAACCAGTGCACATTCTGTACACACATGTCTTCTTTTGAAGCTCCAATGCACATTATCAGATTATTTTATAGACAAAAAGATACCTAGACTAACAACATACCCAATAGTCTTCGGGTTTTACGTCTAACCCTTTTTGCTGGAAGGGACTCGTCAAGCTCGTCCTGAAGGTTGCGTTTTAGTGAACCGGGAGAAGTCCGCACAGGAGTGCTGCCTGTAAAGAAGGCATGAGGTTTATCACACAAACATACATTCAAATGCTTCATCGTTTCTTTAATTTGTCGGTCAACTATTTTACTGCATGCCTACTTAAGAACATTAAACAGAAATGAACCAAGCAATTGTCATTTCTACTGTATACCTGCAGTCTCTAAAGGAAGCATACTGTACGTATACTGTACTACACAGACAACCGATACGTACACCACACTCCAAAAAAATCACATACATCCCCTTATCAACTCACAGAGTTTTTTCTCGATCTCTCTGAACTCCTTTTCTTGCTGTTGGAGCTCTTGCTGCGTCTGTTTCATCTTAGGACTCTGCAGATACTCCATGTGGTGGTCATAATCTGCCTTGACTTTTAATGCCTTCTGTGCTGCTATGGAGTACTGCAGCAGCAGCTCTGCACGCACACACGCACACGCACACACACACACACACACACACACACACACACACACGTTAATCAGTTCTGCTGGTTTATTAGGTCGTCTAAACATTCTCAAGCTTTGTCCAGAGCTTTTAAGCACTCCTCTGTTTTGATGATGTGATGGTCTACTTGCAGGACCATTTTGTCAGCCGGTATCTGATCATAAATTGACTAGCCTTAATTAAATTTTACTACAGCATACAGCTATTTACGATCAAAGCACGATGTTCAACTTGGCCAGTGAGACTGTAGAATATCTTTAAGCAGTCTGACTGCATTTACTGCTGCATTTCTTAAACCAGCTCATTACCTTGCAGAAAAGTTGCAAGCAGACGGTCAATGCAAAGTATGTATGCTGAGGAACCTCGGCATACAAATGCACTCAAATTTTCGCCTAAAGAATTTACATTTTTCAAGGCATTTTTATTGGCATACAAACAAACCACTAAATTGCGTGGATGTCCGTGAGCCGAGCTTGTTTGTATCTGGAAAACCAAACGAAGCAAGTTTACAAATTTTATTTTAAAAAATTAATAATAATAATAATAATAATAATAATAATAATCGGTCAACCCCTGACACCAGCGTTGCTTTTGGCATGCATTCAAAAGCTAAGTGATTTTTCACACGTTTTTTTGTTGGCAGATTGCTGCTGTGGGTGGTCTGGTCTATTTTTAACCCAAGCTTGGTGGCATGACTTCCTGTGAGGACTCTTGACAAGGAATGCTTTTGGCTTGGGTCATTTCTTGGGTCAAAGAAAAAGTGTGAAGATAAAGTTCAGCGATGTAGCTAATCAGAGCAGAATCATAGTGCTGTATTTCTAATCATAGTGCTATGCTATGGTACTGTGCAAGTTTGGTCAAGTTTCAAAAAAATGGTTGAGGAAGAGTTGCTGCAAATTTTTAATTTTTCCATAAAGAATATTAGGAAATTTAATAACTAGTTAACATCTGTGCTTCCTAATATAGGTTTTGTGGACTTAATAGATAGATGGATAGAAGAGAAGTGTGAGGTCGACAGATGATGGACGTTAACAACGAGAGAAGCCAATGCATTTAGGAGGGTACCACAAAAATTACTTTATTCTTGTTTTCCCAGACTTTATCCAAAAAGGTTGAAATAATGTAAAGAGGAAAGGAAATTTTAAGTCCTTTAAATATGTATATATAATTTGATGAACATTTTAGCCGTGCTCCTGTACAACTGATTTACAACCACATCTCAGTGGGAAAAGTACAATTTGTCAGACTGTTGAATTGTTGAATGATATGATCTCGCTGGTTTCCCTCATTTTGCCAATAGAAGCAGAAAAAGTTTAAATAT
Source organism: Clarias magur (assembly GCA_013621035.1). Taxonomy (NCBI): domain Eukaryota; kingdom Metazoa; phylum Chordata; class Actinopteri; order Siluriformes; family Clariidae; genus Clarias; species Clarias magur. The sequence goes on along the minus strand of QNUK01000307.1, from coordinate 478,598 downwards.
TTTAGATTGATGTAGCAAACCTGAGAATCCTGACTGTGCGAATTATATTACCACCACCCAGTTCAGTTACAAATAAGCTGTCACATACAGTGAGACAGGCCCTTTTTACTTTGGTTACTAAACTCTTGAAAATCATGATAAAATCACTGATGTCAAGTTTTTCATGTAGGATGTACATGGAGGTTGGCATCATTGGGGCCAATCTCAACCGCAATGCACTTCTGATGTACAGTACATTGCAGCAGGGGCAGGTTTTTTTAATCTGGAATACTTATGGCAGTCGCATAACTTTTAGGTGAATGAAATGTTGAGTTTTTTATTGAGACTGAATAGTCAGGTTTTTTTTAAGTACTCAACAGGTGTACCTAATAAGCTGACAACTCGGTATATATGTGATCAGTAGAAAAGATTTCACACACAGTATTTACTACTTAAACTGCCAAAGGGGCAACATTTCACAGTTCCAGGCTTCCCATGCTGTTCCTGAGCTCAGGTTACTGTCTGCGCAGCTTTTTCCCCCAAAAGTCTCAACCTTGTGCATGTTTCCTCTGGGTTCTCGGATTACCTCCACACTCCCAAAAACTGGTAGGTAGACTGGCCATGATTAATTCCCCCTAGGTGTGAATGTGCAAACGCACTACAACTGACTGGCCCATGTGTATTCCTGGCTCGGGTCAATGCTCCTGGGATAGACTCCAACTTCACCGCAAGCCTCACCATGATAAAGCAGCTACTTAAGAATGCTGGATGAACATTTCACCATGTGAGGGGTTTTCCTTCAGTGCCATATTTTTGGTCATTTATTGCTTAACAGGAGTGAAATATAGCACTGAAATAAAAAGAATGCAAGATGTTGGGTAATGATGCACATTCACAAACAATAAGCTTGAATTGAGTAAGACACTAGACAGACTTGAGCCAATACTGAGGCCATTAAGGGAGGAATATGATGCAAATAAAAATAAAAGTTAGGAAACTAAGGAACAATGTATTTCTAAAGTGGTTTCTTATGAGACCAGCTTCCACAGAAAAGGGGCAGGTGACCCAATGACACAAAGCAAGGCACACGCCAGTGACTGAACATGAGAGCTATGCGAGCAGTTAGTGTTACCCTTTTGTTTGCATGTGGTGTGATATTCTGGAGGCAGTGGTGCTCCAAACACGTGTCCTCTCAGCTTCTCTATTGGAGGAGCCTTGTTTTGTAAACCACCAAACTTCCCGTTGCTACGGATACGCTCTCCTTGCCGTGTCAACAGAGTAGGGCATTGCATCTTACTCTGTACAACCTGTCAATCATACACAACAAACAGAAAATACTGCATTTAAACCTGAACTAAGTTGAATTAAAACATTGAAAAAAAACTTTTCATGGTCTGAGAGACCTTCAGGTGGCTTTTGGGAAATCAAGCTGTAGAAACATCACAAGGACGATCAGTGGAAACAGAAACCACCTGAGCTCAATTTTGAGTGCCATGGCGAAGGCGGTGAATACTTACTGTATGTACGTGTGATCTTTTTTGTTTTTTATTTTTAATAAATATGCAAAGATTTAAAACAAACTTCTTTCTCGTCGCCATTATGAGGTATTGTTTGTACAATTTTGAGAAAAAAAAATAATTGAACCCATTTTGGAATAAGGCTGTAACAAAACAAAATGTGGAAAAAGTGATGCGCTGTGAATACTTTCCGGATGCACTGTATTTCTTCTAAAACTGGATTGTGGTAGTTTCCTCTGCCATGTGGAGGGTGTTGTTTTGGGAGCTTTTATTAAATAATGTTTTGGCTAAACTGTTTTACATTTTTCAATTATTCTTCCCTTTTATCAGGACATTCCTTATAGTGGCTATGCCCAGTGCTTGTGCAAGGACACTGATGTTTTCGTTCTTTTCGCAGATTGAAAATGGCTTGCTTTTCCCCCATAGACAGCTCTCTCATCATCATAGTCGTCTATCCTGCAGTTTTCACAGGTGAAACCCAAAGCTCAAACTAAAGTCATTCAGAGCTATTAGCTGTTTAAACATTTAACAGGGCACACCTGCGTGAAAAGAAGTTCTAAGTTGTTAGAAATATGTTCCAATTAGTGTTCTAATCTAGTTAGAAATTTTAATTGAGATCGATTTCTTTATTTATCTTCTGATAAAATTTTATAATAGTCGCTCCAAATTATTTTGTCCCCACTCCAGCATTAAAGCATGGCTCATCATGTTTCAAAAGGGCATACTCGAGCAAAAAAAAAGAAGAAAACAAACAAGCAAAAAAAGTGTTTGTGGTATGACATTTAAGGGCAGTAACAATCCTCTTACACACATGCACAAACACACACATAAAAATATGTACTTACCCCTTTGCGGTAATGGTTAGCAGAGTCCAAGTCGTCCACTAATATGGTGTCTCCAAGAAGATTGGAGAAGACTGTTGCAACAAACAAATTGTTAACAAAAGGGCAACCCCCATGATGATTATTTTGTCGTTTTGGTAACTATTGTATTTATTACTAATTTCAGAAGACACAAAAGGGAGTCTACATGTATAAACATAATTGTGAAACCCTTTTAATACCAAACATTTAAGCAAGCATCTGTAACTGCTGAAAAAGAGAGAGACCCCCAAAGAGTGGCAGAGATAAAACACACACAAATTTAGATTTACAGACAAAGAGCACATTGTACTGAGTGCAGAATCCAGACTCCGGGGACTCCTTCAGGGTAACACATACACAAGCAACATTTTGTAGTTACCAAGTTATTCCTGCTCTCCCCAGAACACAATCACCCCCAGCCATGAAAGCAATGATGGCAGCCCCCATGCTGCAGCTGTCATCTGGAAACAATCTGGGAGGGGAAGCGAGTCTCTTCACACAGCAGAACATAAGGCTGCGTAACACCACACGACAGAAAGCGCAACAGCTATGAAAACCCAACTCGGTAGGAATACCACAGCTACTAACCCATTCAAACCCATCACCTCTCCGGATGACTCGACAGGGAATTAATGATTCAGCGCTGACTTTTAAAATCTGTCCATCATTTATGGTTTTGCGGAGGCTGAAGAATTCATGAGCTTAGTCATATGTGTGCTTGTGTGTTACTCTGAGAACTCACCCTTGCTGCAGTTTTCTGCGTGCTCAGGGAAAATGAGCAGATCTCTGACAAACACTGGGTTTCCTAACGGACGGAACAAGCTTTGACCGTTCCTGATGTGGGGCAGCGGTCTAACAAAAAACAGACATGGAGTTAGTGACAGAGAAACATGGGGAAAAACTAGAAACTGAAAGCCAAGACTAATGTCTGACTACGTAAATCTCATTCACAGGGGCTTGCATGATGGAAGCGCCATAACCGAGTCTACAAATAAATGTCTACAGACTGAGGTGTATTTAACATTGTATTATATAATGATTACTCAGGTGTCAGCACTTTGTAACAGTATTTTTTTGCGAAAAAAAAAAAACAACCAAAAAAAAAACATCATAATCTTAAGGACGGAATTTAGAAGTTTCATTTACTCCTTAAAATATAAATCTGCTTTTTTTAATGTAAAAAAACAAAAAAATAAAAACACAAGGTGAGGTTGGAGGAGGTCTGTTTACAACAGTCAGAACATAATTGATAGCAGGAAGCAACTCGTCTTGCAAACGTTCCACAACATTAAATGCAATTATGCAACTATAACAAACCGCTGTGGTATGACAGAAAAAAAAAACACACTTCACCACATGCAGCTTGAAAATAATCAACTTCTTGGTAATTAATCATTAATTAATCTGTCACCGGAAAATCTGGGTTCAAATCGCCTGGCATGTACTCAAGTTTACCCTAAAATCAGGATAATTTCACAATTATATTCCCAATTATATTTGATGAATGACGCTCTAAATCTCTCTGTGGTACTTCGACATGCTTGATGATCACCTGCTGATCGGGAGAGACACCATCACACATACACACAATGAAGTGTTGGAATGTGCTCTTGTTTATTCATAGGAAAAAGATGTATACAAGTCCCAAGTCAAATGCCCTGAGCAAATACAAAGCATATACATGTCACGTATATCCACTACTACTTCAAAGAGCATGAGCTCTTCACATGTTCTATAGAAATCCTGAGAAATAAGAAGGAATGTGAACCTCCTTTTTGTTACATAAAAAATAATCACACTCTGACCAAAGAGATTTGTGAACATGACAGTCATGAGGTACAGAATTATTCTAAATTAATGCTTAGTTTTGGTTAACAAAAATATGGTGTTGGTTTTTAGTACAGCGGCACCGTGGCTCATTGGATAGCACTGACGCCTTGCACCTCCAGGGTCTGGGTTCGATTCCTAGCCAGGTTAAATTCCTGCCCGTGTGTGCATGGAGTTTGCATGTTCTCCCCGCGCTTGGGAGGTTTCCTCCGGGTACTCGGGTTTCCTCCCACAGTCCAAAGACATGCAGATTAGGATAACTGCCATTCCCAAAATCGCCCATAGTGTGTACGCATGTGTGTGTGCCCTGCGATGGACTGGTACCCTGTTCAAGGTGTTCCCACCATGTGCTCAATCTTTTTTTAGGCTTTTTCTCTGTATTAAGTAATGAACAGATCACAACTTGATGTTCAATTAAAACATAAATAAAATAAAACAAAAATTGAGGTGGTATATTTTTGAGATATTCATTCAACCTTGAAACAAAAAACATTTTTACTGTTATAACAAATCTTCTGCACTATTACATTATTATGTACTGCATTATCATGTAATTCAGATCATATAAAATCATGTCTAATGTACCAATTTAGTATAATTAGTACTCGTGTTCAAGTAAGTGATGCATGAGGAGCGTTTAGCATTAGCGTGGATGCAAGAGAAAACCTCCCACATAGAACAGACATTTTTGTAGACATACCTGTTATTTGGTTTCCAGAAAACTGTCTCTATCGGCATGACCTGCTGCCGTCCTTGTGTTTCATCGTAGATTTTTTTCGCTGCAACTGTTGTAACAGTAACCACACAGTCCATGTCACCAAGAAGATGCCAGGAAATGACTTTAGCTGCATTATCATCCTTCACCAGTGCTAGGTGTGCTACCTAAAAAACAAAACAAATAGTACAAATCAGTTTCTAAATCTGGTTAACAATATATATATTTGTTGACTCATGGCCACATGTGTATATATACACATACACGTGACCATGAGTGAACCACCTCGTCACACAAAACAACACATATTTAAAAAGACGCACCTTTCCTAAAACATCTTGGCTGCCTCTGAATGGATCAGGTATGGTACATTTTCGTCGAGGCTGATTCTTTATCCTCTCCAAATCTGCAGTCACCTGAGCAACCAAGCCTTCAACTGACGCCACCTAAACACAAGCAAAACTGGCTCATGTTTACAATTATGGAAAGCAAGTTATGGGAAGCTATGATCCATAACTTCATTACTACTGACTGATTCATTTCCATTAAACATGCTGTGGGAACATACAGTGAGGTCAATAAGTATTTGATCATCCTGTGATTTTGCAAGTTCTCTTACTTAAAAAGCATGGGGGGGGGGGGGGGGGGGGTCTCTCACAGTGCCTTTCTCTGTGTGTGTTTCTCTGTGTGCCTTTCCACTGTGAGAGACAGAATCTAAAAAGAAATATCCGGAAATCACAATGTATGATTTTTAAACAATTTATTTGTGAATTACTGTGTCAAATAAGTATTTGATCACTTGCTTATCAGCCAGATTTCCGACCCTCAAAGACCTGTTATTTTGCTTTTAAATAGTCCAGCAACACTCTGCTCATGATTCAAAATTAGTAGCACCTGTTTGCGGTCATAAAGACACCTGTGCACCCCACAATCAGCCAAAGTCTAAGTAGCAACATGGGCAAAACCAAAGAGCTGTCAAAGTACACAAGAGACAAAATCGTAGACCTTCACAAAGCTGGAAAAGGCTATGGGGCAATTGCCAAGCAACTTGGTGAAAAAAGAACAACTGTTGGAGCAATTGGCAAAAAATGGAACAGGCTAATGATGACTGTCAATGTCCCTCGGACTGGGGCCCCACGAAAGATCTCTACTCATGAGGTATCAATGATGCTAAGAATCTGACACAGTAATTCACTGGGATTTCCGGATTTTTCTTTTTAGATTCTGTCTCTTTCAGTGGAAATGCACCTATGGTGAAAATTGTAGACCCCTCCATGATACTTATTGATCTCACTGTAAATTATAGAACTAAGCTGATAATAATGATTTCAGTTTTTGAAGTCAGATCATAAAACTTTGAATAACAAACACATGAACAGATATTCCACGCTTTAAAATTAAACTAATAACAGATTTAGGCACAGCTTGACTATTTGTCTTAAATAAATATATTTTTATACACTTGTGTAAATTAAGAATAAGAAATCTTGTTTAAATACATCAGTTATTCTTGAAACATCAAGGCCATTTTTCTTCAGCTCATCTTTCAGCTGAGACTCTTTATTAACTGCATCTTGCATTTGGCCTAAAAATGAGAGAGAGAGAGATATTAGACCACTGGGACCCTAAAAGATGCATTTGGGGGTGGGGTGGGGGGGTGAAACACATTCAAACACAACTTAGAGCATACCCTTGAGTTCTGTTGTGAGCTGTTTGTTAGTCTCCAAAATATCTTTGTAGACTAGAATGGACTGAGACAGTTGGTCCTTCTTCTTACTCATAGTAGCCATGACCTTCTGGTGCTCTGTATCTAAAACAAACAAACATCTTTGTATAAGCACCAACATAAACATACATGCACACTACACAGAAATTGTTTTCCTGTTGAATGATATAAATGTATGTAGAAATATTAGATCTGATCCTTTTAAATATTGTTGTATAACTACAACTTAAACACACTGTATTAGATACAATATTCTGTCCATGAAAATAAGATGATCAAATAGACTAAATGATCACTGCCAATAAGGTATGCTATGGTAACAATTTTGCATTATCTTTCAGTTTAGCTAAAGCTGAAGAAGGCTTTTTGGATTTCCAGTCCCTAATTAGAGGTCATTGTGTGCAAATCAGATATTTACAATGAATAATCCATAAAAACCTAAGATACAGTGTTTAAACTGTAGAAAACATTTTTATTTTATTTGCATTAAAAAACTGTGGTTTAAACTTTGCCCACTGACCATTGTAGAATCTGAAGGGCAACTTATAAGGAGGGATGTTGGACAAAGATTTAGGGCCTTGAAGCACTGGACGAAACTGGAGTGTGTACTCGGCTCCATCAGCCCCTGGACTATTCTCCATCAGTGCCAAGTCCTAGACACACACACACACACACACATGCACAGAGAGAGGGAATTAAACAGTGCTGATACACTACATTAACACTTAACACTTAACATGCAAAATCTACAAGGGTGTAGAGATTTATGCTACAATTAAATTAGGTTGAAACAAGTAGACGCTCTTGTCTTTTGGCACTAACACCTAAACCTGAGTGTTATCCCTTATGTTTAAAAACACGCATCTTAATGCGTTAAGTCCGCATCATATTCCCTCTAACTTGCAACAAAAGCACACATCAACAAACTAACAACAAACAAATTAACATCAGACTCTCTCAAAATTAACCATAAAGTTAGAAATTTGTTGAATTTAAGTGCTACTATTCTACTAATTTAATGAGCAAAATGAACACATTGTGCCAAAGCACACCCACACACTTACCTTGATAATACTCTTCCCGTCAATAAGATCGTATGTTAGACTCTGGGCCTTGTTTTCAAACATAGGAAGATCTTCTGCCTCATCATTACCAGCAGTTGTCACAGTCAGAATCACTTTTCCATTAAACCCCAGACCAGCTGGGTTATTGTGCTCATCCTGTGAGGGGAAAAAAAAACAAAATACACACATAAAACATCAGTTTTAAGTACACACTTCCTTTGACAAAATTTGTCTACTACTGCCTACTTCCCCCCTAAGTTCTACTTAGTTACATAATAATAATAATAATAATAATAATAATAATAATAATAATAATGTTTAGAGGGGTGTGGTGGTCTAGGGAAAAAAATCCTTCAAAAAATACATTAATTAATTGCAAATCATAACCATAATAAAATAAAATACTGCTGCTGTATGGCATTACATTTGGGCATCATTGCTGCGTGAAGAAGTTTTTTTTTTTTTTTTTTTTTTTTTGCATGCACACGTTTTTTTCTCACTTAAAGTCTCCTATTTGTGTGCTTGCTTACCAGGGTTGACAGATCACAATGACAAAATCCTGCCTAGAGAGTGTTTAAACTCCTCCCCTTCTGATAAGAAAAGCACAAATCATCTCAGTACTAGAAGCACTAGCTCAATCATATACATACATGCTTTGTTTCACTAAAATCAGCCCACGGAGAAACGTGTATTAAACCCAGGGTAACAAGAAATAGCCTGGTTATTATTTTGTCAGTCAGTTAATGAAAAATATCTAAAATCACTAAAAATAAATAAATAAATAAATAAATAAAATTAATAATTATGCCTTGTATTGCAGTTTAATTTAACAACTGAATATTGAATATTTTATATTTTTAGATGTAGATTTTATTAAATCTTAATCCTCAAGTAATCTATTAATAATCTAACAGGAGCAACATTTCAAAATAACAAAAAACAATGAAGCAAATAATATCATTAGAAATGATTCATTACAAGATCATGTGTATTTAAAAAATGACTTTCAGAGCAAAATGACTTTAATTTAGATTTTTGATAGAGGTGTACCAGAGGAGTTAAAACCTAAAGCAACTCACCATAATATGTAAGCATAGTAAATCAAGAAGAGTACGATCGGCTAGAGTGCTGCTGTTGGAGACCACAGGAGTTGAAGCGGGAGTGTCTGGGATGAGTTTGACTGGCTTATTGGCAACAACATTCAGAGCAATCTGATATGGGGGGGGAAAAAAAAAAACATCCATTACTATTTCAGTGCAATGTTTGCTCCAAAATGTACTGACATAAAGCAATAGGCACAGGAAATGCACACAATATACAGGAAACACTTTGGCCGAAGAACAGCAACATGAATATATTTAATAAATAAAAGACACATAAATAAGCGTAGCCTCCCTGGGACGTTAAACCACACTGTATGCATCATATGGATCACAGATGTCCTAACAATTTCACTAATACGTAGTTGCCAACATGGGTGAAAACAGGCCTGGACGATAGAAGAATAACAATCTATACGGCATATGCTGTGATGGACACTTCCCCAATAACAGTTTAAAATATTTTTTGCTAGGATGACGGTTATCAGCAAAGTATTAGGACACCACCAGTGTGTATTAATTTGGGGGCTGCATCCATCAAAGGTGTTTGTGGAACCGTTATATCAAAGCAATATCATGCAAAATTTTAGTGCAAGATGGGCAGTTTTAAATTATTATATCCTAAAAGCTAAACTGCCTTACAAAATCCACAATTGCCAAAAGGAGTTGCTTGCCTGCCTTCACATGCAAATGAACCTGAGTAACATCCGATTCCTAATCCATAGTGTTTAATATGATGTTGGCCCACCCTTTGCAGCTATACCAGCTTTTACGACTTCAATAACAGCAGATTATGAGTATGTTTATGGTAATTTTGACCATTCTTTCCAGAAGCACATTTGTGAGGTCAGACACTGATGTTGGACGAGAAGGCGTGGCTCGCAGTCTCCGCTCTAATTTATTCCAACAAATATTTTGGTAATATATAGTGTATGAACGCAAATAATTTCTATGTATTGGAAATACTACCATGCGCCAAGTGCATATTGGATATTATCCTGGAGGAACTGGTAGCCAATAATGAATGTGAAACTGGGAATATTTCAGCGGTTCACCTGACTGCTCCAGAGGGGTTTGGCTGAATCTACAGCAAACAGAAACTGCACCATGTACTTTCCCGCTCTGACAGGAATCTCTTTATCTCTGTGAGAGAATAGTAAGGTAAAATTGTTTTCAATTACACAGAACAAATCAAACCCAAAAATCAGTAATGAAATCATAAAACTTTTACCTGAAGTAAAAGTGGTCATCATTGTCCTTGTCCTTGGGTTTACTACATTTAAGTGCCATTACCTGAAATCATAAAAACATTTCAGATTCAAAATCTTACAAGCAACTACAGCAGCAATGCGTTTCACAGGTTACATATTTTGTGTAACTCACCTCAGGTGGAGGGCGGCATCCTGAGGCCAAGCCTTCCCACAGCAGCATGGACAGACTGGAGGGACTCACATTCTTCACAGGTCCACCTTCTTCAGAGAGTACAGTTACTTTGAATACTGCATTTGCAGGGGAAAAAAAAAAAAAAAACATAACCAGGTTAACACAGAATGTGCGGTTTTAAAAACAAACACGCACACAAAATCTTCTTACGCTGAGAATACACACCAGGGAAAATGTCTCCTGCTCTCAAGATGCCGTCATTGTTGTATTCTACGTTAAGCTTAACAGGGTTGTTGGGATCAGGCACCACACACAGCTTTATAACCGGGCCAGAAATAGTATTGGTTTTACTGATGGATCCTTTGAACTCCACTTCATGCTCTCCTCTACAGAAATGATGAATAAATATAGTGGATTTTTAGATGGGATGGTCATAATTGCATTATGAAAGAAAAGGAAACGGTTTTAGATGATGCTGGTTTCTACTCACATTTTTGCTGTTATGGTCTCCAGCCTAAAGCTGGCCTTTCCTTCTGTATCGACAGTCTGGGACGTCACTGAGCATTTAACCTACAGCACCCAAATAGACACCAACAGATAACTAAGTGGGTTATACATTTGATTGCCTAAAATGTCAATTTTAGTTAAACGAATCAAATTCGGAACAATTTCGTTAATTTTTTTTTTTTTTAACTATGCTGCTTTGATCTTTTAAATTAAATACTTAAATCTTTTAAAATATCAAATTTCTTGTAACCTGTAAGTAAGGAATAAAACACAAATGAGGAATTTGGTTTGGTAACAGGCTGCATATTAATATCTTGTTGCTGATTTTTTATTTTTCTGGTAGCTACACATTCTAAAGTATTACATTGCTCTTTTTTACCCTACAGCAATTACCAGGGTAAGTCATAAATTATCCACACTGCAGTTGCATTAAAACTGCCGCACTGTCTTATCAGTGTTTTCGGTTTAAGGCTACTGTCTAACCAGGCACTGCTATGCAGGTGTGTTAAATCAGTTCATCAGTACTGTACTTGTGGTGCAAGCAAAAACAGATGCCCCACTTGTGATTTGCACAAAAGAAGAGCAGCATGCAGTGATTCTTTTTTTTTTTTTTTTGTGGTCTGAGGTGTACCTCAAGCTGAAACTTGCGAAAGAGCATAAACAGAAGACAAAATCAAAATCTGTAGATTGTTCTGTATTCTTTAAGAAAAGTGAAAGGTTCTTAAAGAGAATCATTGCTGGTAAAGAGACATGGATAGCCTGAGAACAAACAGTAGAGTAAGGACGATTCCCGACCGAGAAAAAGTTCAAAAGTCAGATAGTTTTCTGAAATTCTCAAGGGCCAGTACAACATTATCAGGAGGAAAGTTCATCAATCAACAGTGCTTGTTACAGCGAGATGCTTAGCGAAGAGCTGAAGCTTAAAACTCCGGATTAAATGCAGAGGACTGCTATCCAAGTGTGTTGTCATCTTGACGCGAACTTCTTTCCACACTGTCGTCACTCTGCAAAAGCTGCTTTGAGGTGTTGAAGAATCCTCCCTATAACCCTGATCTTGCTCCATCAGACTTTCACCTGTTTGTCCTCATAGTGCTGCTTTTAGAGACCAAAGTTCACTTCTGATGATGAAGTGAAGACAGCAGTGCACTCATGGCTCACTGCTGAGCCTAAAACATTTTTTAATGAGGGAATAAAGAAGCTTGTTGACGGATGGACAAAATGTAGTGAAAAGCAAGGAGAAAAATTATGCGTTTGTCTGTTTTAAAAGTCATTATAAAAAATTCTACAACCAGAGTGCGGATTATTTGCGACTCATACAGATGTAACACTTCATATTTTGTAATAGTTATTTTTAGTGTTGCAGAATGTGAACACAATTTGTTCTTTCTTTGAAACTAATATGATGCAGTTTATGATACAAAGCCGTCTGGTCTGAAAGCAGAAACATTACAAGCTTGTTTAAGTTGTTACTGTAGAAATGTTAGAATGAGCTTATAAAGACCTCACAGCCATAACTACTCTCTGAGTAATGCTTGCAAATGTACTTTGGAATATATATAATTAGTAGCATTAGTATTAGTATTATTGTATACGGAAGGCAAATAAATAGCAATGCTAACATAACATTGTTTTTCCAGCAAAAACAAGACCTTAAAAGCTTTTGTATTTAAATCCAGTTTTGAACGTACATTTCAGAGCATGAATATTTAGGAGATACCTTGAGTTGTGGTGACCGAGATTTCACTGATATGACAACCCGCTGATCTGCAGCAGGATTTCCCCATGCGTCGCATAACTGCAGGTGGAATGGCGTGTCCAAACCTTGCCCGTTGTACACACGCAATGGCTGCAGACAGACAAACACATGACATTAATATAAGTGCAATAGGAAGACAAGATATTTTTTTAACTTTACTTTGTTATCAAATTGTGCATGTGTTCGTTACCAGTTCTTGTGGCTCCAGCAGAATGAGTTTCGTTGGTGGACCAGCAGTGACCGTTATTCTGACAAACTCTTTAAAATTCTGGTACTTAAAACACAATTCTCTTGGACCGGGGAGACCTTCTGAAAAGCGAACGCCAGTCACCACCATTGTCCCTATTCTATCCTACACACGGACATACACAAAATTGTAAAAACAAACCTAACGTACTGTACATAGGTGATGTAAAAGTTCCTGGAGAGGTACAAAAGGAAAAAAAGCATATGGCTGCCAGACATACTGTTTCTCTTTTAACATTATGGTCTTATTAAAAACAAACAAACAAACAAACAAACAATAAATAAATAAAAGACATTAAAACTATAACAAGTTTTTTATGTATGAATTATAAACTAAACAATCTATTTATTTAAAGAATCCAACTTCATGTTGTCAGATATGTTGTATATTGTCTAATAAATTAACATTTGTACTTAACCATTACCAAATGTTTAGGATCTGTTTAAACACAGAACTGCTTAAATTGCTAAGACCTGCTAATTACTGCTAGATTTAATTAATTAAGTAAAAAAAAAAAAAAATACACAGTTCTGAATTCAGATGTATGCCAACAACTTTTTTGGTGTGAGCAATAAAAAAACCTTAAAGTTTGTTTTTCAAGGTGGTCTTTAATAAAAAATTTACACTTTTCAATTTTGATTTAATGCCCCATAACGTACTCACTCTCTAGGTGACAAACTTCACAGTCTGTGTGAAGAGAGGTTTCTAACACCCAAGGCCTATTGTAATGTACTTTTATTTAGGATACACTTGAAAAAAGTACCCCAAACTGTAACCTTTAAGAAATGATTGTTTATGTCTGTGTACCTGCCAGTTAAAACTCAGGGCTGATACATCAAGCTTATCTGCAGACACACTGACTTCCTTCATGCTCTCAGCATTTAGAGCATCTGTCTTATTGCCATATTGGTCAACCACCTCAACATCTAAAAAGAAAAAGAGAAAACCATAGTTAAATAACTAAAGGTGATGAATTTGGGAAGGAGGTGATTTCTGCTTATGGTGGACCACTATTTTACTAATAATTATTATATTTAAAATGACCAATCATAATTACAGTCATATAGCAAATTTTAGTTTTAATATGACTTTGCAAAGAGAAATACATAAATCCATCCAACTATTAATTGAAAGATTATCACAAATAACATAAAACCAAATAGAACTTGGTTAAATCATGTGGGCTGGAGCAAAAAAAAAAAAAAGTATGTTCTCTATCTGAAAGGTACACTGCATATAAATTGCACAAACAGAGTGGGCATATAAAATATTATTTTGGAAAAATATGTCAGAGAACAAGTCTGTATCTAATTAATTAATTTCATTAATAGCTACTTTATTAATGAAAGAATTCTGAAATGTTCCGCAAACATTTTGTCAACAGATGGTTGTTCATCATTTATTATTCTATTTCGCCCCCTAGTGAAATAACAGACCACCTTTTTTTTTTAATATATATATCTTTCCCATCAATTATGTTTTTCTTTATGACTTTTCAGAGCATATTAAATAAGGTCTCCAATTAATACTAGTTACTTAAAATGAAAATACAGCATCAACAACTAAACTAAAAAAAAAAAAGCAATCGTACACTCGATAATAAAGATTTTGTGTTAAGGTTTGTGTATGATTATGTATTTTTGAACATTTAAGTTGAGTAACTAGTAAGAAGAAATCTTACAAATATCTTCAGACAGAGATTCTCCCATCCTGACAGTTGTCTCACTGAGAGTAACCCTCAACCGCTCAGGCTCATCCGGCCGTGGGCTAAAAAACACAAAGCAAACAAATTTGTTTTAGGATTTATATAAGCTGTGTATAACATGGGAGCCTAAAGTGATGAAAAAAAAAAAAGATTCAATTTAATTTTTCATGCAAGTTCTATTATTCTTACAGTATAGTGAAGGATGTGTCAACCGTCTGCTGGTCCTGAAAAGCCACCTGATAAAACTGTTCTCCGTGTACTTTTGTGGGTACACATATACTAGGTAGTCTTCCTTTTGCCAATTCTGCAGCTTTAACATCTGCAGCCCAATTCACCTAAAAACACATATGCATATCCTTAACTAATTTCATCTCCTTTACAGCTCTTGTACATATGTGGACAGAAAAGTGAAAAAAAGACACCTACCTTTATGTTATGAGCAACTTTCTGTGTTAAAGCCACTTGCCTGCCGCCCTCATCAAAGAGTTTAAAATGCAGGCACCCGAGTGTGTCACCTGCTGTCCAGTTAATACGCTCCTTATTTTGTAGTATGATGACATCATCTGAATCATCCTCCTGCCTGTAAACCTCTATACGGAAGACGCGAGTGCTTGGCAAAATACGAACTGTTCTCTCCACAAATGCCACAACCTTCTGATTCTATGAATATACAGATAAATTAATGAACATCTGCAGAAATGTAAGAAATTCTAAAACTAACCACATATATAATTAGCAACGAGCTGAAATTTTCAAAACCAAATAATTTTCTGCAGCAAATATTTGCTTATATAGTTAGAAAAAAAGTTGAAAACCAAAATTAAAAATTCCTTCATATATTTTCATAAAACAAAAGTGGATCAAAGTTCACCAATTTAAGCCAGGGCAAACCATTCAGAGTTCCATATATTGGCCAAATGTGGGCCTGCAAGAATTGAAGCATTTAACCAAAATTTCAGTGCATCTCAAAAAAAGTGCATGGAGTGCATCTCAAAAAAAAAACATTTTTATAAGCTGTAAGCTGTAACTTTTGAAAGGAAAGCAAAAAAGGCTGAAATATTTCACTTTGTGTGTAATGAATTGTGAAGCTCTCCCAAGAGGTGGTATGAGGCTGGAGTCAGTGCATCAAGAGCTACCACACAGACATCTTTAGGAAGTGTGCTATTTTAGGAACTGTTGCATTCCTGGGTTGAGGAGTATCAAGTCACTCCTCAACCCATGAAACCGGCGTCTTATCTGGGCTAAGGAGGAAAAAAAGAACTGGCCTTAGCTTAATGATAAAGTCCTTTTTTTTTTTTTTTTTTCAGATGAAAGTACATTTTGGATTTTATTTGGAAATCAAGGTCCCAGAGGCTGGAAAAAAGTGGAGAGGCACAGTGTCCAAGCCGAGTGTGACGTTTCTATAATGAGTGATAATTTGGGGTGCCCTGCCATCTGCTGGTGTTGGTTCACAATGTTTAATTAGGTCCAAAATAAATGCTGCCATCTAGCAGGAGATTTTATCTGCCACCAAGATTATGGAAGTGTCGATTTCTTTTTCTAGCAGGACTACCCACAGTGCCAAATTGGTTTGCTGACCATGAGATCGCTATGCTTGATTGGTCAACCAACCCACCTAGAATCTATGAGATACTGTCACATGAAAGATGAGAAATCCTTGACCTAACAATGCAGAAGAGCTGAACGCTGCCATCAAAGCAACCTGGTCTTTAATAACGCCTCAGCAGTGCTGCATGATGCACTGATGCTGTAATTCATGCTAAAAGAGCCCTGGCCAGGCACTGAGTGCATTTTCACAGTTTCCGTATTGTAAAAAAATTTCATAAATTTTTATAAAATATTATAATATTTGAGATATCGGATTTTTGATTTTCAAAAGCTGTAAGCCATAATCATTAAAATAAACAAAAATGGACGGAATATTTAACTCTGTGTAATGAATATAAAAGTATACAAGTTTTACCTTTTAAATTATATTCTGAAAGAAAATGTATATTTTCATGATCTAATTTTGTGAGACGCGTTGCACTTTCTACATAAAATAAAAACCACAATGTAAACAAATATTACTTACTTACAAATATTAGTACACATGTTAAAAAAATGTCTTACAGGAATGCTAAACTTTGCTGTGAGGGTACGCTCTGTGGTGACGTTCTTCAGTTGTACTGGTTTTGCTAGCAGCAAACCAGAACCAGTATTACTGCAGTCAACAGAGTCGGCGAGCAAATCAGAGTCTCCAATTAACTACAAACAGACACATACACAGACACATTATAAATTTTCAGGTTTTATGTAATGCAATTACAGATCGCTGTATGTAAATCATTAATAGAACAAACAAAAAAAGAATACAAGGTAATATTGTATTTATAAAATACGCTAATAAATAATGCCTAATCATGTTTAAGGTACAAACTATACAAGCTTTATCTTCTATGATTTATGTACTACAAACTGTACATTACCACTAAAATTCTCTGTTACAGAGAAATGCACTGTTTAAATTACTCTAATACCTAAAAAACAATTGCTTGGTTGTTAATATTACACTACAAACAAATTAAATTTTTTTGTTTCTGGGCATTATATGGACATCACAATTAAGTGTAACAGTTTTAATAGTATAACGTTTGGTGCAATACAGAATGGAACTAGCCTGACGTAGTTAAATGCGTGTATAATTAGGATTCAACAACAACTTAATCAATAGCATTCAAACTGATTTTAGAAACTAACTGTTTGAGGAGTGTGTGTGCTTAGTGGAAATATTACCTGGCAGTGGACAATTAGTTTGGAATGCGTTGTGATATTATTGAACTCATCCTGAACATCTACACTGAATCCTGCTGGTGTTCCATTCTCTATGCAAATCTCATCTTTAGGCTTCACTGCAAGTTGATGTGGAGGGCCTGGAATAGACATACACACACATACACACACATACACACACATACACACACATACACACACATACACACACATACACACACATACACACACATACACACACATACACACACATACACACACATACACACACATACACACACATACACACAGAGAATTACTGCTTAAATCATTATAGGCAAAACATTGGTGCGTTTAAAATGCAAATAAATAGTTACTGCACATGTCATATTTAAAATATAAGAACAATCTTATACAGTTTATCCCGCTTCAAAAACAAGCTAAAAAATTATTTAAGTTGATAACAATAACTGGTCCCCGATTATTTTACTACATCATATGGGCACATACCTTATGTAATATAATAAAGAATACATTTTTACAGTGTTTTATAGCATATTCCCGTGTGTACGCTTACCTGGACGAGTACTGATCTGGAAAGACTGGGTATCTGGTTTGAGGCCTGGGATTGTTACCTTTATAGTGTACATCTGTCAATAGCAGGTGTGGGGTAAATATTAGCACAAAACCAATATTTAAATGACAACTGAACAGCCACCAAAAAACGAAATTCTGAATTAGGTTTAAATGACAAAAGCCTGAGCAATTTAAAAGGTATCTAATAGGAACAGGCAAACACACTGACCTTGTCCTGATGACTGGTTACTTTACCCATGGCTCTCAGGTCTTTTATGGTGAAGGTAGATCCACTTGTAGTTGTCTGCTCATAGCTCAGCTTCAGTGAACTAATGTACATGTTGGTTAGTGAGAAAGAGATGAATCGTTTAATCCAACTTGAATACTGAGCTTTGAAGTGCAAAATGAATCAGTCAGTTGCTAACGTTCTGCCCCTGGCTAATTAAAAATATCATCTCAATAAAAGTATACATATGTTAGTATATTTTTCTGCGCTTTACCTGCACTCTAGCTGGGGTTTGATGTCAGAAGGAGGCTGAGTGGGATGATTAAATGCATCGGTGAATTGCAGAGGTAAAGTGAAGGGCACTCCCACTTGAACAAGAGGAGGAACAACAGCTACAGTGAAAGCTGCTGCACTGTTTTCTGTGAGAATAAAAACAAGAGAAGACACCAAAATATTTGCTTGTGTGTGAGATATTTCCTTGATTTACTATACTGCAGGAAATGTACTGAGTAGCAAAGCACATAAAACAATACATATGAACAAAAAGTCTCAATGTTTCTTGTGTAAATTACAAGGGATGGGAATCACCCATCACCTTCCGATACCTAGGTGCCGAGTCAATTAAAATTGCGATTTTATAAGCATTACGTAATATAAATATTTTACATTTTCCCAAATTATGTAAAAAAAAAATTAAAAACCTTCAAAAAAAAAGTTCAACGATAAAGTAAATTTATCCCATTTTTTATAACATTAGTTACCACACAGGATGAAAATGTTCAGAGTGCACAGCCTGTAGGATTATAAAGAAATGACGATGTTTTGCCACCTCAAAAGCCTCCAAATCCCAAACCTCAACTTGACAAAGTGAGCGCGAGGGTTGAGGGAAGACATCACGATTCACAACTGAACAGATTTTTCCCATCTCTATGAATTACCTTTAATACTGAAGTTGAGTGTATAATGAGGCAGTCGTCTTCCAGCCCACATATTTGGGGAATCACCATCACTCAGCATAGTTTGCAAATGAAGTGTGTATTTGCCCCGCTTATTTAAATTTTCTGAATACATAAAAACACAAAATTACATATTGTAAATGAAGATACTTGGATACTGTATAGTGAGAAAGAGTTGGGGGGGGGTGTACACATGAATGTGTGTACATTCTGATGGTGTGATCTTTACCCATTTTCCTGAACCAGTACTCCCATTTAGAATGTACACCAGTGTGAGAGTTGGTTTGGACTTTCCCAGTAGGAGCTAGGAGCAAAACCGAATAAAAAAAATAGAACAATGGAAGTTAAATATACTCTCAACTGAAACATATTATTAATATTATTATTAAGGAGAGGCTAAAAGCCCTTACCTATTGTTATTGCACATAATATTAAAGATGTCCAAACTATATTAAGTATTTTATTTTAAAAGCATGATAATTGGCCTCCCCTGTCACTTTTCTAATCAATCGGACTGATGGTTTTCCTAAAAATTAAGTTTCACCCCTGAACATAATGGTCCCTGAACCTCGACGCAAAAAGTCAGTTATAAGGATTTGTTTAGTACCTGTTACGAATAACTTTGATCCTCAGATCATAGCTCACTCGTTTTTGGTCAACGCAATTTGAAGTACATGAAAAAAATACTACTTTGGTAAAAATCATGTAAATGAAAAATAATGCACCCCTCAAAATGTCACTGAAATCACTGCAAAAAATACAGGTTTATACAGCAGAAAATTGGGTTTGTATGGCCGACACTTTCCTCTCTCAAACAACCCAAGAACCAAAGCTCTAGCACCTATGCTTCCTCTGATGTATGTAACAGAACCCCTGGAATGCTGTTGGTTTTAAAGTTGGATGTTGAAATGCTGGATACATTTCTTCTGACTGATATCACAGACACTATACAGTCTAATTTCTTTGTAATTATATGGGCTAGAAACAAGACAATTCTCAGCGTTTTGCCATGGAAAAAGGAGTACAGCATTGCGGCCCTACTGCACCATTTCCCTGGAATTGTCTTTGCCTAGTTATCATTATTACGCAATGCGAAAAATAAACATCAACTTACAGTGCCAGAACACCTTGAGATCAATCTGTAATTTCTTGGTATTAACAGAACATCCAGGCAGCCGTGACATTTTCTCCCCTTTCTTATTCAGAATCTCCACTTGAATTGGACCTGAAGTTGAAGAAATGGAACAAATACAAAACATAAACTACACACAATTATTTCTTCTCTACATGTTTGTAATTGTGTGCATGTGTGTACCCATGGGAGTCCCAGCTGGTTGAATGGTTTTCTCAGGCCATGGGTTCCCCTCTGGCCATGTGACTCTTAACTTATCAGGAAGCCTATATAAAAGCATATGATTGGCAGAGTTACCACAACCTAGATTTTAGGTCAAACAGTTTAATACATCAGTATTTTAATTCAAATGGAGATTTGAAAATCATCTAACCTTTCACCATAGAAAAGCACTGCAGTATAAATCAATAAACGTGTATAAAATAATAAATAAAGTATCTACACACATGGCTCACTTTATCAGGAATAAGTGTATTCTTTCTCATTTATGCAGCTATTAAAAACAGACAACCGCATTACTCAACCCATCCATCTGGGATAAACTTCCAAGTTTGTCCCAGAGACAAACATCCAAGAGATCACACTTTTTCTTCATTCTGATACTTGTAAAGGTCATCTGAAATTCTTGCCCTGAATCTGCATTATTATTTTGCACTCCACTGCTGCTACATGATTGGCTGAATGTACAGATGTTCCAAAAATAATTTACAGTGTGGGCATTTCAAAGAATTCTAGCTAGCTTTACCCCATTTAATAAATCCTGATACTATCTGAGGCCATCTAAGATCTGATTATATCAATAAAATATATTAAATGCTATATGTAAAAGAAAGGGAACAATAGAGTACAAATGAAATTAGGGTTACTTACTTGCCCAGCTCATTTTCAATGTATCCCTTGATGTCAGCATCTGTAGCCTGTCTGTCAATCTTAGTAATAGGAACGGTCTTAACCTCATTGAAAATCTCCTTAGGTTCCTGCAAACACACACATACGCATATATTTCTCAGTGATACTTTTTGTGCTGTAACTATGTGCACTGATATTGATAAATTATATTCTGTATTCTTCTGTGTGCTTATGTACCACATTGAGGTCAAAATCAAATTTTCAATGGTTTATCACATTTATAATAGAGACTCTTCAGTTCAGCCCAGTAACTTGAATTTCAGCTTGATCAGCCATGGGCTTCAATTCTGTGCTGAGCACATGAGCATCCCAGTGCTGCAACAGAAACCCATTTTTATGGCGTTACATTACCAAAAATCATGCGTCAAAAAGCCTCTGATCTGACTTTTTTTCCAAACTCTGCAAGCAAATTAGTTAACAAAACAATTCATAACACGCGCATACACCAGTCTCAAAAGACCACAACTGCTCGAAATGCTCTCAAGACTTTGGAGGCATGTGAGTCGGTAAAACGCAACTGTTTCTTTAAAATCCTACGGGAGGTAACCAAAAAACTATTCACGCATTGGCATCCCATGTGGTAGGAGTGATTTATTTTCTTAGTTTGTTTAAAAATAATAATTGTGCTGCTAAAAAAAAAAAAAAAAAAAGAAGCCTTTTTGTTTCATTTAATTTAAAGTTAAATGTTAATGTCTTGTATTTGAAGTTAGTATTGTTTAAATGCAATAAACAAAGTTGTCATTTTTTTCTGATGTAAATACAAGAAAAAAAATAAGACAAATCTTTTGTGATCTTGCACCCAATATCCATTGAAAAACAAACAGGAACTATTTAAGGGCACTCCAAAAAGACAGGCTTATGCAAATGTTTAGGCACCCCTTAATAAATAAGGGGTTTTTAGTTTTGTTTTTTTTTAATTGAAAAGATGTTAACACAGTCTTTCTTGAAAATGGAAAAAATGCACTATTCACTATTCTGTTTCTTAATCAAGTTAGACTTCCACAGGGATAAACTGTTTTTGTACTTTATGACTGTTTCATCCTAAAAGAAGTGGCATCAGTTGATGCTTCTGTTCTAAATAAAGTCTAACCAAAGAAGCGTTCATAAAGAAGATCGCTCAAGACTCAAACTGTGGAAAAATGTCCTATATTTCTCTAACTTTTATTTGGACAGCTCGAGAGAGTGATACACAGCCTGACTATTGTTTTTATTTATTATTAGATATTTCATCAACACTGAAATCGGCATTTATGGTCTGAACATGTACTGTAAGCTTGTTGAAACTGTATTTTTATTATATAGACAGACACTGGCTGGCAGCGACTAGCTGAAATATTAGTCAGTCACCTGGAATTATTTTGTTCAGCTGGTCTGAACTTTACCTCTGCAGTTAACTAAAACCAAGCACTGCTTCTCCTGTTGGATATATACAGCTTTGCAACGGACGCCCACACAAAGTGCTTAGTGTTAACAAATCATAAATAGGTCAAAGTTCCTACAACAATGAGTAAGCAATTTAAGATGGCTGCACCTGAATGTTACTAAAGGTTTAAGACAAAAAAAAAAAAAAAAAAAAAAAAAGACACTACTGTAGATTGAAGGTTCCTTTCAAATAAAATATTCAATGTCTATTTGAGTCCTCCTCGTGGTTTTTAAATAAAAAGCAAAGCTAAAATTATGCACCGGCAAAAATCTGCTTCTATGTGCCATCATGTTTTTATCGTGTGTACAGAAGCGTGCAGTCAGCAGTCAACCAGAATTAAAACTGGGGCTCAAAAAGCTAATTAAATCACGTGCCGGCAGGTGTCGCACATCGCGGTTGTATTAAAAATGTCACAAGATCACCATAATCTTCAAATTTAGAATTACATTTTTTAAATACTAACAAACTAAAAGTTAATTAATTTAATGAAAATTTACAGGGAGCCGCAGCAGTTAGATGAATGAGCCACATGCGGCTCAGGAGCCTAATTGTTTCTATTTGCTTTTCACTTGAATTTCATTGGTTAAATGACATGTTAAACAAAACAGCTGTGGGGTATTTTCCTTTTTCTAATTATAATGTTTCAATATATGTTTCAAACTGCAAGATGAGGTAATTCAAAGCACAGGGAATATTTTTGTCATTAATTTAAGGAACATTTTAGAATTGCTAGTTGGCCATAATTAATTATCCCTTTAGTATTTAGATTTAGGGATGCTCCCACATTTATAGCAATGTGACATGTCAGTCAGCACAACAAGCAGATCAGGTCACTTGATCATTTCAGAAAATATGTTACTTCATTTTAAACCTGGTCAGACTAGTAATGATTGGCCAGAACGTTTTGCGTCTTAGGCCATAACAATATTTTATAATATTTACACTAAATCAATTAAAATATAATATACAAACAGACAGTGTGCTCTCTTACCAGTGTAATTTGGACATGCCCTCCGGTGGCATACACATCACCATCGTGGTCACCATAGAGCAAAAACTGATCTATGGTGCCATAAAAATGAGGTAGAGTTTTCATTGTCTTCACCTAAAGAAACCAGACTTGGTAAGTAAAATATTATGAAAGGTTATTTACATTTACATTCACTGTCCATTTTATTATAATATCCTTTAGTTTCATGTCACTATCTTATCAGCCAATCAAGTGGAAGCAAAAATCACATAAAACACATAAAATCATGCAGATGCAGGTCAATAGCGACAATTAAATGTTCAAATCAAAAAACAGAATGAAGAACAATTAAGACCTCAGTGACTTTGCTTATAGCATGGTTGTTGTTGCCAGGTCGGCTGGTTTGAATATTCGTGGAATTTTTCTCTAGAGTTTATACAAACTGAAAAATATCTTCTTGGCCTCAGAGTGGCGCAGTGGTAAATTGCTCGCCCTATCACCCGGAGATCGCGAGTTTGACTGCTGTGTGATGCTGTAACCTCTCGCAGCCAGAGGTTTAGAGAGAGCTGATTGGCTGAACTCTCTCAGAGGGGAGGGATGAGAGGTACATAGTGCTCACACATTAATCACGGCTCTACAGTCAATCACGGGCATATGTGAGCTCACGCAAGCGAAAGGAGCAGATAGCGCTGTCCTCCGTGTGTGTTACACTGCCCCCAACGGTGCGTGAGCGAGCAGTTCGAAAAAATGCGATTGGCAGGCGTCGTGTGGGATTGGAAATAACTAAACTGGGGAGAAAAATCAGGTTTCACTGGTGACTTTGATTTTCTGATCAAAATGGTTGCAAAACTTATGCTAAATTAAGAGCTATGACAGCAACATATCACATGCTAATCCATTTAATTATAATATAGAGTTTTGTGCATAGTGGGCAAACTGTGAAGGATTTACTGAACCAAAAGCATAACAGAAGTAGAAGAGGAACAAAAGGGAACATGAAGGTTTTCCCCCCAACTCAAAGATTAGTTTAGGCTTCTGACCTTTCTTGACTGAAAGTCTCATCTATGATTGGTTAGATGCTTCATGCACATGAAATGTTCCTTCAACAAAAGGCCAGCAGTCTAACAGGTGAGTTGTTCTCAAGTCAGAAATTAAATCAAAATGTCTCTCCTGACACATCACTTAAAGCTGGAACAATCAGGTAGAAAGATCCACCAAACAATCAGATGAAGTGTTTACATGGCAGATTATTTTCCTATTAAACAAACTGTCAAAGGTTTACCACACCCAAAAGCGGGTCAGGTCAGATCGTTCAAATGAAGTGATTACATGATACATTTTTATTCTGACTGGGCTATTATTCCGATCATTAATGGAATACTAGCATCTACTGCATTCATTTGTTCGTAACAGTGTGCAATATACAGCCTGTCTTTGTGTTACTGTCTCTATGGCTGCTGGACATCTTGAATTTCCTTTGGGATCAATAAAGTGTCTGCCTGTCTATCTATCTATCTGTTGCCTTCATCCTGGTACCAGACACCACAGCACACACTCACAGACTGTGGAACAATACCTGAGGGACCAGAACCACCAAGGAGGACCCAAAACCTAGGTGGTGGTTTTAACATTAATGGTTTTTACATTATGGATGATTAGTCTTCCCAGACTAAAGAGCAGCAACATTCCCTTCACTGAGCTTATGGCGGACATCCTTTCTTCTTAGCATAGGACTCCAGAACACCAAACTGCAATAGTTCTGCTTTTATAGAAGCAATCACATTTCTTGATGATTAACTGATCTTTTGTTTTATTACTAACACCTTGATGCTAATTTCTCTCTGAGGAATTGTGGAGGCAAGAAGGGTGCACTTATTTTTTACTCCCCTGGTTTCCTAATGTCGATTTTCTTTTTGGACAAACTGACTACGTATTGAAATGTGTTTTTTATTGTCACCTAAGGTGATTTGTTTGCGGAAGTTGGTGAGGACCACAGAATTGTTATTAACCCCCACACACAATAGAATTAAGAAAGTGCCTTCTTTTTTTCTATGACTGTAACCACTTATGCATTCTGAGATACTATTCTGCTCACTACAGCTGTAAAGCATGCTAATTTTCGTTAGACCTCCTGTCATCTCTCTGGTCATTCTCCTCGGATGCTCCACACCCAGGATGTTTTTGAAATACTCATTCTGATACCAACAACCTTGTAATGGGTAAAGTCACTACACTCACTTCTTTATTTTAAAGTCTGATGTAAACATTACATGGAATGACCTGTAACTACATGATTTTTCACACCGATGCTTGGGTGATTACAATGTGAAGGTGTTCCTAAAAGAATTGGTACTGAATGTACACACGCACACACACACACACACACACACACACACACACACACACACACACACACACACACACACACACACACATTACTAACCCTTTAGTGTGCAGCACAAGCACGTTGCTTTAACTCATTACCTGCTGTCCAGATTTGTATGTTTTACCATCCCACACAATGGCTTTGTACCGAGCCCATGGTGACTGTAGACGTTTAGGTTGCACATCTGTTCGAACCATCTCTCCTTGGAAACCGAGGAACTTCACCTACAAAACCCAGTCCATAGAAACATGCACAAGCCATAAAAATCATGGAAACATTTATGTAATGCATTTACTTAATTAAGAAAAAAAAACTGCACATACCTGTTTATCATATTTTTCATGGCATTCTTTCAACCAATTTGTGAACTCTCGGTTGATCTTCACTCTTTGCTCCTGCAAGAAAGAAAATGATTTATAAAATCATTAATCAAAATTGCATCTAATTCTACACATTATGCCAATCATTTTTTACTGTTCTGTAGCAAATTCATTCATTCATTCATACTATGTTTGTTAAATAAATAAATAAATAAATAAATAAATAAAAACACTTCCCAAAATCGTTTGCATACTGCTTATACCAGGAAAATGGGCAGGCATAAACATCTAAATGACTAAGCACACCATGTGATGACAACACATCAAGTCATCTCCAAAAATGCAGATCTTGTGGGGTGGTCCCAAAATCCAATGGATAGTACCTACCAAAAGTAGTCCCAAAAAATAGAAACCATAACAGGTATCCAGGGCTCACTGATTTACATGTGGAGTGAAAGCTATGAACACTGGGCATCATAGCATGATGTGTATTGGGTTATGTAGCCAAAAACTAACCAGAGTGCCACAGTTGACCCATATCCATGGCAAAAAGAGCCTACAACGAGCATGTGAGCATCACAACTGGACCATGGACTAGTGCAAAAATAAGGTCTGGTCTGATAAACCACATTTCCTTTACATCATGTCAATGGCCATGTTTATGTGCATTGCTTACCAGTGGAAGGGAAATTGAAAACAAAAAAGGAAGGGAATAAGGAAAGGAATAAGGCAAAGTGACTAAAGCAGTATGAGGCTTAGGGCAATGCTTTGCTGATAAACCTTGGAATTGGATACTGGTATTCATGTATATGTTACTTTACGTGTAGCATCTACCTAAACATTGATGCAGACTAAATACACAGCTCATTGAAACAGTCCTCCCTAATAGCAATCTCCATTCATCTCGCTACACTAACAAATATTTTGCAGAAAACAACAAAGTGTTCAAGGTGTCATCTGGCCTCCAAATACTCCACACAATCCAATTAAGCTTCTGAGATGTGCTGAGCCAACAGGTCTGATCCATGAAGACCCAACTTGAATGATTCTTCAATGGAGAAGATCTTGGTGCCAGATACTACACCACACCTACAGAGGTCTTGTGTCCATGTCTCGAAAGGTCATAGAGGTTTTGGTGTTTTCAGCAGCTTTCATACTTGAAAAAGAAGCAAACAGCTCTGTCCATCAAACCAACAATACAATTTTGAGTAAAGGTGTACTGTACCTGACCATTTAGAACTCTTGTAAAGATAGTGTCTTTGTCACGTAGCTGCAATTCCAAATCCATAAACGTTAGTTTGTTGGTGCTGACTTGAAAACGGTCATTAGTGAAGAGAACACCCGAGATCCGATTGTAACATTCTAATGGTATTGAACCGACTTTCTTGGATCTTGCACACCACTCAAACCTCGGGGGAGGGGGAATAATAAAATAGATTATGTTAATCGTTAAGCAAAAGTGAGCATAAAAATATTTTATTTGATGCCTGAATAAAAATATTTAAACAGGTATAGATATAATAAACCTGCCATCATCAAAGTGCAATAAGAGTTGAAAACACAGACACAATTATGTCAATTGGCCATGGTTTTAAAGTGGTATGTCAATTGGACATGTTTTTAAAGTGGTACCACTGTTTTCTGTGGCTCGTCTTCAAGAAATATTCAGGCTTCAACTTTTTTCATTCAAATTTTCAGAAATAAATTGAATCAAATTGTGAATCGATTAAATTGTGACTCAGGTGTACTGATGAACTCAATTGTGAGTTCATCAGTACACAATTAATAATATTACAGTACGCCAACATTCAAAATGCATAAAGGTTTACAGGTTTGCATTCATAAAATAAATGTTGTAATATCATTACTCGTCAACAGAAGAATAAGGAATTAATCGGCCATTCCAAAAGCATTCAAAGATGGGCTTCTTCCCTCGGCCCTCAGTGTTTGTAACAAAACAGTCTTCATCATTTTCTGGAGCTTAAGACACAATAAGAGAGACAGGTCATGTGCATATCAATCTTAAACAGACTGTATTCACACTTTAAGCTACACACTTTTAAATGGAAATTTAAAATTTTCATTTCATTTACTTTACTTGGTAAGTTTTGTACAACCAGCAACTGATGCAAAAGCCCAATGGAGGCGACACTGAATATGAAGCAATTATACACTGTATAAATCTCCAGATGTTAACCGAGGCAGCCCTTTCAAAATAATGTTCTTGGTCATGATTTAGCCAGCAGGTCTCTAGATATTTCACACACAACTACTGTAAAGATATGTCTAAAACCTAGGAATATACCTGGTGTACTTGCATATGGATCCTCTGGATAGGTTTCCTTATCATACAGGAATGGATGATATCTAAGCAGTCCCTCTACTTTGGCATCTCCTTCTTTACTGGCTTTAAATTCAAACTCTGCCACACTGGAGTTTATGTAAAGAGTCTGCATGTCGTTATCTATCTCCTTTAAATTAAGTATCCTTGGCAAGCGAAAGTACCGATCAAATAGATAAATCTGGGAAAAGATGAAGAAGAGTTATTTTTGTGTACAATTATTTAATTATTTAAACTCATTGATTCTTACATTAAGAATCAATGAGTTGCAGTGTGGATGATCAAGAATACTAAAATTAAAATATACAGTGCAAATTCAGTATTGTCAAAACAGTTAAATGAGCAAACAAATAAAATTAGGGTTGTCAATATTAATGCATTAAGGTCTATGATTAAGCTCGAAATTTTAATGTGTTACTGTTCTTTTTTTTTTCTTTTTTACACAAATTAAATCAGCTGACCAAGTTTGACCCTAATGGCTTCCCTTCATCAAACTAACCATACCTAATTGTTATCTCTCTCTTCTGCTCTCTCCTCTCTCATTTTCTCTAGTCTCTCTCTCTTCCTCCCTCTCAAGCTACTATACTCCTGAGCTGCCAGTGATCTCTGCCAGTAATCACTCCTGAGCTGCCAATGATCCCCCTCTGCCCTCTGGACCTGTCTGACTCGTCCTGGTGCCCCGCTTCAGTCACTCAATATTCCAGGACTGGAATTTTCTACAGTCTACCTGAGCCTCCAATAATAAACTGGACTCCAAATTAACTTAAAAGACATCAACTGTTATATTGATCTTCCAGGCGTCTAACACACAGTATGACTGCAGATCAATCCCTGCTCTCACCCAAATGAGGATGAGTTCCCTGTTGAGTCTGGTTCCTCTCATGGTTTCCTCCTAGTGCCATCTCGGAGTTTTTAATTGCCACTGTCGCCCTTGGCTTGCTCATCAGGGACTATGTAATCATTTTGATTCATACACATTTTTCATATTTCATACAAATTTCCATAATTTTTCTTTGATTGTGTAAAGCTGCTGTGCGACAATGACACCTTTTAAAAGAGCTGTACAAATAAAATTTAACTGAACAGAATAATCACAGCGACGTTACCCGGCTGTGTGTGATAATGGCACATTTAATTCAGCGGATAATAAGATGACATCACCAGGTGTGCTAGACAGCAAAGTGTTTTTATGAAAATCTTCTGGATGAAAGCTAGTTCAAGGAGAACTATTTTTTTAAGACATTAAAGGCAGGACACTAAAAAAATCTATGAAAAGAAGCTACTTTTATTGCACTTATTGGAAACCACTTGAGATCAGTAAGCAACCAAAACTACCTTGATGTAACAGCACATCTAATCCATAACTAATGCTAACTACACTCATTCACCTACAAACTAAAGAAAGACATTTTGCTGTAGCATGTGCTAGCCAATTTCGCTAGTCAAGTTGAAAAAAAGAATGCGGACATGGTCAGCACTACAAGAGCAGACAGTGCTCACAATATAGTTGTTGCTTTAAGAAGTTTAACATTTGAGGTATTTTAATTTAAGATTTGTTAAATGTTAGTGTTTGAGATATTATATAACTGCATAATCTGTTTCAACTAACCTTTTTATCATTAATTTCTTTATTCCAACATTACATGTTTATGATACAAGTAAATCTGAGTATTTTAAAAATGTAATTAATCATGGACTAAGACACAGACATCATAATCTGTGACTGCGATTAATTAGATTAAGGCTTTTTTAATTGACTGACAGCACCAAAAAATAATAAAATAAAAAAATAGGGCAAAGGGCATCCGAGTGGCATAGTGGTAAAGTCATCTGGAGATCGCAAGTTCAATTCCCGAGTGATGCTGTAACCTCTCGCGGCTGGAGGTCTAGAGAGCTGATTGGCCAGGCTCTCTCAGAGGGGAGGGATTAGAGGTACTTAGTGCTCCCACATTAATCATGGCTCTACGGCCAATCAGGGGCGACTGTGAGCTCACGCAAACGGAAAGAGCGGATAACGCTGCCCTCCCAGGGTGTTATGCTGCCCCCAGTGGTGCGTGAGCGAGCAGTTTGAAAAGATGCGGTCGGCTGGCGTCACGTGATTCAGAGGAAACACATGATGGGGGGGTAATAATAATAATTAGTACTTTTTTTTTACTAAAAAAGTAATGTAAACAAACAGCAAATAAAATAACTGTATAGTAACATTTTGTCCCATAAGAAGTGACAAAAGATCTTATTTTGTTATTCACTTAAAATATTTAATTTTGAAATTGGAATTTATGGTCTGTACTAGGGGATAAAAGGACAAAAAAGAATAAAAACAAACAAACATTCTTAAATTATTGTTGCATAAAACAGGCAAAATGTCATGGTTCAAATATTTATGCATGCATTTAAAGTTTCACACACCTGAATATCAATGTTTGACACAGTTTCAGTGAATCGCCTGTGTCTCTTGTCATTTCCATTTATACCGTGAACATAGTAATGATAGATGTGCCTTAAAAAGAAAGAAAACAACAAAAAGAAAAATGTAAATGATTTAACATAGCATACTGTATGCCAGTGGTGTATAGAAGTGCATGCTCCGGTACTCACGCTAGCTCTCTGGTCCAGGAATCAAAATCCTGTTTTAGATAGGCAACATGTTCTGGCTGGATTTCAGTTATGACTATATTGGTAAAACTGTCCTTGCCCTTTTCTTCCATAACTAGAGATTGTAGAAAACGCTCCTCATCCACTTTCACATGAGAGTCATCTCCTGGCTATGCATTAATGTGTGTGAGAGAGAAAAATACATATACGCTTACATATTCAGTTTGAACATTACCTTAGTTATCATTTTATTCAAACATGGTTATTTACCTTCCTGTTCCGGATAATACCAGAATAGATTTCTTTGTTATTTTTCTCCTTCTGCTCAAAGTCTTCCTTAGACATGACAAACTCATGTACATCTGGAGACCCAACCGGCTTACTTATGATCTACATTAGGGGAAAAAAACAAAAAAAAAAATGAGTGGCCTACATGAAGCAAAAAAAAATAAAAAATACTAAGGAGTGAATTAATTATTAAAACCTGGAAAAATAATGGTGAACCATCGCCTATGTGGAAGAAATGTGCCCGAAAAAAAAACAAAAAAAAAACATAACTGATCTGAGATCACTTAAACTCTTGGTGAAGTCGCATCGTTTTAAAACACAACACACATGCACATTCCACTGAGAACTCAAAGGTGGTTTCATAAGAAAACCACTTATTAATGAGACTAATTGTTAAAATATGTGCTTGTTGAATGTGCTTAGGAGCATAAAGATTAGACTTTTAAAAAATGAAAAAAGATCAGGTGGTCTGAATACTCCAAAGTGACCTTACTGGTGCGCATCAGGGTAAGAATGGATGCACCCATCATGTGTAATGCCCTCTAGAGGTAGTGTTATCAACTAGGATTGCTACAGGTGGTCAGGTCTACGGTCATGGCCAAAAGTTTTGAGAATGACACAAATATTAGTTTTCACAAAGTTTGCTGCTAAACTGCTTTTAGATCTTTGTTTCAGTTGTTTCTGTGATGTACTGAAATATAATTACAAGCACGTTTCAAAGGCTTTTATCGACAATTACATGACATTTATGCAAAGAGTCAGTATTTGCAGTGTTGGCCCTTCTTTATCAGGACCTCTGCAATTCGACTGGGCTGCTCTCAATCAACTTCTGGGCCAAATCTTGACTGATAGCAACCCATTCTTTTATAATCACTTCTTGGAGTTTGTCAGAATTAGTGGGTTTTTGTTTGTCCACCCGCCTCTTGAGGATTGACCACAAGTTCTCAATGGGATTAAGATCTGGGGAGTTTCCCGGCCATGGATCCAAAATTTCAACGTTTTGGTCCCCGAGCCACTTAGTTAAAACTTTTGCCTTATGGCATCGTGCTGGAAAATGCATTGTTCTTCACCAAACTGTTGTTGGATTGTTGGAAGAAGTTGCTGTTGGAGGGTGTTTTGGTACCATTCTTTATTCATGGCTGTGTTTTTGGGCAAAATTGTGAGTGAGCCCACTCCCTTGGATGAGAAGCAACCCCACACACGAATGGTCTCAGGATGCTTTACTGTTGGCATGACACAGGACTGATGGTAGCGCTCACCTTTTCTTCTCTGGACAAGCCTTTTTCCAGATGCCCCAAACAATCGGAAAGAGGCTTCAGAAAATATGACTTTGCCCCAGTCCTCAGCAGTCCATTCGCCATACTTTTTGCAGAAGATCAATCTGTCCCTGATGTTTTTTTTTGGAGAGAAGTGGCTTCTTTGCTACCCTTCTTGACACCAGGCCATCTTCCAAAAGTCTTCGCCTCACTGTGCGTGCAGTAACATTATGTGCCAATGAAATGAAGTCAGCTGATGACTGGAATGTACCGAATGACCAGTTTATCACAGCTACGTATTTTTTTCTTCCCTCATAGTCCGGCTATTTGTTCAGGAATCTAGACAGGTGAATGAGTTACTAAGGTGTATTTCTTTTTTTAATTCTTAATATTTGAACATTTTCTGAGCTGGGCAATGCATCTATATGCATGTGTCTATAAATATATAGATAAATAGACACACACAAACAAACAAACAAACAAAAACACTCTTTCCAATATATGATCTTAAATAGGGTTGGGTACCGAAAACCTATATAACCGGTATGTACCGGACCGAAACAGAACGTGAATTTCGGTGCCTCATTTCGGTGCCACTTAAATGCCTGAACTGTTGATTAATATATTTGTTCTCTGGGGATATGATAACAGTTGTAATAAGCATTAGATTCATCAACACACATGATACGGGGTATCAAATGATTGAAAAAATAAATTATTTCCTTAATTAGAAAAATCTTGAGGACTTCGGAAAGCTTTGATAATACAAATCCAAAACATTGTTGCAGTAATGTTACTGTCCATTTTATTTTTGTAGATTAACAGTGTATTAGATTAAATAAAAAAAAATTAAAAGCACAAATCATCAGAAAATGAGACCATCAGAGATCTACTGCTATCTTAACTTGCTAAATTAACTTTTGTTAAAATGCCTAAAATTAAACGGTTGAAAGTGTGGCTTTATTTCACAAGAAAGGATTCCGACACTGCGACGTGCAGCACATGTTTTACAGCAGTTGCGTGTAAAGGGGGAAACACGTCAAATCTAACGAAACATTTGAGGGCACACGGAATAAACTTAAAAGCAGAGGGATGCGCCGTGTTTGACAGCTTACAGACAACAAGTCAGTCATACCAACCGTAGCAAAAAGGAGTCCACCGATTATGATGACGACAGCAGCCTTTCCGCAGGTTAGTAGTCGGCCAATTGCCAAATGCAAATCTTGCATTAATAGTAACAAATGGCAAAAGATTTGTAAAATACTAATGCAACATGAATTCTGTTTATAATTATGGCTTTCCAGATGGTACTTAAACTTTTAATAGATTGTTAAATTTTAAGCATAACATTTTTTGTTCAGTAAAAATGTATTCTTGAGTGATCCACCATCATTTTGTGGCTTTTGCAAAGTATCGATACCCAAACGATACCCATCCCTAATCTTAAATTAGAAATTCTAAAATTTTATTTTAATCTAAACAATAGACCATTAGCTTTATAAAAACTTGATATCGTTTTGCCTTATATAAAGCTAATTGTTTATAAGACAGAACAACCATATGTTCCTGACTGAATAGCGAAAGAGTGCAGCACCTACCCGTACAGACTGGCCTATATAAAACACTGCCTGCTTTCCTCCAACACCAAAGTAAGAGATGTCGCTGTTCAGACTGCGAGGAACTGCACTGGGACGCACATATCCTGGTTCATCACTATAAATAAATAAATACATACATAAATATATAAAGAAAGAAAGAACAGTAACAGTAATATCCAGGGAACTCCACAATTTTTATAGTTCTATACTAAACTTCCATAATTCATCTAAATTGTCAGTTTTATAGCAAACTGGTAACTAAAAGTTCTGACAGGTCTCTTGTTTTTTTGTTTTTTTTAATATTAATTTTGAGTAACTGTGTTTTCACCCATGCACCATTGATGATGAATTGTCACTTTTTAAAAGAGGTGAGTAGAGTTGTCAAAAAATGTACTCAAGTTAGAAAAGTAAAAGTAAAAAGTAGTCATTCAAAATATCACTCAAGCAAGAGTAAAAAAAAAATGTATTCGGTGAAAAGTCTACTCAAGTACAGAGTAACTGTTTCTTCATAATGTCCGATTCATTTTTTTTTTTAAATTATGTCAGACAAAATTATAAAATAAAGTACAAATTGTGACATTTCCAAATAATAAAAGAAATGACATAAATGTAACTAAATAAATTAATAAAATTTAATATATCTTTACAAAATCGCAAATTAAGGAATAAAAAACACAAATTTCCTAATCTCCCTTTTTTTACAATATAAAGCTTTTTAAATAAATCCCTACTGTATGTAACATATGTATGTTTGAACTAGTGTAGAGAGTGTTAACATTTGTGATGTTTGTGTGTACAATAGGCTGCAGATGCTGGAGAAAAAGCATCACAATATGATGTTACTCAATGTAATGTCACTGAACGCGTCTCTGAATATAATGTCACTCAATATAAGGCCACATAGAAAGTTATTAATAATTTCCGGTGAAAATTTAAGGCATTATCACGGCTGACCCATTTGAGATATCAAAAATCCCTCAACAATTTTGCATCCTCAATGTCTTTAGATCATATCGGCCCGGTTTGGTGGCAATTATATAAATTCCCTAGGAGTATATCAAAATCCATCGGGTATGTTTTTGCGAACGACCCAAAATAACCGGCCACCTGTTGAGTTGAGCCCAGGACATGCAGTGCGAAAGTTGTTTGGCTCAATGAGCTCGAAATGTGTGGGAGTTTCGTGGACCTACGTGAAAGTGTGTATGAGCTATCCAGCTAAATCTCGTGTGAGGGCCCCTAGAGGCCCCGACTCATGCGACTCTCAGGCACCCTGATGGCAGCAGATTCCAACCTGTCTGACAATACACACGTGGACAAAATTGTTGGTACCCTTCGGCCAATGAAAGAAAAACTCACAATGGTCACAGAAATAACTTTAATCTGACAAAAGTAATAATAAATAAGAATTCTATGAATGTTAACCAATGAAAGTCAGACATTGCTTTTCAACCATGCTTAACCGGAATTATTTTTAAAAAAAATGACCTCATGGAATAGGCCTGGACAAAAATGATGGTACCCCTAACTTAATAGTTTGTTGCACAACCTTTTGAGGCAATCACTGCAATCAAACGATTCCTGTAACTGTCAATGAGACTTCTGCACCTCTCTGCAGGTACTTTGGCCCACTCCTCATGAGCAAGCTGCTCCAGTTGTTTCTGGTTTGAAGGGTGCCTTTACCAGACAGCATGTTTCAGCTCCTTTTAAAGATGTAGGATTGAGGTCAGGGCTCATAGAAGGTCACTTTAGAATAGTCCAATGTTTCCCTCTTAGCCATTCTTGGGTGTTTTTATCTGTGTGTTATGGGTCACTGTCCTGTTGCAAGACCCATGGCCTGTGACTGAGACCCAGCTTTCTGACACTGGCCAGCACATTTCTCTCTAGAATCTGTGCCAGATGCAGCAAAGCAGCCCCAGAACATAACAGAGCCTCCTCCATGTTTCACAGTAGGGACAGTGTTCTTTTCTTAATTTCTTTCCGTCTGTGAACATAGAGCTGATGTGCCTTGGCAAAAAGTTCCATTTTTGTCTCATCTGTCCATAGGACATTCTCCCTGAAGCTTTGTGGCTTGTCAACATGTAGTTTGGCATATTCCAGTCTGGCTTTTTTATGATTTGTTTTCAACAATGGTGTCCTCCTTGGTCGTCTCCCATGTAGTCCACTTTGGCTCAAACAACAACGGATGGTGCGATCTGACACTGATGTTCCTTGAGCATGAAGTTCACCTTGGATCTCTTTAGAAGTCTTTAAGGGCTCTTTTGTTACCATTCGGATTATCCGTCTCTCTGATTTGTCATCAATGTTCCTCCTGTGGCCACGTCCAGGGAGGTTGGCAACAGTCCCATGGGTCTTAAATTTCTGAATAATATGTGCAACTGTAGTCACAGGAACATCTAGCTGCTTGGAAATGGTCTTATAGCCTTTACCTTTAACATGCTTGTCTATAATTTTCTTTAGAATCTCCTGAGACAACTCTTTCCTTCGCTTCCTCTGATCCATGTTGAGTGTGGTACATACCATGTCACCAAACAACACAGTGACTACCTGGAGCCCTATATATAGGCCCACTGCCTGATTACAAGATTGTAGACACCTGTGATGCTAATTAGTGGACACACCTTGAATTAACATGTCCCTTTGGTCACATTATTTTCAGTATTTTCTAGGGGTACCATCATTTTTGTCCAGGCCTGTTCCATGAGTTTAATTTTTTAAATAATTCTGTTGAAGCATGGTTGAAAAGCAATGTCTGACTTTCATTGGTTAACATTCATATAATTTTTTTTTATTATTACTTTTGTCAGATTAAAGTTATTTATGTGACCATTGTGAGTTTTTCGTTCATTGACCGAGGGGTACCAATAATTTTGTCCACGTGTGTATTTATGAGGTTTTGAGCATGTTAAGACCCCTGAAAAGTCCAAAAGGGTGGAAAAAAAATCCTTAGGAAAACAAGAGGGTCCTGAGCACCCTATAGTGCTTGGGCCCTAATAAAACAGCTTCTCTGTCTACCAGACTTTGTTTTCCAGAGTGCTGTTAGTTTACCTCTTAAATGTGCGGTCATCACGGTTGAACTTGGAAAGCCGATACACTGCCCAGTTATTCAACTCTTTAGAGGTCATTCCACGGCCATTATCCATCACTACAACGGCTGGGCCACCTTGAGGCTCATCAAAAAACTGATGCGGAGAAGAGCACATTGGCCTTGTTTTATTGTTGTTGTTTTTTTTAACAGAGTGCAATGAAACTGTTATGAGTAGCTTATTTTAATTTTCCAGTTAAAGTCTTACCAATCTTATGTCGATGTTCCTGGTTTCAGGATTATTCGAGGTTGCAGAAAGTGCATTATCAATAAGCTCAGCAAAGGCATAGGCTAAAGTTTTGAACACAAATACACACACACACACCATAATAAATAGCTCTGATAAATACAGAAGCAAACACACTGTGTAAAACAGAATTACTTTGGATCATTGTAAAATAAAATTTACAATGCATCAATAAGAGAGAGAATAACCCTGTACTTACGTAGTGCCTTCTGTCCTTCGCTAGCATAATACTCATACTGGCCACTTTGCACAATGGTGTGAAAATGGGGAACGTACTTAATTCTTTCTACAGTTGCCACAGCCAATTCCTGATCCACAGACTGCAGCAGGTATAAAGTTTTTCCATTTGACAGTTCATCTACAAAGTCACAATAACAAAGGCAAATATTATATATATTAAGTTATTTTGCTTAATAGAAAAGACACGCACACACACACAGACACACACACTACCACATTAGTAATCACTCATTTTAATTAATCTGGTCAGGGTAGGTGGACATATGTCTGAACATTCTCTGTTTGGTGCCTCGTAAAAGACCCATGGGTCTTACAGATACTGTGAGAAACCTGTTTATAAAGCGAAATATTATACAGCTTTTCCCAAAAGTATAAAGACAGCATATGCAATGTATTAGCTCCATGTGCACGAAACTTGACTTCCATGGACTGTCCATTTTTCAGCAAGATGGAAACATTTGTGAAAAACTGGTGACAATGGTATTCAGTTTCTGGGGCCATGTTCCAAATCATCTCCAGACCTAAACCCAATAAAGAAAACTGTTGAACAGCAATAAAGAAGGCAGTAGCAGGCAAGAACTTGTCTTCTGTACATCTTCAGGAAACAATCAGGCAGATATGAGATTGATACCAGAGTACTGGAAGACTGAAAATATAATTTTTATATAACAATTTCATTGCATAGAATAAAAAAAAAATGCTTCTTGTTATTTTTATTTTTTTAAATAATGACAATGTCATTAAAGCAGTGAATTTCACGTTGGTCTCAATACTTTTGGCCCTGCTGTATATTCAATAAGCTACCCATATTTAGATGGTACTGACATTGAACAAGAAGGCAGACTAGACTAATCAATGGTTAACATTTAAATTTTATTTTGTATATCAACAGAATATATACTTACCGTAAACATCTGAATCAATCTCCCTGCGATCTGTCGTAGTGATCACAAAACTTACATTTACTGAAATAGAAAACTCCTGAAATGAAAATGACACTGTCACTGAAATGTGTCACTGAAATCTGTAAAATGCACATTTGTATTCTGCATATGCTTCAAAAAAATTAAAAAGGAATAATTTTCCTTTTTCTTTTATTTTCCTGCAGTTTGTCACCTGGAACACACGTACAATGTAGGTAATGAAATTACCATTTAGCCATAGAACACTCATTCTATGCAAAGATAACAATTGAAAGTTCAGTTGAGTCTCATAAGAGGCTTCTGAGC
Organism: Clarias magur; assembly: GCA_013621035.1. Classification (NCBI taxonomy): domain Eukaryota; kingdom Metazoa; phylum Chordata; class Actinopteri; order Siluriformes; family Clariidae; genus Clarias; species Clarias magur. The sequence continues at coordinate 439,684 of QNUK01000307.1, read as the reverse complement.
TACGTCAAGTTCGTATCTTTCAATGGTACAGTGTATTTAGTACAAATTTTACTCTCTTCTCTCCCCAGAACAAGCAATATGGCTAACCGAAACTAACCTTAAGGAAGTGAAAGACATGTTATTATAAAGACACCTTTACAAGTATTGGAGGAACAGATACGTCTTGAGTCGTCGTTTAATGATTGTCAGAGACTCCACTGTACGAACATCTAGAGGAAGATCTCTTCCACAATCTAGGTGCCTGAACAGAAAAGAGTCTGGACGAATGTCTTCCTCGATCCCCGAGAGATGGTGGAACGAGGCGAGCAGTGCTGGAGAAACGGAGGGAACGTGGTGCAGTTTTTATTAATATTATTGTAATTTTTCCCACAACTTTGGTAATTAATGCAGATCGCACTGGCGGTGGAATTGTGCACTCTTCCCCACAGGGAATGCTGTGCTACTGTATTACTTTTCCAAGAAAACTGACAGACGGCTTTCCCAAAATTCCTGTTTGCAGGACTAGGCACCACAATCGGAATGAATTTTGCACACATTTTAAATTTTGTATCAAAACATTCTGCCTGGTCATGAATGAAAGATTTCAACGTCTGTGTAAAAACTTAGTTTTGGATCCTCGAGTTGTGATTATTTGTTTAATACCGGAACGATTTGCTCCTACCCCACTACCATACTAGTATACTGATATTACTACTTTAAATTGTGTGTAGATTAAAAAGTTATCCATCCTTTCAAAAAATCCTTTCTGAACTCACTGATAAATAAATAAATAAATAGATAGATAGATCCATAGACTTTATTAAGTATAGTATTTTAAAATAAAATGAATGCATTTTTATTTTAGTATTAGTTTTTTTGTAGTGGAAACACACTGAAAAAAATAAATAAATAAAAATATATAGGTGACTAACAACAATGAGCGGGCCCAAGCGCCTGCGCCATCGTTACCCGGGTGCACCACACAACCTGTATGCTTTTTGAGCATGTTAAAATGTCTAAAGATGCCAAGAAGGCTGATTACAGTGAATATGTCACAACAGGCATCCGGTCAGCTAATTTATTGAGCATGTTAAGACCCCAAAAACCCTGAATGATGAGAAAAAATAATAATAATAATAATAATAATAATAATAACCCTTAGAAGAACAAGAGACACTATAACAATATAAGGCTGATGTGACAGTGCTTGGGCTCTAAAAATATAATAATCCTTAGAAAAACAAGAAGGCCCTCACACACTATGACATCTGCACTGAGACATAAACGTGATCACAGGGAGGCGATTACATCATATATATGTTATAGTGTTGATGACATAGTGCTTGGGCCCTAAATACTTTTGGACCACTTTGGAAAAAACTGCCAAATTGCAGTCAGTTTTTGAAACACACACATGAACGTTGACATTCCATCATTATAAAGCTACCTCTCTCAAATAATAAATATCATAGAGGCATCATTGACTTTGAAGTTGAGGCTCCTTACATTCTTTGTGTCTGTGAGTTACTGATGGAATGGGAATCTACCTACAGTATCTTTCTTTGACACCATATGGGCTATAAACAAGACGTTTTCTGTGGTTTCCTCTGGAGAGGTGGTGCACCATTGATGTATCTGGTTTACATTTATTTCTGAGTTCTTGATAGTTATTATTTGACAGTCACTGAATGGGTTTAATTAAAATGTCAATAAATTAAATAGATACATTTGGACATCATGGCTTCTGTCAGTGGAAAGGTTAAGTATTATTTAAATCATGCACATGAAATAAAACTTGACTGAGAGGTCCAGGGTTTTTTTCATCTTCGCAGATTAAAGAGTCCCTGATTGCAAAATAATAATAATAATAATAATAATAATAACAACAATAAATTAATAAATAATTAACTAAAATGAGCTGAGCAGTTTAAGGTGTCTCAGGAACAGAGGAAACACTAGCTGTCTCACAGCTGCAGTGACAACAGCTTTAACATGTTTGAGCTGAGAGATCAAGTGCAGTCATGCGCCACAGTTAACGAGTGGTTAGGTATCTAGTGTGTGTGTGTGTGTGTGTGTGTGTAAACCACAGGTAACGCAGCTAGCTAGCTAGTTAGTTAGTTAGTTACAGTAGGTGCTACTCGGGAACTAGCAGAAATCCACCCACCTTGCGCACTGCACACAGGAACTGCTTGTAGTTCATGCCGCTGATATCCAGCATCTTTTCAGGAAGCTCTTTACTGTTTGGGCGACAGTCGAAGATAGACACCGACCGGCTGCCCTGAGAAGCCTCTGCTGGGGGAACTCCCGATTCCGCCATGTTTCCAGTTCGCGCTGGTTTCACTTGTACCAAGGCTGCTAATAAAATGCCTTTACATACATTTTTTTTTCAAAACCTAAACAAATAGCTCTCTCCTCTACACCCAAAATGCTTGCCTAACTGGTATCTGTTGCTGCTGTGGACATATTATGAAGCTCAAAGTTGTCGTTCTCTCACGAACGTCCCAGGAGCGCTCTCTTATACACACACACACACACCTCCGGGTCGCTTTCTTATTTTGCACCCGTGTTGTCATGTCTCCACGCGCTGCCTCTGTTGCCAAATCCGCTCACACTTATACAATGGATTAAAACGAAGTATATTTTTACACCGATGTACTACTGTTGATAATCCACTATTCATTACAACGTCTAGAAAACGCCTAACATCTTAATAAACACGCATTAATAAAGTGACATAATTAAACATGACATTAAACACATAATTTACAGAATTGTGTTTTTATTACCACTGGCAACCCGGGATAAAATTTCGCGCCGTTCATTCTTGCATCTTCAAAATACAGTATACTGAATTTTAAAATATGATAGATATTCTTTCCAACTGAGAAGCAATTTGACTATGATTAGTCATTGTTGTTTGACAGATACGACTACATACTTGATAAGTAAATCATTCAAGTAATACCACTACTTCAGATCCCGCCTTAAAGTTGAATCAAACCAGAAGCTTTAAAAAAAATTATACAGTCACACGTCAATAAATAGGCAGCACGTTAGTAGAGAGCTTAGCGCTGTGGCCTAGCACCTCAAGGGTCATGGGTTCGATTCCCCCCTCAGGTCTGCGCGCGTGGGGTGCCCTGTGATGGACTGGTACTCTGTCCAAGGTATACCATGTCTTAGGTCTCTTGCAATAGGCTCCAGACCCCCTGTGACAGGATATACCATATAGATGAATTAATTGCAATTAATACCTCTTTCATCGGCCCCATATTATCAAATGCATTGTAATAAGCAAAAAATAAAGCACTAAGGGGGTGTGGGGCTATAGAGCAAATGTACACCACAGGATTGTGTGCTTCAGCTCAATGAACAGCAATGCCAACACTGACAACGTTCCATTTATTAATCAGTGAGTATGGAAATCACCATGCATCACAATCTTATAATTATCAAATGCAAACATACCTATATACTATATATATATATATATATATATATATAAATTTGTTTGTAAGTTTGCATGTTTGAACATGTAGTTCCACCACAGTCATGTCACAATTGTTCCTCACTGGATGCCAACAGTGGGCAGTGTCATCATCAACTTAAATGTCATACCATGTGCATGGCACAGGCATTCCTCACTGCCTGTAAAAGTAGACAGCATCCTGACTGAATGTAACAGTGTAAAGCAGGCATCAGGATCTGCAGCAGGACAGAGCTGCGAGGTAACCTCTAGTATAGATTAAAAAAAATTCTAAATCATTGATTTTGGAGTCAGTGTGGCGATACATGAATTGCCACACAAAAGAACCATGATGCATCATGAATTTATTTTCACCCCCATCTCTATTAATAAGCAATGTGTGATACTTTTGTTTATGCAGATTATAGTTACATTTAATGTTGCATTTTTTGAGAGTAGTTAGGAGCAATGTTGAAGAAAACTTACTTACCATTAGAATGTTCCGAAGCGATACATCCTAATATAAATGGGTAAAAAAAAATGTTTTGTTTAAAAGCTTTTCTTTGTTTTTTGCATTTATTTTGTCTTTGATGTACCTGTGACATAATAGTCAAAATTGTGGACACACCTTCTAATTCCATGGTCTTTCCAAATTTTTACTGTATCTCTTTCTAAATTGTAAAACAATGCTGTAGGCGTCTGATGAATTTAACAATCTCCTTTGAACAGTTGATTTTGAGAAGTGTCTGCTACTTATGCTCTGTAAGGTCTTCATAACGTCTCTAATCTAAAGTGCTGTAAACAGCTGGTGAAAAGTTCTAAATGAAGCAGAGGTAAGTTTTGGTCTTGCTTTCTCATGAATGGTCTTCATGAGAGCCAGTTTCATCATGGTGCTTGATGATTTTTGCAAATGCACTCGACAATACTGTTCTTGTAAGAACTATTCCAGAACAGCTGACCTTTATGTCTTAAAATAACAACTGACTGTTGTTGTATGACTAGGTGACGTAATAGTGACGTAATTGTTAGCACTGTCACCTCTCACCTTCATGGTCCGGGTTAGATTCTCGCCCAGGTTCGATTCCCTCCACTGTGTGTATGGAGTGTTGCATGTTGCATGTTCTTCTGTGCTTGTTGGGTTTCCTTCAGATACTCTGGTTTCCTCCCACAGTCCAAAGACATTCATATTAGATTAATTGGTGTTCCCAAATTATCCGTAGTGTGTGAATGAGTGTGTGTGTGTATATGTGTACCCTGTGATGGATTGGCACTCTGTCCAGGGTCTCATAGGATAGGCTCCAGGGTCCTGGTGACCCTGTGTATAGTATTAAGCAGTATAGATGAGTGAGTGAGTGAGTAAGTTTTGTTGTTACTTTAATACCTATATACATTATTTCATAGTTTTAATTTAAATTCGAACGTGTGCCCAAACTTTTGACTGATACTGTATATCTGAAACTATTATATATAATAGTTCCTATATAATAGTGATATATACTATATATCCTGTTAGAAACGTAATCAGCTCTATCTCATCAGTCGGGAGGATGAATGAGATTTGAAAATGAGCGCGAACCAAATCCAAGCGCAAACAAGCAATCAACAGCTGCAGTTCAAAATCACCTATTGTTTTTGTGTAAAAACCTCACATCTGGCAACACAAGCAACATTATAATGAGCAAAAGAAGCGCGTATGTGGGTTTCCGCAGATGGGGATTGTGAGCTCTGTCCTGCCAGAAATAGTCATAATAAAAGCCCTCGACCGTATCTGTGTTTAGAGTCGATCGTCCACATAATGGACTGGAAATAATCTTTTACATGAAATAATACACATTCTTTTGTTTTCTTTTGGACTGTAGAGACATGAAACGAGTAATTTGATACAATGTCTATATGATTGAAACGGAAGTCACATTTTGTCTTTTGAAATGCGCATGACTTGTTGCGTTGCACAAAACAGGAAGTTTTAACGGAAAATTATGCAAAGTTCGATATATGTAAAGTGTGTAAAGAAAAAGACGATTAACATCTTTCAAAAACGCTTAAAAGGTGTTTGGTATGTTATCTCTGCAAAATCGGTTAGATTCAACTCTATATGCCCACCCATCCCCCAAATATAGATATACAGATAGATAGATACTTAATTGATCACGAAAGAAAATTCCAGAATGTGTGTTTTGTTACATATACATAAAATTACAATGATTACACGTTTTTATTATTATTATTATATTTTAGAACTTTTATTTTATTAGGATTTATCATGTTATACAAATGGCTTGAACTAAACGGGAATTTCACACAAATTACAGTGTTTCTACATTTATTGTGATTCAAACATCTTTAAAGATGTGTAATTGTGTAGATGTATATGTAGTGTAGTGTAGTGTAGTTTCAGCCCTCCAGCTCATCTATACCGGAAGTGGTGAAGAGTGCTGGAGTTCTGTTTATGTACTGAACTCTAGCGTGCGCGGTTCACGTGGGGCATGCATGGCGGTAAAGCGCGACATCTGTCAACGGTTTTAGAATTAATTTAAGGTTTAAGTGTTTTTAACCCAGACCTGTGGATCTATAGGTTCTCAGATGTCCGTCGTGCAGTCAGATGACGGCGGCTGGTTGTTGGACGCGTGTTCTTTTATAAACGCAGGGTTTCGGCGGTGCTACAGTGTAAACAAGGGGCACTTCAGGTGCTGGTTCAGGAAGCAGTACTTTGAGCTACTGAAGCCTCATATAGTGAGTCAGTCCAGCACGGAGTGTGAGCGCGGTGCTCCTCCAGACACGCAGAGCCAGGAGGCTGGAGATGCCAGAAATGAGCTGAAGACAACACGAAAGGTAAGAGAAATTAAATCATACAAACACTGCAAACGTTTCTGTACCATTAGCATTTGGTTCCCCTTAAGTTCTCCTCCAGGATCCATTCATAGTATATGTATATACAAGGTATTTGCTCCCTTACTAATTAATTCTTCTGCATATCTATCACAATTAAATGATGCAAATCTTCAAACACATTTTAACATTACACTCAGAAAACACGAGTAAATACAACATTCACTTTTTAAATTATGTTTTATTTATTAAAGAAAAAAAACCCTGTCCAAACCTATATGGCCCTATGTAAATAAGTAATTGCGCCTAAACTGTTGGCACCTTCAGGGTCTGGGTTTGATTCCCACCTCAGAGTTTTGGAGTTACTCCTTGTTCTTGGTGGGTTTCCTCCGGGTACTCCGGTTTCCTCCCACAAGTTTCCTGGGTTAGGCTCCAGGCCCCCACGAACCAGGATACAGAATAATGTGGTTTAGACGATGATTTGGACTAATAACCGGTTGTGTCACCCTTTGTGGCAACACCTACAAACAAGAGATAACTGTTGATAAAACATCTTTTCACAAGCTCACTGTTCTTTGAGGACGGTTTTAATTCAGCTGCACTGGAGGGATTTCAAACACTCCTGGGAATGTTCACCACTGTTACCCATTTGTGCAAAATAGCTTTCACTGTGGTTTGCTGGAGTCTCAAAACCCGAAATGGCCTTGTAATCCTTTCCAGACTGGTACATGTCAATTTCTTTGTTTCTCTTCTGTTTTTTGAACAGGTCTGGAATTAATCAGGCCTGGGTCTGGCAATTGAAATTTACCTCAGCTCTCCAAAAGTCACAGTTTGATTGCTTTTTCACATAGGGACTGGCAAATATTTTTCACAGCACCGTACTGTATGGGCTTTTTTATACAATTGTAAGTTATAATACTGTATGCCATTGTGTTTTATAGCATTTCAGTTTCCCTTCCCTGGAATTAGGTAAGGCTTTGTTCAGGCTGCCAGAGCAAATCCGATTTTTTGGCATTTCCGTATTACGAGTCAAAATGATCCACACTCCAGTGATATTAAAACTTCTTACCAGTGCTTTCGGTTCAAGGCTGCAGTCTCCCAAATCACTGCTTTGAAAGTGTGACTGTGTTGCATCAGTTCATTTAGAACTGCGGTGCGAGCAAAAATATAGAAAGGGGAGCAGTATGCAGTGATTTTCTTTTTTTTTTTTTTTTGAGGACTTAAGTGTGTACTTGGTGCCGTTATTTAGCAAAGACTTTGTGTGCAGGATGGAGAAAGCATTTGGATATCTGCAAACAACAAATTTTGACTGATATTATAAGGAAGAGAATCATTACTGGTGATGAGATATTGATTCATCACTAAAAGCCTCAAAGTATGGAGTATGGAACGGAAACATCCTGAATCACCAACCAAGAAAAAGTAAAAAAAAAAAAAAATCATCCATCAGTTGGAAAATTAATACTTACAGTTTACTGGGATTCTCAAGGGCCAGTCTTGGAACATTATCAGGAAGAAGGTTCAACAATCAGCAGTGCTCATTACAGTGAGGTGCTTATTGAAGAGTTGAAGCCTAAACTTTAGGTTAAATGCAGAGGACTGCTGTTAAAGGACATTTTCAAATAACGGTGTGGACAGTCAGCCCTAAAGAGCAGATTTGTAAAACAAATCGGATTTGCCTTCAGTCTGAAGAAGGCCTAAAAGGCCCAAACCTGTTCCAGCCTGACAATTTTCCTGTGCACACTGAACACTTTTGGTATAAACTATAATGCAGACTACTCCTCAGGCTGCCCCACTTCACAGTATGTCCTCCTCCTCTGAAGTTTCCTTGAAATGGTCTGAGCCCAGGCACGCTGTTTATATTGCACAAACATACCAGACTTTGTGGTCAGGTGTCCCAGCATCTGTGCCTGCAGTGTGACTGAAACCTTCCTAGAAACTTTTGGAAACAGATAATTGTTGTCTTGAAATAAATTTGCTTTGTTTAGTTAGTCTGGCCTAACAATTTATAGTAGGAAAAAGAAGGCAAACCTTCCCTAATAAATGAACACAGTTAATCTTACAAAAGCCGAAATCAAAGTATAAACCTGTGTGATTATCTAATCTCAAAGGGAATAAATGCATTGACAGTAATTCATGTGGAGTTTTACCTGAAGTTTACTGAACATGACTATGGTCTCAGCGACTCTTACTAACACTGTCTAGTTAAAGCCTTATTTATCCCCTCAATTAATGGCATGCGTGTTGTCTTAGTGACCAGGAAAGGGTTATTAGATAGGCTAATTAAAAAGCCTATCTAATATAGTCATCAGAGTGCTATCTGTGTAAGAACAAAGGATTTATTTAAAGCAAACCTTTGCAACAGATCTGCCTGCTGTTCTTTTTTTTCTTTTCTTTTCTTTATTACTAGAACATTTTATAGACAAAGCATACTTTGTGCCCCCTTTGCTTCCCAGGCAGATAATCTCCAAAACCCTCTTTGTGTTGCAGAGACACACACACACACACACACACACACACACACACACACACACACACACACACACAAGGTCAATCCTAAAACTCCTCTTATTATGACACATACAGGTATGCACATAAAAAAATTTCCATCACATTAAATATTAATATTTAGGATTAATATGAAGCAGTTGCAATGTGCCAAATGAGAAAATATTGAGGAGACATCACTAATTCGGTCACATATATTAATTAGCAAAAGGAAAATATAAACATTTTGCATGCTACATTAAATTAAATAGTTAAGTATTCGGAATTCTTTTTTTTTTTTTTTTTTGTAGAAACGGAAGCGGAAACGAAGTGAGCTGAATCAGGGGGAGTTAGATGCTAAAGTACACCATGAAAAGGTTTGACTTTTACTGATAAAAAATCTCACCCTGTTTTAAAAATTGTTATTACCTATTATACTGTAAAGGTTCAATAATAATTAATAATAAAAAGACAATTATTTTGGCCTCTTTTGCTTTGTCTCTCAACAACAGGTCAGGTTGTTGGTCCTGGAGGGCACTCGGTCTCTATTGGAAGCTGGGCATCTCTGTGGTTATCTGACAGAAGATTTAAACGCAGTGCCAATTAAACAAAGTCCTGTTCACGAGTGCCAGCTGGCTGCACTATGTGACATGGCCAAGCAGCTGCTTAACATGGAGAATTCTGCTGGCCCACACGTGCAGGCTGTTAATGGCCATGCAGACTTGGATGCACACCTTGATCTGTTCTCCTGCCTCACAGAAAATCCAGATGACTGTGCCCGTGAGGTATTGCTAATGGGGGAAACGTATTTCCTGCCTCCTCGCTGCCGTTTCCTGTTGTCTGACATCACATGCTTACAACCCCTTATTCGCAGTAAGTTCATTCTAGGTGTGTGAGCTGCTTCAGCTCGTATATATCTGTTTCAATTTTTGCAGTAATATTTTTAGGATAAAATCTAGGCAAATCAAGCATATGTTTTTTGAATGTGTTGTAGGAAGGCCATGAAATGATGATACTCTAAAATGCATGGTAATATTAATAATACTAGCGGGTGTGGGTTGGGGTATACTACAGCTGATTGTGTGTTCAGTAGAAGTTTTGCTCTGATTAGACACCTTGCTGAACGTATTCTCCTACTATATTTTACAGTTCATGTATAATCAGTGAATATAGTGTCATGGACAACTGGCTTGTATAGTCAGTGTTTAATATTAATGTTCATTATCTCACATGAGCACACTTTTCCACAATTGTTTGGTCAAATTAATAGGAATTTGACAAAACAATCAAAGAACCATCATTATGTGAACTAGACTCGTACATTTTTGCTAGAAAGTGCCTCTTTCTAGTTATTTTAAAAGTTATTTATCTGACACAAGTGTGTAGTAATTAAAAATTAATAATAACTTAGTAGGAAACCCAGAATACAATTACTGAACACTTTATTGATACTGAGTTGGCCTTCCCTTTGTTCAGCCTCATCATGGCATTGTCAGCGATTCCACGCGGAAACATAAGTACATGTTGATATGACTACATCATGATTGTTCAATTTCTTGTTCTACCACATTCAAAAAGGTTTTCAATTGGATGCTGGTCTGGTGACTAAGATGGCTTCGGAAATACATCATATCGGTTTGAGATGACTTTTGCTTTGGGACCTGGTTCATTCTGTGATGCAGGAAGTAGGCTTTAGTCAACGGATAAATTGTGGCCATAAAGGGATACACAACAATGCCCAAAGAGGTTATGATATTTAAGCGATGAATGATCGGTATTAACAGGCCCAAAGTGTGCCAAGAAAACATTCCCCACACCATTTCACCACCGCCACCAGCCTGCTGGATTATTGAAGACAGGTTGGGTCCATGGATTCACCCTGTTGGCACCAAAATTTGTTTCTACCATCAGTTTGCCTCAGCAGGAATTGAGACTCACCAGACCAGGCTATACTGTATTTTCACAATCTTTACATCTCAAGTTTTGCCTACTGCAGCATCAGCTGTCTATTCTTGGCTGCCACAAGCGATTCTGTGATGATTTTCTGCACACCACAGTTGCATAGAATGGTCATCTGAGTAACTTTAGCATTTCTGTCAGTCTTTAACCCATCTGCCCATTCTCACTCGACCTCTACAAGCAATTTCTGTTGGGAGAACTGCTACTCATTCATTCATTCATTCATTCATTCATTTATTTATTTTTTTATTTTTTTATTTAGTTTTATATATAGCACAATTCTGAGTACAGCTTTGAGTGTATTGTGCATGAAAAGAGAGATCCACAGTTAAAGAAAGAAAAGACTCAAACAAGCCTGTCTGGTGCCAGTATCATGCAAAATCAATGGTAGATTTGAACCTGACCTGAATCTGTGTCTGTGGCCTGTGTCCTTGCACATGCATCCCTCTCCTGGTTGATTGGCTTATAATTCCATGAATGACTAGGCGTTCAGATGTCCGGAGTGTGTTTATCTAAACTAAGTGCCAAAACATCACATATTGTTCATATTTTTATTGTTTGTTCTGCATTTTTAGAATCTGGGTCTTTTATATAAAAAAAACATGGGATTTTTACAAAGAAGTAAAGATCAAGATTAGTCTAGCATGGGTTTCCCTATATAGATTCAGTATACGGTCCTGACAGATTAAACGGTCAGGAGTAGCCTATGTTGATTTGGAAGAGTTTTTAAAAATATGCCTTATGTTCTACCCTAGGTGGGGATAAATATGACTTAATAGTTCTTGATCCACCCTGGGAAAACAAATCTGTGAAAAGAAGCAATAGGTAAGTTTAACATGTCATTATGTTACATATATGTACAATATGCTGTCCATTTCCAAAACGGTATAAGCGACATAAAGACACTCAAGCTGACAAATTACTTTTGTAATTTTTTATTTTCATTTTCTGACCTAAAAGCCATCACTATATTTCTTGACACTCTCGGCACAACATTAATAATCGCATAGCTTCAAGTTAAATATAGTTCAGAGGCTGCCACACTTGATTGATGCTATTGGCTTCTTCCTGTCTAATTCATTTTTAGACTGGACAGGTGAGAACCAAGAATGCACCGTCATCCATCATACACTGTAGCAGCTACTGTACTGATGCGTTGCTGTGACCACTTCAGGCATTTTGGTGTCAGTCACATTTTTCTTAATCTTTTACCCTTTTCCCTGTGTTTTGGTACATAATCACACATTTGATCATGCATGATTCCGTAATGCTATTGCGTAATTCATCTTTCCCTCACCCATTCTTTCCAATATATATTTCAATATCTGTAAATGAAAACACAATTTGCCTAATTATTTAATATTTAAAATACACTAGATTATAGATGGCAAGGATATATTCGGGTCACTATGACATGTGAAATAATTATGTTCTTTATTTATAGTTAAAGCCTTTTCTACACACACATACTATATTATATTATTAAATATTTAAATTACACATTGGGGAAAAAATGGAAGCAGATCATCATATGCAGCTTTTGTAATAACAGATTATTATTTTTTTTAGGCAGACAATCCTATTAAAAGTACCTGTAACAGAGAAAAGTAATTATGTAATCACTAATATATCTGTATTTTTTTAGAACACTAAACACATTTTTAAATGTGCAACATGTTGGGCAATTTCTGAATGCTTTATGGATAGTTATATGATTTGGTCTAATATGAACAAAAGATGACACTGATGCAGTTATTTGAAAAATAGTCAGCAACTAAACTCTTGTTGTTCTGATGATGTAATTCAGCTTAAAACAACCGTGTCACACACATAAACTAACCTACAGTAAACCCATTATCTTGATTTACAGGTACAGTTTTCTGCCATCCTCTCAACTTCAACAACTTCCTGTGCCAGTGTTGAGTGCTGTAGGGTGTGTGGTGGTTACTTGGGTAACCAATCGTCCTCGTCATCTCCGTTTCGTCAGGGAGGAGCTTTATCCTCACTGGGGCGTGACGCTGCTGGCAGAGTGGCTCTGGGTGAAGGTGCTCAATTCATCATGCAAACATTAATTGATCTTTTTCCATTGTATAGAGTCTAGATGTAGCCTTTTCTAAAGTATTTTCAAAAATGTATTTTGTGTTTAACTTTTTGTAGGTGACAAAGAAAGGGGAGCTAGTGTTCCCTTTGGATTCGCCACACAAGAAACCTTATGAAGTGTTACTGCTTGGAAGGTTCTGCTATAACAGTGACAGTGCAACTAGGTAATGGTCTAGGTAAAAAAAATATATAAACATTTAGAGATATGAATATCATAATGCTGTTGACAGTTAGCATCTGCTTTCAAGCCTTTGTAGGAGATTGTTAGTTCATTTGTTTATTCATCTCCTATGTCATGGTCAGGGTCCTGGTAGATCTGATACACTGGTAAAAAGGGATAATTCACACCAGACGCAATGCAAATCTATCGCAGTGTACACTGCGCACTGTAGAATCATAGTCAGACTTGCCTCGGGAGGATCCCCTTGCATTTTAGTTATACTGAAATTTTTTACACTCTATCCTGTATGTTTCAGATCTGAAGTGTGTGAGATCCCAGATCGACGGCTCATAATCAGCATTCCCTCATCACTGCACTCTCAGAAGCCAGCTCTGTCAGGTATCCTGAACCTTTGTGATGTTGATCTACAACTGCCAAATGTCAAAAAGCATACGAGACCAGTATGTGCAATGAGTGCCGATTACGTCTATTCTCACATAAACCATTTAAATTCTAGACACGAATCAAAATGTCATAGGGAAGGGTTTGAGTGACAGAACTACCCCCCAGTGTCCATCTTGTCTAAAATTAGATGAATGCCGATTGCCCCTTTAGAGAGATAAGATGCTTGAAAAGACTTTGTATTATGCAAGGGGCTTTCAAGTCAAACCAGGACTTTTGTTTGTGCAGAACAACAGAATACAGTTATGAGAGTAAAAACTACCTTTTTTCCCCCTCTATATAAGCTCCTTCTACACTAATGTGCTTATTGCAACATTTTACTGCTGTGTGGATACCATCAAGGTACAAATTTTCTCAGGAGCCATGCTCAGACCTCTATCTTCAGATTTGAAATGCTGGCCTCCCAGGAACTCCTTTAATGGCCCAAACATGTAGAGAAGACCTGGAGCGAGGTCAGGATTGTATAGGGGATGTGGCAATAACGCCCAGCTTAATTCCTGTGGTGTGCAAGTGGTGTTGGTGAATGACTGTGTGTACAGTGTTTCTTTCACAAGTTGGCAACAAGTTATCTGTCGTTTTTTAAGGCTAAGGAGTTCCTCTTGCTGAATGTTTACAAGAATGATTGCAGTGGGCTCTGAGCCACCTTGGCTGGGATTGTACAGGCTTCTTTAATTTTTTTCCCCATTCAAATACTTTCAGCTGTCTGCCTGAATGTCCTGAATGACCATCTTTATCCACCAATGGATTATTTTTTATTTTATTTATTTTTCTGATGACATATTTCAAGATGATGATGTCGGTATTTATAGTGACTCAAATTCAGTGATTCAGGGAGCATGAGCCATCATTTTCACACATGGATTGGTGACGACAGATTCCAAACCTTAACCCTCTTGAGAATGTTTGGGTTGTGTTGGAGAAAGCTTTACGCAACTCTCCCATCATCAGTTCAAGATCTTGGGGACAAATGAATGCGACTCTGCATGGGAATAAATATTTAGACATAAATATTAGTTAAGCATTAACATACTTTTTAAGCCCAGTTCTTAAGATGACAAAGAACATTGTATATATACCACAGATGTTCATAATACATTTTAGTTATGACATGTTATAACATATTCAACACAATTGTACCACTTCACCACTGAATTTTTTTCCCGAAATAAATTTTTTTTCCCCCCGAAAGACCAATAACTGTAAATTCATTTTCTGTATTGCTGTTATATTTTATTCCTTCCTACTTTGTCTTATTCTGTTTCAGATGTGCTGAAACCATACATTAGACCTAATGCTAAGTGTCTGGAAATGTTTGCTCGGAATCTCCAGGCTGATTGGACGAGCTGGGGAAATGAGGTCATCAAATTCCAGCACCACAGCTATTTTACTACAGAGAGTTTGGAGTGTACACAAGACACATTGACTGAGAAAACAGATGCAGATCGACAGGTAGATTGTAGAGTAACGGGACAGTCTTCTGGTCTGTGAACCAATGAACAATTTTAGAAATATAAACCAGTTAATATTTATTTTTCTTCATCGGAATTAGTGTTGATATTAAACAATTTTTGTACAATGCCTGTCCTATTGTTGCTTCATTTGTTTAATATATCTAATAACTGCTGGTCTGTACACTGTGCACACCGTAAGCTTTGGCTTTTTGCAGGGGCTCAGGGATGGATATATAATTGATTTATTTTTTTTAGGACTAGTTGACTTTAGTAGCCTGGAGGTCACCCAGCAAATTACTCTTGTATTAGGAACCAAAAAGGTGACACATGAGTTGAAGATCTCATGAAGATGTATGAGATGTCTGGTAACTTTAACTCATTGCCTTTAGCCAGAGCAAAGCAAACAGCATGGTAGGTTTTCCCATTAGGTTTCTCACTCTGTACTGGTATTTTTTTTACCTGCTTTGACCTTGTTTAAAGAGTAACTTCTCTAACCCCATGTTAATTCACATCCCCATTTGTTCTGTTAGTTTCCTGCACCTCTTCACATGTGTGCTCAGCTTCCTGCTCAAAAAGAGAAAAAAAACAAATAGATCATCAAGGCTAAATTACAGGCATCAACCATCACTGCTTCGGCCCGTCAACCTAAATCACTGCCTCGCACTGCAGGCTCCCTCTAAACCCATCTGCTACGTGCTTATTTTAGGAATTTATCCATGGATTAAAGAGTTGCATCACTAAATAATTTAATGGGCCAAAAATATGGCATGTCTTTCCTTTATTGCTTTAAAATAACTTTATGATGAAGTAAACTTAATGATGAATGGGAAAATAATCAATCTTCATGGTGTTTGGCTCTATCTGCTGGTCACCCAGTGCACAACCAACATCATTATCGAAAGTTAAAAGAAATTGATATAGAGCCATGACAAAAGCATTGGGGGGAATTAAAGCATAAGAAAAAAACACCGGTATACGAGCAACCAGACATCATACAGGTCAGGTAACGGAAACAACAACCATTGATAATGGAAGCATTGTGAAAACTGTGCAGGAAAATCCAAAAAGAAGTCGGTGACATCACTGACAACCTCCACAGGGCAGAGTTAAGGTATCACAATCCACCATCAAAAACAGAAGGCTGAGTCCAAGATTAAAATTTACAAAAGTGAGGGAAAGGTCAAAATTATCGTTTTCCCAAACATTTGAGCCCCGTGGACAAGCACAGTGGAATTATTGTTATCGCTTAGGCTTGTGTGACTTCTTCTGGAACTGGTTCACAAATTTTTTATTGATGATTCAGTTCCTGACAGCAGAATGAACGCAGAAGTCTACAGAAACTTCTGCCAGCCAATTTACAAAGAAATGCAACAATATAGCAGAACACCACAAAACATGCTGCCGACACAACAAAGTAATTTCTCAGGGGAAGAGTGTAGGTTGTAGACTGGCCAGATCAGTCACCAGACCATAACTAGCTTCTGTACTACTCTATTAATAATATAAAGCATTTTTGCATTGAGTTGAATTTAAATTAACAGAATGCATTTTTTAAGGGGAAGACTGAAGAAAGAATTGCCCTCAAAAGAAACAACTGAACAAGAAGAAACAAACTGCAATACAAGCCTGGAAAGCTTCCCAAAAGAGAAATCCAACTGTTTGACAATGTCATTGGGTCACTGGCCACTACGTATTGGGTTTATACATACTGTAAATATTAAGTATTATTTACTTTCCCTTATGTTAAGACTGTTCCCGCAATTTTGCATGCTTAGAAAATGGGTAGACCTAAGTTCAACATTTCTAGCTGTAACCATTAGGAAATTAAAAATACATATTTTGATCCCACATGTCCTAGTTTATGACAAAAACATACGATTTGTCCTTGCATACTATGGCATTCAAAAAAGTGCATATCTGCCCATCAAAGCATTGATAAGCAACATGCTTTCCAATGCTGTTTTTTCTTTTTAATCCACTCATTGACTTTGGTCATGCGTATCAATGTTTTTAATGGGTGAAAAAATATCTAACAAGTGATTAGTGAAAGATAGCTAATAAGGTCAATGTATTTGTAGAATTTCAATAATAATAAGGAATTAATCTGTCTTTTTGTTTTCACTATCTATCTACGGTCATCATTAAAGTTTGTACCTCCTCTTTTAATTCAATGCGGGTCTCAGTATTAGGCAAATAGAAACATGAAGATCAACATATAACTTTTTTTCACCCTGCCCTTATTTATTCAACAAAGATGAAGCCAAAAAGAAATAAACATGTGCAATACTAAGTACCCCCATACATCCACTTTTACCAGCAATAAATTAGGTAATTAAGTAAAAAGTAATCATTTCCCATATGACTTTATCAGTCTCTCACATCAGTCTCTCACATCCATTCTTCTTTACAACATTGAGTTTATTGAGATTTTTGGGAAATGGCTTGTGCACAGCTCTCTTAAGGTCCAGCCACAGCATTTCAATTGGGTTGAGGTCTGGATTTTTCTGCCATTATAATGTAGATTTCCTGGTGTGCTTTGGATCATAGTGCTGTTGACTGCAAGGTGTCCAGGTCCTGTGGCTGCAAAAACAACAACAACAAAAAAAACCAAGCCCAAATCATCACCCCTCCACCACTGTTGAAATGCTGTTTGGTTTTTGCCAATCATGATGCTGGACAGTAAAGTCAAACAACTCCACTTTGGTCTTATTTGTCCATAGGACATTGTTCTAGACGTCTTGTGGTTTGTTCAGATGCAGGTTTGCAAACCTCATTGTCCTTCCGTGATCATTTAGATAGAACAGGCTTCCTCCTACCAAACAAACCGTACTTGTTCAGTATTCTGTATTTACTTTAAAACAACATAGGTCTGTATACCTGCTGATGATTAGCAGTGCCTGGCTACAACTTAACCTCTTAAATAATGTGAAAGCAGTAAGGGGGTAGTATTTCTTACGTGTTTTTTTCTTTTTTTTTTCTTTTTTGTTGAATAAATAATGGTACTGTGAAAAAAGTTATATGTTGTTGTTCATCTGAGGTCATATTTGCCCAATACTGAGACCCACTACGATCAAATGATTTCATGATGTTTTTACACAAAAAAGTGAAATTAAAAGCAGACAAACTTTTGAAAATGACTGTATTTCTAATTAAATGAATTAGTCTGAGTGCACTGAAATACACACATTCATCCCCTGCTTTTTAGAGTTATTGATCTGATCGACCGTGTGTAGGCATGTGTCCTTGATGGCATGGTGGTGGCGCAAGCAACGGCTCTTCTGGGCTTTCAAAACTAAATGCATTGAACAAAATAGACACCCACTTAGCTTTTGTGTGTTTCTAAGGAAACACCTATACCAAAATATCCCCACTTGTGCTGTGACATTCCCTGGTGGACTACACCCACACAGACCATATTGACCGAGTCGTTGTGCTATACTGTCCACTTTGCTTTGTGTCTGACTCTGGGCCCCATGCAAGCAATGTCATTTATTTTTTCTTTTTGTTAAAATCTCTTCATTTTACTGTTTTTTATTTTTATTTTTTATCACAAACTCAGAAATGATTGTTTATGATGTCCTGTGACATGTTAAACACAGTAAACTCGAATAAGAAATGAATGAAGTTAATTCCAATTTGCCGAGATTAGCTCTTAATCTTCAAGAGAATAATAATATACTAATAATCATATACCACTACTACTCCTTCTACTAATACTAATACTAATACTAATACTAATAATTCTTTAGGACATAATTGAATGATTGACTATGTTTAACACATTAAATCATTTCTTAAATATAAACATCATACCCATGCAAAACTAGCAAGATAATTTGGCAGACTGTAGGAAATTAAATAATTTATAGCTCAGTTGATGCAAAATCTTAGGGTTCATTTGGAAACTTCATATGAACAAGAAATTGATACAAAGCAATTAAAAATATCCAAAACATGATGGCCTTGTATGTTTTATATATACAGTATGGAATACAAGGAACAATCTTTAATCAGTCTTTAGTGATCTTCATTTGCACGCTGCTGTGCTGTAAATGAATGTGGAAGGACTCTGGATGCTCTGTCATACCGGGCTCTCAGTTCGGGTATTTTATATGCCCTTACCACGAACTGGTGTGGATTTGTTTGCTCTAATGACTCCGGTTTTATCTCATAGTGGTGCTTCACATTATCACCACAGTTTCGGAACATATGAGACAAACTGGTGTCAGACATTCCACAACAAGAATAAACATACGCATCTGTTTATTCATTTTTAAGGGTTAGTTTTCATAGTCTTATTTTCTTTTTTGGAGTAAGCCACTCATCACTCTTTTATCATAAAAGCATCAGAGTCCGGATAGAACTGTCACTTGGTCTGCCATTTAGTGATGCTTGCTCTAAACTATTCACACCCTGGCAGACAGCATAGCATCCTGTTTGGTAAATTATTTTGAATTATTTGCGAAGTTTGGTTAGGATTTATAACAAAATCTAAATAACAACAACAACAACAATAATAATAATAATAATAATACTGTAATAATAAATAATAATGACAATAATAGGATTCTATCAGGATCATTGTAAAACTGGGATAGTTACAAAATTGCAATACAAATCAATTGACACCTACTGTAGGTATGTTGATAATATTGTCTCCGCTGATCCCTGGTGATTCCCATCCCTATTAAATATACTATGTAAGAGGGGAAAAGGATTTTACCAATTTCTCTTTGCCTTCTGTTGAACGTCATGAGAACGGTTAAATTAAAACTGCACAGAATTACTTATGTATTTTCACAGGAGAATTTGTGAATGCTTTTATATCCTCTAAATTGTACAGAGGGGCCACAGTCCAGCATAATTCTCTGACTTATTTAATTTAATTTTAAGTACACTGATATTCTTCATTTATTAATCTAAAAGATTATTATTCAGTAGCTATTATAAGATATACAGTAACAAGAGTTAAGCTAATGGAAATGGCACATACTGTAGTTTCACAGGTGAACAGTATAAATCCGAACACAGCAACAAATGTATATTTAATTATGGTAGCTATATGGAGGCATATGTATTTTGTTAAAAGGGCCAAATTGGAGCACAAATTGAAAATGGAGCAGGAAAGTGATATATACATACAGTGCCCTCCATAATTATTGGCACCCCTGGTTAAAATGTGTTAAAGGCCTTAAAATAAATTCAGTTTTTATTGCAGAAGCATATTGTCACACAAAATTATAGAAAAATATAACGTGAATATAGATTTTAAGGGGAAATAAAAATCCCAGACTAACAAATAATTATTTTTCTGTTTTTCTGAAAATAACCTGTTCCACAATTATTGGCACCCCTAACAATTCCCAATTCAAGAAAATAATTGGGAAAATAATTCAATGTAATTGAAGTATTTCTGTCATTTCTACAGTAGTTTACATAGTTGATCAGAGTATCCAGGAACATTTAAATTGTCATTTTCACTTCCTGCTTCCCTGGAGTATAAATCTGACGTGACACAGAGGCCATTTCTCTTATCCACTCTTCAACATGGGAAAGACAAAGGAACACACCATTCAAGTAAGGCAGATGTGTTCGACCTTCACAAGTCAGGCAATGGGTACAAGAAAATAGCCACCCGCCTGCACCTGCCCATATCTACTGTGAGAGGAATCATTAAGAAGTTAAAAAAAAAACTAGAACAGTAGTAAACAAGCCTGGACGAGGACGCAAGTTTATTTTGCCTCCACGCACAGTGAGGAGGATGGGAAGAGAAAAAAAATTCTCCAAAGCTCACTGTTAAAGAACTGCAACAAATGATAGCATCTTGGGGTCACAAAGTCAGACACTATCTACATGCCAACAATCTCTTTGGGAGGCATGCAAGGAAAAAAATATTTTCTCAGTCACAATCATAAACACAAACGTTTGGAGTTTGCTAAGCGGTACTGGGGCTTCAACTGGGACCATGTTCTTTGGTCAGATGAGACCAAGATAGAGCTTTTTGGCAACAAACACTCTAAGTGGGTATGAAAAGAAGAGTATGCAGAAAAGCACCTCATGCCCACTGTGAAGTATGGGGGAGGATCGGTGATGCTGGGGCTGTTTCTCTTCCAGAGGCCTTGGGAATCTTGTTAGGGAGCATGGCATCATGAATGCTTTGAAATACCATTGGATGATTTAGAGACATTGTGCAAAGAGGAATGGTCCCTCTTTCTGTGTTCTCTAATCTTGTGAAACATTATAGGAAAGGTTTAGGTTCTGTTTTGTTGGCAAAAGGGGATTGTACAAGGTATTAAACATCAGTGGTGTTAATAATTGTGGCACCCATGATTTGATGTAAAAGAATAATTTCTTAATGTGGGATTTTCTTTTTAATGTGGGAAGTTTGGAATTTCCTCTTTTTTCTATGTTTTTTAGAACAAAACTGAATTTCCTTTTTTCCTATGTTATTTAGAACAAAACTGAAATGTTTAGACGCTGAAGAACACATTTTAACCAGGGGTGCCAATAATTATGGAGGGCACTGTATATACATACATACATACATACATGCATACATGCATACATACATGGTCAGTAATGTACTGTATGTTAGGCAAACATAAAAATACAGAAATTGTATAGTGAAATGGAATAACAGGTACAGTATGTCTGTGAAGAATGAAAACCAGTCTGAAAGTGTCACCTCATAAACTGTTGGTTTAAATAAAGGCAATATCAAATTCATCTCACATCGTCGGTGTCCGAAAGAAAGTGGAGCTGGGAATTCAATATGTGTATGTGCTTCTGTCAGATCTTAGCTTCTGTCAGAAGATCTGTCAGTTGACAGGTGGACAAGTCAACGTGATATCATTTATAATAGGCCCATAAACGTGCGGACCGACAGGAGGCAAAATCTGATGCACTGACTCATTCACAGTTTGATGCTCTGTTTGTCTCAACTTCTACAGCACCCCCCCCCCCTCCCCACCCCATAAAACAATGAATCCTTAATTGTATTTTTAAACTGCCTTTTTAAAAACAACATTTATTTTAATAAACAGCCTTAAAGAAGGTGGCACGTCTTTTGTAAAAATAAATAAATAATAAAAAAGAAGAAAGAAAAGGTGGTGATGATAGAATGGTGATGATAAGAATTTTTCTTAAGTAAATCTATTCTTCTTAGAGAAACATAAGCTCAGATTGGTTATCCAAACATATTGCTATGACGTTTATTTAACAAGGACTTTGTTACTATCTATAGGCAGTGTATATATTTTTTAAAATATATTATCTTTGTTAAGATTGGAAGACCTATCAGTTTATGCTTCACCCTGCCTCTAGGGGTGCACAAGTTGCATGCAGCTATGCTTTCCAACTGAAATATGAAATTATGGACTGATGAATGTAGTGGCAGAAAATATGATACGGTATATAACTGATATAATGAATTGCATAAAATATTGCATGTTTCTTATTGAATTGCATGTTATTATTAATACATCATCCTATATTAAACAGACTTATTTGGGCATTTCTTATGCTCCGGTTCCTGGTGTAATATTTAATTATGATAGCTATAGAGAGGCAGATTAGCTCATTGGAACACCTAGCAAACCAGTAAGCCTTTTTGATATTCTAATACAAAAATATATATTTGTACAATTTTATACATATTTATATAGTTTCAAAAAACATCATGTACTATGAATTTCTTTGTAACCTTGTTTGTAAAATTGTTTCTTTGTATTGTATTATAGTCTCTCCTACATCCTCTCAGGAGCTCTCTGCCTCTGGCTGTCTGCAATTTCTTTTCCTTCCACGCTGCCATCATGTAAGGCTCTGTGGGTTGACCTTCACAGAGACATCACTTATTCACAATCATATTCTAAAGCCTTTTGTTAAAACTCCCAAACCCTCAAACACACTCCCTGGTTTGCTATGAATTGCCTATAACATTTTAATAACAGGAAATATGCATTGACAAGTAGCTAAAACTACAAATTATAGAACAATTTAAAAAAAGACCTAACAAATAGCTTATGCTACCAAAATGACAAAACTTATTTGGGATGTGACTCCCTTTTCACTTACAATATTATATTATAGAGAAAAGTGGCACGGTGGCATAGTAGTTACTGTAGTACTGTAGGTTCACACGTCCAGGGCCAAAGCAATTTTGTTTTGTACCTCCTGGTTCCGGGTTTGATTCCCACCTGTAGGTCTGTGTGCATGAAGTTTGCATGTTCTCCTTGTGCTTGGTGATTTGCCTTCGGGTGCTCCGGTTTCCTCCAGCAGTCCAAACACATGCAGATTAGGTAAATTTGTGATCATGAATGTTGAATGTTGACTCTGATCTATTTTTCAAGTTTCCATTTCACAGTGACCATTACACTGGGAAGTATGTCTCAATATCTAGCTTTTCCTGTATCGAGAGTAGTAGTATCTCTATTGGTATTATAAGTAATACCTTATATATATATCTTATACTTTTTTTTTGCAGTGTAAGATTTATGGAGAAAATGTTAGTACCGGTTGGGGGCTTCTTTCTGATTTGTAGCACAATCAAATATTGGTTCCTCTCTTTCAAGGATCTACTTCAACAAGTAAGGGTCCAGGCCAAGGCCAATCAGTCTTGCATGATCAGGGTGTTTGAGATTCGGAAAGTGGCAAAGGCTAATTTAAAGGTGAAAAATACCCTTTCAGTCTGTTCATGCCCAGGTAAGAAATGGGAGCTGGCTGTAAGAAGGGTGATTAAAGGTGATACTAAGCTACTGAAGTCCATGATAAAACACCTATAAAAGTTAAGAAACCTTTACTTCCTTATGGTATATAATTCACATTAGTGGAGTTAGGACAATTCGGAGTTGTTATGCCTTTTTTTTCAAACAATCATTGTGATTCCCCTCATGCCATACTGTATAATGATGTAACCAACAAAAGGTTATTCTCAATTACACTTGTGAAATCCTCAATGTGATTGGAAAAAGATGGAAAGAAAGTATTTAAAATGTCATCAGTGAAGCCAATTACAAAGCTATCCAACATGTGTCATAATCATTTATAAAAGATCCATGAAGTCATGATTGATGTAGAAAAGCATACCTGACTGCCCAACCAAGTGGCAGCAGTCTAAATTGTTGTACATATAATTTGAATCCCAAAAGCTAGCGCATGCACATCATACTTCTAAACATATACACTTGGAAGCGTTGAGAAAAATCAAAATCTATACAAAGCTTTTATATGTGTACAATAAAAAGAAGCATAGACACCTAATTACAAATACAATTGAATTGATATACATTAATGCAGACACACAACCGTGAGTGAATATTGAGAGCAAATGGGCTGTTCTGAAATCACAGACACATCTTGTTTCCATGGTAATTAGCCTTGAGCTGGAGCTCACAGTGAATTGTACAGGTGTGTGAGAGAATTTGTTGTGATCAATCCTTTTTGCTAAATTAAAGAAATCCTGTGAGTGCAAACTATTGGGGAAAGACACTCAAAAAATAAAACACGGTGAACCTTGGTTTAACTGATTGAGCTTTCAGTAAACTCAAAAGTGCTACAGTACTTTACCAAAAAGGAAGACCACCAAGGTATCTGCTGCTTAATTAATTCCAACTGCAATGAATCAGAAATGTAATATACAGCATGAGTTTCTCTAATGTCTTATTTGTCACTTAAAACTTAAAGAAGTTTAAGTTGGAAGTTGCATTATCTTTTGGTAAAACAAACAAAAACCCTGAAATTTGCTTAAACTGCTTTTTAACAAACAATGCATAAACTGTATTATACTCTCTGGATAAGTGCATCTGCCAAATGCCTAAATGTAAAACTGATTGATATTTACAAAAAAAAAAAAAAAGTCATAAAATTCTTAACTGTGGTAAAACATTTTATTGGTTTAAACATTTTAAAGAAGGAAATAGGTATGTACAGTAAATGACAATCCCACCCAATGAAGCTTGGAGCACACTGCAGTCTTTTCCACATACATTCAGCAAGTGGAAAGCCTGTTCCTTAAAAATCGATGGATAACTTGTTGCTAACTGTGATGCATCTGTCTGTTGGAACTCTACACAAAATCAATAATGAGCACCACTTTACAGGAACTTAGCTGGGAGTTATCACCCATACAATCCTGACCTTTCCACATGTTCGGACCATTAAAGGAGTTCCTGGGAGGCCAGCATGTCAAACATAAATCAGGCAGTCTGATCATAGCTCGCATGGACAGATAATTTTTTTTTTTTACTTTGATGGGATCTAAGCATTATTAAAACACTGGGACAAGTAAATAGTGTAGCAGGGGATTATATAGCCCTCTACTTTTAATTGGTTGCCGCTCAACCGCGTCATAGCTCATTACCCTAAAGTTGAGCTGATTTCAACTCCCTTTGACGCTCTCGCCGCGCCGCCGGCTCACATTGAAAATGAATGACTTCTGGCCGCTTTTCTGCATACATGCACATTTTACACAAAATAGTAAATAGAAAAAAATGCAGTTTTAAAATAATTTGTGTAATGACAAACCCACTTTATATTTGTGCATTTTTAAATAAGCCCACAAAATTTTCTCTCCTAACTTATCAATTAGCTCTCTTGTTGTCTTGCAAAGTATCACATTCTCTTTTTATTTACCCAGGGCCGTAATATCTGATGCCTTCTCAAAGTAGAAGTGGATGGAAGTGGATTAATCTGAGCACCTTAATCTATCCACCCTGTGAAGAAGTTCTATACTTGGTGAACTGGGAGAAATATAGTCCCGAGGAAGTGTTGGGTCACCCATCCAGATGAGTGTTAGAGTGTTTTTGGTTGTCTGTTTTTCATAGCCTGTATGTTGCTGGTTAAAGAAAATGAGTTAAAAGTTAAAGAGTGCAGAAAAATATTTAGTAAAGTGCATGTCGCATAACAATAAATGAAAACTCCTTTGGCTAAGAACTGGACTTAACTATTAGAAGAGCATTAGTGTAATGTTAGCACAAACATTCGCATAGCATTAGCTTAATAAGGGACAAGACCTTTTGCTGAAACTAAACAAGGCAGGATAACTATAATGTAAGGCAAATATAACTTAAAAACAGGAAATAACACAGAAAATGAATCATGACCCGAAACATGGGATGCTTTAACTGAAAAGACGATAACATTAAGATGGCATTGAGTAATGCTAAGAAATAAACAGTATCATATGCTACCTGAAGTTTACATCCATATAGAAATCAATCCATTCCACACCTTTCCACAGTGTGAAAAATACATGACAATTTTCTTTCAGGGCATATTTTTAGTTTGAAGACGTACAGTATGAGCAAGGCCTTATGGGAAATGTCAGTGTCTGGAGGTTTAAATGTGTCAATTCATGCATATGGCCACAGTCTCTCTAGCTCTAGCTCTCTCTATCTCTCTGCCCACTCTTTCACGCACACATTATGTCTTAGACATATATGCACAAACACATACACTTTTGTGTTTTCCACTCATCAGAATCTTATCTGTGAATTCATCAGTCATTTGCTGGTGCCAGATATAAGGCCTGTTTAATTTGGATGTTGAGTTTAAGTTTTAAATAAGCTTAATAACCTTTTTTGTTGGTTTAGAGTAGTGCAGGGGTGTCCAAATCCAGTTCTGGAGGGCCAGTGACCAGCACAGTTTGTAATTCACCAACACCTAAACACACCCACTGAACCTAGTAATTAACAGATTAGTTAAATCAGCTGTGTTTGAGAAGAAGAAGCACCAAACTGTGTTGGACACTGGCCCTCCAGGACTGGATTTGGACACCCCTGAAGTAGACGGTACATACTAATGTACTATGCATCCATCTATATGTTTTCTATACTGCTCATCCAAAGTAGGATGGGGGCCTATTCCAAGGCATAAGGCAGGGGACACTCTGGATCAGCTGCTAACTCATCGCAGGACACTAACACACCTGATCATATATGCTGCCTGGGAAAAAAGTCATATTTTTGGCCAGAATCAAGCAAAGGGAACAATTTAAAGCATCATTAAAACTAGGATAGGGTAAAAGGTTAGGGTTAGTGGAGAAATGTGGTTGAAAAAAAACATGAATGAGTTAAATACTTAACTCTTTAAGCAACATAAAAAATGGAATGTGCAGTGCAAGTTATTGTTAATGGTTAATATTGAATGTAAAAGCATATGCACATACACAATGCTTCAATTTGCTAGGAAGACCAATGGAAAAAGCTCATGTGATCTGATGAATCCAGACTTACTCACACCAGGGCGATGGGCACATCATGGTAAGAATGGAAGCACATGAAGCACTGCAACCATCATGCACTGTATAAGTCTCTGGAAGTAATGTTATCATTGGGGGTTGCTTCAATAGGCAACAAAACTAAGACAGCTGAATCGCTGAATGTACCGAATAACTATGACCTCCCATCAATATATTTTGTCATCCTTAACATCATGGAGTCAACCATTTGTTGGCAAGACATTCCACTTCTATAGTGCTATCTGTACCTCTCGCACCTACAGCTTCCTGATTATATACATCCCCACATGGCCCTTCTCCAACCCTGTTATCCATCTTAAACACAGAAGGAAACAAAATCTGCATGTCCTATGAGATGCATGTCCTGTTAGACAGTTGCACTTTTGACCATATAGCACATAATTATCGAAGAATGTGACTTGTGGTCACTCTATCTGCATTTCCCCAATTAGAATGGGTTCAGTTTACAGATAAAATAGAATTGAATTGAAAAATAACATGGGTATTTCCAACCAAAGCAAAACGGAAGCAGCAGAATGGAGTGTGGAGAGGAGCTGGAACTTCAGGGTGTTGTCTGTGGAAGTCCGAAATTAGGGTTGGGTTGACAATGAACTTGGCAGGAACCTAACTTCTCTCGAGGGTATTGTAGGCCTCGCCCTCGACGTCGAGCGTTTAGTAGTTTGCGCACTGTGAAAACTTCATCCCTGTCAACGAGTCGAGGAGGAGGAGGAGGGTGAGGGGGTGGGGCCAACAGGCTGTGTACTAGTCGTCTGAGTTGTGAGACGTGGAAGGTCGGGTTGATGCGGTGCATAGTGAGTGGCAAGGAAAGCCTGACGGAGTTGATTACCTTGGTGATCGTAAATAGTCAGATGAATCTGGGTGACAATTTGATTGAGGTTGTTTTAATTGGGATGTTTCGGGTAGATAGCATCACTCTCTGCCCCACCCGGTACCTGGGGGCCGTTGTGCGGCTTCGGTCAGCTTGCCTTTTTAAGGTACTGACGGTGTGTAGGAGACGTGTCCTGGCCTGGGACCAGATTCTCCTGCAACGGCATACAAAAGAACTGGCTAAGGGTAACATTACTTTCTCTTCTTGAGCTGGGAATAGGAGCGGCTGATAGCCAAAGCAGCACTGGAAGGGAGAGAAGCCTGTGGAGGAGGTCGGTAATGAGTTGTGTGCATACTCTATCCAGGGAAGGGCCTTGTTCCACGTAGTCGCATCTCGAGACACCATACACCTTAGGGTCTTCTCCAATTCTTGGTTAAGCCTCTCAGTTTGGCCGATGACTGAGGGTGATAGCCAGAAGACAGACTGGGTGTCGCTCCGATCAATCTGCAGAAGGCCCTCCAGAACTCAGCTGAGAATTGTGGTCCACGGTCAGAGACAATGTCAGAGGAAAACGTGGAGTATCATCAATTCAGCCGTTTCTTTGGCTGAGGGAAGCTTAGGCAAGGGGATGAAATGGGCAGACTTAGAGAAGCGATCTACCACAGTCAGGATGCAAGTGTTGCCGTCAGAGTTGGGGAGGCCAGTAACAAAATCCAGGGAAATATGTGACCAAGGCCGTCGAGGAACAGGGAGGGGTCTCAGGAGGCCAGCCGGGGGTTTATTGCTTGACTTACTCCTAGCACAGGTGTCACAGGCTGCCATGAACCCCAGAATATCATCCTTCATAGAGGGCCACCAGAATCGTTGCTGGAGTAGGTAGAGGGTGCAGGCTCCCCCAGGATGGCAGGCAATCCGAGAGCTATGTCCCCATTCCAGCACTTGAGGTCGCACAGACGCCGGAACTAAGAGATGGTCAGGAGGAGCATTGCTAGGACCCGGTTCCTGACTGAGTGCCCTCTTAACCTGCCTTTCGACATTCAGAAGTACAGCTGCTACAAGGCAGCAAGGAGGCAGGATTGACCCAATCGTCGTCGGTTGTTGAGGCGTTGAGAACTGTCGGGACAGGGCATCAGGTTTGGCATTTCTGGAGCCAGGGTGATACGAGAGCGAGAAGTTAAGTCGTGAGAACAATAGACTCCACCTTGCCTGACGGGCATTGAGCCTCTTGGCTGACCTGAGGTACTCCAAGTTTTTATGATCGGTCCAGACTAAGAACGGGGAAGCAGTTCCCTCCAACCAGTGTCTCCACTCCTCTAAAGCAAGCTTTACCGGCAACAACTCCCGATCTCCTATGTCATAATTCTTCTCTGCAGGGGTGAGGCGATGGGAGAAGTATGAGCAGGGGTGTAACTTATCATCCTTGGGAGATCGTTGAGACAAGATGGCCCTGACTCCTGTCTCGGAGGCGTCCACCTCCACCACAAACTGAAGGGAAGGCTCTGGGATGATTAAAATGGATGCAGACGTGAACCTGTGCTTGAGGTCAGAGAATGCCTTTTCAGCCTGTTTGTTCCAGAGAAAGGGGACTCTTGTGGAGGTTAGCGCAGTGAGTGGAGCTGCCACTGAACTATAATTCCTTATGAAGCGCCTGTAAAAATTGCCAAACCCCAGGAATCTTTGGAGGTCTCGCCTTGAGTTGGGAGTGGGCCAGTCTGTGACGGCCGTTAACTTGGACGGCTCCATCTGTAGACTAGAAGGAGCGATAATGAACCCAAGAAAGGATACAGAGCTGCGGTGAAATTCACACTTCTCTGCTTTACATAGAGTTTATTCTCCATGAGTCTTTGCAGAACCTGTCAGACGTGCAGCTTGTGCTCTTCCAAAGAACGAGAGAAGACTAAGATGTCATCAAGATAAAGACGGAGATGTTTAAAAAGTCTCTCAGGACATCATTCACTAGGGCCTGAAAAACAGCAGGGGCGTTGGTCAGTCCGAAAGGAACTACTAGGTACTCGTAATGGCCTGTTGGAGTATTAAAGGCGGTCTTTAAAAAATAATTAAATTCTCA
This sequence comes from Clarias magur, assembly GCA_013621035.1. Classification (NCBI taxonomy): domain Eukaryota; kingdom Metazoa; phylum Chordata; class Actinopteri; order Siluriformes; family Clariidae; genus Clarias; species Clarias magur. Next base: position 409,662 of record QNUK01000307.1, on the reverse strand, counting down.
CCAGATGATAACCATTCCGCAAGTCTAACTTGGTGAAAACACACACCCCTTGCAGGAGCTCAAAGGCAGTAGACATGAGAGGAAGGGGATAGCGGTTCTTGATGGTAATGGCATTTAGCCAATCAATGCAGGGGCGAAGGGACTTGTCCTTCTTGTCCACGAAAAAGAAGCCAGCTCCTGCTGGTGAGGAGGAAGGTCGGATGATCCCTGCAGCCAGTGATTCGGTGATGTTTTTGTTCATGGCCTCCCTCTCTGGGGCAGATAGGGAGTACAAACGTCCCTTAGGGGGGGTAGAACCTGGACAGAGTTCAACAGAGTTCTTGGCCCAGTCAATGTTGGGATTATGTCTGATCAACCATGGGGTGCCAAGTACGACAGGGGCATGAGAGTCCTCCATGATGAGGAAGGAGATAGTCTCAACGTCTCAACGTGATTACCTGATATTCTTAGGGTGACTGGAGGTGTGCGGCGAGTGATGGATGGAAGGGAACTTCCGTCGAGGGCCTGGACAGATAGCGGGTTATCTAAGGGTAAAAAAGGGATCTTCAGTTCCCTTGTTGTTGCAGCACAGATCAGATCTTGGTCGGTTCCAGAGTCAATGAGGGCTTTTAGTGGTTGAATTTTGCCATTCCAGACGATCATAACTGGTAGTAAGGGGCATCGGCTTGGGAGGTTTGTTTGAGAAGGGCCCTCCAAGCCTCCCAATTTCATTGTGGGCCCTCTCCTTTTAACGGGCATTGGAGATGAAAATGGCCTACTCGACCGCAGTAGAAGCAGCCCTGCTTATCCCGCCGACGTTGACGTTCCTCGGGAGAGATTTGGGCCCGGTCGACCTGCATAGCCTGGACAGAGGAATCAGCGGTATGTGGGGGGGGGGATTGGTCTTGTCCTTACTAGAGGTTGTGTGCGTTCTCTGCATCTGAGTCGGAGGCGCGTATCGATGCGCCCAGCTAGATCCATGAGCTCATTTAAACCTGAAGGGAGCTCTTGAGACACCAACTCATTCTTGACTGTTTCACTTAGTCCGTGAAAAAGACATCAAACATGGCACACTAATTCCATTCACAGGAGGCCGCCAGGGTGCGGAACTCGATGGCATAATCATAAGCTGAACGTGTTCCCTGGCGGAGCCTCAGCATCTGCCCAGCTGCCTCCCGGCCTGAAAAGGAGCGGTCAAAGACTCTTTTCATTTCATTGCTGGAGGCGTTGTAGTTGGTGCAGCAAGGATCATCACCGTCCCACAGTGCTGTTCCCCATTCACGTGCTTTTCCAGAGAGGAGGGTGATGATGTACGCTATTTTAGAACGTTCAGTGGGAAATGTTGAGGCCTGTAGTTCTAGAGAAAGTGAGCATTGAGAGGTTGAGAAGTGTGACAGGTTGAAATATGCTCATATATTTTTTATAAATTATAAAGGCACTGTAAATCCTGACTGAATTATAAGTGTCACAATCTGCATTAAGCATTAAGCCTGTGATTAAATTTTTTTTATTAGTAATTTGAAACTGTGATAAGTTTTATCGGAAATCTACAAAATCGTCTCAATCTGTTAGCCTGTGATCGATTGCTTTGGTCCTCTCTCAGATACCTTGGGGAAATTCCACTCTTTTCCTCACTGCAGTAAACCTACTGTTGAGGAAACATCAAATATCACTCTTGTGATTATTTCTCCCCATTTTTTAGGTATGTTGCCAATATTTGACACCAATAAATGAATGTAATTGCTTGCTAACAAGTTTGGAGTGTTCAAAGTATTTTGAAGCAAATGTTAGCAACATTGTGTATAATAATGCTCCTGTGTGTGTGTGTGTGTGTGTGTGAGTGAGTGAGTGAAGTGCCTGCATGGTAATAAAGCTAAACTAAGCTATCACATTTTTATTTGCAAATATGTTAATGTGTTTTTACTGTTGTGCATGTGATGTGTTTTTGTGCACTTTAATGTAGTTTTGTGGGAGTTTGTATAGTTGAATTTACTCTATGGTTTACTGAAAAAGCTAAAAAATGTAAATTGTGCTTATTGACGATAACTAAAATGTCTCAGGGAAACAGTGTGTATTTGATGGAGTATGTATTCTACTACAGCAATTGTAACCTGTTAATTGTGGTTTTTTGTGTGTGTATTGTTATATTTTTACAGTAGATATTGATTGCAGTAAACCTACTGTTGAGGAAACATAAAATATCACTGTTATGATTATTTCTCCCCATTTTTTAGGGGCGCAACACAAACACTTAATCCTAGAGGGCAAAAAGGTTCGACAACATGAAAACACAGATATAAGCTTTGACAAAAATCACGAGATTACAGACTAGAGCACGCAATAGTTCGGCAAGAGTTCACTGTTAGAGGGAGAGTTATATAGAGTAGATTTGTTTTATTTAACAAAAATGAAACCAAAAAAAAAAAAAAACAACAACCTTGAACCCAATATTAAGTACTCATTATTAAGTACAATACTCCTAAGTACTATAATTTAATAGCCTGTAGATCCATCTTCAACAGCAATAACTTGAAGTAATCGTGTCCTGTATGACATTATCGGTCTTTCACATTGTTTTGGTCCATTCTTCTTTTAAATATTGTGGGCAATATTACATTTATATTTGCATTTATGCATTTGGGAGACACTCTTATCTAGAGCGACTTACAAAGTTTCAATCACATACACTATATCCTTACACTGGTTTAATAGGCTACTAATTAGAAGTACCATCATCCAACACTGTTGGGAGAGATTTATTTATTTATTTATTCCCTTTATCTCCTTTAAAGATTGCCAGTGATTTTGCTGTACAGACATCTAGAGGACATTCATTCCACCACCTAGAAACCAGAACAGAAAATAGTGTACAGTATATGCTTGACTTTTTCCCTGAGAGATGGTGGAACTAGTCGAGCAGTGCTGGAGGATCAGGGGAAACATGGTACAGTGCATGGTGTGATAAGTGCTTTGAGGTAAGTGGGTGCTGGGTCATTTTTAGCTTTGTAGACAAGCATCAGTGTTTTGAATACTAAGCAAGAAACTACAGGAAGCCAGTGGAAGGAGTGGAGAAGTTGTCTAGTGTGGGAAAACGTAGGAAGGTTGAAAACAAGCGGTGCAGCTACATTCTAGATCAGCTGCAGAGTATGAAAGGTGAACAGATGCAGACCTACCAGGAGTGAGTTACACTCATTCAGTTTTGAAATGACAAGGGACTAAACAAGCCTGTGTGGAGAAAAATGGAAGAATGTTATAAATAAGAAATCAACAAGAGTAAGTAATATGAGGGGAAAAAGAACAGGTGTTTCTCCAGCATTACCCCAAGGTTCCTAAATCTGAGTGTTGTTCAGGGAGATCATAAAATTCTGAATTTTAGCCTGATGATTTGCAGCATTGTTTCTTCATACAATCTTGTTTCACTGATTCACTGGTGTGGGAATTCACGGACTGTAGGTTTTCTTCATCTGAATATTTACTACGTTTAGTATATTTACTATCTGAAAAATGAAACCCAGTCTCTCTGTGACAAAAACCCTCACAATTGAACAGATTTTTTTTTGTTCAAACCAATGGGTAGATATCATCTTGATGCATTCTTAATGAAGAATCATTTCCGTTGGCCATATTATTTGTGATTGCCTTGCCTACAGAAAACAAAAATTGGTCCTTTGAATTTTATTGTAAAGACTAAAATTCAGTTAAATGACTCATATGATAATAACCAGGTTCAAAATGGCTGTACATGTTCCATTATTAAGATGCACACCGATGTGTTCAGAATCCTTTCCTTCATCGCTTGCAAAGTCTTGTTGCTGTCTCTCATTGCAAGTTCTGACTTCTAAATGCCATGAAATATTATGAAAGGCAATGTATTCTGGCCTCCAGTGGCTTGCCAAGAGGGCACGTCAAATACCGTTGAGCGCCTTGAAGTCTCTGTCGAATTGGATCCTATCAGCAAAAAGGGCGTTGCAGGGTCAAAGGTCACTTGGGCATGTCTGGCTGAGTGGCATTTTGGGACTTGACTTTGCCCTTATACTGAGACAATGCTCCTGCTGGGGTTCACACGCGCACACACTTACACCGACACACACACTCATTCGCGCAGACACACAAACACAAAGAGAAACACAGGCAATATGCCTCTATAACTGTAAAGTTTACTAATTTTATTTCCTGAAGAAATTCTTTCCATTTCTCTTTTCCTATTTATGCATAATATGCATTTTTCGTATTAATGTATGATAGCATGTAAAATTCTTGTAAGTAATCCTTGGTGGGCATCATAATGAGCGCTCAATCAAGTGTAACTAATGTTGTAGTAACTGTAGCCATCTAGAAATTAGTTTTATATCTTTATTCATTGCTAATTATTTGTCCAGAAAATCAAGCTGTTAGAGAGAAATCTCACATTGATGCCACACTGAACTAAAGAACACCTCAATTTAACTCAGTTGTTTCCTTCAGTTGCTGCAATAACTCACCTACCCCATCGCTAAATAAATCTGAGCTGTCACTCAAAATTCAATTAAGGTGTCAGAATTTTATTGCATTGCTGGCTCAAGCTTTTATTAAAAGCTGTTTGACACATTAGACAACACTACTGTGGCTCAGTGAACTGAGATTTGATTAATTATTTTTTTTAAAAACATATGGCTGGAGGTTGAAGTGTTAAGTCATAAGGTAAATTAGCAAATCAATGAGTTGTGTCTCTGCATTTAAATTAATTTTTCACATGTTGGGTTTAAGATACAGTTGCAAACACAAAATGTGTGCACACCTTACAAAATGTGTTCACACCTTACAAAATGTGTGCACACCGTTTGTCATTCAGAGTTTATTTAAGCAGTGAGAATTAAATTCAGAAATTGTGCACATAGTTACTCAAGCCTCAGTTGTAACTACAGACTTTAGCACTATTTAGAAAAGTCCCTGATACCGTGTGACAGTTTCATGTACCTACAGTACATCACACACAGAAATTCTTGTTCTGCACCTAGTAAACAGACTCTTTCTTCTGAAGAAAGTTCTTCTTCAATTATCCTTCAAATGGTAATCAGATTTTCTTTAATGTAAAAAAAACACGTAACTGAAATAGAAAAATAAAATGACATTACCTTTTTTTATTAAATATATAACAATTGATAAATACATAGAGCAATATATATCATATATTGATAAATAATGACATATTCTGGATAAAATTGTTTTTAAAACTGTTATAAAAGTTGCAGTTACGTATGTGATAAGTAATCTATCCATCCATCCATCCATCCATCAATCTATCTAAGAACCACAGTAGTCCAACCATGGTAAAATGTTGGCCAATGTTGACCACTGTAGACCATTTCGACATGGTCGACTGTGGTAGGACTTCCAGTCAATATTTACATACACATTCACACACGATGGGCAATTTGGGAACGCCAATTAACCTAATCTGCATGTCTTTAGATTGTGGAAGAAAACCGGAGTACCTGGAGGAAACCCACCTAGTACAGGGAGAACATGCAAACTCCATGCACACAGACCCAAGACAGGAATTGAACTCGGGATCTGGAGGTGCAAAGCGACAGTGCTAACCACTAAGCCATTGTGCCACCGAAGTACAGTAAATATATACTACCAATATACTAGACTTTATACCCATATTAGTTAATTACTAGACTATAACATTAATGAGCTGCCCAGAAAATCTGTTTATGAAGTTGTGTACCTAAACTTTTTCTTGGAAACATTGATCTGAAAATATAATATTTTGAATTCTGAATATGTCCCCGGAGTGATGTCCTCTAGAGAATAGGTCAGAGTCAACACATCCCTGCATTTTTATTCTAACCTGGTAAATATCTTCAATTGTATGTCCATTTTTTTTTACAAGAGAAAACACACTATGTCACCTTTTTTGAGAAAAATAAACTTATAAAGAAATATATTGGAGAATAGACATGCCTACTACCTCGCATAGCTCAAAGTCTTTAAATAACAGTTAATTTCTAGCATATATTGTTTCTTAAGCACTATATGCCGTCATTATTTTACATTACGGCATTTGGCAGACACCCTTATCCAGAGCGACTCACATTATCTCATTATACATCTGAGCAGTTGAGGGTCAAGGGCCTTGCTCAAGGGCCCAACAATGGCAGCTTGTTGGTTATGGGGTTGGAACCTGGGACCTTCCGAACTGTAGTCCAATGCCTTAACCACTTCTAAGTGCATTCAGTATACTCCCGCATCTCATCAGCTACGATAACATTTGCATTTATAACACTTTGTCCCCTTTAAATAACTTTATACTGGCCTGGCGGTCATGCAGTTCTTACTATTCCACACAATTCCCACAGCCGTGTTCTGCTTGTGATCATTGAGTATACTATATCTTTCCAAATACAGATCTCATTTCTCAAACCTGTCTAAGCAGGTCCTTACTATAAGAAAAATGCAGACGCAGGCCAGAGTGCTACCCTCACCAGTCCAATTGTTATACATTCCCTACACTCACCATCTGTTTATCGTCTCCCATCCTAGCCATCTAGCCTCATTCTGCAAATATAAAAAGATGGGGAAATTTTGGAAACACACATTGAGGAAACGTCTGTTCACTGTCTCTTTGTCTCACATGCACTTGGGGACACATTCAAATTTGTAAGATTTTTCAGATTAACTGACCTTCTTTACTTAAAGTAATGATGGACTGTCTTTTCCCTTTACTTAACTGTTTCTTGCCGTAATATGGATATGACCAGTAGCTTTAGTAGCACTAATGCGGGTACTGACTCTGTCACCTTTACTTTACACCAGATATGTGTTGGTCTAAAGCACATTAGGAAGGCAAGAAATGTCAGCAACCAACCCTGGACAAGCCACACCTGACAATTGAAAATCATTCCAGGTGACTAATAAGTGAATCTGATGACTTATTATGACGCCATGAGTGTGCCAAGATGGCATCAAAGCTAAATGTAGCTATTTATATTAACATTCTAAAATATAAAACATATTCTGGTTTGTTTAATACTTTTTTTTGTCTACATACAGTAGTTGCATAGTTTTAATTCATAATTTGATTGTCTTATTGTACAATGTTGAAAATAATAAAAAATAAAGAAAAAACATTGAAGGAGAAGGTGTGTCCAAACTTGATGGTGATGGTGTATATGGTGTATATATAATGTTAATAAAATAACAGTGTTAAGGTTGTTAAGATCTTCTTGTTCATTTAAAAGTACATTTGAAGCAAACCAGTAGATGGCATCAAGTGTAAAGAGTAAAAACAATAGATATAACATAAAGAATTGGGAAAAAAAAAAAAAAAACAATCACAAGATAATACAAGTACAAAAGTTCCATGCTAAAATGGAAATTGATGATGTCCACATTTTGTGTCTGTAGTCCTGTAGTCTGTGGTGAGTGGATGAAGTGAAGGGTGTGGAAGAACATCAAAATAAATAATTTTATATTATATTTATAAGGCATAAATGTAATATACGTTCTTGCACAGAATTCCACAAACAAAAGAACTGCTGATTAACTGACCCCTAAATTCCAAGTTTGTTTACCAGCTATTAAAGTTGCAGTACATGATTGAAATCCAATACACTCTTTGTCAAGTTCAGCGACTGTCTCCTGACAGTCTGCTAGCTGTCCGTTCTGTGTGTGGGCTGAAAAAAATCTGGTGTTGTTCACAGCCCTGGCTCTGGAAATGGGAAACAAACAAAGTTATACAGGTTGTGCTACACAACATTATTCCAGCCAGTCGGCATCAGGAGACATTTGTGCTCATGCACAGGATAAAAGCAAAGGGAAGCATAAGGGAAGTGGAGATGGGAGAAGCAGGCAGTGGGATTGAGAGCTGGTGCATCCTGAAGTCCTGGACTCCTTGCACTGTCAAGACAAAGCTGAGAATCAGTGAAACAGAAGAAGGTCTGAAGAAGAAAAATTGAAAAAGGGGTTATACAATATACAGTAGGCCTCAGCAAACAGGTACATTAACATCGATGAGGCATTTTAATGGATGGCCGACCTCTGTGAGTTAAAAGGTGTTAAAAGGTTGCTCTTCTCTGCTTGACAAGAGGTTAACATCAGTTAAAAATTAATATGCCATCTGTATTTGCATAGCTATAAAATGAAATAATTTAACTTCCTTATTGAGGCTAACTCATCCTTGAGCAGCAGATGCTGTGGGTTTGACCATATATCTCAGTTGAACAGCTAGGCCATCTGCTGTGACAATTTGCATTCATGAATATAAGGTGAGAAGCTTCTGCTGAACCAATGAAAGGATGTGTGTATATTTTTGGCAGTTGAGTTCAAATATCAAACATCATTCCCCAGTATCGCTGGCTTCCCCATGAAGTTATTAAAAACTACTAATGAAAGGGTTCATAAAGTTTAACTCAGTTGAAATGTATTTGCCCTGTACAGTGCTCAACATAAGACAAATAAAAAGCAGAAATCCAAACCTTAATGACAAATCTATTGTCAAGAATGGCAAGGGAAACCTCCCTGAGAAAACATGAGGAATAAACCTTGAGAGAAATGAAACACAAAAGTGAACCAACGCTTTTCTGGATGAGAAAGGATAGTGAGTTTAAAAATCATTGCAGTATGGATTTCCAGTATGAGCATATTGTAAGCGAGTCCTGCCATAATCACGGTCAATTGTTCATAATTACATGAACAGCTGAAAACAGATCTTTGTTTCTTCTTATTATTATTTATTTATTTATTTGTTTAGTGTAGTTTTCATTGTGACCTTTTGTGGTGCTGTGTCTCTCAGTTTCAAAGAAGTCCAAAATAGTCCAAAAAACGCCTGTGAACTGCTAACAATTTGGATGCCAAAACAACAAAAAAAAACTTATGAGCTATAAATGAATGTTCAGTGCATGCCTCTACGCCCTGTTTGGCCACTCACCGTCTCTCTGACTACAAGACTCACTATGCTTTATCTGCTGGTTTAATCTACCTCCTGCCTGACACATGACCATGCATCTGCTGACACAAATCCTTTGTTTTCCACCATGGTCATGAGCAATTTGTTCCAGTGTATGTGGTGCCTGAACGTATTAAGACAAGTATTAAGAGTATTATACTTTTCCCTGTGCACAAAACAAGTAAGGTGACTAATTAGTTCAAGTCGATCTAGCTGAAGAGTTACGGTATTCTATTTACTACTTAATTATTGGATGGAACAAATATTCTCCAGAACATTTACTTTCTGAAGCCAGGGTGTCCATCTCGGCACTGAGTTGACCAAGTACTACAGATGTCTTTTTAACTCTATATACCCCAGAAGATCCAGCAGGTTTTGAAAAATAAAGGAGTTCATACTAAATACTGATTGTTGTATAGCAATTTCACTGCATAAAATAACAAATTATTCTTATTATTTTGATTGTCATTATTACAAAAAAAAAAAAAAAAACTGAGAACATCATTAAGACATTGAATTTCACATTTGTCTCAAATTTTTTGCTGCTGTACAGTATATAATGTAAGAAGGAAAGTAAAGACATTTGACTTATCCAGAGTGACTTACAGAAGTACTTTAAAGTTTCTATCAAAAACACATCAAATAAAGGCTTTGCCCTTTGATCAAGTAGACCTTCTAATCTTTTGACCTGCTTAACAAGGATTATCAGGATTGTGTTGTGTTATTCTACAAATGCATCATATTGGTAATGAAATCCATTGTCAAGTGTGGGCATGGACGGTGTGGAATGGATAAAAGCAGAAGGGTTTTTAGAAACTTTGGCTATGGAGATCACAGAAAAAATATTTGTCATCACATATTTACTGATGCATGAAGAAGGGGAGGGTGTATTTCCTTAAGTGTTTGTATAATCCTTTGGTTTATGTCGTAGATCATGGCTCAGACAAAGTATGGTTTCTGATGTGAAGTGCTCTAGACTTCAGCTTTCAGTGTACTCAACAAAGAAATATTCTGCTCCCTCAAGCCAGTGACGCCTAGAACCACTTTTATAGCCAAGAGCTTTCTATTGCCAACGTCATTATGTTCAGAAGAGTCTACGGATCTTCTTATTGTTTTGAGAACGCTACTTCAATTTGTTTGGCAGAGGCATCAGCGTCTTAAGGATTCCAGACCTGTTTGCAAATACCGCCTGTCAGTAGGGAACGAGGGAATCATTCAATAATCAGTGTGTGAAGGTCATTCTTACTGTAGTATCACCTAATGATGATGATATTACCATGCGTAATGGTTACTGATACTATAAAGTGGAAATTAGAAGATGGTGGAACTCTGACAGTGATTAAGAAATATGTGTCCTGTTATATATGGAAAAGTTCTTAGGAAATTAAAAATCTCATGTTAGCAAGATGCTGTTCAGGCGTCTTGTTAAGATATGCTTCAGACAGTTACATGGAGGAAGTCTGGTAAATATGAAAGATGAATCATTGTTCCTGTGTTGAACAGTGAATGGATGTTTGGTTTCTATTGTCTGTACAAATGTAAGGAGAATGCTGGAACAGCATACCAGATTATTTTTGTGCACAGATTATGTTTTTTTTTTTCATGGGAGAAGATATGAAGAAACATTGTACAGTATTATACAGTTTTGCAGTTGAGAGCAAAGAGAAAAACATAATGACATTAAGTCCCTTTCTTTTATTTTTTATTAATATGGAATATGAATTGCATACATCACCAAATTCCATAATATACCCCCTCATATGCATCACCAAAAATAGATAAAATATTAGTTTTATTTAAACTGTTTTCAAAATGTAAAAATACTATGCATTTCCACCACTCTCCTAAAGCTTCATTATTATGCATGATTTTCATTGTAAAGCTATAGCTGTAATGAGACCTCTGTTTTGGAGATAATAACTGAAGTTAAATTTAGCTTTCTTCTTTTTAACTATTGGGAGTAGATTGTGTAAATGTTTTTGCTTATCTGATTAACTGCCATTTAAATAAAGCCAACTTTACTGTAATTCATCACCATTATATGATCTTATTTGATTTTATTTTTATTCTTTGTTTTTTTTTTCCTATCCATGATGTCACCCGTATTACTCTGTCCTACCATTCTCACCACTCGTCTTGTCAGTCTCTCATTTTATGTTTCTTATTTTTCTAGTTGATTAGGGTTGAAGAGGGCAGAAGCTGACAAATTCAACAATTGCACCATACTTATGCACAGTCACACAGCATTGTGTGTAGAGAGGGTCAGACTCCCCCTAATTCCACTCAACCACAGTCATGTCTCTCCATCTAAGAGCCACATTTCTTGTGAAGCATCACGTACATCAGATTTTATGTGAGAGGTCAGAACCATTGTTATTGCTTTGTGTGTCTATATAAGGTTAACTTATGATTAAATAATAATAATAATAATAATAATAATAATAATAATAATAATAATAATAGCACATTTACACAATATTGTCCTGGTGGGTTAAAGAGTCTATATCAAATATTTGCCATAATCTTTAATTGCACTTCAAACCTTCATGTTAAATGTTTTTAAGGTTTACGTAAAAGACACATTTATTTATATCTCACGGCAGTTTCCTTTTCCTTTCATCAGCTCCAGGGTTTGATGAGACCAGATGTTTTCCACCTTTTTTCACACTACGCAAGTGACATTATCAGGGCATGCATGAATGTGTTCAAATTAAGGATTACATTGATTATTAATAACCAAAACAGACATTATGATTTAAATATTTTTTTCTCCTTACTAAGTAAGTGTACCTTATATAAAGTATGTTATTTATGGTGTATACTGTACACTATGTAACTGTAGAGTATACAGTATATGGTATATGTTAGGTTGAGACAGTTGACTACATTGGACATCATAATGAAATGATCTGATAGGATTCTGATTTCGTCCTTGAGGTAAATGCATGAATTAATATTAAATTAATTAATTAAATATTATTAGTATAAGTTCTAATACCTCGTTTCAGCCTCTTATGTTGTTGTAGAATTGCAGAATACTGTATTTTCTTTCAATTAAGGTCAGTATAATGGTAGTAACTTTGAGTAGTTATTTTTGACAATGTCTATTGTTCAAAGCACGTTGTAAATAAAATTTAAATTTAATTAAACTTAACTGAATTCCACTACAAGTTTCAAGTAAGAATAGTACTACATTTATAAAACGTTCATAATATTTTAACCAGTGCTCCACGTCCTGATCTGGTGGTGATTTTGGGGTATATGTACAGTACTGGATGGTCTTTCATGTTGTAATCAGCTATAACATAGTATTACTAATCACATATACTATAACATAGTCAAACAGCTATAATGTGATTCTTGGGTGAGATTGTACAAAAAAGTGCAGAACAGAAGGTCCAACTGGACCAGGATTGAGAACCTGTGTTACAGGAGATACTACACATGTGGGGGAAGCCATGTTACCTACCAAGTGTTATAATGCACCTACATCACCTCACAATTTTTTTTCCTGTTAACAGCAACATAGTTTCTATGTACTTTGGTTGTTTAGTGCAAAGGTGTGGATTTGTAAAAATGAATGAAAAATAGTATCTGATGCCCATGAGAAAATGTATGCTGTGCGTGAGAAAGTTTCTGGTGATACTTTTTCTTGAGCACTAGCCTCATTTGTCTAGTTTGCATGTGCAAACCAGATACATTCTCACAGAAATGTTCTCTTTTGCGAGACAGATAATGTCACACACTTTTGTAAAAAACATCACTATGCACAGCAATTTAGTGCACACGATTGGATTTAGCTAATTTAGTGGATTTGCGTCAACCCCTGTATCAGAGATTTTTATCGGCCTTCCAGTAGTGACAACAAACAGCTGTTTTTTGTCAACACGAAACAATACTAAATCAACACGAAACAAGGAGATTTTTGGAAATTACGTTATGAAATGACACAAATGCCTACAAACTGCTGAAATTTGACATTTGAATAGCCGCAATATTTTGTACTGTATTCAATGATCTCAAGATCACACTGGTTCAGAATCAAAATCTGTAAATGTTTGAAAAAAATCCCAAACCATAACAGTTTTTAAAGAGTTCTTGGACACTTCAGCATGAGATTGGCCTGCTTTGTAGAGAAGTCCTAGGTGATTCATACAGGAAGTGCATCTTAACATTTTGTAGTTTATGTAGTTTAAACACTTCTTAGGTAATTTGAATTGAGTGACTAAGAACCACCAACAGTTTCAATTTAAGGCAGTGTGCATGAGCTATCCAAGGAACTTCCGATCAAGTTCCCAGCTTTGCAGCAAGAAATCATAACTATGTTTAGCAATAAAAGGGAAGATAATTTCTGCTTGCACAATGTTAAGAAAACACACAGTATTGGGACTAAACTGCCTGCCCATCAGAAAACCATTTGTTAGTTTGATTAATCAGAAAAAAAAGCTTCTTTTTAAAGTAGTTATGCTATAGATATTAATTGTTTGTTGTCCAAGAGAGTAAATAATTTAGGATCACAATTATTTTCAACGTTCAGCCTGAATAAAGTATCCATCTCCTTTCACTTACTGAAGAATGAGAGGATGATGTGAAGACATGGACTAGATAACGTGGTGTAATATGTTTAGATCTTCGTTTAATTTGTTTCGTCAGGCATTTAAACAAACATACTAAATGTAATCAATAGGTAGCATAGAGGTGATACAGTATGTACATTTACTTAACCGGAAAGAAAATCTTATCCAATATAAAGTACAAAAAGTGTTGCAAATAATAATAATAAAAAAAACAATAATATAGTTTAGCTAAAGTTTACTAAACATATGTTTCCGGGTTCAAACACCCAAATCAAAAGAACTTGTTATGCACATGCAATGATTTCCTTTACACCAAAAGATCCAGAAACACTCACTCACTCATCATCTATTCCACTTTATCCTGTATACAGGGTCACAGGGGAGCCTGGAGCTTATCCCAGGAGACTTAGGGCACAAGGCGCGGTACACCTTGGATGAGGTGCCAATCGGTCCAGTATCATCACTTTAATATGTAGGTTTTGTCATGTTGTCCAATTAATTTTGAGTCAGTGAAAATAGAAGGACTATATAAAAAATGCCTAAGTAACTCAGTAAAACTTATAAAACCAGTCCTTTCTTATAGATCTGCAGAAATCATACCTAAGACTATTTTTTTATATTACTTTCTGTAGAAATGTTTGTTTTTAACCACGCTTTACTACATTCCTTGCATATGCATGAGCATTTTCCACAGCACTGAATACTATATGCTATATATTTTTCTTAGATTGAATTACTCTAAACTCTTACTTTTCAGTTCCTCTAAGCCAGGGGTCTCAAATCTAATCTCAAACTGAATCCAGAAAGGGCCAATGAGGGTGAAGGGGCAGGGGTAGCTCAGTGATTAAGGTGTTGGACTACTGATTGGAAGGCCCCAGGTTCAGAAAGTTTGCGACTGTTGGCTCCTTAGGCAGCGGCTACTCAGATGTGTTAGATAAATGTATCTTCCAAACACATTTCATTCCAACCGAACCACACCTGATTCCACCAGTTTGAAGGAGTTATTCTCGGCTTTCAATACAGTACCAGATTTGGCAGCTTGCTTGGTTGGAATAAAAACCTGCACCCACACTGGCCCTTTCCGTATAAGGTTTAAGACCCCTCTGCTGTACTGTAAGTCTAAGTCACATTTTCCGTGCAAACCACTCGGCAGTTCACAATGCATTGTTCATTCATTCATTCTCTATACCATTTATCCTGTGCAGGGACGGAGGAGGCCTGCATGTCTTTGGACTGTGGGATTACTGGAGAAAATCTGCCCAGAGTGAACCACTACAGCATGTCACTGTGCTTTACAACGCATTGTATCATATATAAATGTGTATGTGACAAATAAGTCCTATAATAATTAATATGAAGTAGGAGTGCAAAGGTATTTGTTAGATTTGGCAAAATAAATTAGTGACTTAAGTTCAATTGTCAATATTCAGACCTGAAATGTAGTTTCTATTTGTTTTTTTATTGTAGTCAGGTTGTGCAGGTGATTAAACTAATTTTCTGGGCAGTTCTATTCAGATTAATAACCTACCTAGGTATAGGTTTTACCTGCAAATTACAATATTTTTTTAGATTAGAGGTATCTAAGAACATAAGAAAAAAAATCTAAAGTAAATGTAACTAAGGACATTCTTTTTTTTTCTTTTTCTTCTTTTTTTTCTAAAGGAGAACTGAGTAAAATTAGGCTGCCGGGTCTTCAGCAACATGTGCATGCGTATGACAGATGGCAGTGAGATTAATGAAAGTGGCTCTATTTTAATCAACTTTAATCTATTTTAATCAATATTGGGATTTCCATTACACTCAACCCCTTCTCAAATTTGTTCTTATCCTTTCTTTCCACACTCATTTCCTGTTTTAAGCTCTATACAGTTTATAATGATGTATACTCTAGATATTGACATTCGATGAAAGTAGGCATGAGTATAAATGTGTGTTTGGCTATTTAATTAGTTTACAGTTATAGATTTGATACACATTCTTTTTTACATGAGAGACTTTTATCAGTTTATATTATCGAGGCTCTTATCAAAGTCTACTTTTCTCCACACTGCATAAAGATTATATTCTCAGCAGTGTCAAATGTGAAGAATTTTTGAAAAGGTATCTGTGAAAAGGAGTACTAAGAACTAGTAGTAAAGGTTACATTTGGGAGAGGTCTAAGCAGAAACCTGTAGTTTAAACCATCTTTAAAATTTTATATTAATATTAAGATCAATATTTGAACTAAGATTAGAAATATATACATTGAAAAAATGTATCAATTAACTTGATCAATTTGACCAATTAACTGTATATTACTGTAGATTTCTCACAATTTAATTTACAGTATATATATATATATATATATATATATATATATATATATATATATATATATATATATATATATATATATATATATATAAACTTGTCACTTGTCAATTAAGTCTAAAACAAAGCATCGTTTAAGGCATTAACTTTAATAATATTATTAAATAGGAAAGACGACAGAAGACATAGCTCTACCACAAGACATTTCAATTCTTTTCCAAGTAAGACATTTAATGTTAAGAGCTGACCTACACTGCTGTCATTAAGTGCCAAGTTATAATAAATATTAAAAATAACAACAATCTAATATAATTATACAATATATTTTCCACATTTGTGTATAGTACTATAATTCTAACTTCTACATGTTAATTTTAAATCTTTATGATTAAGCGGTTTATCTTCCTCTCCCACACTAGCTGTCTGCTTAGGAATTCAAGTATAATGTGTTCATGTTCTGTCTCATTAAAAAAAAATTCTTTTAGATTTTAGCTGAAGGACACTGCTGAGCCTGTCCAATTAAAAACTATCCTTCACTCCACACACACACACACACACACACACACACACACACACACACACACACACACACACACACACACACACAATTAGTTATGGCTCACTGCTGGCATTTAGACCAGAATGAATCAGGTCATTTAGTATCATGTACCTGCCCAAAGACCAGTCAAATAACACCACCATAACCCCATCATGACATCTTTTTAATGAATGTGTGTGTGTAGGAGAGAGAGAGCGCGCGCGAGAGAGGGGAATGTGTTCAGTCATGAGCAGAGATAATTGAGGCAAAATCTGTAGATTTTTGTTACTGTTACCACCTGTCATTTCATTCAGTAATAGGATAAAAGGTAGAATTTCTCACCTCTCCAAATAAAGAAAAGTGTGAACGCGAAGTCCTTGAAGAAATCAGACTATTTTAAACATCACAAACATGAGACAAATCCTGAGCATTTTAATGAAAATTTCACACATAGTGATATTTCACATCCAGTGTTAAACATCTACCTTTGGAAGATGCCCTGATCCAGTTAGTCTGTAAAATTAGTGAGGAGTGGCATCACTGAATGGAGGGGAGCACTGTCAAGCTTTATTCCTTAAATGCTTTTTACTTACTTTCTTCTTTATACCTAGATTAAGAAATAGCAAGCCCAGTACCAAATACCAGCACCCCTTATTAAGCCCACTTGATTGGTTAACTCTTTGAGAGAACTTCAGAGCATTATCACTCACTCACTCATTCACCATCTATGCCGCTTAAACCTGTATTCAGGGTCACGGGGGGCCTGGAGCCTATCCCAGGAGACTTAGGGCACATGACAGGGTACACCGTGGACAGGGTGCCAATCCATCACAGGGCACAGACACACACACACATACACTCACTCATTCACACACTACAGACAATTTGGGAACGCCAATTAGCCTAACCTACATGTCTTTGGACTGTGGGAGGAAACCGGAGAACCCGAGGAAACCCACCAAGCACGGGGAGAACATGCAAACTCCATGGACACAGAGATGGGAATCGAGTCTGGCCGGGGATTGAACCCGAACCCTGACAGTGCAAGGCAACAGTGCTAACCACTACATCACTGTGCCGCCACTTCAGAGCATTATCTCTAGCAAAAATAGCACACAAAAAAAGGACTGTTTAGAATTTCAGTAGGACTCTATAGAATGTCTGCTTCAAGATGCATATTCTTTATAAATTTTAAGAAACTGAAGATAATTCTGGCTTAGTTCTTAGTTCTAGACAGGTGGAAGTGATGGAGATATTCCCAGGCCAGATCTTAAGGGCTATGAAAAAAAGCCCTGCATTGCATGGATCATGGCCTTTATGGTTAATCACTCATTTTCTTCAAAGTACCCTCCCCATCTCCCATTTGAGCTCTGCAGGAATAGGCTGTCTGTCCAGATGGTTCATCCTGAGATGATGGGTAAGGTCTCCCAAGGCAAACAGGTCTGGGATGAAGATCCATAAAAACATAACTCCTATGTATGTGTATGACAGAATATCAGTTACTTTACCTTGAACAGGGATATTAACACTTGCCCCTGAAGCCGGTCTGCCCACAGATCCTGGTTAGGCACAGCCAGAAATGGCAAAGTGGAGGGGTCATGTGAGTCCACCACCTGCAAGTCCCAAATTAGGGGTTTGGTGCAATATCTGCCGAGTGATGGGGACTATGGGCATCTCTGTTTTTGGCAATGGGAACTGATTCTTGGCACATGGAACATATTTAAGTTGGGGGAAGATACCTGAGCTGGGGCAGGAGGTTGAGCCATACCAGCAAGATATAGTTGGTCTCACCTCCACACATATCATTCTCTGTGGAACTAAAATCTCTAATAAAGGGTGGTCTCTCTAATCAAAAGTTGCTCAGGATTTGCAGACCTAAGCAGTTGGAGTTTATCCTAATAAACAAGAGGGTCAATTCAATACAACCTCGAGTTACAGAGAGAAAACCTCTCACTGTCAGACAACCTAGCAGACCAGATGAGTAATTGGAGTTTGCTGAGAACTTCAGGGAGAGCTTTTCCTACATCCCAGACGAGGTAGGGGACATGAAATCTGAATGGACCCTGTTCAAGATCTCCATTGTGGAAGTACCTGCACATCGCTGTGGTCAAAAGCTTTTCCATGCCTGTCATGATGGCAACTCAAGAATCTGATTTTGGACGTCAGAGTTAAAAGGAGCTGCTCTGTCAAGGAAGGCTTCAGCTCCAGCAGAGTGGTAATATCATGCATTAAAAAACCATGGCAGTGGGAAAATTTGCAACAACATACAGTAATGGTCAAATTACAAGCAATGTTTTTAACCACCAACTTCACAGCAAATTATTTTTTTTTACTATAAGAACATGGCAAAATTAACTATGTTCACTTGATCTACTTGAAAAAGTATGAGTGGCTCAGGCCAAATTCGTCTGGAAGCTAAGGTAACTACTCAAATAAAGAAAAGAAAGTTTCCAGATCTATCTCCTTATTTTTGGTGAAAGACATACATTTCCGACACACAACTTTCCACAACTGGAGCTGACCCCAATTTTGTAAAAGTCCAACTTACAAGCCATGACAAAAAAATTGTACAGGCAAACTTGTAAAACGAAGCAAATTGCTGGAAAATTGGTGGAAAAGTCTTGTTGATAAAGAGAGTTGCAAGAAAAATATGTAATAACTCAAATAATCATTCATTACAGCTGTTCTATGCAGAAAAAAAACCTCAGGATACCAAAACGTTGAACCTTGGCTGTCCCACTAATGCCAGATCCTCCCTAATGCTGGCAAATCCATCTAGGAAAACTAGTCAACTCTCTAGCATGGGACTTACGCAAAGGCAGTGAAACACATGCCAAAACTAATAACAGTAGACACTTAATTCTGTAAGCACATTGATTCATAGGCACAGGTATTTTAATCCTGTCTCCATCGCCGGCCTCCTGCCCCAGCTTTCAAGAGCCAGTGGTTGTCTGGCTTAGTGATTCCTATGGAAGGTTAAATAACCAAATTACAATTTCAATCACACTATAATCAACACTGCAGACCAAGAATACTAGGTAACAATATAGAACCAACTGTGTCAAAAAGAGACTACAAAAGTCAAAGTCTACCTTACCAGTGGAGAAAAAAGAACTTAGAAACATACTACTGTATGCGCATGTGCACATGTATATGAGTGGCTGTATATGTCAAAATTGTCTGCTAATCTCATACATATGCTATCCGACTCTCTCTTATACACTATCAAACTCTCTTTTTCATGCACTATCAAACTTTCTCACACAATATCAAACCCTGTGTAAGTTTGGTAGTGTGTTCGAGAGAGTTTTTGAGGTGTGCTCACAAGCCCTGCCAAATATGCCCGTAAATTTGTCTTTCATTTTTGAGTAAAAAAAACTTTTCAGGCACCTTTTATCTCCACAGTTTGTCATAAAAACAAATGATGGGCAAACAAGTCATATCTGTCCATTAAACTTCTTACCAGTCAACTGAATCATTTCTTTTGAGCCTGTGAAAATAAAGTGATGAAAATAGCTATAATGCCTAAACAGTTAATGCAATTTTTTGAACAAAAACTGAAAGTTTGCAATTCAATCACATATTATTATTATTATTATTATTATTATTATTATTATTATTATTATTATTATTATTATTTCATTTTAGAACTATTGTTGTGTATAGAGGTAATAAAAGTTGTATCATTGTCCAAATATGTAAAAATCCAATCATTTAAAGTGTAGATCTATGTGGCTTGTAGTATATGGTGTCTGTTCAGTACACTTCGTGAACTAAGAGAAAGAAAAAAAAAATCAAACAGAAAACGTGGTCACCTTTTATAAATGGATTGCAGGGTTGCCCACAGTAGAGCATTTTCATTTCAAAAGAATGAATTGTCATTCCAGTAGAATGCACAGCAGAGGTTTGTGAATTTTTAAATATGCCTCAGCTAAAATGACAGCATATAGAGAACTGAGAGGAAGCACCTTTTGATCCATTCATGATTAAAGAAGGGGATGGGTCATTTCTCTTTACCATCCAGTAAATGATGATTACAGTAGGCAAAAGCTCATCCTCCTACTGCAGTCTTCAACCAGGAGTTTTTTTTTTTTTCTGCAGGGCAGGGACCTTTGATGATGAGATATTTTTGTACTTTGTGAAGTGGACACAACTTTCTCTCCTAAGTACTGAAATACCTAAAACCAAAGTTTCCTGAGAAAATAAGCAAAAAGAATGTATGCTTTTTGACAGTTGGAACTTGTCCATGCAAGATTTTAATTGCCTAAAGCCTGAAGAAAAGATGAGTATTTCACTGCTTGCATTTTATCTGTTCAATGCTCTACTAATGTCTATACGGGCTATAATTAGAACGCTGATACCCCCATAGGCATAAATCAACAAAGTTTCTCTCCTAATTAGTATCAAGTGATGAATCACAAAAAGCTATTTTGGTTGTGTGCTTTTCAACATAAGTAAGTGAATTACCAAAGTTATCACTGTTATTACAGTATTTCAGCTTTCTTATACTAAAATTCTTACATGCATCTGAAAATCTGAATGAAGCATAAAATTGAATAAAAATTTACAGTATCTAATTGGCAATAATTTTACTTTAAAAACTTTACAGTTTGCATGAAAAGGTTTCTCATATCAGTACATAAGTATGCATACTTAACCCTTAACACATTGTAGTTGTATTTCATTTGTACAGATTATGTGACCTTATTTGTTTACAATAACTCTTTATTGTGCAAAGTTGCAACCATGTTTTAGAATAGTTTCTGTTTTACTGTGAACTATACTGAACTATTACCATCTTTCCCATTGTTTTTACTGATCAGCCACAACACTAACACACCCAACAGGTGAATTGAATGACATCAATTAGTAAACTGGTGACAGGATCATTGGTACCCAAGGCTCATCTATGCCTGTGGAAAGCAAAAGCTGGCATGTCTGGTCCAGTCTTTTAGAAAAGCCAATGAATATTTAGCACACTTGTAACACCTACAACACATTGAATTGAATTCACCAATGACCTTCAAGTCAGATGGTATTTGCAATGTAGATTATATGTATATGTACAGTATATGACACTATCAGTCATTCTAAAAATGCACTGATGCTCAATAATGGTGGCTCAAACGGTTAAAACTATGGGTTACTAAACGGAACATTGAGGGTTTAAGCCCCAGTACAGGTTTCCATTGTTAAATCCTTGAGCAAAAAAAAAAAAAAGTTCCTCAAAGACTTCACAGCTACAAAGACTGTGGTTGCTGGAATTTCTGTTGCTTATTTCATAATTTTTTATTACATCAAAATAATCTGTATGAAGGAAAAATACAAAACATAGAAGTCATTTTGAATTATGGAAAAGCTGATTGCATTGGTTTGTGCTCATGCGTCATTGCTTTTCATTTAAAAATAAAACTTTTCACTGATATCCTCACTGGAGATCTGATGCCTTTTTTAGTCGTAAACTATCAATAAATCACTTTCAAATGAAAGTATTTCTGTAATTATTTTTGTAAGTATATTTGTAATTTGTAAGCTGTAAACACGATTAAACAGAACTTAACGAGAATCTATTGGGAAAAAAATAATCAAGTCTTTTTGAGGTGTGACTGTCATCTTATAACCTATTCAGTTTACCGGAATTAATTCATGACAGCATCTCCACGAAGCTGGGAAAATTCTGTCAACTGACACATTGCTTGCCAGCCTTGTTATATACACTGAGCTTTACAACATAAATTAAGCCAACAGGCTCAACTATGCAACATTATCATCCCTACGATCGACTTCCCATAACGCGAAGGTTTTGAATGGTGCTTATAATGCTGCTAATTTTGTTCAACTAAAATATTGTGGAAATATGTTCTTCATATGGCACATACAGCCAGAACTGGACTACCCAACCAGTGAAATTTGCTTTTATAAATGCTTAATCCCTGTTAAACAAGGTCTTCATTTACAATTACTTTTTTTGTTTCGTCAGCTAGACTTCCTATTTGTAACCGGCACTTGACAAAATGTTGATCTCTCTTCACTTTGTGAACTCTGAACCCACTACAGCCTTTTCAACTCCCCTAGGACAACGGATCGTGGAGGCAGCTTGGCTACTGTTTATAAAACTGTTTTAAAGTGCAACTTATAAAGGTTACTGTAATGCTACCACCTCTGTTCCTCTCTGTTCTGCTCTAACACTGAGAAGCTTATCATACTAATACTCATCCTACTGAGATACCTTAGACCGTCTTGCTTCTTTTAGATAAATAAACCCTACATCTAATACTGTTCATACACCCTGGCTAAGTATATCCACCTTTGCTACTAGACATGCTTGCACTAGAGCAGAGAGCAAATTCACATGAGACAAACTTCAGATCTCATATGACATATAATGTCACGCTCTCGGCACTCTCGTGAGTTTCAAAACCCGCGTCTTCCCATTTGACATTTCCGTTCCCACGCTGTCAAGCTCTTCATCACGCGGGCTTGTTTTCCCACGCTGTCATGACATTTCCCACGCCCCCGGACCGCCCCACCTGCACACCGGTTTCTCATCCGGCGCTGATTTCCTTGAGTTTATAAGGAAGCGCAGCACACCTCTCTCGACCACGGCTTATCTTCACGTCTCGGCACGGACACTACGCTCACGGATTTAATGGCTCTTGACCCAGTGCGTGCTCTCTCTTGACCACAGCTTATCTTCACGTCTCGGCACGAACACCATGCTCATGGATTTAACAGCTCTCGACCCAACGTGCACGCTCCTCCTCCTCGACAGGGAATCGACTCCACGCTCTTCCAATGGACCTGTGCTCACACACCTGTCCTACAGCCTGTGCACAGTGCCTGCTCAGCCTCTGCACCTGGATCCACCTCAGCAGCTAATGAAAGCCACGGTCACTGACAGATAATCTGGCCACTATGGATCTAGCAGAAGTGGACAGGATGAGGCAAGTGCTGGAGAATCAAAGCGCTCTCCTTGGTAAACATCAGGAGGAGCTTGTCACCACCAGACAGACACTCACGGACGTCACAGCCCAAATGCAGCGTCTTAAGGTTTCTACAGTTCGGACCACGATCACGCATTCCCCGCGAGAGCCACAGAGCCAGGATCGACTCACGTCTTCATCCAAGACAACCGACCCGGAGGTCACCCCCCCCCGCCAGGAGACAAACACTCCCCAGGACGTTCCGCCCATTCTCTCCTCCAACACTGACTAATCAGGAGGAGCCCATGCAGCTGGGCAGAACCCGCATCTCGGATGAGGAGAGACGCTGCCGCCGCCGCCGCCTGGAGAGGGCCTGCTTCTATTGAGGGGGTTCAGGTCACATGCTCAAGAGCTGTCCATTAAAAGGAGGCGCCCTCTAGTCAGACTGGGAGCTCTAGAGGGCGCTCCTTCCAATAAACTCCCAGAACCTCGCCCCCTGCTCTCTGTTACACTAATTATCGGTGGCCAAGCGTTGCCCCATCAACCTTATCCCAGGCACCTCTCCGCCCAAGGGACGACTGTACTCCCTGTCCCGCCAAGAGAGAGAGAGTCAATGAACACATACATCACAGAAACCCTCGCCGCTGGAATCATCCGCCCATCATCCTCCCCTGCAGGGGCAGGACTTTTCTTTGTGAAAAAAAAAGACAATTCCCTTCGTCCATGTATCGATTACAGGAAATCACGAAATCACCGTCAGGAACCGCTACCCACTCCCACTCATGGTCTCTTCTCCAGGGGCCAATATCTTAATGAAGTTAGACCTACGAAATGCTTACCACCTCGTACGTATCCGTGAGTGTGACGAGTGGAATCAGCCTATAACACCCCGCACTACGAGTATCTGGTGGTCCCCTTTGGTCTGACCAACGCCCTCGCCGTCTTCCAATCACTCATTAATGACGTCCTCCGCGACTTCCTTAACATCTTTGTGTTCGTTTATTTAGACGACATTTTAATTTCTCCCAAGGCCTGGAAGAACACCGGGACCATGTCCGTCAAGTCCTCCAGAGGCTCTTGGAGAATAACCTCTATGTCAAGGCAGATAAGTGCGAGTTTCACATGTCCTCCACTACATTCCTGGGCTTTGTCATTTCCCCGTCCAGGCTAGAAATGGAACCAGCCAAGGTCCAGGCAGTCATCGACTGGATCATGCCAGCTTCACGGTGAGACCTTCAACGGTTCCTTGGTTTTGGCAATTTTTACCGCCACTTCATCCGAGGATACATCACTGTCGCTGTCCCTCTGACCTCGCTAACCTCCTCCAAAACCCGGTTCTGCTGGAATAAGGAGGCGAATCGAGCCTTCACGGATCTTAAAAGAAGATTTACCTCTGCTCCTATCCTCACTATTCCAGACCCGTCTCGCCAGTTTGTAGTTGAGGTTGACGCCTCCAATATCGGCGTTGGGGGTATTCTCTCCCAAAGGTCCACCCAGGACAACAAGATGCATCCATGCGCATTTTACTCCCGTCGCCTATCTCCAGCTGAGAGAAACTATGATGTAGGAGACCGAGAGCTCCTGGCCATCAAGCTAGCTCTGGAGCAGTGGAGACATTGGCTGGAGGGAACTGAGCTCCCATTTCTGGTGTGGACCGACCATAGGAATCTGGAGTACCTGCACACTGCCAAGAGACTCCTGCCAAGAGACACTGCAAAGAGACTCCTCCCGGCCCGTTGTCTCATCGCAGCCCTGGAGCTGGACATAGAGACCAGGGTTCAACAGGCTCTGGCCCAAGAGCCCGGGCCAAGCAATGTGCCACTGAATCGCCTCTTCGTCCCTCTTCGTCTACGCACACAGGTCCTGGAGTGGGCCCACGGTTCCAGACTATCTTGTCACCCGGCTGCCGCCCGAACTCACTTCATGGTCCAGCAATGATTCTGGTGGCCCACGCTGAGGAGGGACGTGTCCAGATTCATGGCAGCCTGCGACATCTGCGCCCGCTGTAAGAGCAACAACTGACCGGCTGCTGGTCTTCTCAGACCCCTACCGGTTTCTCAACGTCCATGGTCTCACATCTCAGTAGACTTTGTCACTGGCCTACCTTTGTCCAAAGGCAACAGCTGTATCATGACCACCATTGAACGCTTCTCCAAGTCAGTTCATCTCGTTCCACTTCCCAAGCTGCCATCTGCCAAGGAGACCGTAGAGCTACTCATCCTCCACGTGTTTCGGCTCCATGGCCTTCCCACGGACATCGTTTCAGACTGGGGCCCGCAGTTCACCTCTTGGCTCATTGGAGCCACTCCCAGCCCATCCACAGTCCAACACACAGAACGAACGGATGAATCAAGCTTTAGAGGTTTCCCTCCATTGCATGACGACTCGGGACTCAACTACCTGGAGCAAGTTTCTTCCATGGGTCGAATATGCCCACAACTGTTTACCTTCCGCTTCAACGGGATTGTCCCCGTTTCAGTGTTGCTCAGGCTACCAACATCTGCTCTTCCCAGCCCAAGAATTAGAGGTAGAGACTTCCTCAGCCCAACACTTCGTCCGCTGCAGCAAACAGACGTGGCAATGTGCAAGATGAACCCTGCTACAAACCATCTCCTCTTACAAGAGACAGGCGGACCGCCACCGCAGCAAAGCTCCCAGATACCATGTAGGAGACAGAGTCATGCTCGCCACAAGGGACATCCCGCTGAAGACACTGTCACGCAAGCTCTCTCCTCGTTTCATCGGCCCCTTCACGATAATCAAGGTTATCAACCCATCTGCTGTCCAACTCTTACTCCCCTCTACCATGCGAAGTATTCAACCTACCTTCCACGTGTCCCAGATAAAACGCATGGTAAATTGTCCGCTAACCTCACCTGCACACCGGTTTCTCATCCGGCGCTGATTTCCTTGAGTTTATAAGGAAGTGCAGTACACCAGTTCTTCGCCAGATTACGGACACCACGCTCACGGATTTAACGGCTCTCGACCCAACGCGCACGTTTTCTCGACTACTGCTTAGCTTCACGTCTCGGCACGGACACCACGCTCACAGATTCAACTGCTCACACACCTGTCCTACAGCCTGAGTGCAGTGCCTGCTCAGCCTCTGCACCTGCATCTGGATCCACCTCAGCAGCTAACAAAAGCCACGGTCACTGACATAATAGATAGTTATAGCTTATACATAATATAGCTTCATCATATAGTTAATACAGCTAAGGCAGTGCATTATGCAGAATTAAAATGCCCATAGACCAAAAATACAGTTCAATATTATTGAATCTGTATTAAATCCTGTTGCAATTTCCTTCAACAGTTTTAACTAGTGTTGTCTTTGGTTTCATCTTTAAGAAACAGAATATTTTGTATCAGTCATGGCGCACAGTTTTGCCTGCCAGTTACACCTGATCACACAAGCGCACTTAACTGTCTACACAATATCAAATGTTGGGAAGCAAGAAACTTTTTAGAGCAAAAATAAAAGTAGAGTAATTATATTTGCCCCTCTCTATCCTTACATCTAATTAAGTCTAGTCTAGGAACACACCAAGACTTTTATATTTTAACAAGCAAGTCAGTAGTGAAAGGTATCTATATCTAAGTTAAAGCTTATTTTCTCTCAAAAGATCCTGTAGGTAGTTATTCATGCTTTTATCTTTTCTAAGCTTGACTACTGTAACTCCCTGTACATGGGATTGCCTCACTCCATCATTGCTAAACTTCAAATAATTCAAAACCCAGCATCCAGACTTTTAACAAGAACAAAGAAAAAACATCACTCCTGTTTTCAATAAGCTCCGCTGTCTACCTATTAAATATAGAATTGCTTTAAAGCAGTGGCACAGTCACATAGTGGTTAGCACTGTCTGTGTGCATAGAGTTTGCATGTTCTCCCTGTGCTTAGTGGGTTTCCTTCAGGTATTCTGGTTTCATCTCACAGTCCAAAGACAAGCAGATTAGGCTAATTGGTGTTTCCAAATTGCCCGTAGCGTGTGAGTAAGTGTGTGAATGTGTGCATGCTTATGTCCTGTGGTACTGTAGACTGGTGTCTCCCCAGGGTGTACCCTGCCTTCTGCCCTGAGTCCACTAGGACTATAGTTCTCCTTTTAAAATAATGTTACAGTTTGTCTCAGTTGGGTGTGCACCCTGCAAAAAGGATTTAAAGTTTCAAGTTCAAAAAGATATATTAAACATTTTTAAAAGCAGAATAGGAAAATATGAAAATACTGTTTATACTCTCAATATGTATAAACAAGTCTACGGAGTGTGCAAATTCCGCAAAATGTGTGAAAAAGGCTGCAATGTGTTTGAATAAGTCCACAGTGAGTGTGCAAGACTGCAATGGGTGTGCAAATTGTGCAAGGGATTGTTAAAAGGATTGATATTGTGCAAAAGCGGTTTTCTCTGTTTTGATGAATGCTCTGCAGGGACGGCAGTGGAGTCCTTGTAATGTTTTTAAGCAGTCTTCACTCCACTCTCTGCAGGCATTTGCGGTCCATATCAGTAGTGCTGTCGTACCACACAGTGATGCACTTGGTCAGGATGCTCTTGATTGTGCAGCTGTAGAAGTTGGAAAGGACCTTAGGAGACATATCAAACTTCCCTAGCCTCCTAAGGAAGTACTGCCACTGCTCATCTTTGTGGTGCTAAGTGACTAAGTAAGGTCATCACTGATGTAGGCACCTAGATATTTAAAGCTGCTCACCCTCTCCACTTTGAGCTCCCGGATAAACAGTGGCGGATATGAAGAGAACCGTGGAAAAATGCATTAGGCCAACCAGTCTTTTTTTTTTCTTCTTCTTTTTTAAAAAAATCAATACATTCTACTATAACTACCATAACACTGGCTAAAGATGTCTAGATTACTTTGTCACTCAACAGAAAAACCATAAAACACTTACAAAATGGATAATTTTTTATTTTAAAAAGGATCTTAGACTTAACATAAATCCAAGTTTCCAATGCAAAATAAGAATGACCCTTTGTTGCTTTCTGCAGTAGACACATTTAAATTATTTAAGTGAATCAGTAATTAATCAATATTTAACTATGTGCTTTTTTGCCATAATTGTGCCTATGCAGTTGTACTGTAATTCCACAACGTCAACACAAAATTAACAAAATGGAACTGAATTTCCAATGCTGCATTATCAAATCAAACCAGGAAAACCGTACATAGAATACTAATTAAAAAACACAAAGATTGCTAGTCAGTGCAGTCCTTGTGGCACAAGTTATCATCATCACACCTTTTCTTGCCATACATATGAAGAAAGAAAATAATTTTTAATGCATAATACATAGCTTTTCTTATACCATTGATGTAATATACCATTCACCTCCTTAAATAAAATAATTATTTTCGATGTTGTATTGAAGAAGAACAACAGAGGTAAGAGGTAAAAACACTTTTCTCCACAGTGTGAGGACACTGGTCCCTATCACAATGCAAAAGCATCTCACAAGACCTATGCACCTTCATCATACAGTAGCATTTATCAATAGTTCTATAAAATCAGTTCATGTACTGTACTTGCTGCATTCAACAAAACAATTAGAAAGTTTACTCCCTTCCTGAAGAAACCCACTCTGGATCCAGCAGACATCAACAACTGACCAATATCAATTGTCTGTTTCCTTTCTAAAAACCTTGGAAACGCTGACTATAACCAACCATCCTTTTTATATGTTACATCACAACCTTTAACACCTTTAAGGATTCAAACCAGCACATTCAACAGATTTAACCGTCACTGAGAAATTACTCACATAAATTTTCACAATGCTGCTATGCAGAGAACACTCAACTCATCTTCTGCTTTCCTCTATCAGATGCTCATGTTTCTGGTCAGGTTTTAACATATCTGGCAAGAATTGCAGTGTATCAGCAAAACTGAACTGCTGTTCATTCCAGATGATTCATGTGGATCCCCATCAGGATCTTAAGATCTCCCTGGAGAACTCTATAAACTTACCATCGGCCAATTTGCACAACCTTAGGGTAAGCCCTGGACAATCAACTGTTCTTTTCCTCTCACATTGTTAGCCACAAACCCATGTTGATTTCTTCTCCACAAGGATCCACCAGAAGGATTCATGTATTCCTATCCTCACAAGCCACTCAGGGACTTGTTCAGTCACTTGTCATATGAAGACTAGACTAATGCAACTCGATCTGCCTCTGTACAGAATTCAGCTCTTATACAGAATTCAGCTGCATGATTTCTATAACTGAAACGCTCCTTCTGGTTTCTACCACTGCTCAGCATCTTCCACAGTGCATGAAAGGCATGAAGCAATAAGTACTGTAAGGGAAGGAATGTTCTCTTGGTGTCCAACTCTTAGAGCCACTGAAAGTCATCAAAGGATGTCTAAAGACCTACCTTTTTATTAAGAACTTAAATAAATAAAAGAAAAAAACTTCCATTAGTTTTATAGATTAATGCTGCTGATGGTCATCTTTAGCGAACCAAAAAATAAAAAATAAAATTAATTATAGAAACTTCAAAGCACTTATGTAGTCCCTCTGAATAAGGGCATCTGCCAAATGCAATAAATATTAACGTGAAAGAAAATGGTCTGGTGAAATGCCACATTATTCCATACAGTTATGAATGTTAGGACATTTCTTCTCCCTTGCCCCTTTCCTCACCTGGGACAAGCCTCCCAAAGAGGTCATTTATAAATGTGATGAGGCACACTCATTTGCAAATGTAGCAATTTCAGCTAAGACTTTTCCCAAATCTCTCCAACATACATTTCTAGTGAGAAATTAGATCAGGTGATTCAGCTGCACCTTCAGGCTTGCCACTCTCATTGAGAGATCAAGATTTATCATATGATCAATTATAATAGCCCTAATTTCATCAGAGACGTTTAAGACCACCCCTACATTACTTACATCTCTTCTTCTTCATCTTCCTCTCCAACATTCTTTTAATTTTTCACGATTTTCAATATAGTTGATTATATTACTGTGTAAATGTATCAAACTGGTGTCAATTACTTTTTGCTTTTTTTTTTTTTTACTTTAATTATAACTTTTGTTTAATTTACAGTTTTGAATGTTAATGTGAGTTTTGTGGTGGCGGTGTGTGAGTAAAAAAAGCAATGACAAGTAGTCAACAACTTAATCCACATACACTCGCCTAAAGGATTATTATGAACACCTGTTCAATTTCTCATTAATGCAATTATCTAATCAACCAATCACATGGCAGTTGCTTCAATGCATTTAGGGGTGTGGTCCTGGTCAAGACAATGTCCTGAACTCCAAACTGAATGTCAGAATGGGAAAGAAAGGTGATTTAAGCAATTTTGAGCGTGACATGGTTGTTGGTGCCAGACGGGCCGGTCTGAGTATTTCATAATCTGCTCAGTTACTGGGATTTTCACGCACAACCATTTCTAGGGTTACAAAGAATGGTGTGAAAAGGGAAAAACATCCAGTATGTGGCAGTCCTGTGGGTGAAAATGCCTTGTTGATGCTAGAGGTCAGAGGAGAATGGGCCGACTGATTCAAGCTGATAGAAGAGCAACTTTGACTGAAATAACCACTCGTTACAACCGAGGTATGCAGCAAAGCATTTGTGAAGCCACAACACGCACAACCTTGAGGCGGATGGGCTACAACAGCAGAAGACCCCACGGGGTACCACTCATCTCCACTACAAATAGGAAAAAGAGGCTACAATTTGCACGAGCTCACCAAAATTGGACAGTTGAAGACTGGAAAAATGTTGTCTGGTCTGATGAGTCTCGATTTCTGTTGAGACATTCAAATGGTAGAGTCAGAATTTGGCGTAAACAGAATGAGAACACGGATCCATCATGCCTTGTTACCACTGTGCAGGCTGCTGCTGGTGGTGTAATGGTGTGGGGGTTCTTTTCTTGGCACACCTTAGTGCCAATTGGGCATCGTTTAAATGCCACAGCCTACCTGAGCATTGTTTCTGACCATGTCCATCCCTTTATGACCACCATGTACACATCCTCTGATGGCTACTTAGAGCAGGATAATGCACCATGTCACATAGCTCGAAACATTTCAAATTGAGCATCCAATAGAGCATCTTTGGGATGTGGTGGAACAGGAGCTTCGTGCCCTGGATGTGCATCCCACAAATCTCCATCAACTGCAAGATGCTATCCTATCAATATGGGCCAACGTTTCTAAAGAATGCTTTCAGCACCTTGTTGAATCAATGCCACGTAGAATTAAGGCAGTTCTGAAGTCGAAAGCGGGTCAAACACCGTATTAGTATGGTGTTCCTAGGTGAATGTAGAATGCTGTTGTGATAACTATGCAGAGAACTTTAATAAAAAGTTGAGTCAGTATTGAAAAAAGTATTTGTGCAATTATTTAAAAAACTGTAATAAGCTTTATTAACTAATAAGCAATCTACAAATCTGATTTAAACTGAACTATCATACAACAGTTAGCTTTCTTGCATTTTTAATCAGGACAATTTATTTATTTATTTTTTATTAATGTTTAAATTGGATTACATGACAGGTTCCTAAAATGGCCCTAATCTATGACTGTCATGCAGGGATGTGCTTTTCTCCTCCATTTATCTGGGTCAGTTGCTACTGTCAGTGCCACATGTTACTTGTTGCCTGATTTAATTTAGGACATCAATAGTGTTGGTGTTTGACTCATGTTCATGACACATTTGATCTGAGTAATCTGAAAGCAAGTGAGCAGAGAGAGAGGGAGCGAGAGGGGGGGGCATACGCATTTATACATACATCTTCCAACTGTTCAATGCTTCCTTATGTTACAAGGGGTTATCTGTTCTTTTTATACTGAATAAACTGCAGTTTTATACTTACATATTATATGGTAGCATGAACGTAAGATGGATTCAATATTCAATTCAAATAATTCAATTCAATCAATAAGCATTTCACTGCATATCGTACTGTGTATGACTGTGTATGTGACAAATAAAATTTGAATTTGATCAAAGTGTAACATAACAGATAAGTTATATTATACAATTTTTACAATATATATTAAAATTAATAATAATATATATTTTGTATCCTGCGATGGATTGGCAGCCTCCTAGTGCTCTAAGCCTCCTGGGATGGACTTCAGGCCCCCGCGAGCCGGAACACAGGATAAAGCGGTATAGACGATGAGTGAATGAGTGATATATACACACACACACAGTGTGTCACAAAAGTAAGTACACCCCTCACATCTCTGCAAATATTTAGTTATACCTTTTCCTAGAACACTACATGAATGACTCTTTGACACAATGAAAAGTAGTCAGTGTAAAGTTTGTATAGCAGTGTACATTTATTGTCCCCTCAAAATAATTAAAAATACAGCCAATAATAGCTGAACCTCTGGCAACAAAAGTCAGTACACCCCTAAGTGAAAATGTGAAATGTCAATATTTTCTGTGGCCACCATCATTTTCCAGCACGGCTTGAATTCTCTTGGCCATGGAGGTCACCAGAGCTTCACAGGTTGCCACTGGAATCCTCTTCCTCTCCTCCATCACAACATCACGGAGGTGGTGGACATTTGACACCTTGTGCTCCTCCACCTTCCTTTTCAGGATGCCCCAGAGGTGTTCTATGGGGTTTAGGTCTGGAGACATGCTTGGCCAGTCCATCACCTTTACCCTCATCCTCTTTAGCAAGCCAGTGGTCATCTTGGAGGTGTGTTTGGGGTCATTACCATGCTGAAACACTACTCTGCGGCCCAGTTTCCGGAGGGAGGGGATCATGCTCTGCTTCAGTATGTCACAGTACGTGTTAGAATTCATGTTTCCCTCAGTGAACTGTAGCTCCCCAATGCCAGCAGCACTCATGCAGCCCCAGATCATGACACTCCCACCACCATGTTTGACGGTAGACAAGATGCACTTGTCTTTGTACTCCTCACATTGTTGCGGCCACACACGCTTGACACCATCTGAACCAAATAGGTTTATCTTGGTCTCATCAGACCACAGGACATGGTTCCAGTAATGCTGGTCCTTAGTTTGCATGTCTGCAGCAAATTGTTTGCAAGCTTTCTTGTGCATCATCTTTAGAAGAGGCTTCCTTCTAGGAGAGAGAAATTGATGCAGTATGCGGCGTACGGTCTGAGCACTGACAGGCTCCCATCCCTTCAAACTCTGCAGCAATTCTGGATGCACTCATCTGTCTGTTTTCCAAAGCCAATCTTTGGATCTGACTCTGAGAACGTGCACTTAGCTTCTTGGTCGACCATGGCGAGGCCTGTTCTGAGAAGAACCTGCCCTCTTAAAGCGCTGGATGGTCTTGGCCACTTTGCTGCAGCACAATTGCAGACTGTTGGCTGTATCTTCTTATAGCCTAGGTCATCTTTATGTAAAGTAATAATTCAGTTTTTCAGGTCTTCTGAGAGTTGTTTGCCATGAGGTGCCATGTTGGACTTTCAGTGGCCAGGTTGAGAGAGTGGAAGAGGTTTTGTATCAAATTTAACTCACCTGCTATCTGGTGACACCTGAGACAGTGTAACACAAATGAGTCACATGACAAAGGGGAAGGAAAATGACTAATTGTGCTCAATTTGTACATTTTCACTTGGGAGTGTACTCACTTTTGTTTCCAGGGGTTCAGCTATTATTGGCTGTATGTTTAGTTATTTTGAGGGGACAATAAATTTATACTGCTATACAAACTTTACACTGACTACTTTTCATTGTGTCAAAGAGTCATTTATGCAGTGTTGTCCAATGAAAAGATATAATTAAATATTTACAGAGATGTGAGGGGTGTACTCACTTTTGTGACATACTGTACTGTATATATTGTAATGGGCCTGGCACACAGACAGAACACACGGGAATCAGGTGTCACATCTCAGCAACAGTTCTTTAAAGAAGACTTAATTAAAGCAGAAAAGTATGCAGTTCTTGGTGAACATGCAACGAAACACTGGCTTTATAGCTGTCCATGGGTTGATCTGCAGCAGGAGGGGTGTCATCAGAGATGTACAAGGCAGTGACACCAGGTATGACCAGCAGGCGGCTTTCTCTTTGGCAAACAGGATCGGAAGCACTCAAGGGGCAGAAGAGACAAACATACGTTTGCGTTTGGTAAAGTCTTACTCACTGAAAGGAGCCAAGGAGGCCTTTTTAAAGGCTGTACAAATGCTGAGATGCGCAATTGTTGATCAGCCTCCAGCCCAGGTGAGTTCTGTTGGCCCACCCCTGTTAGGTGCACTCTGGTCTGGACCCAAAGTCAGGGTTCCGGAGGATGGGAGAGCTGGGTCTTCAACGTCTGCAACTTCTCAGGAGGTCAGATAGGGGTGCTATAAAAGAGGAGAAAAAATGCACAAAACGTGGGTAATAATTTGCCAGCCCCAAAAAGGCATGTACCTGTTTCTTTGTTGTTGGTTAGCCCCAGAAGGCAGTCCACTTAGGATATGTCGGAGGTGGAATAGATGATACAGCTACATGAATGGACCACGGGTTTATCCAGGTATGCAGGGTATGGGGGTGATGGGATTTTAGGACGATGTCCATCAGTCGCTGGAAGGTATCTGGGGCTCCATGGAGACAGAAAAGGAGGACCCAATACTGCAAATAGCTATGCTCCATGGAGAAGGCGGCTTTGGCCTCTGGTATAAGGGCTACCTGCCAATTGGCCTTTGTCAGATCCAGGGTGGAGATGAAGTGAGCCTTTCCCAATCGGTTGTATGCATCAAAAGTGGATACAGCGTCGAGGACATGTGTATCGTGGTCAGTGAGTATTTGCTTGGGGAGGCCAACGTTGCTGAAAAACTGTACCAGCTCTCTCACAATTTTCTTCAAAGTGGCCTTCCTCAGTGGGACCACCTTTGGATAGCACATGGCGTAGTCTACGTTGACCAGAATATACTTGTGTCCTTTCGCAGATTTGGGCAGCAGCCCGACCAGATCCATGCCAATCCTTTCAAAGGGAACATCAATGATTGGTAGTGGTATTAGTGAAGCAGGGACGGCCTTAGCAGGTGTAGTTCGCTGGAACAGCAGCAATGGAAGCAGTGGCTTTATAGTCGTCTTGGTGAATGCCGCGACATTCAGCAGGCGTGGTGCTAAGCAGGTGGTGCGGTGTGCACAGAGACAGTGGAGCCGGCAAGTGAGCGGTCAGCAGGCAGCTTTTTCCTTGGCGAACGGACTTGGAAGCATTCGAGTACCTTCGAGTTTCCAAAGGTTTTTTTTTTATTTAAAAGCTATGTAACAGTAATATAGATTGTTCTGGTAATAATGTTAAATGAATTTAAATGTTGAAGAACATGCTGATAAATTCTGTGTTTTTTAAAAAGGTTGACCACATGTACTGTGTGACATGTGCATGTGCCTGCCTAAGTGTGTGTGTTATTAAAGATGTATATGATTCTGTGACAAGAGTGGCTTGTGATGCAGGGCAATAAGGGGATTTTCTTGTAATTGCATCACGTAACAAAACACTCAGCCCACCTGCTCATGCAGTGGAGTGTAAACAAAAAAAAAGGAAATCAAAACCTCCCTTCATCTATCTCTCTCTCTTTATCTCTCTGTCTCTCTCAATGCTGTTCTCTCTGAATACTGAAATAATACAAACCAAATTCTAACTAAATTCTTGTTAACTGAAATAATGAAAAATCTAATTTATTGTTATTCAGAAATTGTTTTATTTCATTATTTGTTTTTTATCCATTCTAATTTTGAATCACAAAAAAAAGATTCTGATCGTTCACCCAGTGATTGATTATTATTGTTATTATGATTATTATTATTATTACTTGAATCAAAGATCAATCTGCTTAACCTATTTAAATCCACCTTACAGCTTTCATTCCCTTCAAAACTTTCACTTAACAAAAACAGCAGCATTTAATTTTGACTTGAAAAAAAGCAAATATAGTATTTGTTTAAGAATACTTAGTTTTTCTTTTTTAAAATTTATTTACACACCATGTGGTAGAGATTAAAGAAAAACATTTCCTCATGGCTTCTTTCTAATTCACAGGGGTGGGAAAAGTACTGAGAAATAGCATGCAGGTGAAAGAACAGATAATATTTCAAATTTATATTCAATTAAAAGTTGAAGTTACAGGCATAAGTGTACTCAAGTGAAAGCAACAAAAAAAGAGGAGCTCCTTACAAATGTAGGCTATTAAGAAGTAAATCAGGAGACAGAAAAATGAAAACTCAAAGATAAGATGCACAGAATACGGAAACAATGTAGACTTGTAGATTTTTTTAGATTTATAAACAAAGGCTTGGTAAATTACTTGGGAAATCACAAAAAGCACTTCAGGTGTGTGTAACTAATTTCAGGTGTAAGGAGTAGAAAAGTGAATTGGTGTGTATAGAACACGCAATCATTATCCATGACATTAATCCCAAACCTTAAGCCCAGGTTTGTGTGGGGTGCTCTAACCCCTTGAGGCATTTCTACACAAGTGTGATGTCTGGCACTAGTTCATGAGAGGCGGATCTTGTTGGGCATGAAAGTCCTGGCATAGGGTAGGGTTAAGCATATCTTATGCTGGAACCCAGCATCACATTTCTGGCCCATAGTCCTCCCAGTCACTCAGGTACTGAAAGTTTCCTTTACAGTGTAATCAATCGAGAATGATTTTGACAATCTAAGCTGGTTGTTCCTCAATGTCCAATTGTCTGGTTTTATTAGTCAGATTTGAGGAATTTTGACCAAATCCAAATCCAAAGCATTCAGTATGGGCCCCCAATAGGCCCAATGTTCATGGCATTTTCATTGTTCATTGACCTAAGATTACTCAAGTACTGTAGTATAGTATAGTATGTTCCAACAACTGCTACGTATAATGCAAAGATGATTTTCTGTTTTCAGTGCTGACATCACTATTTCGAAAGTAATTTAAAATATAAACCTGTATTCAGCGGTTGAACTTGAAAGCAAGTTTTAAAGTAATCATTATTGCTATTTTTACAATAACTCACTTTATTTACCTTCTTACTACACATTTTCCAAAAATCCAACACACAAACCAAGCAAAGTCCAGAAACTTTGATTGTCAAGCCACTGAACACTGGCTAATGTATGTGATCCAAAAAAATTTATAATATGAACGAATGCATGAATGAAATAAAAAAGGAAAGAAAGAAGGAAGGAAGGAAGCCAGAAAAGGAAGGAAGGAATTATTTTCAGCCATGATTTAGTAGCATGTCTCCTCTGATTCACATGGGGTATGATGTGCTCTATGAGTCACTAAATATATGCAGGAAGTCCCAGTTTGGGTGAAGGGTAAAGCAGCCAACTACAATCATCGCAAGTTCATGGCTGTGTGAAAAGAAATTCTGACAAATAAAAACAGAATAGCTGATTAGTGAGGTCTAGCTTGATAATAACACAATTCTTACTGCTTTTGTTATGAATAGTTAACAAGACCCTTATGTTTCCATATGTGATTGAAATGCATGGCACATTTACCCAGACAAGCAGACAGTAAAAGAGTGAGAACTGATTATATTACAACTTTTCAGAAATAGCATTAGAGGTTTGGTTGTTAGGATTTTCACAAAAAATATCCTAAGAGTATAATAAAGTGGATCAATTCTAAAAATCAATTCTGCTGTCTTTTTTATTTGGTGTGTGTGTGTGTGTGTGTGTGTGTGTGTGTGTGTGTGTGTGTGTGTGTGTGTGTGTGTGTGTGTGTGTGTGTGCGCGTGCGTTCGTATGCCTTGTGCCCTGTAAAATTCTGTCCATTTTGATCCAATCTCATTAACAAAGGTGAGAGAGAACAGTATACTGTACCCCATTGTGTGTGTACTGTATGTGTGTGTGTGTATACCTTGTTCTATCCACAGGAGGCTAATTGGCCAGTGGCATTTAACATGCTGTTCAGAAAGAAATGATTTAAACAGTGCGCTGTGTGATATTGCCACACATAGTTCTATTTAACTTAGAGGAGCACAGTAGAGCAATTTATTTATTAATTTATTGTATTTTTTAACACATCAGAAAAATTGGTATAGATATTTTTGTAGTAATACTCCAGATGATTTAATTACTGAAAATGAGTGATGAAATCAAGACAAGACAAATGTTCAAATGCTCAAATGCTGTTTTAAACCAAATATCAGCACTACAGT
This sequence comes from Clarias magur, assembly GCA_013621035.1. NCBI lineage: Eukaryota > Metazoa > Chordata > Actinopteri > Siluriformes > Clariidae > Clarias > Clarias magur. The sequence continues at coordinate 371,311 of QNUK01000307.1, read as the reverse complement.
ATGTAGAAATGCCACTTGTTCAATAAAAAAAATTGAGAGCCAAAACTAACAGTTAATGTGAAAAAATAGACTTAATTTACTCTTTGGGAATGCTTTATACTATATTTTAGTTATTGCATGAATGGAAAATATAACCTTGTAATATTAAGCTCATGATTTCTAAGATGAAAACTGTGTTTGCTGTCCACAATTCTTTGTAAATCTAAAATCACATATCTTAGATTTTATTTTTTTCCCATAATTAAGCCATGCTATGGTTTACATTTTTGTCAAGTTATTGTATCATAGTTAAGCTGTGTTTGACTTTGACAAGTCATAGATTATGAGTATCTACACCAATGTTCTTTTGTAAATCAACCCCCACAAAAAGATGAAAAATTTGCACGAAAGATTTGCATGAAAAGGCTACTAAACCATTTTGTATTTATGTCTAAAAGATGTAGGTCAGTAACTCATTATTGCTATTTTCACAATAACTCACTTTACTTTACTTACTTTTTTACTATACATTTTCCAAAAATCAAACACACACAAACCAAGCAAATTCCAGAAACTTAATTAAAACGCGTACATCAAAACAGGCTTGTCCAGCCACTGGACACTGGATAATGTATGTGCATCATTACATTACATGCACATACATTATCCATGTCCATGTCTGCATTTACATTACAATTTCCTTACTGAACACATCTAAGTATGACTAACTATATGACTATACTCACTATTAGTATGTAGCTAACAAACAGTGCAGGAACACTAGCCTAACATATTTAAACATTGTAATGGGTTTTATGCATGGGTGACACTAAACACAGACACAAGGCGAGGTCTTACAGGAAATGCGTAAAATTTATTTAGAAAATGGGAAAGAAGAAGGGTTTAAGAAGGGATGAAGAAAAAAAGGTCGGAAAATAGTGAAGGTGTGCACTTGCAGGTCTGGTGCAGTGCCCAGCTGGCATGTCGGCATTAGGATGGCGAGCGATGGCAGTGTGGCAGAGTGGGCCCACGTGGGCAGCTGCCCTTGCATGCCGCTTTGACCGGCTATTCTCTTCGCTGACTGGCCAAGGCTCAGTGCTGCTTGGGTGCAGCTGCAGACGGGAGTCAAATGCACTTGCAGCCAACGTCGACAATCGCTCCTCCAGTACAGCAGCGGCAATCCCGGGAACTGGCTCTTAATAAAAGCAAAAGTGGAGCTTCACAGGTTTTTCATGGCTGTCCTCGACTTGGAGACCAAACGGCGATATTCCCAGGGGTGCCTTACATCACCACGCTTACGTATCACTCTTCCGTGTACAAGCTACACTCCACATCATGTTTTTATAGCGCAAGGAGAACTGGAAAACAAACTCAATGAGCTCAGGGCCAGGGTGCAGTTCCAGTGGTACATTTGAGACTGTAGTCTCCTCTGCTTTACTGAGACATGCCTGAACTCCACGCCATGCAGCCAGCAAAGTTCTTCTCAGTTCTCAGTATTGATAGAACAATAAAACTGGGGACACCAAGGGGAGGCAGAGTGTGTCTAATGGTGAACAGTAGCTGCCGCAACCATGCAAGCATTGCACCTCTCATACACTCCTGCACATCCAACCTGGAGCTACTGTACAGAACATCAAATGTCATCCTTTCTACCTTCCTCTTGGTCATAGTCAGCGGCTGTTTTATAGCTGTTTATGTTCCACATCAGGCGGACAAGAATACTGCCTTAAGTGAACTGCATGAGGCTCTCACTCAGCACCAGGTGCAACACCGGGACTCTGTTCACACTCCCACTTTGGCAGGAGACATCAACAGTGCCAACAGTGCCATCAGAAGCTGTGGGTAGATGAAACTATCCGTGACACTCTGAGATTTCACACCGCTGTCTACAAGACTAGAATTGCCTCTGGGAACATGGGCTTGTACAAGCCTGCATCATACAACATTTGCAGACCAGTAAAGGAGGCAAAGCAGCACTCTGGAAAGAAAGTAGAGTCACAGCTTCAACAGAGAAAAGCTGAACACTCACTGAACTATGCTCGCTTTGAATCTGTGACTAACAGCGCTAATGATGCTAGCGATGGTAACAGTGCTATTTGTATTAATAGCAGCAGACAGAAGTAGAATGCCAACATATAGGTGGAAATGCATTTATCATCTCAGAGCAGAATGTGAGGACAGGCTTTAGGAGGGTGAACACCAGGAACAAATCTTGACCAGACAGCATCTCAGGTCAAGTCCTCACAGCCTGTGCTGACCAGCTAGTGTTCATGGTAATATTCAACCTCTTCTTTACTCAAAATTGGTAATGTCCACATGCCTCAATCAGTCCATTATTGTTCCTGTCCCAAAGAGACCCTATCCTGTCTGCCCCAATCACTATCTCCCTTTAGTTCTGACCTCAGTTGTGATAAAATGCTTTGAAAGGCTGGTCACTACCTGACTCACTATCCAATTTGCATAGCATCCAAATCGATCGACCGATGATGCCATCTCACATCTCCTACATACAGCCCTAAGTCACCTGAACACAACAAAGAGGAATTTTGTTAAAATGCATATATTTCAGCTTTTAACACTATAATTCTCATCACTCTCACCACAAAGCTGGATGACCTGGGACTGTCAGTGTCAGTGGATTTCCTATATCCTGGCTAGCAGACCACAGGTAGTACGAATGGGCAAACAGCCTCCCTCACTATCAGTACTAGAGCCACCCAGGGTTGTGTCCTGAGCCTCTTACTGTATTTATTGTACATGTATGACTGCGTGGACACTTCCAACTCCACAACCATCATCAAGTTTGCTGACAACACCGCTGTGGTGGGCATGATCACTGACAACACCAGAAGGCCGGCCTGGAGAAGATTAAAAACCGGAAGGACTAGTGCCTGTGGAACAATCTCCTCATGAATGTCAGGAAGACAAAGGAATTGATGCTTTATGCACTTTGGATGAGGATTTGACCACAGCACAACATGAACCAGGTAGTAGTTGCTAGTGCCAGTTCAATAGCAAACTTCCTAAAACTGGCTTTGTTTTTCCATGGGATGAAGTCACTTCATTACATCACTACTTTATCAGCAATGCTACCAGCGATGCGAATGCTAGTGGCACTTGGTTTTGTGAGCTTTCGTGAATTTCGTGAGCTTTTTATTACTAGAAAGCATTTGAGCTGCCCATTGCATATTGAATCCATTTTATAAAGATGGCTTTCACAAACTTTCATTGGTCATGATAATTCTGCCCCAGCCCCTCACGTTAGCAGTTCTTTGTTATAGCCCAGCAAAGTGTTGGTGCTACCATAGAACTGCTTTTTTCTTTCTGACTGCCAGTGCTTTGGCTGTCTGAAAACAAAAACTGGTTCAAAACTGGTCACCGACTCCAAAGAAGCTCCGGAACTGCCTCGGTGGAAAAGGGGTATCAAAAACCAAGCAGTGGCACCAGCATGACACCATGAAATCTCGGGTGAAAAGCCAGAATGCAACCTCAAAGCTAGAGTGCAGAGCATGAAGGGTGTCTTCAAAGCAAGCATGATGTTTTTGAAGCATGACACATTTTCATTCAGGCAGTGGCACCAGCATAACAAACTTGAAGCCAGGCAGTGGTGACAGCTAAACGTTTTCGAAGCCAGGTAGGTGTGCCAGCATGACTTTCTTGAAGCCAGGTCGTGGCAATATTACAACATTCTTTAAGTCCAATGGGGAAGTCTGTATGATATCCTTTATGCCAAGGGGCATCGCAGGTAACGGTTCTAACAGGGCTGAGCTTAGCTCACATGGGACAAGGCTAGGTTCATGAGGAGCAGAATGTGGCTCTCATGGAGTAGGTTTAAGCTTAAATAGAGCATGGCATATACTGTAGTTGGTACAGAAATTAAGAGACTGCCACATTAACCTCTGTTGGATGCTGAGCTGTGAGGGCGAATATAAAGGCATATACTCACCAGTTGGGCAAATTTGATTCTTATATTTATCTTATCTTGGCTAAACAAAGAGATTGAACTGTGAGTGATGTGGGCAGAGACAAGCATGTGGGTTTTGTTGGTCCACAACCCTGACAGACATATGAATAGCAACATGCTTTTTTTGCAGCCAGGCTGAAATCCTATTGTCACAGAAGTGTGGATCTGTTCCATTGCAGCAGTAGCTCCAGGTTAACACATAGCGTTGCAGTCTGGTCAGTACAAAATCTTTTCTTTACGAATTCAGCATGCATTTCTTGGGTCAACCATGTCTTTCACTTTGTTTAAGTGAATTCTGTTGAAAACATTTTTGCAGATTCCCTCATCTGAAAGCAGGTGCAGTCTACCTGTAGGTTGAGGTCAGGTGGCAAGATGCCCGGTTGACCTCATGAAGCTGGTCTATTGTGCTGTTCTTCTAAATGTTCCATCCATGTGTAGTTCTGTCCCTTCTCCCCAGAGACTGATGTTCCTTCCTTGACCATCACAAATCTCTCTGGGTTGCTGAACTTTCCAGATAATTTTTTGCATAATGTAAAGGTCCTTAATATTACCATGCCAATCTCAGTCTACAGCTTCTGTTGCAAAAGCCTCTACCTAGTTCTTTCTGTAAGTTTTTTTTTCTACATTTTTGTTAATGTCTGCATGTGTCTCATCAACCTTGAGTTTCTTGACACATGTACAGCTGTTGGTAACAGCTGCCTTCTTCTTTTTTCTTGTTTGTGATTTTTTTTTAATGCTTTCCATTCTTTAGCTTATTTTTTCAATGTTGAAATTCACTTCTTCCAGCCAAGATCTTCTTGGCATATATTTTTTACTGTCTCATTCACAACTTACCATTTCTCGCTGATAGGATTGACTTACTGATTTATTGATTGTTAAATTGCTAGACTTATCTGTATCTTGGTGTCAGACAGATGTTCAGATGTTCACTGAAATCAACAAAGTTGTTCTTATAACTACAGCCATCCTTTGTAGCCTTTATTAGAAGTGACTGAATGTAAACCTATAACTATAAGCTTATCTGGAAAGTTTACATATTTATCTCTCAGCAGCTTTTCAGCTGCTTTGGAGAAAGCAGCTTACAGACATCAATGGCAGACTATAAATTGTGTCACGCTAAAGATTGTCATTGTGTTGGTTCCTGAAATTTATCCAGTAACATAGAATGCACTTGAATGCAAGTTTGTATGGAGTAAACTGTGTGATTGTTCAGAGCAGCGTCCAGGGGGATTCATGGAGAATTCAGCTTTCCTGTGCTAAAATCACAAGCAGGTCAGGTTTGGCCATATGTCTTCCACAGATGCATGTGTCATGTCCCTAGTGGTCTCACAAGTTGAAGTGGTAAAGTTGCTAAGTGCTGATGTTTCCCTGTTAAGAACTTTAACAATTTAGAAGTCCCTCAAGTTACAAACATTAATGACTTTGTAAGAAAGCTGCCGGAGTTGGAGCCAAACATCTCTGTGGCACTTCACCACATGATTTGTACTGTAGGTAAAATCTTCACTGCCGAACGAGTGTCACACAAGTCTCACTGTATGGTGAGATATGGACATATGGTCACATGGATATGAATTATGGTTTTAGCGCTACCCAAGGCCATGCTTATATCAGTCCACAACAAATATGTTGTTCTGTTTCAAAATGTTTGTCAAAATGTCATGCTCTCAGCTCTCTCATGCTGTTCAAAACCGCTTCCTCATCTTGACATTTCCGTTCCCACACTGTCATGCTCTTCACCATGCGGCCTTGTTTTCCCACACTGTCATGTCACTTCCCACGCCCCTGCACACCTGTTTCTCATCCGGCACTGATTTCTCTCTGTTAAAAGGAAGCGCAGCACGCCGTCTCTTCACCAGATTGTTGAGTGCTCTTGGTTAGCTTATTGGTTAGCTCTCCACGGTCCCCAGATCGACTGGATCAAGCACGTTAGCATGGGTTGGAGCCCCTCTTGAGCCACGTTGTGCCTTTACTCTGCGCTTCCTACACTCCCCACTCCAGCCAAACCCGAGGACACCCCGGATATCTCCAATGTTCCCTCTTATTATCACGATCTCAAGCAGGTTTTCAGCAAAACCCAAGCGATGTCACTGCCACCACATCGACCATATGATTGGCCTATTGACCTTTTCTCAGGCACCTCTCCGTCTAAGGGCTGACTGTACCCAATCCTTCATTAATGATGTACTCCGCGACTTCCTTAATTCCTTCATTTCATATACTTGGAAGACATTTTAATTTTCTTTCCAGGCCTGGAGGAACACCGGGACCATGTTTATCAGGTTCTACAGAGGCTCCTGGAGGATAGCCTCTAGGTCAAAGCGGAAAAGTGCGAGTTCCACACATCCTCCACTACCTTCCTGGGTTTTTGTTTCCCCATCCAGGTTAGAGATGGAACCAGCCAAGGTCCAGGCAGTCACCGACTGGCCCACTCCAGCCTCACAGCGAGACCTCCAACGGTTCCTGGGTTTTGCCAACTCCAGTTTGTGGTGGAGGTTGACGCATCCAATACCGGCATTGGGGGCATTCTTTCCCAAAGGTCCACCCAGGGCAACAAGATGCATCCCTGTGCTTTCTACTCCCATCGCCTATCCCCAGTCGAAAGGAACTATGATGTAGGAGACCGAGAACTCTTGGACATCAAGCTAGCTCTGGCGGAATGGAGACATTGGCTGGAGGGGACTGAGCTCCCGTTTCTAGTGTGGACCGACCATAGGAATCTGAAGTACCTGCGCACTAACAAGAGACTCAAAGTTTTCCAAGCTCGGTGGTCATTATTCTTCTCCAGATTCATTTTTATCCTGTCCTACCAGCCAGGCTCAAAGAATTCTAAGCCAAACGCCCTCTCACGCCAGTTCCCCCTCCCAGGACCCTATGCCATGCGACACCATCCTACTGTCCCATTGTCTCATCGCAGCCATGGAGCTGGACATAGAGACCAAGGTTCAGCAGGCTCTGACCCAAGAGCCCAGGTCAAGTAATGTTCCACCAAATCGCCTCTTCATCCCCTTTTGCCTACGCTCACAGGTCTTGGAATAGGCCCACGGATCCAGGCTATCTTGCCATCCAGGTGCCGCCCAGACCTGTTTTATCATTTAGCAATGATTCTACTCATCCTCCACGTATTTCGGCTTCATGGCCTCCCCACGGACATCGTGTCAGCCCGGGGCCCACATTTCACCTCTCGGTTTTGAGGCGCATTCTGCAGACTTATTGGAGCTACTCCCAGCCTATCGTCAGGTTTCCATCCTCAGTCCAACGGACAGACCAAGTGAATGAATCAGGCACTAGAGGTTTCCCTCCATTGCATTTTGACTCGGGACTCAACCACCTGGAGCAAGTTTCTTCCTTGGGTCGAATATGCCCACAACTCTCTACCCTCTACTTCGACGGGTCTGTCCTCGTTCCAGTGTTGCTTAGGCTACCAACCTCCACTCTTCCCAGTCCAAGAATTAGAGGTGGAGACTCCCTCAGCCCAACACTTCGTCCGTCGCTGCAAACAGACGTGGCTACGCGCAAGACGAACCCTGTCACAGTCTGTCCTCCTACAAGAAACAGGCAGACCACCACCACACCAAGGCCCCCAGATGATCGCCACAAGGGACATCCCCATAAAGACACTGTCACGTAAGCTCTCCCCTCGTTTCATTGGTCCCTTCACAATAACCAAGATAATCAACTCATGTGCTCAAGATAATCAACTCTTACTCCCCTCTTCCATGCGATGCATTAATCCCACCTTCTATGTGTCCCAGCTACGACGCATTATAAATTGTTCTCTGGCTTATCTTCACGCTATTACACTGACGCTACGCTGACGGACTCAATACACTGTATGATTCAATAACTACATGGAAAATGGTAGAAAAAGTATGTAGTCCTGTGAGTGTAGTCCTTCTCTGGTGCAACTTGCTACTATCCTGAGAGTTCCCTCCAGTAAGATATGACTGACATATCTTTTATAAAAAATCCAACTAGGGCCCATCCTTTTACGGTTCACCATCTCAAGTGCTTGACTTGTTTCTAGAGAGCAATGTCTCTACTGAAAGGCTCTTACAGACATCGTGTCAGGGGGAGTTAAGACAGCTTGGAGGGTACTTTAGTTTTACTGTTCATACTCATGACCTTTTTTTATTTTATTTTTTTGGTCACTAACCACAGCCCAGTTTCTCACACTCTCTATTTCTATCAGTCCTGAATGTGACCCCAGCTAGGGGCAAGGTCTCTTGGCCCACAAGGCCCACACCTGAAAAGAACATTAGACTCTTTTCAGAGACAGGACCATATGCTTCTACTTGGAAATGCAGACTTTCATCCCAGCTACTATGCACACAGGAGCTTTTGAGTGTGTCAGAGGTCTACTACAGAGGCTGCCAAGAGAACAATATTTTCAAATAGCAGAGATGCTACCTCTATCACTACCCAACACCCCCCAACACACACACACACACACACACACACACACACACACAATGGGCACCTATGTGTCCTTCGCTGTATGTAAATACCCTGTGCATGAAAACCACATACAGGAGACAAGCCATATCTTTGACTGAGTTTGACACTAAACTTAATCAGTTTTGACTTAACAGTGAGAATACAGACACAACTCTTGCTGTGTTCACACAGAGAACAGATTGCACCAGGTACTGTCCTAGCTACCCCTTTCTCTTCTTACAAAAATTCCAAGTCAACACATGTAGAAAACATGTAGCAAAATCTCTCAAGCACTCACAATTCAGTATAAAATTTAAAGAATCCTGTATTTCCCCTTTTTAAAAATCAGAAAAAATAAATAAAATGAAAAAATGAATAAAAAAGAATACTTTATATTTTCTAGTAGAATAATGCTGGAAATAATGCGATGTTGTGTTAATGCAATACAATATGATTGGTACCCACCTTGATCAACATCATGGCCATAGAAATTAACAGTCAAATAAAACATTTCGAACTTTAATTTGTGCTGGCTTTAAAATCATTGAATGCTATACTGACATGCTATATACTGCAAAGAAAAAAAAACCTTCTAACCCTTCTAATATTTTTAGAGGTTTGAATATTACAATATATGCAATACAGTAGAAGTCATACACATTAAGAACTTTTTACATTCTTCATATTCACTGTGAAAAAAAAAATTATGTGGACTAACAACTTAGCGGTTAGCACTGTTGCCTTGCACCTTCAGGGTCTGGTTCGATACTCACCTCAGGGTCTTTGTCCAAGGAGTTTGCATGTTCTCCCCGTGCTTAGTGGGTTTCCTCTGGGTCCTCTGGTTTCCTTCCACAGGGCAAATATTTGCAGATTAGGCTAATTGGTGTTTTTACACCAATTTTTAGGATAAAACAGTATAGACGATGAGTGAGAGAGTAAGTGATTGAGTGAAACCTTCAACAATCAGGCCAAAAAGGCAGGTTTATTTGCTTGAGGTGTGACTTTGGTGGAACCCTGAGACAAGGGTCTGTTTTGGAGTTGGTACATAAAAACATTGTATTGTTTTCTCAGAATGTGTTGTAATTTTGCTTAGAAATAACAGGTGTTAAATATTGAATCATTTTGAATGCTAATGTTTAGAACTTTTCATGTTTTAAATCCAAATGGTTAAAACTGATTTTTATAATTAATTTATGAACTATGTTATAAAAAATGAATATATTCAGACAATTGACAATTCTTTGGTATATGACACGCACAGATCTCCTTTTCTCAAGTTTTTCTTGAAAGCATAAGTTTATGATGATTAAGGAACCTATTGTCCTTTGGGTAATCCAATAACATTCTTGACTGGGCTAGACTGTAGAGACATAATGTTATTATGCGAGAAGCAGCAGGAGACAGAGGGCGCCAGCATGCATTCCCTGAACTCTAGAACTGAATCATAAATGCCACTCAAACTGAAAATGTGTAGCATGATGTCATCAGTTCAGGGCCACCTTTTTAAAAGAAAATGCCATGGACTTTAAAGCTGTGAACACTAGTGTCCCCTGAGCTGTTCTACAGACATTAAAACACATTCTATCAAATTATTCAATGGAATTAATTACAAAATAAATGAATATACAGTGCAAAACTCTTGAGCTTGCTTGTACTTAAGGAATAGTTCTTCATGTTTTTTTAAAGGACTTTTTTTCTCCGCAGTAAAACATTTGCTCTCATTTCTTTAATTTAATCTACACCATTAAATTTAATTTCATTTAATTTAATATGAAACAATAAAGGGTGGCTCAAGACTTTTTCATAGTACTCTATTTTCTACATTAGCAGTGAAAGTCAAACAAACAACAATTTTACGGGGAAAAAAAGTTGGTTTAAAAATAGATTTAAGATTTAACAATTCATGAGATTTCTTAAAGTCAATTTCATATCATACAAGATGTCGGTCACTCTGTAATGAAGAGGAGAAAGAAAAGAAAAACAAGGCTTTTTCAAGGGTATTTCTCTCTAACTGTATCTGTCCTGACAATTGTAGATTTGTTTATACAGTAACAGATTTTGATGCATCAAACATGTTTAAAAAATTTCAACAAAAGACCAGTCAAAAATTATTTTAAATGCAATAATAATATGTTAAAGTGTATGACAGTGAAATATATACTGGTATGGTTATTTCTTATCCACACATCAATTCATTGACATTTAGGCAATATATCGTTTGAATCAACTGAGGATTCATTTTATTGGATTACCCAAAAGTGCATACTCATCTAGTATTCCCAACAGTCATAAAATATTACCTTCAACACTAACAGGATATTACATTTACCTTTGAAAATTGCAGTCTGTGTAACTCATTTGTGTACACATGTATCTACTGGTGCCTGACACAAAAGCAATAAAGAGTTTATTATTAAACAAACATGCATACATATTTTTCTGTACTATAAAGATAAATACAAGCCATGTTTTTTTCTAGTTAATTGGGTTAGAAGTTTTAAATGGCATTTAATTCAGTGAATAAAATAAACATTTTATGCATTTGCCTACAGCTTTAATGAGTGTTTCTTAGACACATACACACATACACATAAAAACACACATAAAAACACAGAGATGCACCTTGATGCACCTGTCACTGTTGTAAACCTGTTTGATGTGGAAAGAAACATTATTACAAGATAGTAATCCTCATAACGCTTTAATATGAGGAAGGATTGGCACAGTTACTCAAACAAACATGCACACATCTATCAGAGACAAAGTGCTATAAAAAGCAATAAATCTTGCTCCTGTATTTCCAAAGTACAGCTGTCAGTTTGAAAAAACAATAGCTCAAAGGACCGAGACTTAGAAAGGAGAATGAAGATAAATTGTTGTAAGAGAACCTTCACTGCACTGCCTAAAGTGAATATTTAAAATAAGATCTCAACATATTATTAAGTGCCTGCAGTGAAACTGTCAGGTAAGATGTGAAGATGTGCTAAGAGATTATGGAATGTACTTCTGCACCCAAAAAAGGGCCTTGGAAATATGAGCTAAGAAGAGCTTCAGACTATAAACATTTCTTATGTAAATATGTTACATCAGGTTCAGACTGAATACATTACAAAGATATTTATATTAGACGAAAATGTATGCATACGGATCAATCATAACATTATAACCACCCTCCTAATATTGAGAATGTCCCCCATTTGCCACTAAAACAGTAATGCACTGTGTGTTCTGACACCTTCCTAATGGAACCAGCAAATAGAGCTACCGTAGTTCTTTTATTGGATCTACACGGGCCAGCCTTCGCTCTCTGCGTGCAGCAGTGTGCATGACACAGTGTGCCTGTTTACTATTTTTACATTTCTTGGACTACTTTTGTTACGTCTTGATTACTGCAAACTGGGAACATCTCACAAGAGCTGCAGTTTTTGGTCCAGCTGATGCTTTGGTCCAGTTATTTATCCATCACAATTTGGCCCTTATCAAGGCATGGTATGACCCACTTCTGAGTGCCATTGTAACAAGATATTGTAATTGTAGTGACTCTGACAAGGGACAAATTCTTTTTTCTTTATATTCATTACATTTCAAAGTTAAATATGGTACTTTCTACTCATGTCTACTACATTATGCAACATATACCATTCTTTCTTACTTATAAAAAGATAATAATAACAAATATTATATAAAATATTATTATATAAAATTTATTTTTGCTACTTAAGTACATTTGAAGGCAACTACTTTTATATTTTTACAAATTTAAATAGTGGATATTTTACCTAAGGGATCTGTGCTTTTACTTAATAACAGGATTAGTGCTTCCACTGCTACACATACACACAGCATCCTTTTTTTTTTGGAACAAATTTGTTATTTCATTAATAGTCAAAGATACTGCATTGATGTGTCCCTCATGAGCCATGAATAAAATATGAGCTTTTTAGGTGTCTGTTACTAAACTCGGTTTTAACAAAAATGAATTATGCATTAAGATTTAGAAAGGCAAGAAAGATAATTGCACATCTATAAAACCACAAACCACAAACCATTTATTAGAAAACATATACCGCGTCAACCATTGACCAAATGAAATCAATATGGTTTGTTCTTGATGCCATGTCGCAAAATGTTAGGCAGCATTGACTTTTTTTTTTAAGCATTACTAACTAACTGGTAAATGGTATGTAAAGCTGTACTGTAGTATAAACCAGTGACTTCATCAATTTATGGACTTATCAAATAGTGTGGTTTGTCAAGCTGTTGTCTTTAGCCTGTTTAAGCAATAGATGTAGCTTATGAGAAGCCATACTCAAGAAAATTATATTTTTAATCAGAGTTGCCCATTTGGACTCATATGAACTTTGAACATGTTAAATCAACTCTGGGGATTTTACATATAAAATTATTGCCATGCATTGGTGTTTCACACTATAAACCTTTTTAATAAATTTTCATTTAAGACATTTATGAAAACATTTTAAGATACTGTCATTGTCATTTGATTAGGACTTAATTTGTCCCCAGATGAATAGCTATTAATCTTCTTCTGTTTGATGTTAACTGTCTGCCATGCCTTCTGTTAATGAGCTTGTACTGTAGAGTTCATTTGGACCAATACTGTAAACAGAATTTTAATTAGAATCACTTTTAATAGGCATCCAACTTCTAAAGTTCATCTCTATTGACTATCTCATATGAACTAGTTTTTGTCACAAAACACTGAGAATGTAGGTCCAACCCCATGCACAAAACATATTTGCAATATGTATAAACATAAGAAATATAAAATAATTTGATGTAAATTATTTCTTCACATATCACACGTTTGAAAAAATTGGGATCAGACTGTAGGTTCAGACACTTGGCAGACCCTGCTACATTTAATGAACAGACCTGCTATTTTAACTTTTAACCCCCACTCATTAGCAAAACATATGGGGAAAACTTGTTGGTGTGTTTTAAGAAGGGTCAAAATATTGACCTGCATCAAGCAATGAAAACCACTAAGTGGATTGCTGAAATTACTGGATTTGGGTTAAAACATATAATTAAAACCTGGAAGGACAGTACTGAACTGTACCGAAAAAATTACAAAAATATATGGTCTGAAAGCATCATGATTAATGGGAGATTTCTTAAATGCCAACTGACTTAATATCTACAGTAGAAATCACAGCTATGTTTAATAGTGACTGTAAAAGCAGTTCCACATGCACAGTGTGACAAGGGCTCACATGATTGGAACTGAATTGCTGTGTGGCCATAAGAAAACAAACGTTTTTGTGACTTGAGTCTAATTACAAAAAAAAAAAAAAAACTTCACTTTGGACTTTGGATCAATTTTGTGTGTGGTTGTCTCTGGTCTGATGAGTCCAGATTGACCCTGTTCTATTCCTATGGGTGTGTCAGGGTTAGAAGGAAAGCGATTACTTTACTTGAAGCGATGCATCCTCATGCGTAGTGCCTACTGTACAAGCCTCTAGAAGCAGTGTTGTGATCTGGGGCTCAATTTGTGAAAGAGCATGAGGATTCATATCCACACATGCACTGACCTTAACCCCAGTTAAACTCTTTGTGATGTTTTGCAAAAGAATTTACAATGTGGTTTGACTCTCCTCTATCTGAGTGGAAATAATGCTGTGACAGTATATACGGTTAAATACATTTTTGGTGAAAATAAGCCATAATCAAAGCTAGAAATGGTTAAACTAATTTTTTTGAGTGTGCATGTTTTAGGACAAACAGTGTATTTCTACAACTGAAAATGTATATTAACAACAGAAAATTTAGCACACTATTTCAGTACGTTTCGAGAGGAAATGTTTATCACTGAGGTTTGTTGACGGTGAAGTGATTGGTTGCTTTACATCCCAGGGGGGCCCTCATGTCTGTGCCTGTGTTTCCTTCTGGTTCTCCCTTTTAGCTATGCTGTCATAGTCAGTCCTGCCGGAGTCCCTACTTGCACTCTGCACTAAACATACATTCATATTATACATTATGTGTTGTATAAGGTGTCTTATTCAATAAGCATTGAATTGAATAGATCATATCCGACTGTTATGTCTTCTTCTCTTCTCTTCTCTTCTCTTCTCTTCTCTTCTCTCTCCCACTGTCGGTCCTGAGCTGCTAGTAAGTCAGACCCCCTCTGACCTCTGGACCTGTCTAACTCGTCCTGATGCCATTCTTCTGGTTGGAGATCATATGGATGCCCTGTGTGTTCCGCTTGGGATGTGTGGTGACTAGGAACGGTTCCACTTTACTGTGAAGACAGTCCTAATGCAGACAGCTGTTCTCTGAAGATTTGTGACTGTAGTCGCTCAATAGTTCAGCACTGGAATTTCCCACAATCTACCTGAGCCTCCCATAACAACTGGACTCCATATTAACTTTAAGACATCAACTGTTATATTCAACTTTCAACCGCCTAACACAGAGTATAACTGCACCACAATTCCTGCTATTCATTATCACCCAAATGAGGATGGGTTCCCTGTTGAGTCTGGTTACTTCACAAGGTTTCTTCCTACCATCATCTCAGAGAGTTTTTCCTTTCCACCTTCGCCCTCAGCTTGCTCATCAGGGACTATATGATCATTTTTGTTTATACACATTTTTCACACTTTCTTTTGATTCTGTAAAGCTGCATTGTGACAATGACCATTGTGAAAACTATACAAATAAAATTGACTTTAATCAAATTGAATATATATCAGGATTTCTGTCTTTCTACAGTCTTGATTATTGTCACATTCACATCACGAACAGAACTTGACAGTAGCTGTAGATCTATGGTAAATTGTAATTATTTTATTGCCGGCAAACCTTAACAATTCAAACAAAAAGTTAAGTTACTTTGTTCATTTGTTTGAAACAATAAAATGGAACCTTGGGTGACAACATCTACACATGTCTCATGGGTTTTTTTTCCATGAGTTTTTTTCCCCCCCATGTTGTTATTTCAGACACTTGTGTCTTGCAATATATCTGTACGTAGAGAAATAAACTTTAATTTACTTCAAGGCTTGGTTATTTCTTTTTGATTTTTTTTTTGCCTTCTCAGCCTGCAGTGTGGACACCTGCTATGAATTTGTCTGCTTTTTTAGAATTCCCTTGTTTGACAAAAGGAAGGAGGATAGAGAAGATATATATGGAAAGAAGAGCAACAAGAAAGATAGTAGCCAGGAGAAAAAGGGGGAATGTTAATGAAGAAGGAAATGAAAAATGACAACTGGGTATGGACAAACAGATTTGAAGAGAATTAAATGAGGACTGGAGGAGAATACTTGATGCACCTGCAGTACCTACACCGAAAAAAAAAATCCTGCATCAACAAAATTAAATTAAGGGTAAAGTCCCACACAAGTAAAAAATGTAAGTAATGGTAAATAATGTATGTTTATGTTAAACTTATTAAATAGAATTATGCAAATTTACAAACTAAATTGCGATAAAAATATATAATATCAATACGTAACTTAAAGGTGAAGGTGTGTGTGTGTGTGTGTGTGTGTGTGTGTGTGTGTGTGTGTGTGTGTGTGTGTGTGTGTGTGTGTGTGTGTGTGTGTGTGTGTGTGTGTGTGTGTGTGTGTGTGTGTGTGTGTGTGTGTGTGTGTGTGTGTGTGTGTGTGTGTGTGTGTGTGTGTGTGTGTGTGTGTGAGTAACTTAGTAAGGTAAGTAGTACATACTCATCTAATCTTAGTCATATCTTTTGAACATGACATGGCTTCACTGTATAATACAATGTAATAACTAGTATAATCAGTAACAACACAATTATTTCATATTTGGCAATGATTGCAAATATTAACAATTCACAATAAAATTCACAATCATCCTATATTTTCAGTACGGCCTGCTTATGAGATCAGGTTGAATTATATACAGTGTAATTACAATTAACATGTTTGAACTATAAATTTAATCTAAACTTGTAAGCATAATGTAAATAGACAAAATATTGTACATTTAGTTAACATTTTACAGCACTGTTAAACATCTCACTGGTTAACTATGCATGAACTAAGCAGAAATAAAGCAGTAATTCTTAATTAATACTTACTCCTATTAATAACCTAGAATTACTACTCAATCAATTACTAATTAAGTGTGAGAGTTCCGTAATAACCGTACCACTATTTTAATAAGCCACTCTTTAATAAAACTAGTGATTAATTACTGATCACAAGAACACCAATTCCCAATAGCTAAGCCTAACCTTTCTCCTGGATCTATTACCTAATATACCTCAACCTATACGAGTACCTCACTGTCTAAAATGTAAATGACTATATGGGTTATTATAAGTAGGTCTTCCCATAGGAGGCCACGCTCAGTGTGTTATTTTAATTCAGACAGTGAAGGTCTAAAGAAGGAAATTCAAATCCTTCAAAATTTCTAGGGTGTAATGTACAGTAACAATGAGTAACAAATATTCACCATTACAAACATTTAAAAAATATATATTTTATGTTATATAAAATAAAACTTTACTAATCAATTACCATGAGCAATACATGATAATTAACTCAAGTAAAACACAGTAACATTTCAGGCATTACT
Organism: Clarias magur; assembly: GCA_013621035.1. Taxonomy (NCBI): domain Eukaryota; kingdom Metazoa; phylum Chordata; class Actinopteri; order Siluriformes; family Clariidae; genus Clarias; species Clarias magur. The sequence goes on along the minus strand of QNUK01000307.1, from coordinate 354,375 downwards.
TATGAGTTTCTAGTTGTTTTACCTTACTATATTGTTCCATGGGTTCATTAACTACCGATGAACAACACTGTAATACTTCAGTCATTAGTAATACATTAACTTTATTCATATTAATAACTCATATTCATATTGGTAAAATACAGTACTGTGAAAAGTCTTAAGGCTTACCTCATTTTTTTATATTAAATTAAAATAAGTGATATAGCTATAGCTACAGGAAAATTATTCCTCAAGATTACCAAGAAATATAAAGAAATGAAGGCTGTTTCAAGATTTTTGGACAGTACATTACATTGATACAACTTTTATAATGGTACAAAATCTGTAATGAACTAATGTAGTGAGTTTTTTTTTTTTTTTTTCATTTTGTAAAGAACCTCATTAAAAGAAATTTCCTATGGTAGAAATTATTTAAGTCAGTTTAATAAAGTAATAATAGGGTACGTATTAATACCATTTCAGAGCCTACACAGCAAATTTTGTGGCCACTAGATTTTATAAAAGTCAACCTCTAATCATCCGATCAAAAGGTACTGTATGATAATATAAAAGTAGCAGAACATTTTACAGTAATACATTTATATTAATAAACCATGTGTAATTAACTATAAAATAATAATAGCTGATATTTCCATTAAAGTTACATAAAATTATCAACCAATCAATTTAATATTCTCTGCAGTTAAATTTCTAATGATTTTCTAGTAGTAACATAGTGCATGAAGAACAGTAGTTACTACAAAATACATTGTATATTGATAGGCACTAGTAAATACGAAATCATTTTGGCTAAATGATTTTGGCTAAAAACAGGTTAATGGTAATGGGGCTTTAGACTAGACAAGATTATAGTAGGCTTAGATGTTATAATTTGGCTAAAAAAGAATTACAGTAGGTATGTAAAGAGAAATTGACATAAAGCATTACATGAATGATAAAATAGCAACATTGCCTTTTCATGAAATTTGTACAACTTTACAACTTTAATGTAATCAGTAGTTATTTTATAGAGTCATAAGTAAGTTGTAGTTCTGCAGGAGAAACGTGGGACTTTCTAGTTACTGCTTTAGATTCCATAAATTACTGCATACAGTAGCTCAAACTTGATTAGCTACTGTAGCAGGGCATAGCTAATGGAATAAGTAAGGTGTTTTCTTAATAACTACTTATTAATTTCTGCTTAGTTCCTTACTAATGTGGCATTAAACATTAACATATAACAGTAAATTCCAACTAATTGGAGGAGAGGCTTTCCACAAGTGATGATATAGAGCATGATAGCACTGGGACATTTATGTACCACTCTGTATCACAAGGGTTCTAACAGGGTTCTACACTAAGAAGGTCCACAGTAATGGAAAGACCCAAAACCCACTTTTTTGAAAATCAGCCACAGAAGCAAGTTCAGCAAGAAAACATGTCTGATAATGTTATGCCATCTTAAGTAATGTCTTTAAGTAATTACTTCTAATTAATTAAGTAATGATTTCTAAAGAAATCATAATCTGTTGCTAATAAATGGTGTTTGTGGAACTGTTATTTAAAAGCAATATCACACTTCAGGCCATGCCATTGTACTGTATATCAGCACGGCTATGATGCGGCTGTAGGCATGACGGCCATAAATAATGATAAAGTTTTACCTACTTATCAGATGTCAGAAACATTTGGAACAAGTATTTTAATGTCTCATGTCAAACGTCTTAAAGAGTTTCTGTCACAGATAAAGACACAGATAAAGTAAATAATGTTCTACAATTAAATTAGCAACTTCTGCATTGCTCCCAACAGCCTGCAATTGCAGCTTAATTTTTATGTGAATTGAGCCTAATTGTGAGGATCAATATGAATGATCTATAAAGAGGCATGAGCAATTCTGGGCACAAGATAATTGTTGTAAACAGCCAGCCACACTTAGAAAAGTCCATACACATGAAAGCAAATGCTATCAATTCACTGATAATACAGAGGGCATTGTAAAGGAAATATATACCAGTGCTGTGTAAACAAGGGTTTGCTTTCACCACTTTATTCACCTAGCCCTGCACACACACACACACACACACACACGCACACACGCACACACACACCAGCAACCTGTCAGGGGAGACTGGGACATCTCTGACTCTCTGATTAATTTAATCATACAGTCACTCACTCGTGTATACACACACACACACACACACACACACACACACACACACACACACACACACAGTATCATAAGAATTGACATGACTCCCCTTCTTTCTCTTTACACGTACACTTATTTGGGCTTAGTTGTCTCTTTCTCTCACTCTCTGTTCTCTCAGGACATCAGTCACTTCACACATGAACACACACACACACACACACACACACACACACACACACACACACACACACACACATTTGTTTTTCAATGCTCTATCCTTGTGAGGAACTTAAAAACCTTAGTACCAGTTTTTTAAAGCTACATTTATTTTTTTTTTTTAAAAAAAGTAAAAGTAAAGAAGAAGAAAAAGAAGAAGGAGTAAATAAATACTGCCAAAATATAAACACACACACACACACACACACACACACACACACACACACACACACACACACACACACACACAGAGTATACGTCTGTCTATATTTAGAGTGTTAATTAACTCTGTTCCTCCTTCCACTGGCGGGACTTCCTGCTGCTCACTCCTGTTTGTCACTTCCAGGCATCCTTACTTTCAATCAGCGTTTTTTTCCCCCCTTTTCCCTCTTTCCCACATACGCTCTTGGCCTCTCACTTGTGTTTAGGAGTTTGTAAGCCTGTGTGTCTAAATAAACTGTAATGGGAATTAATAAGCGCTCTGAGTGAATCTGAGGACTTTTGCACGACAGTGTGAGGACAGTTTGATGAGCGGTTGCTAGGCAATGGTGTCACTGCCATCTGTTGACTTCTTGGTACATAGTGAACCCCACCTCTGTAGTGTTAGCTTGTGTCAGTGTAAGGAGGGTGCATGGCTTATTTGTGTTCTCTTTGTTTTTATTCGAAATCCACAGAAAGAGGCACATGCTTGAACAAACACGTTCAACCAAACACAGAATTATACAAAATTTTCCAACATTTTTATGATTTACCAGCCAGAACAAAGGTAAAAGCTTAAACTAGCTTAAGATACATAATGCATATGAAATAAAACATTAATTTTTATAAATCTTTTGAGTTCATTATAAGAAAAAAATCGATTGTCAACTATATTTAATCATTAAACTAATAAATAAATGAATAATATAATATAATATATCTTTTGGCCATGCAACTCTTTCAGACATGATGTGAGAAGAGAAGAAGATCCACACTGGGGGTGGAGAGATTCTGTGTGGGTGGGAGAGAGATAGGGACAGAGAGGGAGAGAGAGATGACAAGTGGGTGGTGGGAGAAAAAAATGAAAGTATGAGAGAAAGAATCAAGAAGGGTCAGAGTTCTGTACAAGTCAAATTTAACATAGTCCTGAGAAGGCATTGTATCTAATAAGGTGAATGAATGAATGAATGAATGAATGCATGAATTTTGGACCACAAAAGCTTTTCTGGCAGCCTTTAACCAAATAACTTTCAAGAAATTTCCCCTCATCACTGTTATGACAGACCATTGGCATATGTTTTTGTATGTTTCATGCAATAAATACTAGGATAGACTATTGGCATTGTGGTTAGCAATCTGGCCTCACACCTGAACCTGAACCTGAACCTCGAGGCTGTGCGCATGGAGTTTGCATGTTCTCCCTGTGCTTGGTGGGTTTCTTCCAGGTACTCTGGTTTTCACCTACAATTCAAAGACATGCAGATTAGGATAACTGGCGATCCCAAATTGCACGTAGTGTGTGTGTGTGTGTGTGTGTGTGTGTGTGTGTGTGTGTGTGTGTGTGTCCTGTGGTGGATTGGAACCCTGTCCTGAGTGTACCCAGCCTCATGCCTTATGTCTCTTGGGATAGCCTCCAGGCTCCCCATGACCCTGTACATAGGATAATGAAACATATATAAGCGGTGTATAAAATTAAGTAAATACCAGTTAATAAAATTTAAAGATGATAAATATAAAGAAGCACAAGGGAACAACTTGTCAGCTTCTCTTACACACAAAAAAAATGGATCCAATAGAAGACAACAAGGCACCAAGCACTTTATTAGGACCATCCGTACACACACTTATTCATCTAATTAGCCAGTGATGTGAGAGAGGTGTAGTGTATAAAATCAAACAATCGGAATGGGGAAAACTAAATCTCAGTGATTTTAAACATACCATGATTGTTGGTGCCAAATGGGCTAGTTTCTATAAGCGCTGATTTTCTGGGATTTTCATGAATTCCAGTCTGTAGAGTTTCCTCAAATACAGAAAAAACTCTGCAGATGAAAACGGGAGCTCTCAGTGATGAATGGCCAGAATGATTTGAACTGACAGAAGGGCTATATTAATTAATAAACCACTCTGTAAAATCATTGTGAGCATCTCAAAATGCACTACATGCCACATTTTGAGGCAGATGCTTTATACTATTCAGGGTCACAGTGGCTCTGGAGTGCGTCTCAGCATCACTGGGTGCAAGAATACATGCTACATGAAGATACACCTATATGCAGGTTTTTGTTAAGAGGAGGGGAAACAAGAGGATCCTAAAAGAAAAGAGAAATGAGAGAACATGCAAAACTTTGCATGGATAGTAACTTGACTTTGGACTAAACCAGGAGCTGTGAAGCATGTTTCATCATGCTGCTGTCTAGATAAATTTACCTAATACCTTAATTTTCCCTTCCTTGTAAATTCTAATTGATAGCAGGTTGTAAATTCATAAAACACCTTAAATGACTGGGATGAACTTTAGTGTTACTTATAAAAAAATTCCCTTGATGGTCCCACTGTTCCCTATTCAAATATTTAATTCAGCTCAATTTAATTCATTTTTATTCATAAAGCTTGTTTCACTGTAGACTTTGCATCACAAAGCAGCTTTACAGAGATACAATTCTGGATCTAAACTCAAATGGGATTTGGGTGATTTAGCAGGACCATAAATAAATCCCTTCTTCAGTATAATTCATTCATTTTTGTAGGGCTTATATTTTACACTGTGCTGAAAATAAAATAAAAAATACAATAAAATCACATACATTTATACCGACAAATGAAAATGGAGGAGCTGTACCAAGTAAAATTCACTATTGCTGAATTTGTTCATAGAGATGAATTATGTAGTTAAACTATTAAAATTGTTAATTACTATTAATATTAATTACAAAAGACTCATTTTGGTTGCCAGTACTTGAGTCAGTGTAATTATTAGTGTTTGGTGGACGGTCAGGCAAGGTCAGAAAACAAGGATGTTTACCTATAACTTGAACTGTCTTATTGATTTAATGGTAATAAGGTTGCATGTGTAGAATTAATTTGTTTTTGTTCCTTTTTTTTTTTTTTTCAAGCAGACACACACACACACACACACACACACACACACACACACACACACACGCACGCACGCACACACACACACACACACACACACACACACACACACACACACACACACACACACACACACACACACACACACACACACACAGCAAAGCATCTATTCTGGTTAAGGTTTTTGTTTTGATTTCAGAATAAGGGTTCTCAGAAACGTTCATGATTTTTATATCACAGACTGTTGCACATGTAAGCCAGTTAGATTCACCGTTTCTTTATAGAGCAGAACCAAGATCATAATCTGAAGGAAATGTGAATGTTTAACATTGGTTTATTAGTTTTAATAAAGAAATATTAAATATTAAGTTTAGACCATAGAAATGATTACCAACTGGAAGAAGCTGAAAAACACCATGATAAATATCTACCTGTGACAAGCTAAAAAACATAACTTGAGTGCTCTGACAGTGAAGCTGCAGAAAGAGGCTACTTATGAACTTCTCCAAGTTTTCAGACTGGACACAATTTCCCAATGTTTTCTGTGGAGCCTGCACACAGTGTCACAGATAGTTAAAATATGTGGGCCGAGAGAAGTTTATGTTAAAACAGCCCATATTATATTCAGAGGTGGGAGAAGTACTGTACATAAACTCAGTACTCAAGCAAAAGTAGAAGTACTTGCCCAAAAATGTGCTCCAGTACAAGTAAAAGTTCCAGTTCAAAATTCCTGTTACTTAAGTATTTGTATTGCTTACTTAGTTAGCTAGTTACAATCATGCTACCCTGTACTGTATATTTGAAGTAGTCTATGCAATGAATCATGGGCATACCCCAAGCTTATAGAATAGAATAAGAATAAACGATACACCAAAACATTATAGGTTTATTATAAAAAATAACATGTTTTTGGCAGGAACAAACAAATAGTTTACAATTCTTTTGCTCAGTAACTTAACTAGATAATTTCTAATTTTACCTTGACAAGTGTGTCTGTTTGAGAAAAAGAATGCAGAAGGATCTGCAGCCCGGAGACCAAGTAGGCGGCATCCTTTGCCCAGGTAACTGTCAATCAATCACTTCGGCAATCTGTGCTTTCATAATGGCCTGCCAGTCATTTCTGAATACTGGTGGTATTTTTTTGTTTGTGTCTTTCCTACGTGGGGTGTACGCAATCTTATGTTTAGATTAGAAAATCAATACACTTTTGTATAATCGGTATCTGAAAACTAAGGAATGTCTATGTAAATGTAAAAAATATTAGGAATGTCTATGTAAATGTAAAGGTACAAATTTTTCTTTGAAAATCGTAATAAGTTGAAGTAAAAAACATCACATACAGAAATTATTCAAATAAAGTTACTCACACTCACTCAATATTTTATATATACATACATACATATATACAGGAGGCTTAGGGCACGAAATGGGGTGTACTCTGGCTTGGGTGCCAAACCATTGCAGGGCTCACAAATACACACACATGCTTATTCACACAGTACAAGCAATTTGTAAACACCAATTAGCCAAAGCTGCATGTCTTTGAACTGTTGGAGGAAACCGGAGTACACGGAGGAAACCCATCAAGCATGGAGAGAACATGCAAACTGCAGGCACACAAACCCAATGTGGGAATTGAACCCAGAAACTGAAGATGCAAGGCGAATTCAGTGTTAACCACTTTGCCACTGTGAATTCCATGATATTGTATTTTGTACTATTTCAACCAGCCTTTAATAATTTATCTATATTAAGATCGTTATGAAATATTCAGCACTTTTTACTGATCATGTTCACAATTCTTCACATATGTATAACATTTAAAGGTCTACTAACAATGAAAGAAAAAAAAAGAATAAGCAGAATGTACTAAGCATAAATCGCCCAAAAATGGTCAATATAATTAGTGGGCTGTACATAGAGCTACCATCTGGACCCCTGTCCCCAAGGACAAAATAAAGGAGGGAGATAGTGAGAAAGAAAGTCTATGTGTGTGAAAATCTTCTGACCATAGCAGATGTTGCACTGTGTGACCACATAAATAAAGTCCAACATGAGACTAACAACTGTGACATCACACCCTGTTCAGGCGCACAGTCACACACCCACCATCCTTTCAACCTTTCGCTCCAGAGATATGTGTGTAAAGAAAGGATATCATCGCTTCTTAATTTTGCTTTTGACCTTTTATGTTTTTCAATCTTTAGCTCTCTTTGTCTTGCTCTTTAAAACTTTTTTGAGTTCTGTCTATCCGGTCTAATAGTGACCTCACATCTGCTCAGTGTGTGGGATAAATTTAGATGTGATGGAAGGGAGAAGAGAAAAAAACACATCAGTCAAAATAATAAAAAAGAAAAAACCCACACGCACACTTTCACTACCCAAGGCAGTTGTAGCTAGCACCCATGAAAGCGCTGAGAACCCATGTTTATTTATGGAAAAGACCAGATGGTGGCAGCTGCTAAAAAATGTTTTTTTTCCCCCTTTCTTTCTATCTTTTTTTTTTTTGCTGTTGCAAAAAATAAAAAAACTGGTATAATAGTTGTACCTTTTTCTTTGTCTAAAAAACATCTGTGCTTTGTATACATGTGGAATAAATCATCAGCAGATACTCTATGTCCTTCTGCACAAAAAGTCTTTGTTTTCCATCAGGTCCTTTCTTTCATGTTTTGTGACCTTCTCTGAGTGATGTCTGAATATCCTAGAAGACTTGATACACAGACCTGACAACGCAGGAAATGAATGTAAATCTGATATCTCTGACAGGAACCACGCAGTCGATGCAATCAATGACTTAGGGAAAAAGACTGTACCTAAATAATTCACAGCTCCTGTAATCTAAGAATATGAACTTGATAAAACGTAAGAAGACTATTTTAGGGTTCTTAACAGTCTGGCAGTCTGAATCCTGCTGTGATAATCAAGTGCAAATTGGTTTAGTAGGAACCAGGAGAGTTTCACTTGAATTCATTGATATTGCATTTACCTCATTCATTTTAACACTTCAGTAACACACTCAAAAGAGCAGGAAAAAAAACACAGTTTAGTGACTGTCAATCACTCTTCACACCTACTCCCCCTTCCACAATGTGTGTGTTCACCCCCCATCCACACACACACTGAACACACACACAAACAAACACCACACAAGATCACTATATGACATTTCTCCAATTACATCTAGGAGCGTGTCATGCGGTGAGGAACATTTAGACCTACGAATGATTGTTACTGTGTGTTTGTAGGCTGGGTGGGTGGGGAGGTGTGTCTTATTAGCACAGGTTTGTCACAGGTTCCATGTATTTAGTAACACACACTCAGACCTATTATTGAGTCACTATGTGACACTAACACCATTTGGTGCTTACGGAGATACAAACAAAAGGTGAAAATAACATGTCAAACCGCTTGGCTTAATGCTTAGGGTTTAACTACATTTAATGACGTGAAAATAACTGTTTGGAGCTCTGTGAAATCATCTTCCGATATTATCATCAGCTGATCCAAACCATGAAAAAAACATTTTTTCTTCACATCTTATACCCGGTGTCAGGACTATCTATCGACATAGTTATTAATGCAGCTAATTATTAAGCCTAAACATCAATCTAACACTAACACTAACATCAGTATCTTTTTTTTTCGGTTTGTTAGTCCAATCTGTCAGATAAGCCATACCTGTGGGAATATTTGCTCCCCACTAAGATACAAAGACATGCCCACACACACACACACACACATATATACACACTCATTAGGAGTCATGGCTAGAGGCATTAAAGATTTAGGTTCTCATTTAGCCAGTGATTCCACAGGAGAGAAAGAACTAGGTGATGGAGAACAAATGATCTTTTTGTTTTGTTCCTTTCCTTTCATCGAAATTAAAAATTAATGTCTTGAAGCAATGGTCTACTGAGACCTTTCTCTTGACTCTTCTCCATGACACTTCATCCACATCTCTCTGTCTTCTCTCACTTTCTTTCCCCCGCACTAGTCACGGCAGCTCTAGGAACTCACAACACCATAGGAGTAACAAGCAGGAAATGCCAAATCTGTTAAAAAGTTCAAATGCATAGTGAATTTGTACATTCATTTTGCATAATTATTTATGCATCTAGCTGATTATATGTAAACTAAAGTAAATATAGCTATTTTCTTCCAATGTTGTTCATTCAATATTGCAGCTTTTAATTATATGGACAGGTTACTTGTTTTGTAATATCTCGGCTGATATGTAATGATGCATGTCTTGGCAAATACTAAAAAAATGGGAAAATAAGTGTTTTATATATTTGAGGTCAGTATGAAAATGCACACACATACATGAACAGGTAACATCAGGGTACTGTAACAGATTGCATAATAATCTTCTAAAGACCAAGTAAAAATACACATCTGAACAGTATTACTGTGATCATATTCTCAGCACTGGACAGTGTTCCAAATCCTTGGCGTGTCTTTATACTAAAAGAAGAGGGGCCATACATTTCAGTGTTTTCAGATTCAGTTATTGTACCTCTTTAGGACTTAATAGCACCAAGGTGCCCCCTACAGCTGGGATTTCCATTTAGAGTGCCAGCTCTGCCATGTTGTTTCAGGGCTCTGAGATCTGAGACCACCCTTAGCTATATTCATGTTGAGAGTGAGGGATCCATCTCGACCACATTGCTATGTAGCATATCAAGCAGCTACCAGTCTGCATTTATCCTTCAGTTTCCAGTACTTAGCATTCTCTGTTGAGTGCTTTGAAAGCCTGAGAGATTGTTAGGAAAAAAAGGAAGAAAACCTTAAAAGAGAAATATATTAAGTTCACTTTTTCTCAGTTTAAAAACACCAACGGAGATCAACAAACTGTAAAACTGCAAAACGTTGCCTTCACATAAAATGCTCCATGGGCTTCATTAAAGTTTGCTGAACATCTGAAGCAATTTGTTCCCTGGTATCCTTTCTCTTCCAAAACACAAATTTGCGAATAGACATTCAGGTCTTTCTGTTGTGTTTTACAGCCAGGGTCTAAATCACTAGAGAAACTGATCCTATTGAGGAGCATGACTCCAAGAAAAAGTTTTATCTGGCTCAAAAAATCTGTTCATTATTACTGTTTAATAATATATGCCATTATGCCATGTGGTCAAGTTGGACCACAATAGATTTGTCTCTGTTTGGAGGCATAGCAATAGTGGGAAAATTTTTTTTTATTCACTTACAGAACTGTGCAAAAGGCATTCTTTATTTCACCATATGAAATGAAATGTAGAGTAATTAAACAAACAGGATTAAATGTTTTACTAAGTACTTTTACTTATTAAGTGCCCAAAGTAACAATTTCAAAATGGTTTCCGGCCTGATCTTTTATCATGCTGTTTATCACTGGATTATGGCTATTGAAATCCTAATGTTTACTTAAGTCTTCCAAATCAAATAAATCATGAAAAACTGTTGTTTGATGACTTTTCAATCCAAAATGTCATAGCAGAATTAAATATTTGCAAAGTATGAGTAATAATTATTTATCATCAAAAGTCTTAATTTAACTAGAGGCACAAAAATGGGGTATATAGAGAAACTATATAGAGAAACTATGTGAAAGGGGATACCACAAAGAGAAAAAAAATTCTTGAGATTGCAGGGTTCTTTGGCACCCTGTGGTCAACCTGTCACAATAGTGACACTCACTCACTCATCATCTATACCGCATCTCCTATCCCAGGAGACTTGGGGCACATGGTAGGGTACACCGTGGACAGGGTTCCAATCCATCGCAGAGGAACAGACACACTCACTACAGGCAATTTGGGAATGCCAATTAGCCTAACCTACATGTCTTTGGACTGTGAGAGGAAACCGGAGTACCCGGAGGAAACCCACCAAGCACGGGGAGAACATGCAAACAGAGACGGGATTCGAGCCTGGCCGGGGATTGAACCTGGAACCTGGCGGTGTAAGGCGACAGTGCTAACCACTACACCACCGTGCCGCCTCAGTAGTGACACATAATGGTAAATTAAATTAAATGAAACAAGTTTTATAGAGAGAATGTGCATATGCTGTGTCAGTTTGCATGTCAAAGTCATAGCTCCTCTGGTTATAGAATATATGCTTTTTAAAGTAATCAGGAATAAGCAACAATTTAACAAGTAGAATTCAATGTGAATGGTATTTGCAAGGAAGTCAACATTCTCTCACATAGTTGACCTTGCTGTGACTTTGACCCTGTTTGGATCTATTCCTAAATATTTAGTTCATCTGCTGGTCAAAAATAATGCTTACACATAAATCCTACAAACATCCAATCACACATTTTAAAAAATTATGCTAATGTGAATTTCAGATGGCCACACAGATGATTCAAAACAGAATTCCTCCACCACCAAGTGACACAGGCATAAAGATTTCGCCCGGGGTGGTAACATTGATGAAGTAATGCGTAGTTTCCACTCATGTCAGTGCATATGTCAATTGTCTCTTGAAAAGGAGTCTTATTCGATTTTCTTACAGATACTTTCGTAAATATTTAATCTCTGCCTCAAGTCAGAAAACTGAGTTATGAGACAGGACAGGCATCAATACATCAAAGCAGTCTTTACTCATGCTTTGCAGAATGGGTTGCACAGTCAGTGAAACAATGAATTAGAGCAGGAGAAGCTTCCCCACATCCTAGCACCTGGCTATATAATTTTTATCCTGGTCAAGGTCATGGAGTCTTTCCCAGAAATACTGGACGTGGTGTGGGAATGCACCCTGGATTGCAGAGTAAACAGATTACACTCATTCCGTCAGCCTTTTTGCTCCTCCTGTACTTTGCCCCCTGGCCTCTAGAGGTCATTTGTGTTCCCCTTAGCCTAAGTTCTTCGTTATGTTTTCTCATTAGTTATTCAGATCACCTGTGTCTTGTTTCCCCCAGTGTATTTAAGCCGTTCATTTTCTCCCCTCTTATACACTTGGTTTTTGAGTCCCTCCTATTCAGTGTTTCCTGTTGTAAGTTCCTCAGTCTTTTTATGCTTTGATTGTTCATTACCTGGTTGTTTTCTCCCCTTGTGGAGGCTTTCATTTAAGAGTTTATTATTTTGTCGATTCTTTTTATTAATTCCTCTAAGTGAGAAGAACTTTTGTTGATGACAAGCTGCCTGTGAACTTTTTCATATCTTTAAAAATAAATCTACCTTGCCTGAGACTTTTTGCCTTGAGTGTGTTTCAGTTGGGTCCAACCCTATCCTCTCCGTGGCTCAGTGGTAAAACCCTCACCCCGGAGACCCGGGTTCAAGACCTGAGCTTGACGCATTCACACACATTATAGATGGCAATCCACCTATTGACATGTTCTTATGGGAAGGAGGAAAACCAGAGAATGCAGAAATAAGCAGTAACATTGCAACATTACATGTATACCTTTCTATCCTGTTCAATGTTTTATTTAGCCCAGAAGTTTCTATGTTCTCTCTTTCTAAGGATTTTTATATATATATATATATATATATATATATATATATATATATATATATTTATTTTTTTTTTTTTTTTTTTTTGAATAGCCTGATCATCCATAACATTAAAATCTAAAACATTAAGCCCAGTATTGTGAAGAGTTCTGCATTTCAACCTGGGCAGCTCTGGTCACTCCACCAGGCCTTTGGGGGTGTTTGGCACCAGACTGTTAGTGGGGGATTGTTTGGGTTGTAGGATGTGGTCTCCATGGTTTGGACTTATCTGTCTGGCTATTTCATTGAATGGACTTGAATGGACTGCGATCTGGGGAGTTTGGAGGTTGAATCAACATCTTGGAAGTCTTTGACTACTAAGTCCCAGGATATGCAGCAGGGTGTGATGCATGAAGTGTTCAGATACCTTTCTATTGTGGCCAGCATTGACTTTTTTCAGGAACTTGTGCTACTCTGGCTTTTCTGTGGGATCAGACCACACTGTAAACCCTAATGCTCAAAGTAATTAAGCATATTGAGTACTGTTAACTTACACTATTACAATTAGTTCAAATTAATAGACCTTGAGTATTTGGAATGAGTATTTAGTGTTTGAGTTTGTAGAAATAACACTTTTCAAGTTAGCTGAACAAGTTTGATTATTTTAAGCTACAGTAACTGTCTCCTTCCACCAACTTAAAATCTTTCAGACCAGCGATTTTGTGTCTGACATCAATGCACATGTAAACTGCCCACATTTCATTGTTTTGATCAAGATGGTGGATTAGTCTTTCTTTGCATGATGCTGTAAGTATAATCTTTACAAACCTGTGACCCTAACAAAGCACTGGTGGCTCAGTGGTAGGTTTTTCGCCTTCCATGTGAAAGTGCTGGGTTCGATTCCCAGCCCCTAGATGAAGTGCCTGTCCCAAGCCCAGATAAAAATGGGAGGGTTGTGTTCAGAAGGGCATCTGGCATAAAAACTTGTGGCAACCCATAGAAGCAGATAAAACACCACCAACAATTTATTTGATTTGGAATAAGTAAAAAAAATTTATATGCTACTCAGTAATGGAAGTAAAGAACGATAAATATGAGTACAAAAAACTCAAACTGATGGTTCTGTTTACTTAAAACTGGAAACATCATTACTTAAAAAATTTAATGTAACTGATTACCTGATTATTCGGGTTTACAGTGCATACAGGCTAGCTTTTGGCCCCCACAGGCATAGATGAGCCTTGGGTGCCCATTATCCTGTCACCAATTTGCTGGTATATGAGTGATAATCAAGGTTATTTGCCTGGTAGTGTCGGTGTTGTTGCTAATCAGTTTGGGTGCAGTGTTGGAGAGTAGTTGGCTACAAGGCACTTAGATATGTATTTTAGAATCAGTGCTTCTTCACCAAGCATAGTTTAATGCCAAATAATACCATATTTTGATTTAGAATAATATTGAACCTTCCTCAGTCATAATTTTTCTCAAAATCTTCACTGCTAAATTTGTCATGCATAGAGAAATATAGTGGCAAATCTTTATTAAAAGGTGTGCGTGTTGAAGAAAAAAATGAATAAATTAAGGGAAAATGAAGAAATGTGAAGAATAGTAGTCTAGACATGCACAAAATGTATCAGAGAAATGTTCATCTTGATGGCTCTTTTTAGGAAAAAAAAAAATCATACGGCTCGATCCAGTCAGGTCATAAGCGCATCGTCCATCACTGCCACACCCAGAGACACAATGTCCTTCTGGGAGCCGTTGCCTGGCAACGGGGGCTGATTGAGTTTTCCTGGATATGTGTGTGTGTGTGTGTGTGTGTGTGTGTGTTGACTACTATGGTGATAGAAATATAAAATAAGCTATTGTACCAAAACATAACTTACATATAAACTTAAACTCATTTTAATTAATGTTGAAAAAATTGTATATTTTGTATTTTGTATAGTGTGTGAAACACTAAAAAGTTACAGTTTTTGTCTCAATATCAGTATTGTTGTAAATATTGTTAAGACTGCATACATACTGTACTTTTTCATGTGGGATGTGAGAGTGTGTGTGTGTTCTGGTAAAGTTCAATGTGTTCTCCCCACTGTGATGCAGTGATATGTGCGGTTATAACCTTAATCGACTCTGACAGACACTAAAAGGTTCTCCTGAACTCCTAGGGTCTTTACACCTGAAGAGGTCCCTGTGCAGGACAACATACCTCTTCCACTCTAGCTCTCTTTACCTTTTATGGTTAACATAGCTATAAAGATAACTCTCATGGCTCTGTAAGAATTCATATTTAGGACAAAATAAAGACATAAAAGATAAACTGATACTTGTAGACATTCTGATTAGATCATTTCTAATTTGTTTTTGTACGATATAAGTTCATCAGACTTGGACTCTTGGGTCAGTTAAACATTTGGATATATATATAAAATGGATGTCAGTTATACCTACTATAATCTGACATTCAAGTATGATTCAGTTGATGGCTGTATGTTATATATTATCTAAGATGTTTATCTCTAAGGAGAAGGCATTATGCTAGAAATTCCATCCATATGCTGTAGATGCATAACTTAGATCATCAGACATGGTTAGACTGAACTTCCTGTCGCAACAGATGGTCTGCCAAATGACATAAGTTGGCAATTTTCCTTTAATAAATATGATTTATTGTGTGATTGGATGAATGTGGTATTATTTCTTGCTTCTTTGATTTTTAATTCATGATTTTAATTTGTAAAGTTTCAAAGATTAGACAAAATGTTGTTTACAAAAATTTATTCATACAAATCTTACAACACCTTATTTTTTTTTGGACATTTTACTAGTGATCTCTTTTGCGGTTCCCATTTTTTAAAATAATCTACTATTTATCTACACAAGAAATAGATTCATTTCTTTAAGATTCATCTAAAGTAAGGCTTCAGGGGCTCTCAAACGTTACAGACAGGATGAATTTCAGAACTGTGAGTGTCCTATGATTTCTACTTGGCTATCAATCACACACTACACAAAGTGAAGCTAAGACAAAGAACAGGAAAATGGTGCAGGAAGTCAAACAAAATAGAGTGGGCCAGGTGACAATCGAATGAAAGTCATGTGATCCAGTGAAATGGAAAGAGTGTGAGCAGGTGATGTGCAGCATTGGAGGGCCACTAACGTGCCATCTGAGATTGGTGGCCATTTTTTAAGTCGAAGCAAAGGCACCCGAGCTGCAAGCTGCCCTCCTGCGTCACAAAGCCTGCAGGAGAATGCATAATTAAACAAACATTGATTTCACACTCACACCCTCTCTCTTACACTTTCACACATACATTCACTGCAGCCTTGAGTTGATGTGCTTTAAGCAAACTCCCCCCCCCCCCCCCCACACACACACACATTCTTTCTTAACTCTTAGACTTTACTCATCTTCTCACATAACTAAACAGAAACATGTGCAAATGGACTGCAATATGTCTTTGTATGCAATTTAGAAGGCAGACGGCTTCATACAGCGAGATCCTAATTAAGGCTATTAACATTTGCGACTAAAGAGACATGACACACAAAAAGTCCCCAGAAGGTCCCAAATCACATCTCCACACACAGCAATAAGATGAACACAGGGATAGATGAACATGAAAAATGCAGATATGTGGAATTAATGAGAGCAGATTTCAGGGCCAGTTTTGTCATTAAGGAAAGACTTTAATCTGTAAATCTTAAATGTGCCCAGTGTGTTTTTCCAACAGGAGAAAAACATATGAGCTCAAATACAGAATAAAAGAATAGATCTAATTGTCCACAACCACAAATTCATGAGAAATATTTTACACACATACACAGACTCCACAACTATAAAAGCTGAACTGTATGCTTGTAATAAATGAGTAAACACATTCACAGACTCCCAGACTGAAGCTAGAGAGGTGAGGAAGATCAGGTGCTTGGACATGCTTTTACGGAAAGAGGAAAGATTGTGTAGTAGCTCAGAGAAAGAGACATATTTAAGGAGGCCTCTATTCTACAACTGTGTTCTGGAGAGTGTGTCACATTTACTTCATGAAGAGAACCCAAGAGTTATTTTTTGAAGTAAGAAAGGTGTGAAAGTTAATGTGTTTAACTCATGTAGAGTGTGAACAGGTGAGAAAGAAAAGGAGTTGGCTCGTGAAATTTAAGCGCTAGATGGCAGAGGGGGAGAACATCACGGGAGAAAGAAGGAAGAGTGAGAGGCACTTATCCCGACAAAAAGTAAAGGGCTAAAGTACGGGCCAGAGTCACAAAGCCACTCACCAGGAGATTGGGAATTAACTGCATCAGACAGTTCCTCATAAATGCCTCAAACTCATCCCCATCTGGAACCGCCCCAATGTCTATGCCTTGTAGAAATTGGTGCAAATCTAAATCTTCAGGGCTGTTGTAAATAAAGAAGACTGCACACTTAATTTCAAGTTCCAGCAAATAAAGAAAAGAAGAGAAGTAACATTCAGTGCAATGATTGTCTTTAAGACAAATTTATTTACTCATACTCATAATGGTAGATTAATATATTTAAAAGACAAAAACAAATTATCGGAAGCATACCCTCCAAGTGCACATACACTTTCTTAAGGTCTAAAAAATAAATAAGGAAATATAGACTATATTTGGTCAGACTAAATGATTGGTCCACAAAGTAGTGTTGTGCGCTCTGACGTGCTTCAGTACAAAAAAGAAAGAAAGAAAGAAAACAGTATCATTATCAAAATATTCATTCATTCATTCTTTACTTCATACATAAAGTACATGTTTTCAGAAAAAAAACATTGGTCACACTCCTGATCTCAACACTCCTGACTGACCCTGGACAGCACAAAACAAGGTGGATTAAGCGGCTGTGGGCGGTTTGTGTGTTTTGAAAGCACTAAAAATAGGCGAATCGTCGTCCTTTGGTTCTAACTCTCTGTCTGTACCTTTTGCCGAGGACCGCGGCCAGATATTTCCGCACGGCCATTTGCTTCCGGTAGCGGCTGTAGCTGTCAGTGAACACACCGTCCGAGTGGCGCTTAGCCAGAGCATCTGCCTCCTCCATAGCACTGCCTCCTCTGAGACAGAGAGAGTGAGAGAGAGAGAGAGAGAGAGAGAGAGAGAGATGAATAGCAGACATGTTATCAAAACTAATGAACACTTTCACACTAAACATTATATAGCAAAAATAGGCTATGGATCTTAAATATTATATCTATTCTTCATGTGTGTTTGTGTGCATGGCTTTTGGACTTACACCTAAAGCTCATACAACTACTACCATACAGTATGTTAACACATCCCAGTATACAGAACTGCAGAACCTAAATAAACAAAATATACTCCTTAAAAGGGTTTTAGTTAGTCTTTAAGACCATTTTAATTTGAGCATATGAAGTCCTGAGAACTATGAGTCCTGAAGACGTCTGGCAAATTCATATTTGTAGGGCTTTAATGGGTTCTGAAGATGTACCCTATAGATTTACAAGCTTCAATACATCCTGTAGTCGTACATCTGCCCACTCAGCTGTTGGGTGTTAGACTACAGTAGTGAATATTGTAGTACAGTGTTTCATCTGAAACAATGTCAGATGTTATACTGAAGGATTCTGTATGAAGTCTTTAATGGACTAAAGTCCATTACAAACAAAGAAATAATCGTGAGGCTAAAGCCATCTAACTGTAAATCTGCATTCTCTGATATTTTTTCTATTCAAGTCTTTTTCTTTGAGGTTTGGTTTACTTCCTTATAATAAACCTTAATTATTATCCTAATGCATTTATTAATTAGACACAAAGTATTCACAGATTATTTTAGATGAATCATTAGATGATTTTTGCCTACTCCTGTTTTTTCTTTTTTATTTCTTTATTATTTTATTACTATAAAAGAAATTTGGGGACAGACCATCCACATAGACAGGAACAAAAAGAAAACACTGAAACATGGAATGGTAGTGGCATCCACAAAAAAGACTCAAATAGTACAAACAATTGCAGCTGTAAGAACAAGTTAGGGAGGTAAGGAAAGAGGGGGCAGAGTGTGTGTGTGTGTGTGAGAGAGAGAGAGAGAGAGAGAGAGAAGGAGAGAGGGAGACAGAGTGCGCTTACCCTACACGTTTTGCCATCAGAGTAGCCAGGTATTTCCGAGCTGATAACTGACCCAGCTTTTGCCTGTAGGCTTTATTAAACATCCCGTCTGCATGTCTTTCCGTTCTGGGGTGACAAAACGCCAAACACACACATCGTCACACACACTGCACGCCGAGATCGACATGCTGGACCACAAAGACTCAACCATACTTTCCAAAACTAAGACAATGCTCGTTCACCAAACTGAGCATCTTTCATTCAGTTCAGTTCAGCCTGTTTAACTGGCTAGAGGATGTTGTTTTTTTATACAGGGGTTACACAAAACACACATTTATATCACACACTATTACACACTGATGAACAGAAATATCTCTTATGGACGAGACAATGTTCAACAGGGTGACTTCTCTGAAGGCTTCACCTTTTCTCTGAAGGAGAGTAGATCTCGTAGACATCGTCCGTCTCGGATGGGGAGCTTCTGAGTGCGAGCTGCTCTGAGTCAAAGGCCAAGTCTGTTAATGAAGTGCCGTCTTCATCATACGCCGCAGTCTCCAGTCTGTAATAAACCACACGCCATTTACATCGCAGGATGCTGCTTTTCCCCACAAATAGTTTTCCTTTTCCTTACTTTCACAAATGCTTCCCGTGTAAAATTCACCTGATCCGTGACACTATGTGTTCCAGAATAATAATAATTAAAACAAAAAAAAAACATAAGTGATTGTGTCTGCCGAGCTACAAAACCTGACAGTGAATATTAATAAACGGAAGCCGCAGGAATGATTACATATGATAACAGTGCTTCATTCCATTACTAATTTATTGATTAGATAATTACAACACGTGCACTACTGCATCATTAATTCGTTAAGTGATTCATTTCCTCTAGTCTCCATTCAAAAAAAATCTATATTCGTCACGTTTTTATTACTACTTTAAAAGTAACGCCCCGATTAAGAACCTGTCGCAGGTTCCTAATTGAAAGTAAAGCTATTTTTGGAACTTATCCGATTACAAGAACCTCTGATTCACTGCTGGCACTTCACTTTTACGGGCTCCACCGCTGAGAGCCGAAAGAATGTCCAGAAAACCGTTCTCTTAAACCATAAGGATGCGCCATGAATAACCCAAGACCGCGGCTTCTGTTAGTCCCTCATATCATAGCAACTAACTAAAAAAATTATTTTCTTCGTTATTTTCCGATGCTTCTCCCCGATCACGCAGGTTTTGCCCCGTTTTCGTGTCGTCCTACCTGAGCGGAGAGGTTGCGCTGCACTGCACCAGGAGCGCGTAGATGAGGAAGCCTAAAGTCCCTCTGCTCCCAGACATTATCATTCTGCAAGAGAAAAAAATATAAATATATATAAAAGAACACATACTTACATTAAATGTGTTTAAAGGTGTTCAAGCAGATTTGAATGTTTGAATGAATTTAATGAGTGTCGGGAAAAGATCTAAAGTTGTGTGGATGAAGCGCAGCAGGTGTCCTGACAAAGAGGACCAGTTAAGCAATTAAGGCGATTTGATATTGGGACAAATTGCTGTTTAGGTCAATAAACGTTTCCAACGTTTCTCAACACACAATGCATATCGAGTTAGTTCAAGATTAATTAGCAAATTTATTCAAACATTCATACGACGACGTATTGTCCTCATGTTTAATATTACATTTGTCTTTTTTCTTTTTTACCTAGAAGCTGGTCGGGCTTTGACATACCTACAGCGGTGCAAGTAGCGGGATGCAGTCCGGTGAGGCTGCGAGATAGAAATCTCTCTCTCTCTCTCTCTCTCTCTCTCCCCGTCTGATCTGGCGCGTCTCCTCCAATTCTCAGTTATAAAACTTCACTGCCGGGCTCCTTGTTCTCCAGCCACTAGCAGCGCGCAGGACTTCTAAACTTACGAAGGCGTTACTCAGATTTCTCCGCTGCTCTGGACGCCTGAAAGATCGCATCCTATGTCTCAGACTCACGGCGGCAGTGCGAGTTTTATTCTGCTGTGGCGAGGCGAGCCCTTTTCACTCCCCATCGACGTCACTCACCTCGTTCCTAAAGGACCGACGCACTTTCTTCGTCATGGATTTACTTGGGCTGTACGTGTAGGGGAAAAAAAAGAGGAACGCTAATTTGACACCACAAGTGAATGCTAATATGTCTTTGTCTATTATGAGTGTGTTTGTGTATGGTGGTGGTGGGGGTGGTGGTTGGGCAATGAGAGGGGGGGGGGGGGTTGGGTGGTGTTTGGCGTGGGCAGGTTCAGGTAGACGCTGAATGACTCATCGTGACTGCATGCGGAGCTGTCCACCTTCCCAGTGCTGAACTCGACCTTTTGGATTTAACCGACTTCTTTGAACTTTTTAAGGGCCTCAACACTTAAGTGACAGGCCAAACTATGGACGCTGGTGTTAAGGATTTTTATTTTTAAAAGAGCTGCAACAAATTGTATTTCCAGGTTTGTTTGTTTGTTTAGACTGTGCGGAATATCTAAGACAAAAATGTAAACAATTAAAAATGAAGATGGAATGGGTTTAGTGAGAATTTGGTTTAAGTGCATGTTGCTTTAGTTTAAGCTGCATAATTTTTACACCCCTATTTGAAGTGAACATAGGCGTCAGCTTTCCCAAAGAATTTCTAACTGATGAGCAGAATGTCTTTTTTTGTTATTCTGCTGAGACTTAAGTGAATGAATCACTCGGCTTCTTACGTCATATGGCCATGTGACGAATATTCAACAGTACTAGCTCAGTGGGCATAGGCAGAACGTCTTCAGCACTATAGACCTACAGGGGACGTCCTCAGGATCCATTAAAACCCTAAAACTGTTAACACCACAGATGTCTTCAGGACTAATTACCTCCCCATTCTAAAGTTCTTGAAGTTTGTGACGACGAGCTAAAGACCTTTCTAGTCTTGAGTTTTAAATGCCGTTTACAGATGACCAGAGGACCAGTCTGCTCGCCTACCGGGAGACTATAGACTAATAAACTTTAGTCAAAGTAAAAGCCCCGAACATTTTAATTCCCTTCATAAAAAAACACGAAGCTCAAATTACTTTAGCGCGCGCGCGCCATCCAGTGTTTTTACAATAATAAACTGGTTATTGAACACGTTACACGTGTTCTAGTTCTTCTTGTGTATATCAAGCATTGGAGGCGTTACTGTTAACAATGTAAAGATTTTTTTGATTTGCACTTGTGAGACTGGATCATATAGCCTAGCTGCAAAATCTATAAAACATTATGCCGCATCAGATCGTGTTCTCCAGCAACAGCCCGGCTCTAGAGTCTCATTCTGCGTAAATCCCTGGAGAACTCCGTGAGCGGCTCTTCCCCGAAATAAAACCGCACCGGTAAATAGACCAAATCTAATACTGAAGTCACCATCAATATCCCAGCGGCATGACGACCTCAAACGGAGAAGCGGTAAGCAGGCGGAGTCCTGTCATGCAACTGATAAGACTGTATTTACTTCATTATTTTTTTGATTCACTGAAGGATGTTTTGTGTGGAGACGTTTCAGATACAATCTGCTACAGCCCTAGATTAGTTTACCTGAGAATTTTGTGAATGTGAGCTATTTCATGAGCAATAATATGGGCTACTCTAATCTGCTGTAAAATCCCCCCAATCCCCCTCACTAAAAAAAAAGAATAATTGGAGTTGTGTATGAATATGTTAGGGAGGTGAGGTCAGAGAGAGAGAGAGAGAGAGAGAGAGAGAGAGAGAGATTTCAATAAAAAAAATTAAGAGTGGCTCAATTAAGTGCAATACTTATAATTAGGTTTAATTTTCTAATTCAGAGTATTTTAATTTTAATCCCAAGCAAAACTGTGATTTTACACCTCTCTCTCTCTCTCTCTCTCTCTCTCTCCTCTGACTAAACTTTAGCACAGGCTCTTCTTCTGTGGTTTGTCACTGCTGATAGCAGAACAAAATTTTCCATGCTACATGGTCAAGACAGAAGGGTTCTTTAAGTATTTGGAGGACAAATTGTTATACATTACACATATAGAATCAGTCTATATAAAATTATACTGTTACTGATATCGATTTTGTAAAAATAAAAAAAAAATAAAAAAAACCTGTATTAACCAAATGGAAAATCCATTCTATAAGTGGTGTGATGTATGTTTAAATTATGTATGTTGATTTTTAAAAAGTCAAACCAGGAGTTTTGATTGTGCAGAATAACAATATTTGCACAATCAAAAAGGTAGTTTTTGGAGTAAAAACTACCTTTATTTCTCAAATTTAATCCCTTGCTACACTAAGGCACTTGTCCCAGTGCTTCATTAGTGCTTGGATACCATTAAGTGAGAAAGTTTTCTCAGTATGCTGGAGTCATTATTGTATGGTCTGCTTCCAGTCTGAAACGCTGGCCTCCTAGGAACTCCTATAATGGCCCAAACATTTGGAAATATCTTTGAGTGTGGTCAGGACTGTACAGTACAGGAGATGTGGCAATAACTTCCAGCTGTGTTCTTGTACTTCCTCCGCAAGTTGGCTACAAGGAATCTGTTGATTTTCAAGGTTCAGGTGTTCTACTCTCTGAATGTTCATGGGAACAACCACAGTGGGCGCCAAGCCACCTCAGGCCAAGATCATCATTCACAAACATATGGCCTTCTGTAAAATTTTGCATCATTCAAATGTTTTACCATGGTTAAGGGACAGATACACCACACAGGTCTTATATAAATGCCTTCTGTAAATCGGTTTTATGCCTTCGTTCACAAGAAATTTCATCATAAGTCCTGGTTTGCCTTGAATGCCCCTCTATAAAATATTCATTACTTCATGGCCAGTAATCATAATACTGGAATATGACCATTTCATCCTTCAACTTCATGATGACATCACCACTATTTGGTAACCAAGAAAACAAAACAAACAAAGAAAAAAATCAGCATGCTTGTCATTTTACAAAATGACAATGATGTTTAGATTAGCAACAATGATAAGCAAAAATGGGAAAGAAAACTTTCTTATATTTTCCTGTTTTAAATTATATCCCATCTACACATTTAATATCTAGCTTTTTTTCAACTTTTGTTACAAAACACTAGATACTAATATCATTACATGAAACTGTGACAGCTCTAAAGTGGTGCAGTATAGCTAAGTGCTATTAAATGGCACAATGTGATTTATACACACAAACGGTCACAAAATCAGTCTCTGTGCATTTAATCTAATTTCATAAAAAATTTTAAATCATACATTTTGCCCATTTCTGCCTCGATTAATGTTATCAGTTTTTAACACACATATATAAACTGACTATACCTCTGTGTCTGTGTGTTGGGAAGTGTGGTTGAAATCCTGAAAACTATAAAGACAAGTAAATCATTCACTTGGTAAAAGCAAAGTAACGACGGTTTATTGAAACTTCCGTAGAAGGTCCAGTCTCATACAGCAAGCAGTTGCAGCAGTTGCAGCAAGCAGTTGCATCAAGCAGAAAGCTGATTTCTTTCTCCAAGCAGCCAACATAATCTATGCCCTGTACATCGTGTTCTCACATTCAAGGAGTTCAGTGCCTATCTGTGTCAAAACTTATGTCTTCATTTTGTCATTAAAAGTGTTAGAAACAAACTGATTGTAGCTATTTTATCTTGGTCTGGTTTCATCGACCTTGTCCTTTTACATCCAACAAGCAAGCTCAATCTACAGTCTACATTCCACACAAAATGAAAATGTGATTTTCCATTACAGGGACAAGGGATAAGAGAGTATGTAAGGTATACTTCACAATCTTTTCCTAAAAATTTTTAAAAGCAACTAGTATTTAAATGAACCTAAATGATTTTGAATAGCACCAAGAGCACAAGAACAAAGTAAAGTTTAATAAATTGTCCCCTTGTGCACAGACATTGCTCACAGACACCTCGGGAAATTTTTATTGAGTCATTCCACTTCTCCGTATAATTTTGAAAAGTGAAGGGAAACCAGGGAACCTAAAGGAAACCCACATGAACACAGAAAGAATGTGCAGAATTCCATGCAGACTACAACTTCAATAATTCATCAATGAATCAGGGACCCTGGAGCCATGAGGTGGCAGCACTACCCACTGAATCACTCATTGTGTCATAATAATAATAATAATAATAATAATAATAATAATAATAGGTGCCATCATTTGTTTAAAGCCTTTGAGACCACCTTCTCTTAACCACTCGGCTCATTTTATTTTATTTTCCCAGATAGATAAGATGAATGCCTGGAAATCAGAATGTGCTACCTTAAATGAATAGCTTGATTCGGTGACCAACCTGTAGAATGAAGAGTATAAAGAAAGCTTTAAGTGTGGTAGTGAGACTACAGGCCACAGAGCCTGGCAGCAAATTTACTGTTTCATTTTTTGTATCCCTTACCACAGACACATTTATACTTATTTATACTTACCACAAATTTATGCTGAAAATACTAAGGTACTGTGGAGAAACATAGGTTTTAGTCACATATTCTCTGTACTGCTTTTTCTGTACAGGTTCATGGGAGGCCTGGAGAATATCCCAGGGGACTCAGGGAACTAGGAAGGGTACATCCTAGATGGGGTGCCAGTACATCACACGGCACAAGTGCACACAAAACCACCCACACACTGCAGGCAATTTGGATCTAATCTAATCTGGATGTTTTTGGACTGTGTGAGGAAACTGGAGTATCCAGAGGAAACCCACCAATCCTGAGGAGATTATGCAAACTCCACGGACACAGACCCAAAGGCGGAACTTGAGCCCTTAACCATGCAGTGCTAACAATTTTAATCACACCTCCAGCTGAATATTAAGAGAACCTTCTTATGTGAAGTTGAAAATAGTGAGTAAATGGATATTTAGCACAAAAGGATGTACAATAGAATTATGCATATTAAGCAGAGATGAAAACACAGTGGTTTTGGAAAGTATTTTTAAAAGTTTGACAGAAAAATGTCAAACATATGTCAAACCCTTTTTTTTTTTTTTACATTTTTTAAATTACGCTCACTTTTACTCATTTTAGCAAATTATTGATTGTTCTCCATCTAAAATAAGAATGAATTCAAAAACTGCTATGCAGTAAAACATGATTTTAGAAAAAAAATCCACATTTTAAGCGAATCAAAACATATAGTGGAAGATTTTTCGAACAAAAGCTGACTGAGCCAATTGCATCGCTGTTTTCTGCCATGTGATCAGTGTTGTGAAACTATCTCCTGTGCAACACAGTGGCTGCTATGAGTAAAATAAATGCATTCAATGGATTTTTGAAGAATGGTGAAGCCAAGAAAAAGCACTCCATTCCAAAAAGCAGGGCATTCCAGCAGTAACAACAACAACAGTACAACTAACAACTACTTTCTGTGAAACAGCATTTTGCTATTCAACTGTTCATTTATACATTTGCAGTTTTAATACAGTTTATTGCTTATTGTGTTTTTGTCAATTAATAAAACAACAAAACCAATAAAGAACCAATAAACAAAACCAATATATATATATAAAAGATTTTTAAAAACAAAATTTTCAAACCCTTTATACATTATTTTGTACAAGTAAACTGGATTTGGGCAGTTTTACCCATTCCTAATGGCAGATCCTCTCATCAGAAAGAATCCACTCAGATTGTATAGGGAGCATCTGTAAACTGCCATTTTCAGAATTTAGTCTGTGTTGTGACTGGGCAGCTCAAGAACATTTGGAAACTTGTCCTGAAATCAGTCCAGCATTGTTTTGACTGTATGCTATAAGTATTTTTTGTGCTGAAAGACAGCCTTCATCCCAATCTGATTTTGTGTGTGCTCTGGAGTAGGTTTTCTTCAAAGACCATCCTTTTTTCTAATGCTGACCAGTCTCCCTGTCCCTGCCACTGAAAAGTTCTCCCATAGCAAAATGCAGCAACCAGTATGCTTCACCATATCAACAGTATTAGCCAGTGGAGTACCTAGTTTTTGGTCAAAACACTTAGAGTTCATACAGGCAACTGATATTTTCATGCTGTCAGAGTGCTTTAAATGTGGTTTTGATTGTGTTTGTGCCTTAAAAAGCCTTTAAGTACGTTTGGGATTGTTCTCTTGGCAAAGTTGTTTGTCTTTGTGAAGGTCCACTGATGAATGACTGGTTTAAATAACTGGGTTTTTTTCGTCTACCTATGTGATCAGGTTCCTTTAAGCCCAGTTACTGAGAATAGTTCTGGTAGTTCCAGTTTCTTCCATTTATGAACAATCAAAGTTTCAGAAATGGTTTTATACCTTTATTATGTTTTATATTCCCAGATATATGTCCTGAAAAAGGCCATAGATGTCTTTGAAAAGTTGGTCTGACTTCCACTGTAAATTGTATATTATAAAAATTTATGTTGTAAATTATATTATGTGCAATAAATTCAATATGAAGAGGTGAACTCCAGCAAGGGTCTATATCATCGCAAGAGAATAAAGGCAAATAGTATGCATCTGATGTTAACTTGGAGTCCTTTGACTTTCTCAAACAAGCCAAGTAAATGTAAAATTGTATCCTATTAATATTATTCCTTAAGCAGTCTGTTCCATCTGAAATCAAAATGTCAAGAGATTGATTTTGATAACTGAATCAGTGTTAGTAAATGTGTAAATGTATGTGTACAAGGTTTCCTGTCATGAAACAGACATGCATTCCATAGTATTTTCCTATCTCAGCAGGCTGGATCCACCACAATCATGACCAGGATAAAGCAGTTACATGAGAAATATTGCACTCATAAGGTGCAGCTATATTGAATATCAGCAGGTAATTGCAACCTTGCCATTATTCAGTATAGCAGCATGATTGTGCATGGGAAATTACCTTTATACAACAGTTTGAATAATAAATTGATATAAAGCACTCACATTTTGGACACAATATGGCCAAATAATTTGTTCATTTTTGTTCATTGAATGGAAACTGATGCGAGCTCCCAATCATTTTTATATGTTCATTAAAACTTTAGTTTTTCATTTAAAT
Source organism: Clarias magur (assembly GCA_013621035.1). NCBI lineage: Eukaryota > Metazoa > Chordata > Actinopteri > Siluriformes > Clariidae > Clarias > Clarias magur. The sequence continues at coordinate 326,490 of QNUK01000307.1, read as the reverse complement.
CAGTAAATATAATTCATGATAAATATATTTTGGCATATTGGATTCTTGGCACTGGCTACCAGTTAGTTTTCCCAATTAATTTTAAGCTTCTTGTTTTGGTCTACAAGATCCTTCATAATGTAACCCCTCTTATGTATCTTGCTGAAGTCCTGCCCATTGTTCAACCCGTGAACCCAGAGAGTCCAATCAAAGTATTAGAAATATAAAACTACTGGTGATTAAGCATTCACTGTGAAACTACTGAAAAGTCTGTCTTTTAATAAAAGGTCATCCTTGGATTTGGAATCTTTTAAGAGTTTATTAAAAACTTACTTATTTTGCTTTTAACCAATAAAGATTTTGAGAACTTGTTCTTCTTATTTGTACCGTGTTTTATTAGTTTTTAATGTATTTTTTTTTTGTTGTTAAATTAATCTTGAGTTTTGTTTTAAGCAAACCTTTCAAGCAATATGTTTTAAAATGTGGTACATAAATTAATTTTGATTTGATTTGATGTCCACTGATGAAGATGCTAACATGATGAAGATGTACCCAGATCATCAGGTCTCTAGGTAATCTTTCTAGAACAATAAAGCAAAATATATTTAACGTTTAAAACTAAATGCAATAACATGGAACATTTCTTACTATATTGGAACTGATGTTGTCCGTCTATCCATGCATAGATTATTACCTCCTTTAGTTCAATGGTAGTTCTGAAGCAATTCTGGTACACCAAAAGAAAAAGAGTCAAAGAAAAAGATCTGGTTGAATTCCATCTTGTATTATTTCTTTCCAAATCATTAAAAAGAAAAATATCACATATAAGGAACAATCCATAGGGATCCAGTTTATTGGGCCAGCCTATATATTGTTATATTGTATAACAAATTAGTTGAGCAAAATGCTGCATTTGTCCTGCACATTAGTACACACGTGGACAAAATTGTTGGTACCCTTCGGTCAATGAAAGAAAAACTCACAATGGCTCCAGGTAGTCACTGTGTTGTTTGGTGACATGGTATGTACCACACTCAACATGGACCAGAGGAAGCGAAGGAAAGAGTTGTCTCAGGAGATTCGAAAGAAAATTATAGACAAGCATGTTAAAGGTAAAGGCTATAAGACCATTTCCAAGCACCTAGATGTTCCTGTGACTACAGTTGCACATATTATTCAGAAATTTAAGATCCATGGGACTGTAGCCAACCTCCCTGGACGTGGCTGCACGAGGAAAATTCATGACAAATCAAAGAGACGGATAATCCCAATGGTAACAAAAGAGCCCAGAAAGACTTATAAAGAGATCCAAGGTGAACTTCATGCTCAAGGAACATCAGTGTCAGATCGCACCATCCGTCGTTGTTTCAGCCAAAGTGGACTACATGGGAGACGACCAAGGAGGACACCATTGTTGAAAACAAATCACAAAAAAGCCAGACTGGAATATGCCAAACTACATGTTGACAAGCCACAAAGCTTCTGGGAGACAGATGGACAGATGAGACAAAAATTTAACTTTTTGCCAAGGCACATCAGCTCTATGTTCACAGATGGAAAAATGAAGCGTATCAAGAAAAGAACACTGTCCCTACTGTGAAACATGGAGGAGGCTCTGTTATATTCTGGGGCTGCTTTGCTGCATCTGGCACAGGATGTCTTGAATCTGTGCAGGGTACAATGAAATCTCAAGCCTATCAAGGGATTCTAGAGAGAAATGTGCTGGCCAGTTTCAGAAAGCTGGGTCTCAGTCGCAGGTCTTGAGTACCTTCAGGTCTTGCAACAGGACAATGACCCAAAACACACAGCTAAAAACACCCAAGAATGGCTAAGAGGAAAACATTGGACTATTCTAAAGTGGCCTTCTATGAGCCCTGACCTCAATCCTGTTGAGCATCTTTGGAAGGAGCTGAAACATGCTGTCTGGAAAAGGCACCCTTCAAACCGAAAACAACTGGAGCAGCTTGCTCATGAGGAGTGGGCCAAAATACCTGCAGAGAGGTGCAGAAGTCTCATTGACAGTTACAGGAATCGTTTGGTTGCAGTGATTGCCGCAAAAGGTTGTGCAACAAACTATTAAGTTAGGGGTACCATCATTTTTGTCCAGGCCTGTTCCATGAGTTCATTTTTTTTTATAATTCTGTTGAAGCATGGTTGAAAAGCAATGTCTGACTTTCATTGGTTAACATTCATAGAATTCTTATTTATTATTACTTTTGTCAGATTAAAGTTATTTCTGTGACCATTGTGGGTTTTTCTTTCATTGACCGAAGGGTACCAACAATTTTGTCCACGTGTGTACTAATGTTTTCTCAGCTCTAACGCACCCATATTTAATACAGTTAATTTTCTGAGTTTTGACCAGTGTTTTCTTTCTTTTGATTGTGTACAGCTGCTTTGCGATAATGACAATTGTTAAAAGCACTATACGAATAAAATTGAATTTAATTTAATTTAACCTGTTTTCTAGTAATGGTTATGTTTGTATATGTATTGTAATGTATTCTCACTGTTCTGAATCTACATCAAAGACTAGCTGAGCGCAGGCAAAACTGCTCATGTACACTACCACTCAGTAGTTGCACACATCTTCTAATTCCATGGTCTTTTCTGACCTTAACTTTAGTTTCTAACTAAACTTTTTCTCTGCAGCAAAGGTAAGTCTTGGTCTTGCTTTCTTGGGAAAGTCTTGTTGGGAGAGTCTGTTTCATTATGGTGCTTGTTTTGCAAAGGTTATTGTTGTTGCTTAATTACGTAATTCCATGTGTTATTTTATAGTTTTCATAATCTCCAGTATTGTTCTAGAATGCACATAATAAATCATAAAATGTTGAATTAGAAGGTGTGTCCAAACTTTTGTACTGAATGCATTAACACAGTTAAAAAAAACAAAAAAAACAATGCATAGCAGTTTTGTTTAGATTCATATTTTGGTCATAAGAGAGATGGTTTCATTTAGTTCTTTGCTGCAAGGTAAATTTATTCTCACTGTTCTGAATCTACACCAAGGACTAGCTAAGGGCAGGGAAAACTGATGATGTACTCTACCACTCAAAAAGTTTTATATTTATTATTATCATTAGTTTTATTAATTTCTACATTGCAAGACACTACTGAGGACATCCAAAATATGCAATAATCACATTTGCAATCATTTTATAATTGCTTGTTGAAGGTATCTGTGTGTGCCCTGCAATGGTTTGGCACCATGTCCGGGTGTACCCCGCCTTGTGCCCAAAGTCTCATGGAGTAGGCTCTATGGGCCTTACAGTAAGTCGTATTAATTAATGAAGACAGCTGAATGGATTACTATTTTACTTAGTAGAATTTATTTTTAAAGAGCATAAAATTGCACAAAAAACTAAACAAAAAAACAAAACAATTTTGGTAGTTTAATCACTGTGCCTGATGGGTGTCGCAAATGGATTTGACAACTTTGTTCTGGTAAGGACTATTGCAGAGCAGGTGACCAACGTGTCTTAAAATAACAACTAAGCTTAAGTCCATGTGTTATTTTATAGTTTTATTATCTCCAGTTGTGTTCCAGAACGCTCAAGAATTTGACTGGTACTGTAAGCTTTAACAAAGTTCACAACAATATAGGAAACTTTTTGCCTTTACTGAGGCACATGTGGCCTAACCAATTATAGCCTTAGTGGGCGGGATATGAGGGCCAAGTCCACTTACTTCCGCAAAGCAGGGTAGTCCTCGTCAAAAGACGGCGAAATGTTGAAAGCTGAAATCACCAAACTGACAGTAACCGATGTGAGGTTTCCCACCTCTCTGGGGCTGCATGGGTCGGACGCCATGGTATGTAGAAACGCAATAGGTTTAATTCAGTAACGGCTTCAGCACGAGATAACTTCTTACTTCCGTTTTCAAACGGAGTCAGCATTATTACCCGTCTGTCTTTCTTGTAATCAGTTATTAGGCGCATGTTTAATGCGTTAGTCGTCTATGTGAGATTATGTAAACGTTTCCAGGACACCGGAGTTTAACAGTGGGTATTGTTGTTGTTTGTGTCATGTGACCTCCTTCAGCACACAGACCCGGACTACTCAGCGGCGTATGTGGCGCTTCACACGAACACCAGCCTCAAGGGCTTCGGTCTGACGTTCACGGTGGGAAGAGGCACAGAAATCGGTGAGCTTCCGCGGTGTTCCACTCGCCTTTGGCGCACTAATTGTAGGTTGCGGTATTGTACCAATTGTAACGTTCCTGTTTACGGCTCTGGCTGTGAGAAGACGCAACCATGTGGTAATTACCATTTTTGCAACAACAAAAAAGAGAAATGTAAACTTTGTGTGTATAAAAGACTCCCTTCTGACTGTCACATGACAGATGACACATGACATCCCCATTGATTGTGGGACTACTGACATCTTCAGAGGAAACATAATACTGCTTCCATAATTCAATTCATGTTTTTTTTTTTTAAAGGGCATAGATAACAAATGTTGAAATTTGTATACATTCGTTACATTTTTATATACTGTATACTATTTCACACAGAGAGAGAGAGTAATATACAGTACAGACCAAAAGTTTGGACACACCTTCTCATTCAAAGAGGTTGAATTTGTATTATGGCAAGAAAAAAGCAGCTAAGTAAAGAAAAACGAGTGGCCATCATTACTTTAAGAAATGAAGGTCAGTCAGTCCAAAAAATTGGGAAAACTTTGAAAGTGTCCCCAAGTGCAGTCACAAAAACTATCAAGCGCTACAAAGAAACTGCCTCACATGCGACCGCCCCAGGAAAGGAAGACCAAGAGTCACCTCTGCTGCAGAGGATAAGTTCATCCGAGTCACCAGCCAAAGAAATCGTAGGTTAACAGCAGCTCAGATCAGAGAGCAGGTCAATGCAACAGAGTTCTAGCAGCAGACACGTCTCTAGAACAACTGTTAAGAGGAGACTGTGTGAATCAGGCCTTTATATTAAAAGAAAGTAAAAACAGACCAAGTTTATGAGCAAATTGTTGATCCATTATTGTGAGGCAACAACAGTGTTATTATTATTATTATTATTGTTATTATTATTATTATTATTATTATAAATCAGTTGAAATGCTAAACTCATATTAGGTTAAACATATAGGTAATGGTGCTGTGAGAGTTTATGTTAACACCAGGATTCTTCCTCTTGTCTCTGCAGTTGTGTGTGCAGTAGAGACCTTGTCATCTTTAGTGATTGGAAAAACACTGGAGGAGATAGTGAGTGATTTTAGAGGATTCTACAGGCTCCTGGCAAATGATGGGCAAATGAGATGGGTAAGTAAGCAAGAATGTAAAAGCATGTTGGGAGTTATACTGACAGTTACTGACTTTACATCCTTCCAGATTGGTCCAGAGAAGGGGGTCATCCAGCTGGCAACGGCTGCCATTCTCAATGCCATCTGGGATATGTGGGCGCGTGCAGAGGGCAAGGTAAAACATTTGAATTGATGCATTATTTCCATTTAAAATTAGTTTTTAATGTCTGCAGTAAAGTCTCTTGTCCTCTCTTACCAATATCATTGAGCCTATTGCAGATATCTTGCACACCATGATAACAATTATAATAATTATTATTACTATTAATTAATTAATTAATTAAAAAATAATAAATTGACAAGAAGGTTTAAAAGTCCGTAACCTACCGTTGTCACATTGGTATTTTTATTAACACAGCCCCTCTGGAAGCTCCTCGTGGACATGGTAAGATCATTTTACAGTATACCCTCAGTATTTAAATCTTCCCATTGTTTGGTAGCTTTGTTTCTATGACTGTATTAAGTAGTAAATAGGGTTTTTTGTTTGTTTTTTTACAGGACCCAAAGCAACTCATCAGCTGTATAGATTTCACTTACATCACCGATGCTCTCACTGAACAGGAAGCATTAGGTGAGGTCATTATTATTAAATGATGTTTATCCAAAACATTTTGGCTTACAAAGCTTTCTCTCTCTCTCTTCCTGCTAATAGATATCCTGGAAAAAGCTAACAAGGGAAAGGAGCAGAGAGGTAGGAAACTCATGTTCTGATTGAGTTTCAGATATAACAGATATCTAATGGAATCTGGTTATCACACATGCGTAATGTAGCAGAACCGCACATGACGTCACATGGAGGGCAGGCATAATGTTGCAATCATTTGCAGCTTACTCTGAACTTGGAAACAAAACACTCTCGGTCATTCTATTTAAAATTTCCAGCTTGTATCACTAATTAAAAACATTTTGATTTGCTCTGGACTTCTAAGCAATGGAACAAGTTTATATAAGAACTGTGTAAAATTTATTTGGAACTATTCATGTGCAATGGATTGAAAAAAAGGTGCGCAATCAATTGCGTGCAAATATGTATGGTGATGTAGATTAAAATGTGTGCACATTCAGATGCAGTCACAAGTCTAAACCTCTGCATAAAAGCATTTTGGATTCTTTTTTACTTCAACTACAAGCTTACCATACAGACCATACCATACCTCCGTATCAAGTTACACTAATAATGACATTATGACCATGTTTGATCCTTGTAGAGGACCAGATGCTAAAGGAAGGGTACCCAGCCTACACCACATCCTGTGCCTGGCTAGGATATTCAGATGAACAGCTCACACAGGTGTGTGTGTGTTTTGATCATTGACTAATGAGAAACACTGCAGCATAAAAAATGCACGTGTGCATTAATTAAACATGTTTATGTGTCTAGCTGTGTTCCACCGCATTAGGTGAAGGATGGACCAAGTTTAAAGTGAAGGTAGGGGCGGACTTGCCGGATGACATTCGCAGGTGTAGGCTCATCCGGAACATGATCGGCCCAGAAAAAATACTGGTAAGTCTAGTAGTGAAAACCAAACTCTGGTATTCTAATTTGAACATTTTGTTCACGTTCAGAATGTTTTACATGCTTTTTGGCTTTCCTCAAACTTACTGTTGGTTTGCATCACAATTTATGACTGCATGGACATCTGCTCATATCCAGTGGGGTTGTGATAGTATAGTAATAATTCAAGGATGTGCATGCCTTTGATGCTAAGGAAGTCAAAGAAATCAATGTGGAGATTTCACTGCGAATTAAAAAATATCACATTCCTTTAAACATTGCATCACATGTAAATTAGGTTATATTTGGTGTGCAGATGCATTTGATTATTAATTAGCCTATAAAATATACAGTATGTGATACAGAGAGAATGGTAAAAAATATAATCTGTATGAAACATAGCATGACTTGTAAAAAAACTGTTTACCTTAAAAAAAAAAAATAAAAAAAAATAATGCGAACGAAATTTAACTTCAACATTTAACTTTTAAAAAAATTCTAATGCAAAAATATTACTCATGAATAGCAGTCTAGAGAATGTCCTTTACTATATGCCCTCTCCTCATAGAACGTTGAAATTTGAACCAGCCATTTTATTGGATTTTGATTTAGATAACGGTAATATCCAAGACAAGGTAGTGATGCTTGTGGCTGTTATATGACGTGCTCTTCTGGCCTGCCTTCATGTTCTGTTTGTCTGTGTTCTCACAAATGCCGAATGAGACGGATTATTTACTTATTTATTTTTTTTGGACTAATGGTTTGCCTGTATAAGAAAAAACTGTTTCAGTTGTATAATTGAATGCACATATAAGAGTGACATGCATCCAAGTGAAAATTCAGAATATGTGGTTTGTATACAGTAGATTGCATAATACCTTTGTCTAGACTAGAGTTTTTGTCAAATACTTCAGTGACTTGTGACCTCGCTATTGTTAGATGATTGATGCCAACCAAAGATGGGACGTCAATGAGGCCATTTCTTGGGTAAGCAAATTAGCAGAGTTTCGTCCACTGTGGATTGAAGAACCCACATCTCCTGATGACATCCTTGGACATGCTGCTATCTCAAAGGTAGTCAATAAGTGTCCGCATGTTTAGGAATAGCAATGAGAAAGTGCTTGTTATTGATTTTAATAATTTATACTAGGGATGGATGACTTACAAAAACTTTTTTTTTTAAATAAAAAAAAAAAACCTTTTTGTATACAATCATATTTATCTAAATAGCGGCACATAAGATCTCATTAAAACAATTTTTGCCAGTAATTTTTTTTTTTCATTCTTACATTTCTGATAAACTACATAAATACCTGACTATGTATATATTACTTGTAATAAATTTCAGACTTTTGCAATTAAATAATTGCACAGGTCCATACTGCAATTTAATTTTTTATGCAATTAACTGTGCAGCACTAATTCATATCCATGTTTCAGGCTCTTGCACCGTTGGGTATTGGAGTTGCCACAGGAGAACAGGTTGGCAAGTCTGATTCAACCCCTTGCTTTGTATTTAGTTCTTGCGTATTAAGTTCCAGAGGAATGATTGTATGGTTTGTATGTCAGTGCCATAACAGGGTGATGTTTAAGCAGTTTCTGCAAGCCTCTGCACTGCAGTTTGTTCAGATTGACAGCTGTAGGGTCGGCAGCGTAAACGAAAACCTGGCCACCATATTAATGGCTGCTAAGTTTAAAGGTGAGATCTGCATGTAGGTGGTGTTTAGAATGTGTGATGGGCTTTTAATAATTAAGGTTTAAATATCATTTAATGATGTGTTTGCTTGTAATAGCTCTCATTAAACCCATGACTCTTAAAAGATTTTTACTTGTGAAATCATGTCCTTTTCAAGTTCCTGTATGTCCTCATGCTGGTGGAGTGGGACTTTGCGAGCTCGTTCAGCATCTTATTCTCTTTGACTATATCTCAGTGTCCGCTAGCTTGGACAACAGGTGAGACAATTAATTACTAAATAAAGTCAAGATAAAGGCTTGGCATAGACACAGGTGTATTGATCTTTGCATAGACACAAAGTATGCACTAAGTATACCTTGAATCGGTCAGTTTCCCTTTTAAAATGGGACTTTGATTTTTGAATTTGATTTTTAGCTGTATGTCAAATTTATTTTTAATTAAATATGCAGGTTGGTGTTTATTTACATAATTGGGTAAAAATATTTTTTTTTTATGTAGTGTTAAATGAAGTGATTTAACATGCATCAGTAGAAAGAACATTTTTAAGCATCATACAGTAAATGCATATAAAAAGTTAACCTGGTAATCTGTAAATATGCAATAACAAGCCTGTATTCTACTGCAAGTGTCTGTTTTTTAAGTAGAGCTGCGTGATTTAAATGATTGTGCAGGTTAATAAAGCTTTTGTTGGTCAATTTAATAAATCAGAATATTGATAGTTCCGTATTCAGAATCGATTTTACAATGACCCAACGATGACAAATTCCATAAACATATAGCACAGCTTTTGAGGATAATAAAAAGTGCTTCCATCTTCCGCAAATGCTCATGTTTTGCAAGAGTATCTCTTCTTCTTTTTGTGATTTTATGGCTGGTTGGTGGACTGTGGAGCAGACTATTGACAGGATTTTCCTTTTATTTAAGACTCAAAGTTTAATCAACACAAAGTTACACAGTATTTCAATGCTTATTAAATACTTTAATAATATTAATACTTCAGAACATGTAAGCACTATAGCTGCTCAAGACAAATCAGATAGTAAACATTAGTGCTACTGAATTGAAATGAAACTCAGAATAGCAAAAATCTTTAGTATTGCTTCATTAATAATGTATGATGTCTAACGTCTAAATATCACAGTACATCTGGCGATGCTACGCATGGTTTTAAACTTTATTAGAGTTTTAGGGGTTTGGTTTCTGGCATAAGGTTTGTTTTAATGACAACTCGCAGCGATGTATTGCAGAATATGTTCTTGCTTATGATGTCCCTCTTGAATGAGACCATTTAAAAAATGTCTGAGCCATTGTCTTGAAACCATGTTCTGAATTAGAATAAGCCATTGAGATCCACGTCATGCCATAATTAGTGTCAGTATGGGGTTGCAAGTTCCTTCAGAGTAAACAGACCATATCCAATTTTCAAATGTAATAGTGTAATAGCTTTTAACCATACCAAGTATTGTTTTATTTTTCTTTTTTCTTTCTTTTCTTTAGATAAGGCGTAATCACTCCATTAATGTGCAATTGGTTGCTTGTGAGCTAACGTTTTCTAATAATAATGCATCATACTATTCAGTCTGTATGAGGCTCCTTTTTTCTTTTCTTTTTTTTGCTTTATATATTTTGGTTTGGTTATATAAGGAATACAATGCCTAGATATTGGTTGTTACAATTAACAGGCATGTCAAGAATCAAGACTTGTTGGCGCACAAGCTAGATCCTCCCAGGTTTTGCACTGTGCAAAACCCACAACAAATGTTTTTTTTTTTTTTTTTTAAATGAATAAACAGTATGTTGTTAGTATATATGAAAATATGTAACGAAAAGTATGTTGCAACCCAAATGTACTGTTACACTATTGGTTACAACAATATGGTTAATCCTGTTCTATAAAGAACTATTACAATTCAGTAAATAGGACATCAAATTCAAATTTCAAACTGCATTCACACGCCGGCCGGTTAAATGTGCATCCCATGCGTGGGTTAGCTAAGCTCAAAGTCTGCACTATAATCCCATCTTGTATGCATCAATTTAATTCCATGGTTATGGTGTACAGAGTAAAGGTAGCCGTCCGAATACTTTTGGACCTGTATCTACAGTAAAGTGTTTATCGGATTTCAAAATGAATTACCACCACCATTAATAATGCTTATGAAATTTAGTGTATTGTGTATAATGCTCTCGTTTTCCTGTCTGAAAGGATGTGTGAATATGTGGAGCACCTTCATGAGCATTTCAAAAGTCCTACAGTAATCAGAAATGCACACTACATGCCTCCTAAGGTGAGTCAATGCTTCAGACTTTAAGATAGCATGCTTTTGACAGGTCATCCACTTAAAATTTACGAAAGCATTTTTAAATTGTTATGCACAACAGATGGGCATTCATTTGCGGTTAACATAATGCATGCATGATTCAGACCTAAATTGTTATTTTACTTTTCCTTTAAGTGTACGCAGATTTATTCATAAAGATTTTCAACATTCAAATAAAGTTTTTGCATTGTTCCTTATGACTGGTTTGGGTCTCATTAGGATCCTGGATTCTCATGCGAGATGATGGAGTCATCCGTGCAGAAACATGAGTTTCCTCGTGGAGAGGTGTGGAAAGGAATTCTGGGGCAGAACCTATTTTAAACACTTACCATTGATTATAATCAAAATAACTACTGATTAGTTAGTCCACCAATTTTATTAACCAGATTTTTAAAGCCAATAAGCACAGAAATGAGTGTTTTTAAATACCTAAATACTATAAAGGTTAATTGTTTGATACTTTTGTAATCTGATGGCAGGAACACACAAATATAACTTGTGATTTGCACTTGTCTGCTACTCATTTTATCTTATGAATGTCAGAAATTAAACTGTACTTCCATCATGTTAACACTTCTTGCATTGTGAACTTATTTATAAGTGGTAGTTCAAATCAAACTGGGACTTTAGACTATGTAGAATACCAGAACACAGTTAGACATGTAAAAACTACCTTTATTTCTCTATATAATCCCCCACACTTCTCAGTATGTCTGTCATGATTGGACTATCTGCTTCACATAAAAAATGGCCTATCAGGAACTCCTTTAATGCCCTAAATGTGTTAATGTTTTGGAGCAATGCAAAGAAAATATGGGTATGTGGCAATAACTGCCTATAATGCATGAGGTGTGGTGATTGCGTAGTTCAATTCATCTCTTCCAAAATTTGGCAACAAGTTATCCATAAATTTTTAAGAACAGGGTGTTCCATTCGCTAAATGTCCATGGGAACAACTGCAGTCAGTAAGGCTTTCTTGGAATGTTTACACCATGCAAGTCTCATCACCATATTGAAGTAAGAAAATATTGTGATTGTCTATGGTAAGTGTTAACTGGTTTTTACATCTTTTATTCACTAGAAATTTCAGCACATGTCCTGGTTTGACTTGACTGTCCCTCGTACGTGTATTCTACCAAACAGTAATACATACTAAAAAAAAAATGTAGTTTTATTTATTTCAAGTTTTATATTAAACAGCTACATATTTTACACAAAACAGGCACAAATATTTACATATAGTCTGGTAACATCGACCATGAGAGTATACTGTTTAAACTGCCATCTGCATCTTGATGGTGGGATATGGATCATAGTCGCATATCTCAAAATCCTCAGCTCGGAAATCATCGATGCGTTCCACGTTGCGAAGGATCTTCAGTTTAGGGAAAGGACGTGGCTCCCTCTGGAGCTACAGTGCATGGAAAAAAGGAAATGTAAAAAAAATAAAAATACATGTACAGGTTATGAGCACACACTAAAACATCCAACTCACTTGAACTTTTAGAGGCTCGATGTGGTTGAGGTAGATGTGGGCATCACCAAGAGTGTGCACAAAATCACCAGGCTGAAGAGGATGGAACAGATAAAATGAACAAAATGCATAACCCAGTACAAGACCAGAATTGCGACACTATTTATTAGTCCATGTCACAAATTAGAAGCTATAAACTGCCCAAAAGGATGAATAGTTTGTAAAGCCAGATTTAAAAACTAGAATGTTACTTAAGATGCTTTAATGAAATACACCAAAAGTGATACCTAAAAAAATCCAAGTAATTTATATACAGTGTGTATTTACCTTGAGCCCTGTGATATGAGCGATCATGTATGTGAGTAGGGCATAGCTGGCAATGTTGAAGGGGACACCCAGGCCAATGTCTCCTGAACGCTGGTATAATTGGCATGACAACTCACCATCAGAGACATAAAACTGGCACAAAGCATGGCAAGGTGGAAGAGCCATCAGAGGCAGATCTGAGAAGAGGAAAGGAGAGCACACTGAAATAATGACCATCAAAATCTTGACTAAACCAATTTTCTCAAACTGTAGAGAAAACTCACATGAGAAAAGATTAAATCATGCCTTTGATGAATGGTTAATGAATATGTACTGTATGATACTGCATTCACTGAAACCATGACTATATTCATCGAGTCACATCAACTATCCATTCTATAAGGAACTCAAAAAGCAATCCAATAATTCTATACAATTCTATGCAATCTATACAGGTCTACTATAATACAGTACAATAGAATGTCAAACTCATATTTAAAACTGCATACACGCATCAACTGGTTAAATGTTCATCCCATGCATGGATTGGCTAAGCTCAAAGTCTGCACTATAATCACATCTTGGGTGCATCAATTAAATTCCGTTGTTCCAATATGTTTATTGTTCCAATTATTAATCATTTAATAGTATATAATAGTATAATATAATGAAACCAGTATACTGGATAGAGAGAAACTCATTAATGGGATGTTTATACAAATCGATTAGTCAACCATGTCCAATACAGTAGTGGGCATGCCAAATCCACCAAAATCATTACTGAACTGGAAAAAGTTACTTTTTCCAGTTTGTTTAAGCCGCTAGTGTATTCTGATATCAGATACTGTATGCTTGATCAGTGTCTGCACCTTTAGGATTCCAGGCACACATGATGATCCTCCTGTCCTCGGGATTTGATTTGATGGTGTCAATGACTTTCTGTAACTGGTCAACACCTTGGCCAGAATAATCTGGTAATAAGAGGCAGAATAAGAATACAGTACAATATACAGTAAAAATAAGTCATTTGTTTTAATTCCTGATTATTCTTTCTTAGGATTTATTAACTGATAAGCTGTTTCATCTGATAAATATTCTCTGAATGTAGCATTAAAATGACTTTTCTTAACATAGTGTGACCTAAAGTAATAGCAATTTACTTATATAGTATTTATTTAAATACTATAAAACTATACACAACTTCAGACATTTCCAATCCCATATGAACAATAATACAAATATCACTTTGTTATCCAGCATTGTATAATTTAATTTACAACCATTTCACAATGTTGTACATTTGCACTTGGTAATCTTTTGCACTGTTCTGCTAATGTGCTTTGTATTACATTATAATGCATGGTTTTTCTTTGTATATTAACATCAACTTAATCACCAGATATTGTAGTGCAATAGACCGATCAGCCATAGCAATAGCACTTCTATTGGATCAGACTACACAGGCCAACCTTCAGGTCTATACAGGTCTTCACTCACCATGTGCATCAGCACACCCATGATCCTGTTCCCAGGTCACCGGTTTTCCTTACTTGTATTACTTTGGTATGTCCTGACCACTCAACATCTCAAAAAAGACCTGCCAGAAGTCAGTTGCTCTGACCCAGTCTAGTGACAAGTTGACCCTTGTCAAAGTAACTCAAATGCTTATGTTAATCCATTTATAATGCTTCCAATACATTAACCGCAGGGGGGAAAAAATGCTTACTTGCTGCCTAATATAGCTCACCCACTTCCAGCCACCATTATAACGAGATATTGAAAATGTAGCCACTGTGAGAAGAGCCCAATTGTAATGGCTAGACCACTGGGTCAGAGCAACCCCAAAACAGCAACTCTTGCTGGATGTTTCCAGGCTGCAGCGGTCAAGACATAACAAAAGTGATCCAAGGAAGGAAAACTTGTGAACTGGCAACAGGGTCATGGGCAGCCAAGGTTTACTGATGGACGGAGCGAGTACTGGCCTGTACAGTCCAGTCCTATTGAAGAGCTACTGAGGAAAAGGTTAATGCTGGCTCCAATGCAAAGGTGTCACACAGGTCATTACTATTTTGGAGGCAACTTAATATTGGTGAAAATGTTATAACTGATCAATGTAAGAGAGCATGCATGCTGTAACAGGATTTATACATACAACACCCACCACTATGCATGTCTTTGTACTCTGCTCCAAAGTGTCTCCATTGGAAGCCGTACACAGGACCCAAATCGCCTTCCTCACGCTCAGTGAATCCATTCTTATCAAGAAATTCCCGCGAGCCGTTAGCATCCCAGATCTTCACACCCTTCTCTGAAAGCTCTTTTGCATTTGTTGAACCCTACAAGAAAATGAGTCGTGTTAGACTGCTGCCCTCTGTTGGTAATTCAGATCATGACAAAGCCACCAAGTTATATGTATGTTGATGTTAACGTTCCATGCAAAGTTACACCTGTTTGACTAAATACACTGTGCAAACTTCATTTCTGCTATTAATACTGTACGAACATTAAACAAAATCAAACCATAACAGCTGAAACAGGTTTGCAAAAGTTACATTTTTATTTTTACTCTTAAACCAGGGTGAAGTCACACAATCTTCCACAATACATAAAACACAAACACTAAACTTGTACCACCTGGCTTTTTTTTTTTTGGCTTAAAAGGTGTTATAGCCATAACATTACTGCTCTTAAAGTTAAACATCAGGCGTAGTAATTTTTTCCAGCTTTCCTTCTCACCAAAAAAAAAAAAAGTGTTTGAAACCTGTTTTTGAAACTAGACAAACCCAAAAGACTGGTGGCAGATCCGTAATAGTTAAATGGGTAGAGCTGATAAAGGTTTACAAGATTCTTTTTTGGCTTGCTGAACCGGCTTCATTTCAAGCCATGTACACATAGCTCTGCACCGGGACTTTTAGTGGTTCAACAAGCTTGACCAGATCAGAGTTCCCATTGGCAAAGACTGGCATGACATTCTTTAAGTGAATATCTTTAAGACAAAACCAATGTCACAACTCTATACTGTAACTGCATTAGGGGTAGGTCTATAAAATGGTTGACAATCAAAATGCAGACAATCAGACAGAACCACACTCACTCACTCACTAACTCATCCACTATACTGCTTATCCTTTTCAGAATCGCGAAAGGCCTGGTGCTTATTCCGAGGGACTGGAGCACTAGGCAGGGTGGCAATTTAGAAATGGCAATTAGGCTTTTACCCTGCATGTCTGTGTACTGTTGGAGGAAACCGGAGTACCTGGAGGAAACCAACCTAGCTCCATATACACTAACTCCAGGCAGGACTAAAATCCTCGATCCTCTACATAGGTGTGATCCCTCAGTGCTAACATGTATTTTAGTAAAAAAAATAAAAAAAATAAATAAATAAATAAATAAGAGTATGTGGCCAGTTTACAATTTTGTAACGTACACTCCATGTAAAAGTGCCACAGGGCCTCCCTTTGGTTTAGATTTCACATATGCTTCAGTTTTGCGTGAAATCAATATGCACATGATTATTAGTATATTGCATTATTAATATATGTTTAGGTCATGACTTGATGTATAATTCATTCTACTCTAGGGGGCACTCTAGTATAACATTTGTGCATTGAGAACTCGTGAAGGTATTCGTTACAGAAATAAATGCATAATGCATATTTAATTGACTCTTATTGTAATATCCACTGATATTACTGCAGTCTGGCAACTAAAAGCAAATAAGTGACCAAGAAATGCTTATTTACCTTTATGAACCAGAGGAGCTCCTCTAAAATTCCCTTCCAGAAAACACGTTTGGTAGTTAGCAGAGGAAACTGATCTAAAAAAAAAAAGTAAAATAAAAAAAATCACATAAAAGGACATGTTATGGCTAAAAGGCTTAGCAGGAGCTCAGACTCCATGTGGCTCATAATCATTAAAAAGTAAATATTTTCCCATTTTATAGTGGAAAATTTTAATGTATCACAATGTAACTTCAGTTTTATCCATGCGGAAGAGTTGCACGGTTTTGTGAACCCACCTCGCAGGCTGTATCTGGCCTGTAAGCCGAACACGGAGATGACTCCTGTTCCTGTGCGGTCGCCCTTTCTCACTCCTGTCTGCAGGATGTATTTAATCTGGTTGAGATATCCGCGCTCATCGCAGAACAGGGAGAATGCAGCGGGGTCCCGCGCGCTCTGCTGTTCCTCTGCGGCCGTGCAGATTTCACTCGTGGCGGGCATGGTGTCAGGAAAAAGTGCTCAAATTCTAGAGCTATAGACACAGAAAATACAGATACGCTTTGAAAATCCTCAATAGTTTGTGTGGAAAGCGCCTAAAACAGACTCGCGGGTTTTTTTTTCCCTACGCGGGGGGCGGAAAATATTATCCAATAAGATATGCTGCTTTGCTTTACACGTGTCCTGTTTGTCATCAGACAGCGGGAACCATTCTGATTGGCCTACTGAAATCACGTGGTGCTTGGGGCGCGCTTACGATACATAAAACTACTTCTACTACTATTACTACTAATAAATCGTTTGTATCCCGAAATTTATGCTAACACAACAATATGGGTGGCCCAGAAATTTGAATGCATAGGCAATTTTTTTTTTTCAAATTCTAGGTTAAGGCATGTGCTGTAAATTATACAGTATATACACATATATAGTGTCGACAAAAAGTTTTCAGAACATTTTAAGTCATCTACTATCTACTTTTATTTTTTATTTCACACTCATTTTTAAATAAGCCTTTCCCCCCTCATTATTCTATCCACGATTACAAAGTAAAAAGAAGTAAGTGTTTTGTAAATTTCTTGTCCTGGTCCACCCATGTGCCACACTGAAAGTTTTATCTGTCATTTCTGTGGAAGTTACTTAAGGGTTTGAGTTGTCAGCTCGTCGCTTTAAACACTACGGGCAATTTAGGAATTCAAATTAGCCTAATCTGTGTCTATAAGTGTATGTTTATTCTTCCAGTGGGAAATTTAAAACGGGTTTATTTAATTTTATTCCGAAACCACACTGATAAAAATAATTATTGTGAAGCGCCACTGATAAAACTCAGATCGTTAGGGCGAACATATCCACAGCAGTCTGAGGTGAGGCGTGTAAAACACCCAAACTGAGACCCCAGTGTTATGTGCTCAAATTAAAATGTTGATGTTATGAACAGTTATGTGGCAGATTTAATAATCTACTTTAAAATAGGCTACTAATAAGCTACTTGCTTGTGGTAAATAAACACCTGCACCAATAGATATTGGAATATTTTTTACTGGGATTAATTAATATTAACTAGAAATAACACCGCTGAAGTGGTATACGTAAATTTCAACACGCTAGTGTCATTTCATTAGTCGTATGAAGTTAGCTGATGATCTGAATGTACTGAATGACAAGGTTATCACATCTACAGTATAGAGTTTTTCTTCCCTGATGGCACAGATTTAATTAGGAAAGAGTGATTCTGGGAGCATGGGGAATCTTTTTCACACATGAACTGGTCACCACATTGTGTGCGATTGAATGAATTTTAAAAATGTGTGACTTTATTTTTGTCCAGGTTGGGTATATACACACACTTTTTGTGATTTTAATAGGAACACCTGAGCCTGCTCATTTATTGAGTCTGTGCCTATGATAGCCTCAAATTCTTGTTCCTGGCTGACACAAGATGAGCCTGATGTGGTGGTGGTGTTGATCCTCAAAATTAATGTTTTTGGTTTTCTTTCTCTCTCTCTAAATCATTTTAAAGTTTCACAAATCATTGCTGGACAAGCAACATCACTCACCAACACTGTAAAACTGACTTTAGTTACTGAGGCATGCATCTGTTTTAAGTAAACTGCACCCTTTAATGTTGTGCTATAAAAACAATTACATCACATTGAATTGGCAGCCACTCCTACCTAAGAGGAAGTTGTTTAAGGGTTCTGCAAGTTGAATGCAACATTGTGACATAATTGAACCTTTTTTTTTAAAGCATATAGTTTATGGACTTTTTGGGAGATTTAGTCCCCTTGTTGCTGTTATAATAGAGTTAACTCTTCTGCAAAGGTTTTATAACTGTACTAGATTTTATTATGTATTTCTGGTAATTTGTGCTTTTTTTTTTTTTACTCACAAGTGCAATAGTGAGCTCAGGTACTGATGTCAGCTGAGGAGGCAATCTGCACTGTAATTCCTCCCAGTGGAGCTCAGTAGGGTTGAGCCAAAGGCTCTGTTGAGGTCATTCAAGTTGTTCAACGAGGAACCTAGAACATAGTGTCTTCATAGATTTTGTTTTGTGCAAAGACGCACTGCGTTTTGCAGCATCAAAGATATTCTACAGTAGACAATTGTGTGCTTTCAATTTTAGCTGTGTTGGTCAGGGGTCCACAATGTGTATCTTTTTTTTTTTTTTTTTTTATAAACAAAATACATTGTTAGTTTGGCTTATAGTGGTTCAGTGTATGATGTTTCAAGAAAATGTGCAGATCCAAATATAAAAAAATAATAATAATAATAACCATGGTGTATGAATACTTGTCATTTTTTCAGACCAGCACAGCTGGGTGTGTATGCATATGGGCTGAATCAAACTTTGCTCACATTTGTTGACTTTGTAAACCAAGACCTGTGCATGTCGTGCACTGCTGCCAGGAAAACGGGTGAATGTTCTTTTTATCAAGACAAGTAGGGAAACGAGGGGGGGATTTTAACAAGATTTTATCAAGGACAAAGCAGTGCAAGTTAAGGACCTTTAAAAGATAGACCGACTTTTCAAGACTTTAGAGAGCACACACTCTGTGAATCAGTTCACCAGTTGATTTAGCTGATTAATTGCTTGCAGATCTTGGAAAATATGAGTGTTGGTGTGTAATCGAATGCAGAGAAAAGGAAGCGTGTGTATGTGTCTCTATGTCACGAGATCAGTAGACAGACGCACAGTATCCTCACGCACGGTTGCTTGACTTTCCACACTCATAGAATGCGCCTTTCCTATGTCTTTCGGGATATTTGGCCTCTGTTCCAGCGCTTTGAAACATTTCCTAATGGTTTGCAGATGTCTGACCCGTGGTTGAGCGCTCCACTGGGGTTTGGTAATGTAATCCCGAGCCGCACCGCGCCAAGGAACAATCTCCCGAAATCCGTTCAACCTTCGCGCACTTGGCAGCTTCAGGAGTCACGTGGTCTCTTCAGTATGGCGTAGACACGGTGCCGAGAAGTTGCGCGGCTGGGTTGCCAGATGCACGACTTTCAAGGATTTTTTTTGGTTGCTATGTGTATTCCTGAAGAAATGTCAGATTTTTTAAGAAGCTGTATTGTTGGGCACTTTTAGAGAGACGGACCGTTTCAGAGAGAAATATCTGAAAATACTGATATGCATACTTATTGTAACTGCTAACATAATTTTAATTCAATTACAAATGCATAAACCGGTCGATCTGGGCCCTTTGAAAGTTTTCAACCCTCTCATCTTATGCCTGCGTAAGTTCACTCACTCACTCACTCACTCACTCACTCATCATCTATACCACTTTTTCGGGCCTGGAGCATATCCCACGTGACTTAGGATACAAGGTGGGCACACCCTGGATGAGGTGCCAATCATCTCACACATTTCAAACACACATACAGACACATTAACACGCTTATTCACACACTAAGGGCAATCTGGGAACACCAATTAGCCTAATCTGCCTGTTTTCGGACAGTGGGAAACCAGAGTACCTGGAGTAAACCCACCAAGCACGGGGAGAACATGCACACTTCATGCACACAGACTCGAGGTCAGAATTGAACTCGGGCCCTGGAGGTGCAAGGCGACAGTGCTAACCACCAAGCCACCATGCCTCCTGTCTACGAGAGGGAAAAATCACCAAGATATATATTGTTTTATTATTCATCTTCTATACCACTTATCATGTGTATAGTATGAAAATGCTTTCAATTATACAGTATGCTATGGCCTTTACTGAGCTGCACAAATTGTATAGCAGAATACATACATCATTGTCATCTACCATCAGAAACTACCATAACTACATGGGATAGTGTGAATCTACTTTGTCAGAAAAGTGAAGCATGCAGTACATAGGAAATATGTATATTATTGTCCATGTTTATTCTGTACAACATGCTATCATTTTGCCACTTATTTGTAAATTGTTTTGTTCTGTGACATAATAGGTAAACAGGGAATAACTAAAACTATATACTATATACTGGGAATAAAAGATGGATATCGCTGGAGTCGTACTGTACATACTTCAGGCAATAAGTCGATTACCCTGCCATGCTATATGACAGTTGTCCAGTTAAATGGCCTTGTCAAGCTATAACCAACTGTGCATGTAAACAAGGAGTGTCCAATCTTACCCAGATAGGGCAAATATGAGCTATTATTCAAGCTAAATATATGCACCACCTGATTCAATCTATTGAAAGCCGATACCAACTACTTAAACAGGTGGCATAAAAGCCTGCACCGAGCTAATTATTCTTATTTTGTACTATTCTATACAATTTTCAAAACTTTATTTTGTTTAAGACAGTTAATTAGTTCATTCATTCATTTATTCATCGTCATTTATTCATCGTCATTTATTCATTTTTTCCCCCTGTGTGCAGGGTGCCAATCTATTGAAGGGCACACACTCTACATGCGAACTCCATGCATACAGAGCCAAGGCTAACCAATTTTCCAATGTGCTATTTGTTTAACACATTATATATAATACTAATTAGAGATCACTTTAGGATGTAAACTTATTTACTCATGTTAGTACATAATACTGGCCATTTACTTGGTTATAATGAACACAGACCTATTTTTACAATGTATGTATTTTCTTGTACACCTGGCAACCCTGCCTGGCAGTACCACCTCGAGGCGAGAGCTCTGTGCTAGTGGACCTGTGATGTGAAAAAGGATTCCTCTTTTTTTCTATCTCGGAGTTTAATGTTAGCCCGCAAGCGCTGGAAATTTCCACAACACACTCGCGGAGGAGAGGACTGCTTAGAGTTCAGCTCGGAGATTATTGTTTCTCCTCATATAGTCGTTCAAAACATTTTCTTTTTTCCAGCACAAGCAGTAACGCAGCGGGAGAAAAGACGCATTAACGTCGCACTCACTTTACACACACAGTGTTACACATATCACACAGGCATAGACACTGTTAGAGTTTTTGTGAGAAGGCAAAAGTTGCACAAGTCGGAGAAATTTTGTTTTTTGTATTTTTCTTAAACTGAGGTCGTTTTTTTTTTTAACGGACGGTTTTGGAGTGAAGTTCATACAGAGACTGAATCCCAGAAGCTATAGTTTTCTGCTGAATCCAGTGGATGGTGTTGTCAAGCGAGATGAAAGGTGGGATGCACGACATATCACACACACACGCAACCTAAGAACGTGTATTTCGTATTTGTTTGCGAAATACGTGTCTGTGTCTGTGCGCGCGAGCCAGCGTGCGCGCGCGTGTGTGTGCGCGCGCGCTCCTCTGTCGAACATCTGGTTGAAATTGACAGCTCATCATGTGATGTTTTCTCACTCAGGCGCAGCAGGAGCACACCCGGGAGCACCGAGAGACACATGTTATTACTGTTATTGTGTTATCACTATTTCTGATCAATGTGAATAAGATACGGATTATGTTTTCATGATCATCTCTCTCTCTTTCTCTCTCTCTCTCCATCTCTCCACACTCTCTCTCTCGTTCTTCTGTCTGTCTGTCTCTCTTTTTATCACTGGGCCTTTCTATCGGCCTGTCTCTTTTTTTCTCACTTTCTCTGACTATCTGTCTGTCTGCCTGTCTGTCATTTTCTTTGTCTGTCTCTCTTTTGTCACCCTCTGTCTGTGCTTCTCTTTTTTCTCTCCGTCTGTCGGTCTCTCAACGTGTCTTTTCTTTTGATCTCTTTCTACCTCTCTCTTGCTGTCTGTCTGTCTCTCTGTCAGTTCAGTTCAACAATGCTTTATGGGTGTAAATGTAATAAATCATTATTAGCTTTGGCAAAACATGTAGAGTGGCGTAGTGGTTAGCATTGTGGATTACAGGGTTACTGATAGGAAGGTTAGGGGTTTGAGCCCCAGCACCGCAGAGTTGCCACTGTTGATCCCTTGAGCAACCCTATCTGCTGCTGGGGTGCTGTAACCTGGCTGACCCTGCGCTCTGACTCCAGCTTCCTAACTGGGATAGATGAAAAAAAAAATCACTGTGCTGCAAAGTACATGTGAAAAATAATTTAATATCTGTATGGTGGTCCAACATCTCCAGGGTCTAGAGTTCAATTCCTGATATATCTGAGATATCTGTGTGAATGGAGTTTGCATGGTCTTTACGTTGCAGGTTTTCATTCCACAGTCCAAAAAAGTCCAAATTTGGGAACAGTCCAAAGAGTTTTCCAAAATTGCCCATTGTAGTGTGTGTGGTGTCCTGCGATGGATTGGCACCCTCTCCGGGGTGTCCCCTGCCTCATGCTCGAAGTTTTCTGTGATATTCTCCAGGCCCCCATGACCCTGTACACAGGATAAGTGGTATAGAAGATGAAGGAATGAATGAATGCAGGTTGATTACACTGCGCATTTTTTAAATAAAACACAACTACATGTATACATAAAGATTACAAACAAAGTAAAAAACACAAAAAGAAAATCAGCAAACAACAAAAAACCTGATGGGTAACTATGTGAACTGAATTAGTTATGTGTCTCTCTGTCTCTCATTTTTAGACGAGTTTACAGAAGAAGAGGATGTCCAGTCATTTGGATACAAGAGATTTGGTACGAGCCGTCTCCCCCCCCTCCCTTTTATTTTTTTTCTCTGTTTTAAACCTCTCAGGTTCATCTGAATCTGTGTACGATTTCCTCTTTCAAAGTCTTTTGAAACAATTGATGCTTTTCCGTGGTGTCACAAAATTACCAAAGCAGCTTTGAAGCGAACTGATTCTATAAGAAGTACAGGGCAGAAACAGCGTTCTCTACTCATGAACTTTTCCCACAAAGAGAGTCGGCAATTAGGGCGTTTCACCTTGCTTGTGAAGGTCTTTGTTTCTCGTCTGTGCGGAGATGATTATTAAGGTGATTTACAATGATTGTCCATTTGATTGCAGGTTTTCAGGAGGGAACTCAGTGTACTAAGTGTAAGAGCGAGTGGGCGTTGAAGACCGCTATAGGCTTGCTCTATGTTCTTTGTGTTTTCCTCACCATTGCTGTAGCCATCCTGGGTTACAAAGGTAACATACATACATACATACTGTATACTGTATACAGTACATACACAGGATCATTCTTTGCTTTGCATGTTTTGGATAGTCCTGAACAATGTCAGCAACGGACTTAACCTCGTCTCTGTTTAATGTATTTTGTTTGGGAGGACTGTAACGTTTTTATTGGCATGTTTATGTTAGCCCGTGTTCGGGTTGTTTCTGTTTGAATGAGGTCATGTGCAGAGTTTCTGTGGGGTCCTGTTCCAGCCAAGAATAAGGACTTAGTGCTGTTTGATTGCCATGGATACCTAAGTGGGTTTGTTTGTTTTGTAGTGGATGTTTGTGTATATGGATCGCAGTCTGCGTTATATATACCCAAACATCTATAATACTTTTCAGTTATATCTAAGGGTGATCTTGCAAAGACAAGGCAGATGTTAGTAATCAACATCGTCACTTAACTGTATCTGTAAATCTTTCTCTCTGTTTTCCTCGTTTCCAGATGTTCCAATATTCTTTAACAGCAGTTTGGCTAGTGTCTGTTATTTGGTGTGTGTGAAAGAAAGAGAGAGAGAGAAACCACAAGTTGGAGTGAAGATCAAGGCTATTAGCACTTTTGCAACTTGGCCTTTTCTCTTCCTCCATATAGAGTAGTGGTAATGGCCAGCATAAACACTTTATGAATCCCATTCTAGTGCTGTATGCTTCCTGTATTACACATTTTTTTAAAAGGTTTGCATTATCAAACAATATACTGGTGTAGGAATAGTTATTTATTTGCATTAACATTTTCTGACATAGTTAATATTAGCTCATAAGTCTCATATTAATATAAACAAGTAACCAAAGAACGAGGGTGAGTCAAAAATGATGGCTGTAGAATTTTAACATTTTTATAAAAGACAAATACATATATTTTTTAAATAATCACCTTGCTGTATAATACACTTTGTCCGTCTGTCAACAAGCTCTCATTCCCTCACTGAAAAATGTTTTAGGCTGAGTTGCGAGCCATGAATACACCATCTTCAGAAGTGTACGAGCGTGCCTTGTCACGCAGGATCACAGCACCCTTGGATCGCAGTCTGCATTTAATTAGAAATTTAGGCTTCAACTCTTCAATAAGCATCTCAGTGTAATGAGCACTGTTGATTGTTGAACCATTTTCCTGATTATGTTCCAATACTGGCCCTTAAGAAGCCCAGAAAAATTTCAAGCATCAATTTTCCAGCTGATGGTTAACGTTTGAACTTTTTCTTTGTCGGCGATTGAGGATGTTTCCGCTCCGTACTCTCCCGTTTACTCTCGGGCTCACAGTGATGATTCCATGTCTCATCACAAGTAATTGGTGATGGGTCGTTCATGAACGATGCGTTCTTTTTGAATGAGTCTTGAACTTGACTCAGAAGAACGAGTAGTCTTAGAAAGTGATTAGTTCATTTTCTACTGGGCGCGCATGCGCAAAGCATTGCAAAACCTTCGTAGGTTATGTACAGGAAACAGAAATGAGTAGTTACCTCTGAGTCTTTGGTCTGAATCTTTCGTTCTTTTTCACGTGTCTCCCATAGACGCTATGAAGTGCAGTACACAGGAAACAGAATTGAACGGTTCTTCTCAATGAGTCTTCTAGTCCTAGTCGTTTGTTCTTTTGTCACGTGACTCCCATAGACTTTATGCAGTGCATAGATTCAAAAGAATGAACGACACGGACCAGAAGATATGAGAGATGAGCTGCTCATTTTGTTTATCATAATATGTCCTTAGCTGCATTGTAATAATTTAATTACTGGAACTATAGCCAAAATTTGTATATGTAGACATGTTGGGGGTCTGTTTATTGAAAATGTAACATTTAATTTAATTTCTGATCAAAAGAACGAAATGAAGTAAAATGACCCAAAAAAGATTTGCTCATTTTGATGAACAAGATTCAAAGAACCGAGTCACTAAAATGATTACTACCAGGAATGATTCTCTTTAAGAAACTTCCACCTTCCTTAGAGTATCGGTCCAAATTATATTTGAAGATATCCAAACACTTCTCTTTATGTTTTTCCATGAGCTATTTCAGCACAAGGTACACCCTCAGCTCACAGTCCTGATTGTTGTATAAATGTTAAATCAGCGTTTCCAATCATCCAGATGATGAATCAGTTGAACTGAATGTTTCTTCTAGTGGTTCAGAAAGTGGATGGTGTTACTAAAGGAGTGCACGGCTATGAGGGCATAATCAATGCTATGGTGACGGATGTAAGAAAGATCGGTAAGTAATACTCTTAAATGAATAGGCAATGTAATCCATTAGTCAATTCAATATTTTTTTGTTAGAATACCACCTTCTTTCTACGCTTTCTGTCATTTTCTCTTGTTTAAGCTTCTCTTTCTATTCATCCCTTATGCTCTGACTCAGATGACGAATCTGGTATGAATTTGAAGAACACTTCCAGTGAGCTGCAGATGTTTCGTTCTGGGTTATCGGCACTGCGTCAGAAGCTGTCTGCAGCCTCTGACTCCGTCAAAAGCAACGCTGCCGACCTGCAGCAGCTCCGATCCTCATCACAAGAAGTGCTTTCCCTGCAGGCGAATTTAAAGTCGAAGCTAAGTGCCCATGCCGCTGCGCTGCACTCTGCTAATGCTACGCTATTTTCCGCTGCTGCAAACACACCTGCGCTGCAGGAGGACACCGCACGGCTTCAGCACGACTTGCAAACGCACATCAACGCACAGCGGCAGCTCCAGCTTGCCATCGACCGTCTCAACTTCACACAAATGTATCAGGACACTATCACAACGGCACTGCAGCGTTCAATGGAAGCAGCAGATATGAATACGCAGAGTGTGTATAGCGATGTGCTCGCACTACGGAGGGAGACACAACTAGTGGGCAGCATTGAGGATTGGATCAGGGAAAAGATCATAACTCTGGAAAGAGCTGAATTCAATGCATCAACCCATGTTCAGATCACCACTCAGGGACTTGGGGACGTGAACATGCAGCTAGCTAATATCTCCAGTCAAATTCTCAACATTAGCACACTCAGCGATGGTAACGCAGCAAACCTGAGAGAGCTACAGGAACAGCAGCAAGATTATGGCAGTCGAAGGAGTGCTCGCTTTGATAGAATGGAGGAAAGGCTGGATGCAGCAGAAGAAAATGTTGACAGGGTAACAGGCAATGTGAGCTATACGACGTGGATGCTGGGGGGAGTGAACGGAGAACTCGCTGCTTTGCGGAGCTGCTCAGACACAGTGGGACAACATTCAGATCTCCTGCTGAATTTGAACAAAACTGTGGTTGAGACACAGTCAGGAGGGTCTACTTTGAAGTCCCAGCAGGATGATCTATCAGTTCGGCTCGACAAAGAAGTCAGCAGTCTTTCCATTATCATGGAAGAAATGAAGCTTGTAGATACCAAGCACTCTCAACTCATCACCAATTTTACAGTATTGCAGGGTATGAAATTATGCACGCCGGGTACCCATACTTTATCACAGCTTTCTATCAGTTTACACCTAAAATAGCTAAGATTTTTGGATAGCCCTAAAAAAAATCATGCACGAAAAAATGTCTCCTCTGAAAGTATTGGAATGGCATGGCCAGTTCTTTTGTTGTTGAAAGTTCGAAAGATGAATTTGATGCAGCAGATCATAACTTCTGCTTTTTTTTCTGATATATTGTATCTAGATTTGTTAAACGTAAAACAAAGCGATTCTGGTGACAGATTTTTGGTGACCAAAAGTATAGGAAGAAATACTCATCTAGGCACAGCAAACCCCTGTCATTGACCTGTCCCAATATTTTTAGTCATTTGATTTTTAAAGATGTAGATGAAAATATTAAACAAAAATTAAAAAGTCTTTATGAATTCTTTCAGAGGGGTCTGTTTTTTAACATACGCAGTTTTTTGATTGGGGCGGCACGGTGGTGTAGTGTTTAGCACTGTCGCCTTGCACCTCCAGAGTCCGGGTTCGATTCCCGGCCAGGTTCGATTCCTGTCTCTGTGTGCATGGAGTTTACATGTTCTCTCTGTGCTTGGTGGGTTTCCTCCGGATACTCCGGTTTCCTCACACAGTACAAAGACATGTAGGTTAGGTTAATTGGCATTCCCAAATTGGCCGTAGTGAGTATGTGTGTGTGCCCTGCAATGGATTGTTACCCTGTCCAGGGTGTACCCTGACTTGTGCCCTAAGTCTCCTGGGATACTGTAGGCTCCAGGACCCCCTGTGACCCTGAATACAGGATTAAGCGGTACAGATGATGAGGGAGTTTTTTCGAATGGCAAAAAAAAAAAATAAAACATACAACTGATTACCATGTACTAATTTCTGTAAATCCCAAAGTATGGATCAAATTCAAACACATTATAATATGTAGTGAATCACTTATAAGACTGTCCATGATCGAAAAATAAAAAGATTCCAATATAATGAAGATATTACAGGAAAGAATACAATGAAACTATATGTAGACTTTTCACTCTCTCACTCACTCGTTGTCTATACCGCTTAATCCAGGGGGCCTGGAGCCTCCCCCAGGAAACTTGGGACACAAAGCGGGAATACCCTGGACAGTGTGGCAATTTCAGGGCATGCACATACTCACAGACTATGGGCAATTGTTTCTAACTGGAAATGCCAGTTAGCCTGATCTGCATGTTTTTGGACTGTGGGAGGAAGCCGCAGCACCTGGAGGAAACCAGAGAGAACCATGGGAGAACATGCAAACTCCATGTTCTCCCAGAGATGGGATGAGCCCTCCCTAACTGTTCAATAGAATTACATTTACATATTTTTTTAATTTAGGTTGGAAATGTATAAATTTACTAAAGTTTAGAATTAAATTACTATATGAATATACAGTATAGAAGTATAAAAATATGGTGTATGGGTATGACAGCAGTAGTATGATTGTAACATGCAGTATGAGATCACATGATATATAATGAAATGCTGAGGTGATATGTGTCAGCAACAGGATGAATGTTCATGTCCCAAAGTGCAAGTTAGTCCTCATTTTACGTGTAAATGAGCAGTGTGCAAACAAGAAATGTGCAACATATACAGTAAGTAGTGTATAAATATTACTGTTTTATTACATCTTTTGAGTGCAGTGATAGGAGGAGATGCTTCTTATTCTTTTTTTAATTATGAATCCAACCAGGGTTCTATGAATGAGTGGAAAAAACAAATCACCTGTGTAACTGGGATTGATTAGAATGGGCTAGTCATTAGATTCATTGGTATTTGTAAATGAAGAATTTGCAACTGAGCAAAAAATTCACTCAGTTGGAAAAACACAATTACATATATACATGTCTGAACAACCAGTTTAGTGCTTCGTTTATGTTTTTTTAGGCCCTCCTGGTCCAAGGGGTTCCCGTGGTGAAAAAGGGCCAGCTGGGGCAGTTGGTCCTCCTGGTCAGAAGGGTGAGAGAGGTGATAAAGGAGAGGCAGGTGATCCAGGTGCTCAGGGAGAAAAAGGAAGCGCTGGCCCTTTTGGTTTTTCAGGTGTCCCAGGTGGGCAAGGGTTTCGAGGTAGCCCAGGACCAAAGGGAACACGAGGGTCAGGTGGCCGTGCAGGCCCCCAAGGGACAAAAGGAGAGCCTGGCACACCTGGACAGCCAGGCAAAGATGGGAATCCAGGGCCCATTGGTTCTCACGGGCCCCCAGGTATTCGTGGACCAGTTGGTCCTGTAGGGGATCCAGGACAGATGGGACTACCAGGGCCTATGGGACCTCCAGGACCACCAGGATTACCAGGCAGGGCATCACCATTACCAACGATACCTGTCCCACCAGAACGTTCTCCACTGCTGATTGCAACAAGATCACTGCCAGGTGAGACACGTCACCAAGACAAATCATGAAGAAATTAGATTTTGGCATTCATTGCACAACATGCTGCACCAACTGTAAATACTCTGTGCATCTCAATCAGTGGAAACAATTACATAGTCACATATTGCCAGCTCTAACACCTGAATGATTGTACATGCCAGAAGTTCTCATTTTTTTAATATAATGGCGTAAACTCCGCCCCCAATAAAATAATGACACCGTATATATGTACTGTACGATGTCTAAATATAAGAGTAGTCAAATTCTTTAAAGTAATAATGTAATTAAGCAATATCACCTGAGGTAGAGTACTGTATTGCTATATCTAGCAGTACTGTATGAGCTCGAGTGGAATATAACACCACTTATTATCGATAGATTGAGATTTCTTTTTTTATTTAACTACTTATTTTGCTTTACCAACTCATATTCTTTCGTAACTGGTGGAACTAACTGGTGGAGCCGGTGACCAACAGTTGGTGTATTTAACCTTTGTTTACTTTGTTTACCATTGTGCTTTGTTAACTCCTGGTTTTGAATGTGGTTTCGGGTAGGCAGTTCTGTACAGACCTACTTTCTCCCATGTTGCAACCAACAATTAGTGTAATAAACGATTGTAGAACACCTGGGATGCAGAGCGATACTTACAGTTAAACGTCCCTGTGCTGTTACTATCATCAAAACTCTTGCCTTCTATCAGAATTAAATGTTGTATAATAAATATAATATTATATACTGTCCAGCAAAAATAAATAAATACATTTTAAAAAACCTCACACTATGATATTTTGTTAAATCCTGTTTTGCGTTGATCATCATTTAGAAAAGCTTGTAAAATATCACAACATTTATTTCACCAAAGTTTGAAGTGATATCCCATCACAATCATTCATCAACCACTAAATCGAAGATGGTTCACCACTGTCCTTCGAGGTTTTAACAATGTGCTCGACAGTACTTAACCCAGTTTTACTAGGTACAGTATACAGTAGCAATAGGCCAATAATTTGACCCTTCTGAAACAGAGTATCGTTGCACAGTATGTTTTCTGACATGGTTGTTTAAAGAAATTAAAGGCTACTCACTGCACGAGTTAGTGATAAATAACCTGTTGCCAGCTGAAACATATGAATCATGGCAGTTATTATCCAATGAAAAACTCTTAACTGCTTTCATAATTCAATCGAGGTGGTGACTTTTTTTTTTTTTTTTTCAGTGCTCTTGTATGGTGCATTTTGAGTGATTTTATTCTTAATATTTATATGTAACTTGAACAGACTAAACATTTCAATAGAGGAATGTGTTATTCTAGTAGACAAATTACAAATAATGTTGCCTTTTCAAAGGAAGCATTTTATCATTATACAGTATGGGAAAAGTGGGAGTGACACATTACTGGAGCCTCCGGGGTCTTACCTATTTGTCAGGTCACACACAAACCTGTGATAGTAGCCAGCCAAGCCCATAAACTGCCTCCCCTTCTTTCAAGTCATGGGTCTCAGGCAGGCCACAATCACTGTGGCCAAGTGGAAGCTCACATACTGAACTTTCAGCCACTCAACTGTGTATTTCTTTGGATTCCCAGTAAGTCCCATCCATCTCAGTGACCTCAACAGCCCTCGCACCCAGCTCAATGTGGGTAGTACAATGAGCACCATATGTTTCTGTGTGAATTCCCATTACTGGATGCTCTTCTTGTATAGCCAGGATTCCCTTTATTATACATGTAGTAAGTTCTTTAGACTAGTCTATCCATTTCAGGGTGGTAAACACTAATGAGCAGTTTCTTGATCTGTTAGAATTTCTTGCACAATCCTGATCTGGGAGATAACATAAAATAGTGTCTCCACAACACTTCATGGTGAAATGTTGCATAGTTGCACTGCTTTCATAAAGTCTCCTTGTGTGGTCTACAAACACTAGCACAAAGCGATGTCCTGACAGAATTTGCTGACCATCAGACACTCTCAATTGGTTAAAGTCATGCTTCTCAGAGGGGAGGGATGAGAGGTACTTAGTGCTCCCACATTAATCACGGCTCTACATCCAATCAGGGGCGACTGTGAGCTCACGCAAGCGGAATAGCATTGTCCTCTGAGTGTGTTACGCCGCCCCCAATGGTGCGTGAGCGAGCAGTTCGAAAAGATGCGGTCAACTGGTGTCACGTGGTTTGGAGGAAACACGTGATAGTCTTCGGCCCTCCCGGCTGAGTGGTAGTAGTAGCCTTAATGTGGCCGCCCCCTAGTGATGGGGAGGAATTGGACACGACTAAATTAGGTAGAAAAATTGGGGGGAAATCAAAAAATAAATAAATAAATAAATAAAGTCATACTTCTGGGTTTTGTCACTCGACTGTTCAAAGGGAAAATGCCCGGCAGGGGGAATCCCTGGTCTTGGTGTCTCCATCTCAAATAGCTGACATTAATGGGCACTGCACCACCTTTCCAGGAAATGGTTTGCATTTCACTACTGCAGGATGTTTTAACAAGTACACCCCACAATAACACTGGAAAACCAAATCTGTCCTCAGAATCAGTGGATGGGTTAAGTGGGGACTAACCGCCACCACTATTCTATAATTTCCCCCCGTAATTATAAAAGAAATAAGCGTATACTCGTCAACATCCCCTAACACACCTTACCTTTGCCATTCATGTCATACTCCTGGCACCATAATCACCAACATGAGTGAGGGGGCAGATAAACACAGGAAACCCTATCTACTCCAGGGGAGCTGTATCCTGGCTGACTCTGCAATCTGACACCAGCTTCCTAACTGGGGTATGCGAAAAAAAATATTTCACTGTGCCGTATGGTACATGTTACAAATGACTGAATATTCTTCTGGAAATATTCTTCTTTCACACTTTGCACACACAACACATGTGCAAAAAAACACCCAGACATATGTGTCCCTTGGGCTTGCCTTCACCCCCTTTGTCTCCTTGCAGCTTTCAGCAATATTCAGCAGTGAAATTTCCAGCAAATGAGAATTCTTTGCCAATTACCTCCCCCTGCTACCCTCTCCCTTCACAGACCAGCACTTGACCATGCCCCCACTGCTACAGCCTGCTTTTTGAAATTTCATTGCTGGCTGTTGGATTTGGTGTAAGCTTTTCGCAGCTTTGAGACACAATTAACCTATTAAGCGATTCTATGATCACCACCACCACCACCACCACCACCACCACCAACAACAACAACAACAACAACAACAACAACAACAACAAAACGTAATTACTAATAATTACATAATTACATAAAGTACGTGCCTTATCTTTCAAGCAGGTCTCAGGACATTGCTTCAGAGTTGGGGTTGTTTCAGAATTCTAGGTCACCTTGCCCCACTTGTTTGGTACAGGGTTAACCAAGCTTATACCAGATATAGCCCAGCTACGCTGTCTGGCCCACAGTGCATTTTCCTATGGGCATTGACATGGATGATGTCCTATGCTGTTCTAACAGTCTTCATTTTTCTGGAGAGACTTTCCACATGATTTTGCAACATGACTATGGGAGTCTATGTTTATTAAGCCATAAAATAATTATCTCAAGTGAGAAAGCATGGTTTGTGGACTTCATTTTATTCATTCCAATGGTGTCTTGTCCCTGACTTAAAGTCAGGGCTGAGACAACTCAGCACCGTTACATTAATCAAACCATGTTGATGTGGATTTTCCTTGCGTCATCGTCATGATAAATCAGGTTTGGGTCCTTTAGTTCCATTTTAATGAAGTTGCAGTTCTACAGCATAATCAACATAAAGCCATTCTGCACAATTGTGTACTTCCAGCATTGTATGTAATCTGTTTGGTGTAGGGCTAGCATATGAGTGTGTTGTTTAGGTGCCATATTGACCATATAATGTACAGCATTTAGATAGCTTGCATTCTTTTAATGCTTTCTGGCAATAAACCATAAGCCACCCAGAATGCTGTAACCAACAGTGTGTTAACCATCCCCCATTTTCTTCCTCTTCTGGATTTTGTCTCCAAAAAGAAAAAAAAAAACAATAAAGAATTTGGGTCAGGATCCCAGTATTGTGGTTAGTTACCACACAGTTGATGCAGGTTTTCTTTTCTTTCTTTCTTTTCCTAGCTGAATTGAGCTGTTGCTTAAGTGTTAGTTACAGTTAGGTCATTGTAAACACTTTTTAAAGTTTCCTTGCTAGACATAATTACACACTAAGCATTATAATCAAGACACAAACACATTCCCACACAATCTGCTCGTTCCTTTCAAAAACACTAGACATAGTCTGTTTAGATGGTGCTTTTAAGAAGGGCTGTGTAAATACACTCATCCCACATGAGAGCTATGTGTGTATGTTTTGCATAGGTGCAGTCGGCTGCCCTGCTGACTGGCTAAGGTTCATGAATAGCTGTTACTTCTTCTCTACCGAAAAGCTTGTTTTTGACAACGCTCTTCAAAAGTGCAGTGGAATGTCTTCATCAATGGTCATCATCAATAATAATGAAGAACAGGTGAGAGGAGAATTCGAAGTTGGGGGAAATATTTTGAAGTGGAAAAAGGACAAACTGAGAGAAAAAGGAAATATTTTTTCAAATATTGGTTTCAGATCGTACAGTTTCAGAATCTGTTTGCTTTTGAAGGCGAATTAAACCTTTTTTCATGTATTGTTAATTTATTAATTGTGCAAAATTGTAATAATTTGTCCAAATGAAAAGAATATATATATTTTTTCGTAGTCCATTTTAAAGGTTAGAAAATTCTCTCATTTGCAGGTAAATTTTGGGTATGGAAAGTAGTTTAGAAAGATACTGAAGCGTCAGAATAACTGTGAAATGCTTGAACTGCCCAATCAACCCACCAAACGTACATATGGGCCATTGTACATGTTGAATCCTGGCAGTTATATGGTCAAAAGGTATTGTATGTTACAGTAGAAGTATATTGTAATGTGTTATAATGTGTTCTTCAGGTCTGGTTACAGCTTCACACAATCGGTAGAGGCCATTTCTGGTTGGGATTGACAGATCGACAGAGAGAGAACGTCTGGTTGTGGGAGGATGGCTCAGAGCCTAGTTTCAAGTAAGTGTATTTGTTTGTTTTTGGTTTTTGCTCGAATGCAGCCTTAGGAGATGTGCTTCATTGTATTTGTGTGTGTGTATATGTGATTGTGTGCATGAAGGAACTGGAGGTCTGGTCAGCCTGATAACTGGGGCCACGGGAATACTGAAGGAGAGGACTGTGCAGGCCTTGTTTATGGAGGCAAGTGGAACGATTTCCCCTGTAATGACCAGCTTGGGTTAATTTGTGAGAGAGCAGTAAACAGCTGAAATGTGTGAAAACGGAAGAACATCCCAATGGACCGATAAATATGGTCAAAAGACCTCGCGGCTTGTGGTCAGAGATCGGCGACTCTGTTTGACAAGTAGACTTAATGCAGGTACGTTGAAAGAGGAAAGACCATGTAGTAGAAGTAGTATGCTGCAGTGTTTGGTGCAAGGTGAGTTGTTTCATGTCTGCTGTCAACTTGGCATTACATAATGTTTTCATTTCTGCACTGTCAGTTCCTAATCTTTAAGGAGCCATGGACATTTAGCTGTGAGCTAACCAGATGTAAAGAAGCAAATGAATGTGCATTTCAGTGGAATTCTTTACTATTATATGTATTCAGTTTTGCAATATAATGCTTTTTTTCCCCTTGTATTTTTCTATGGATTCTAATCTGACATATACTGTATATACTCCGTTTTTGCACACATACACCTAGTTTCGACATATAAACAAGCAAATAAACAAAGGACGTAATAAATGAGAGAGTTATTATTGATGTGTTGAATAAAGTAATTTCTTTTAAAAACCACACCGTAAGTGCATTTTTCATATTCATTTTTTATTGTTTCACCCTTATTAATTATTCCAGTGGTTCATCCTGATGTTTAATACACTTGTATTTAATACAACTTGCAGTGTACTTATTTAAATGAACACTCATTTTCTTAACTATTCACATTTTTAAATGTCATTCCACTTTGTTTCATATTCTTTGCCTTTACCTCCTGTCCATTTTTCACTTCAGCTGCACAGAAGAATTAAATTATGTAACAGTAGCACCTTAGAGTGAGAATCTACTATAAATCAACTCTTTCTTAAAAAAAGAAAAAGAGACAAAAACTAAATTAAAAAACCATTCCATGCCATCTTTTTAATGCTATGTTTAGGAGGGTTCAAACTCCAGACCTAATCATCACAGTTCTTGGAGCCACTTCAGTCAGAATTAGAGTGAATTTGGATTACAATATACAATTGTATATTGATCAAAGCCGAAATCTAACATTTCACTCACATAAAATATATTTTACACTGTGTACTATAGACGCTATGTACCTAGATGATTTTAGACCTCAAATGACCTTCATGATGTGAGTAGTCATATGGAGAAGAGATAACACTAGTATACTGTACAATGGTAAGCAAATCTTAAAATGGTCTTTAAGACAAGTGTCGAGTGTAAATGACAAAACTGAGTTTGTTGATTGAGTGCTTTTATTTAATTAATCGTGTCACATGTTATTTAGATACTGTGGTTCTAAGATTGTTGTTTTATTCTGATGTTTGTCTTAATTATCTTGTATAACTAAAGCAACTTTAGACTAAAATTAGTTGTTTATAAAATTTACATTTAAAGAAAAGGTGGTTTGCACTGGCTTTTGCACATTTATATTTCTATTCAATAAACATTACCATGGAAAAGTGTACTTTATATCTGTGACTTTGTATTTTCTGAATTAGTGGTTACAAGATCTGTGATGGATGTCAGCACAATGTATGGCGACATGGAATGAACCAAAACACAACAGCATGACATCATGCTATGAAGACTGACAGAGCTAGTCGGGGTTTAGAATATGTTTATTGCCTCACTCTTTAAATAGTTTTGAGTTCCTAAAAATCTGAAACTGAGTATAGTAATTTGCAAAGTGAGATCATGCTAACCTGTCAAATGGTTAAACAAGTCTCACCAATTTTGAACACCAGTTATTGATGTAAACATTTTAGAAAGTCAAGCGTCGAAGTGCAGTTGAAATATTTAGAAATATGTCACGTTTGCAACATTTGTCTCTTCATCCTGACACCATGCTCATTTGAAACAAAAATAATCTGAAACTGGACAAAATGTTGCTACCATACAATCCTAATAACTAAAATTTATTGAAATGTATATCATAGCCTGGTTAATTCTATGATTCTTAATTAAAATATTCTCAATTCTGATTGGTCAGAAAATGTCTGTTCTTTGACAGCACAACCCAGCATTGGGTTACAAATTAATGCTCTTTTGTAAAATGTTTGTTTTATAGTAACAGCTTGTTCACATGGATTGTTTGGCAGATGCTTCACATAATTCTACGACTAATAATCAAATAGAAATTAGAATATTATTTAGGAAACATCGATGATATGGCAAACCTTTCTGTATTGAGATTTCTGAAGAAAATCTCTAGTGTCCGTGATTTGTTTAGTGAACGTTCTGGATGTCAGTAATGGCAAGCTGAATTGCTTTGTCATTCAGTTAAAGAATAAGAAAATTAAAAAGCTGATGAGAGGATGGCTGTTTGGCCGCTGTAACATGAGATGGACAACGGTAAAAACAAACAAACAAAAAAATAAATAAAAAACCACTTGCAATGGCATGGTGGGACAAAACACTTGGGGATGTGTTTTAATGGGAAAATGGGTAATGGTGATATACCACACATTGCCATCAATTATAACCAAACTCCATCATGTTTTAGGCCTTACATAACACACTAAGTTTGAAAATGTAGCCTCAAATCCCTTTTTCTTTTCTTTTGTTTCCTTTAGTGGAAAATGTTTCTCATGAGTAAAGAAATGTAAAATCAATCTAAATGTTTAGAGCCCTTTTTCTTTTCTAAATTACCCTAAAAAAAGAAGAAAAAAAATCCTGCCCTATTATTGCTGGTCTTTCTTGTGTAAACAAGCCAGCTCAAAACTTTCAAGTGGCATTCAAAAGAATCAACAAATTACCATTTTACCCTTTCTTCATTTCCAAATACAGATAAGTCCAGTGAAAGTGATGTATAACTAAAGGTGCAATCCAGGATGAGACTAAATCCACTACAGTTGAACAGAACACTAGAAACTATAGAAGAGGACGTGAGGGGACAAAAAATGTGATCCAAATAAATTACATTTATTCCAGTGGCAGTTGTTCTTGAGATGACTCAAATGAAAAACACCCAAAAGATTCACTGCTTTTAATTGATCATAATTTGGATGCGTTCAGGAATACTGGGAGCATTTTCATCCAAGTTGAAGAGCACCCAGTTCTCAACTACAGGAGAGGGGACGTTTAGTAGAGATCGATTACTGGAGCATTTCCAATGTGTTGCTGATCATCCTGTCTGATGTTATCTACTCATCTCTGTTGTATAGAGGTCTGAGCATTAATTGGTTGCTGTGGTGGTCTGTATGGTGCTGTATTTCTCTACTCGTCCTTCTCTACGATAACTTCTCCATGAAGCACCTTTCTTCTCTGACGCAGCATGTGGAAAAACAACTGAGGAAACACTAAAACAAAAGCAAAGGATTGATTTAAATTAGGATCATCTTTCATTAAAGTGAAAAAAGGTACTGTTAAAAAATTATAAACTTAAACTGAGATATGATGACCACAAAGTCCTTAAACTAGTCCTTAAATTCTTATTTTGCAGGGTGTCCATTTATGTTCAAACTAAGTAAATAGGCTAAAAAAAAAAAACAATAAAAAAAAAAAACATCTGTGTGGCGCTGAAATAGAAACCTACAAACTCTACGCACTACAATACACCTTTTTAGAGTGTGGTGAGACAGTATAAATTGGACTTGGTAAGCTGACTGAACAAATCCAGATGATTTCCTGGTTTCTAAACCACATTGCTTTTACTTTTGCACTGTGAAAACAAAGCACTGTTGCGGTCTATTGTGGGACTTTAGGATAGTGATGGTAGAACTCTGACCCTCAATAAAGCCAACATCTTTAACCTGAAAATTACTTGGTATATAAATAACACAAAAAACACCCAAACCAAGTACAATCTTATCATTCCTAGATCTTGATATTTTTCAACAACTAAAATAAACTTCTATTGTTAGCTTTTATAATTTCAATTGAATTACTTTAGGCAGTTGCATGAATGAGCATGGGTGAATGAAACTTACGCGGGATGTAGGAGAGCATTGCAATGATGAGGAAGTAGTAATAGTCAAAGGAGACGTTGTATTTGTTTGGGAGTCGTAAAGAGTACATGCCCCCTTTCCGAACATAAGGCAGAGCAGCATATATGGTCATCAGTTCACCAATCACACCCAAAGGATACATGACAATGAACATATTATATCTGAAAATCAGAAACAATATAAAAGATTTAAGATTTTAACAGATTGTATTCAGGATAAATTTCCACAAAAGCAACCGAATAAATTTTTAAAGATGAATGAATCACAAATTGTGCTGAGGAACGGTGTTGTACTGTAGTTCACTCTACAATCTATGGGATTAAATCTACATATTCTGAGAATTAGCATTAAACCCAAGTATACTGTAAGACAAGTATGTGTAGTATATTATATTTTATAGTTCTGTTTTATGAAGTAGGTAAATTATGTTATAACAAGTCAAATAATGTCAGGGTTAAACAAAACCCTGATAAGTTTCAGATCTTGAATCACCTTTTTACAATGCCTTCCAGTAACTGAATACTAGACCATGAAAACCTTGTTTTCTAAAACTTAAACAGTGGACTCAGCTTCTATTCAGCATTTACACAACTTAAATTAAATACATTTTATCACTTCAACATGCATATTAGTCTTGTATTTAAAACAGAACTGAAAAGTTAAGTAATGTTGGTCATATTCTACTTACAGAACTAATCATACTGTTATTCATATTAATACTTCAGCTAGTGAGCTATACTGATTAACTGATTCTGTGCTGTTACTTGTAGTTAAATCTCAAGTAAGCTAGCTGAATACCAAGAGGCTACAAAACGATCAGCACTAATATTTGCAATGTTGAAGTTGCATGATAATGTACAGTGATATGAAAAAAACTTAAAAACTCCTTTTTTATATAAATTTCAGAATGGTCAAAAAGTCAGCAGAACCATTTCTTAGATGTTTAAGGATGGCTTTTGCTTTTTACTGCTTCAGTAATTAATTCAGCTGTATTTACTAATGGCTAGGTCCTTATACTGACCTCTACTGGGTACAGTAATCATACAACTTAGGCAGAAGTGGGCAAGGTACACAAATCATGAGTAATAGTAGAAATTCCTTAGAGGAAACATTACTCAAGTATGTAAAATTATTACTTATGTAAGTATAACAAGTATAAAATTATGTATAATTAAGGTCACACAATTATGAATAAAATACTGTAGTCAACAAGTGGTGAAATTCCCACTTCAAATACTACACACCACTGTGGTTAGGTGCAAATACAGATATTTTTTTGTGCAGAGTAAAAGCAAAAAGTATACTGCAATAAAACAATTCAAGTAACGTACAGATACAGGAAATATGTATTTAAGTACAGTAATAAAGTACATGCACTCTTAAGAGAAAACTCTTAACAATCTCCCACCTCTGAACTTAGGAGAATATTAGTAGTTCATAATTCCCTTTAATTTCATTATAAAATACAGTTTATATATAGTCATTTTAAAGTTAACATTATTTTCACTTGTCTATTGATTCTTTGGTAGTGGTTAATGTTATTTATATGTATAATATACTTGTTAATAATAGTTTTCTATATCTAAGCTGCATATTTTTTTTTAAATCTGGACTTTTTGCGACGCAAGATGAGTAAACAAGGTTTTGGCGAGAAGGACAAAGCATTTTTTTGATGCAATGAATACAGTAGGTGCTTATAGTGCACAGGCATCCTAGTATGAAAAACACATTTAACAACATGGGCAACTGAACACGAGTTGTTCACAAGAGGCCTGAACAAGATACTGCACACACACATCCTCAGCAATTGGGCAAAACCAAAAGGAGGTAGAGGAGACATATTCTTGACCAGTAAACAAAATGCTAACAGTATATGTTGCCTCCAACATAGGCTTTAATTGTTTGTTATAAATGCAGATCTTAGATTGTTCCTGATAAATCTGGATCAGAACAGGCCAAAGACCTAGTATGTTATGTACATTTTTGGAGGGAAAAAAATTATATCTTTAAAAAGTTACCAGATTTTTTTTATCTAATCTAAAGAAAATGTAAAAGTTTGTTGAGTATGGTCATAACATATTTTTTGTCATTTTTACAAATTTGTTTCCAGTGTGTGTGTGGACGCAATAACACATATTTTAATTGGATGCATGTTGAAAATGACCAGAATTAACTACATTTAATATATTTGACATGCATTGTTTTTGTACCTGGCCCATTTGATGAAGTAAGGCAGATGGTTAAGCAAACTGAAAGTATAGAAGGAGTAACGTGTGATCTCAGTGACAGTCCACACCACCAAAAACAAGATCACACTCTCTTGATTCTGGACCTAAAGAAGTAAAACACAAAAATAGTAAGCAACAACTCCCTCCTTGAATAACACACAGGAGCAAATTATAGAGTCTCTTGAATTATTATGAATTTGATTTCTTACAGTAAAATATTTATATACAGTGGAACCCTGGATTACGAGCATAATTCGTTCCAGAAGTGGGCTTGTGTTCCAAAATACTCAATGTTGATTATGCAAGTAAGAGACGAGCACTAAGACCTAGCAGGGGAGACGATTACACACAATTCCGCAGCACAAGAGTGACGCTCGGTGTCAAAATAAGAGTCGCATGCGTGATACATGATACTCGGCGCTCGTAAACTAATACTTGCTCGGTTTCCGATTAAAAATGTATTAAAAATCTTTGCTCGGAACACTCGTAAACCACGTTACTCGCAATCCAAGGTTCCACTGTAGTTCCTTCTCCTTATAGGCAAGGATGTATACAGAAAATGCTTTGTTAGGGACACAGCATCAGAAATACAGTACCAGTCAAAATGTTTGGCCAGTCAAAAAGTTTGGCCACATCTTCTACATAAATTTAAAGTTGTTTGTTTTGTGATTTATTTTCTACATGCTAGAATAATTCTGGAAATCTATGAAATAACATATAGAATTAAGTTATTAAATAACAACGAGGTCGGCTGTTTTGGAACAGTTCTTGGAAGAAGAGTATTGTCAAGTGCATTTGCAAAACCCATCAAGCTCCATGATGAAACTGGCTGTTATGAAGACCCAGGAAAGAAAGTTTTACCTCTGCTGATGAAGTTCATTTAGAGCCCCCGCCACAAAAATCACAGCTTTACAGCACCACAGATTAGAGACTTTACAGAGTGTAAGTAGAAAACACATCTCCATATGAACTTCACATTAACAATGTAAAAAGAAAAAAGAAAAAAATCAGGAAAGACCATGGAATTAGGTGTGTCCAAACTTTGGACTGTTTGGACTGAAGTAAGACTACCCTTGAAATTACTATAATTAAAATAATTAACTTTATAATAATGAACATACGGACTTATTTGTTTATTTTGATCAGACAGCTCACTATTTAAAAAAAGAAAATATACTCATTCACTCATCCGAGTTAGCGACCTATCATGTTGCTAACAACATGAGCATGTCCAGGTTCCAACTTCATTATTCAAAATGTGCAGAGCTCAGAAACGCTGTAATTCCCACCTGATAAAATTACCACTTGGTATAATATTATATTATAAATAAACT
Source organism: Clarias magur (assembly GCA_013621035.1). NCBI lineage: Eukaryota > Metazoa > Chordata > Actinopteri > Siluriformes > Clariidae > Clarias > Clarias magur. Next base: position 284,135 of record QNUK01000307.1, on the reverse strand, counting down.
TGCTTATAATCACTTTTGAAACCTGTACAAATTCTATATCTCTGAAGTAATATTTGAAACGTTTGCTACAACTTCAGTCAAATTCTCCCTGTTTATTTTGCCTTCTTATCGTTTTTAAATCTGCTGTGTTTGTAAGCAGCATAAGCTGTAAGCTATAATTATCAGTTTAAAGATGTTTTTTTTAACTTTAACTTTTAAATAGCATTTATTGATATTTTGATAAAAAATGTGTAGATATTGTATATATGTACACAAGTATATGTATTCCATTATACACGTACTAACCACTAAGCTATAATGGTACCATGTACTGTATGTGTATAGCATTAGCAGCCCCCCTGGTAAAAAGACCAACTTTTGTCAGGTAATTTCCATAAATGTACTACTGGGTAATGCTGATTTAGAGGGACCATCCCTTTATTATTTCAACAGCAACTTGTTTATTGCATGTCTGTAGTTGAAAATATGCCAATTTATGTGTTGTAATGATTTTCACAACTACTGAACTCACCTGTCTGATACTATGCGTGATGAACCAAACCATGAATATTCGAGAGCATACTTGGACCCCAGTCACAATCACAGATGTCCTTACAAGTCCTGAAAAACAGAAACACATATGTTTATCTACTTCTTGACAAACATTTAACAAATATTACAATAATTGTGTTTTTTGAAAGTACATACCAATTGCACAGTGCCCAACCTGGCATATGGGATGGAAACAAGACAGAAAGAATAGAAAACAATAGGGTGAAAAAGACTTAGAGTAGAGAAAAAAAACTAACATGGCTGAATAAAATATAGGAGAATACTTCTAGTGGTAATTTCTGTCCAGTAGAGAAGACACAGAAGGACTGAGACAGTTGGAATGATCGACTAGTTGTATGAGAGAGACAGCGAGAGAAAGAAAGAAAGAAAAACAAGGGTCAAAAGTAAAAATGCTTACCTCCAGAAGAGCGAAGGTCTGGAAAAACTTAAGTATCCGTGCGATACTTTTGTACAAGCCCTTATGTGTGCCTCTCTGGAGATAGTAGCGAGTCATTGCAACAGCCAGCACCAGCCACCTAGATAACATGTATTAAATTTAATATACATAATACATCTATACATTTACTCTTCACAATGGATGAATATTCACAACTCCAATATTACAGCATTATAGCAGTGTTATTACAGTGTTGCCACAGAAATATTTTTAAAGATGCTGTGTATGCTTTAAAAGATATTTCAGTATGTTCCACCCCTGGGATTCAGGTTCAGATCATATTACACATGGGCTTGTTCACAGGAATTCACTTGGCTGCAATAAACGTTTTGAACAGCATTTCATCATGGCTATCTGAGCATCATGTCTGAACCTACTGTATTTGTATAACTGATTTGTAATTATTCAGTTAAGCGGGCATATGACAAAGTCTGTGCAGGAACAATTAAATTGTATAGTTTTCACAGATTTAGACCAATTCCTCAATTCATATAAGGAAATATGTTTTTGCGTTATTAGGTTTAAAGTTAGGCCTGGGCGGTTGAATGATAGACACTTCCTCAATAACGCTAAAAAATGTTTGATAGGATGGCTGATTAAGAGCAATGCATCGAGACCCTCTGTGTGCCTCAATCTTTCGAATGAGGCATTTAAAGGCTGATTACATCATTGCATGGTGACTAAGGCTGTCACATTTTAAAGGGTCTCTCAAATGCGGCCTTCTTACCCCTGAAAACAATTGGTGCAATGATGTATGCTTCACGGGCCAACCTAAGATAATGGCTGCAGGACCCAAGATACAGTGGGGGAAATATGTATTTGATCCCCTGGAGATTTTGAAGTTTGCACCAAAGAAATGAAGGGTCTATAATTTTTATCATAGGTTTATGGTAAAGGAAAAAGACAGTATATCAACCAAAATCCATGATACAAATGTTATAAATTGATTTGCATTCCAATGAGGGAAATATGTATTTGATCCCCTACCAACCAACAATAATTCTAGCTCCCACAGACTGGTTATGAGCTCATGTCGTATACATTAATTAAGAAGGTGCTCCTAACAATGCGTTGTGTATAAAAGCCACCTGTACACAGAATCTCCATCTTCCATTCTAACCTCACCACCATCGGCATGACCAAAGACGTGTCAAAGGAAGTTAGGGACAAGAGTATAGACTTGCACAATGCTGGAATGGGCTACAAGACCATCTAGAAGCTTGGTGAGAAGGAGACAACATTTGAAGCAATTATTCGCAAACGCAAGAAATACAAAGTAATCATCAATCGCCCTTAGTCTGGAGCTCTGTGCAAGATTTCACCTCATGGGGTAAGAATAATGAGGGATCAGTCCAGAACTACACGAGAGGTGCTTGTACTGTAAACGATCTCAAGGCATTATCAATGCAGCAAGGTCCGTCTGAATTTTGAACAGAGAAGGACTAGGAGAAGGATTGGGATAAAGTGCTGTGGTCAGATGAGACCAAAATTGAGCTTTCTGGCAAAAACTCGACTCGCTGTTTTAAATGTTTTAAAGAAAAATGCTGACTATGCCCCTAAGAACACTATCCCTACAGTCAAGCGCAGAGGTGGAAACATCATGCTTTGGGGCTGTTCCTCTGCTAAAGGTAGGGACTGACTTTCACATATTGTGATATTTTGGAGGAGAACCACCTGAAGATGGGTTGTGGATGGGTCTTCCATCATGACAATGACCCAAAACATACTGCCAAGACAAGAAAGGAGTCTTCAGACCGTAATCCTATAGAACATTTATGGAGAGAGCTGAAACTTCAAGTTGTCAAGCAACAGACAAGAAACCTTAAAGATTTAGAGAAAATCTGTACAGAATAGTGGATCAAAATGCGTCCTGAGATGTGTGCAAACCTGGTAACCAACTACTTGCTTGTCTGTAACTGTGTTTGCCAACAAAGGACTCTACCACCTACTAAGTCATGTTTTGCTTGGGGATCTAATACTTGTTTCCCTCACTGAAATGCATTTCAGTTTATAAAATTTGTATGTGCTTTTTTAATTTTTGGTTGACATTCTGTCTCTATTCTTTACCATAAACCTATGATAAAAACTATAGTGCCATCATTTCTTTGTAAGTGGGAAAACTTACAAAATCTGGAGGGGATCAAATACTTATTTCCCCTGTATAAAAAAGTATAAAATAAAATATATTTTATTTTCCCCTGAAAATAAAATATACACTATATAAGTCAAAATAAAACATGGTTATTAATCATTTAAAAACCAATGGGATTTAAGTGAAACCCATGGGAGAGTTTTTTGTAAAACGTGGTTAATTGTTACATAACATTAACCAATGACAATTTGTATTCTTCGCGCCCCTAAAATGAGAAACCCTTAACAACAGTTGAAATGTGGAGTGCAAGGGAGAAGATGAGTACAGAAAGAGTGGAAGAAAAAGGAGAGGTTAGATCGGCAATATGGCATTTTTCATGCTCTGAGATCAGTATTTAAAATTATTGGGATATTCAATTTTGAGTTTGAGTAACTTACTATTCATACAGTATTTATACTGTGTACCTCTTGGTCTAGTTTAGTACGTGCATGGGGAAGACTGCTGACCTGACAGATATCCAGAACACGATCACCGACACCCTCCACAGAGGGTAAACCACAGAAGGTCATTGCTGAAAGGATGACTGTTTACAGAGTGCTGTATCAAAGCAATTTTTCGAGATGTACTGTATACCATACTATTTATAGTTCCTGCATCCTTTACTTGTTACACACATGTTCCCATGTGGCTGTGGGAATTTTGCCACAAAAGCATTAGTGAGGCTACATCAGGTACAGATGTCCAGTTAAGAGGCCTGTGGTGCAGTCTGTGGTACACTTTCTCTCAAATGTGTTCAGTGTGATTGCGGTCGGGGCTTCAGGTTAAGCCTGGTTCTACTTGAATTGTTATGTATTTTTGCTACACATTGCTATGAATTTGCAAATTTTGATGAGTTGTGATCTGTCATGGTATGGTAAACTTTTGGCTTACAAGGGTGTTGGGGTGACCCATAGTAATCTGCAGACTGGGTAGAGGAACACCCTTAGATCTGCTGTAGGACTATAGAATGTTTCCATATGTCATTTGTGGTCTTTCATTGTCAAATCAATGATAGCTGTAACTAGCCAATAGTACGGCCTGTAGCACTTGGCGGTTAAGACATGTCTCTCCATATCTGTAGACCCTCAATGTGCCCAGCAGAACTATTCATAAGCAACTGTTGTTACTTGTGGATTTACCATACAAAATACACTGCCCGGCCTAAAAAATAAATAATTTTTTTTTTTTTTTTTTACATGCTCTGATATTTCATTCGTCTGCCTTTGATTACGGCCTTGGCATTGTTATGATAAGCGTGTGCAATGTCACAACATTTATTTTCATCCAGAGTCACATTCATTTCACTCCAAGATCTTGTTTTAATGATGAGAGAGTCAGGCTGTTAGGGAAAACATCCCGAAGATTCTCAGTGAGGTTAAGGTCTGGACTCTGTAGTGGCCAAACGATGTTTAAAAATTATGTCTCATGCTCCCTGAACCACTCTTTCATTATGAATCCTGTAAAACCTGTCATCATCCTTTTGCAATACACTCGTGACATCCTGAAAGAAAATAACATTACACCCAACACTGCTAAACCTGACCACCAGAAGGAACCCCAGATCATAACACTGCCCTCACAAGTTACTAGGCATGATGGGTGCATCACTTCCATCACCTCTATTCTTACCCTAATGGAACTCTGGAACAGGATGAATCTGGACCACGTAACCATTTCCAAAGGGCATTCTTTATGCTTTCTAGCAAATTCTCCCCCAATTAGCCTTCCTGAGTGAGTAGTTTTTTAAAGATAACGCAGCAATTTAGTCCCAATCCCCTGAGTTCTGTTCGCATTGTGCGTGCAGAAATTCTCTTACTTTCACTCAATGAAGTTCTGTTTTAATTACATTTTTTTTATTACATAGATTCACGTCCCACTCATTCAGGATGTTTTTTCAAACTATATTTGTTCTTCAAAGATGATGGCTCACCACTATGCTTACAGGTTTTAATCATTCATGTTTCAGTTTTTAACCCAATTTTAGTAGTTTCAACAATCTCCAATGTTTTCTTTTCATGATGCAGGACAAAAAGTTGACTCTTCTCAAACAGAGTAACATCTTTGTCATGATCACAGGATATGTCTTCTGACATTTGTTTAAGAAATGAGACGCTACTCACTGCATTAGTTAGGTTTAAATAACTTGTTGCAGTTGAACCATATCAATCACAGCAGAAATGATCCAATGGAAGGTTCTTAACAATTTGCTCAGTAAAATGCAGGTGGTGACTTTTTTTAGCCTGGTAAAAAGTAAAAAAGTGGCTTTTCCATGCCTCTCCATACTGTAGCACCACTATATTTCTATATATTCCACTATATCCACTATATACTAGCTTCGCCATAGTGCTTCATTGTTGCACTACAGCTAATTACGTCAAAGTGTATCAGAGCCATGGCAAGCCACAATTTTGAAACCATAGCGATTCATGGCATGAATAATGAAAGTGGAAACTGAGCTTTAACCAAGTTCTTCCACTGCAACCTTGACCCTCGCTTTGAGCCATACTGGAACAGGTTTGGGCCACTTAGTTTCAGTGAAGGAAAATCATCATGCTACAGCATACAGATATGTTCTAGATAAATTGTGTGCTTACAACATTGTGGCAACAGTACATATAGGTATAATTGGATGTCCACATACTTTTATCTATATAATGTACTGTATACTGTTTATAAGCATAAAGTATAAAGCAGAGCTTCTCAAAATCCAGATGTAGTCAGTATCTCTGCACTCACTTTTTTTGCCAAGGTTTATGTAGCTATTTGAATACAGACAGTAGCATTTCTCAGGCCACTCACATCGCATCTTTTGCAAGCTTAATTGTGTTTTTTTTTTTTTGGGGGGGGGATTTTTCCCAGATTTTCTCCCTAATTTAGTCGTGTCCAACTCCTCCCCGTCACTAGGGGGCTCCCACTCAGCCGGGAGGGCAAAGACTATCACGTATTTCCTCCGAACCACGTGACGCCAGCCGAACGCATCATTTCGAACCGCTCGCTCACGAACCGTTGGGGGCGGCGTAATACACTCGGAGGACAGCGCTATCCGCTCCTTCCGCTTGAGTGAGCTCATGGACGCCCTTGATTGGCTGTAGAGACGTGATTTATGTGTGAGCACTAAATACCTTTCATCCCTCCCCTCCAAGAGAGCTCGGCCTCCGACTGTGAGAGGTAACAGCATCACCCGGGGATCGAAATCGCGATCTCCGGTTGATAGGGCGAGCTCTTAATCACTGCGCCACCCGGAGGCCTTAATTGTGTTATTTTAAAGGGAGATGCAGGACAAAAACACAACCACACTTGTGTGTTTTCTATACTGTGTCCATGCCCCAGCAAGATAAAATGTATAACATTCTGTTTGTGATAAGAACCAACCAATCAGCTTCACTGGATCAGTTTCCTGGATCAGTTGGTCAAATTCTTCATTTTTTATGCTTGAATGATGGGAAGCAACCAATAAATTTAGTTGTTTAGGCTTACAAGCAACAATGTGCAATCAAACAGTGCCATTTCGTTTGCACTACAGTAAGCTGAAACAATATTTTTAATCTTTGACACTTGAGTGCAAGTTGCTTTGTTTTAAGCATCTGATTGCAGTCAAACATTGGCATTTTTTTCCACTAGGTTTGAATGCATTTTGTCTCAGACTGCCTTAAGCGTGAATGTACATTTGCTTGTAAGTTGTAAGTAGGTTTAATAAAAGTCATTGCTTATTAACAACTGTTCCAGACTATTACATTTGATCGCACCTGATTGCTAGTATATAAGATTTTAATGCTCAACTTGATTGTTCTATTTAGATTTTAGACTTACCATGGAAAGTGCCTCCAAATAGTTATTATAGCTGTTATTAATTTCAGAACACTTCACATTCCTTGGTTAATCTGTGTGATCTACTTAAAACTATATCGCTTAAATCCCTTAAAACCTGTGCAGCATAGATCCGTGCCAGCAACACAGCACTGGTTAATAAACGATATAAAAAAAATAATAACTGCTTATACAGAAGTCCTGCAGTGTGTCAACAAAGTTTGGGTTTTCTGATCTGGTCAGTTAGAACCAAAGTTCTCATTAGTTTTAATATGCAGAATATTTTACTGCTACCAGCGCATGACGTTGCAAAAATGTTAAACTCACAAAATGCTTGTAGTCTTGTTATTTTTGGTCACAGAAACAACCGAAAAACAACCACATAATCACATGATCATATGTATCAGTGTTATATCCTTGCCTGTGTGACTGATTTATTTTTTGTCATGTTTGTATAGATGTATAGTAGATGAAATTGGAATAAAATTCAGTTGCCTAAATTCTTCACAAAAAAATAATAAAAAAGTGCAAATTCCACAATCCTGACCCATATAGTAATGTAAAAAATGCTCTCAGCCAAAACATGGTATTGGTGCTAATAAGTGTCTCACCTAGGTGAAAAAGTGCATTTTCAGATAGGATTATATAACACCATTTTTCATCATATTTAATGCTTCTTATCTTGTGATCCATGCTTTATTTTTTGGAAATATGCATACACATTTATATTTTTCTATCAGATAAAAAGAAACACATTTGCTAAATACTATATCATGCCTTTTTATGTCATGACCTTGCATTGTCCGTAACTTGTCAAAATCTTAACATTCATATGAAATTTAGAGTTCACATGAAAAGACTTAAACCTGAAAAATGTATTATTCTAAAATGCAAAATTGTTAAGATACTGCAACATGAATTTGACATGATAATGAACACTACAGATTGTTTGCTTTTTAAGCATTTACAAAAAAAAAAAAAAATGGAATGGCTTATTTTAAGCAAGCATTTTTACAGGTCATATGCGGCTAGAAGCTTATACATTTTAGTATCAATACTCAAAGGAATATGTCTCTCCAAAACGGCTGAAGTTAGAAACTTGAAGCAAGATTGTTCACTTCCATGTTGCTTAAACATCAGAAGTAGCTTCTTCGGCACACACATTCTCTGTATTATATGTTTGACATAAAACATTTAAATAAATCAGCACCAGTACTGTGTTTTGGCAGACTTTTCATTACACTGCAGGTCAGCGACTGCAAACCTGGCGGGCCTACATTGCTAGTTTTGCCTCTTTGCCACTCTGAGGAGAGAGAGATCATTGCTGCCTTATAGCTCCAGACAGTTTAAACACTCCACGGTGAGTATTCGGTGCATATACGCGTTATTAACACATGCATTCTGAAACTTTTCGCTTTGTCAGAATGAAGCTCCGGTGTCAGCGCGCGGCTAAACTTATCGCGCGCCCTGCACTGATGGAGAATGACGCTCGCGCAGCACCGGACACCGTATTTGGCAAGACAGAGGCGCGCGCGGACGGCCCCAATGAAAACCCCGGTTTATTCCCTCGCACCGCTCGTTCGACACACTCAAACGACACTGAATGATAGACTTCAGTGCGACGCGTCCGCTCTTAGTGCTCTCGCCGTACGGTTTATTGAGGTTGACCATAAACGGTTACAACCGAACAGACTTCCGAAACTATAAACAGCAACGAGAGCTTGCGCTGTAAAAAAAAAAAAAAAAAACACAACTCTTTAGCTGCTAAAAGTGAGCAGGTTTAATCCTCACATACCCCGCCGTCATGGCGATATTGTAGAACATGAGCCATGCTGTGGCGATAATGCTCTTCGTCCGCTTTTTGTTGTTCGTTTCCTTTTCCTCGAGCGCTCCGTCCTCCTCTCCGGACGCCATGGCACCGGGGCGCGAGACCGACAACGAGTCACACGCTGGAACGGCGCACGAGGGCAGCTGTCAATCAACGGAGAAGGGGCGGGTCCATGTCGTCCCCACAATTTTCACAACAAGTATAACATCTTCGAACTGGAAACTTGCTGTGATATCTGAAGTATCAGAAAACAATGTATTCTGTTTTACCTAATAAATAAATATCCCGCTATTGCCTTAGATTGTACATTAAATACTTTTAAACCAAGGCTACAGTAAAGTGACGGACTGATTTCTGAAAACTACTTTTCCCAGCATGCATAGTGGGTCAGTAGGTCATGCACATATTTTGGAGTCAACTGTTAGGCACAGCACAGCTGAGCACAGCTAAGAACAAAAAAAAAACATACTGAGTTCTCTGTGAAGTACTGCCAGTCTCTACTGTAGATTTAATACCTGGCCTACTCAGATAAGGATATTGTGTAATAAATATTAGAATTAATAACACAATCTCTATACTACTACTAATACTACTACAGTTCTGGATCATGTAGCTAAGATATGCATTTTGCATAATCTGTTTTGTTTAGGGTTTGTTATAATCATCTGTTTTCATAGACAAATTAAGTTTACAGTTAGCATTTTCTATGCACTAGCTATCAAATGTGATTGGCTGTGTAAACTGATCAGTATTTGTAGGCCAGAGGCGGCGTCTGAGAAAGTACTTCACAGTAGCTTCTAAAATTAGCCTCCACCAGCCACCCAGTAGAAATCAGAGTTAAGCAAAGACACCACCAAATATAGTGCAGCCCATATAATCTTGGTCCTGCTACATATATCCATACTGTATGCAGCAATGCTTATTATTACACATTTTCCTTCCTATAAACCTTTCTGATTAAAAAAGCATTCATCTTAATCCCTAAAACATGAAACATTCAGTGGGAGATTTCAGATCCTTTGAAATACACAACAAAGCTACAATTAAAATCTTTTAAAATTCAATCAAGAAAGGGCTGTATTTAAAGGCTGAAAGTTTCATAGTAGTTTCATATAAAGCCATCAACGGCCACATGATGGAGCTATACCATAAGGGCACAATGAGGTGATGGGCTAAGAGTGATAACCCAAGAGTCTCACATGTCTGCAGTGCCATATCTTCATACTGGAAAACAAGAGAATCAGATGTTGTGATTTTTTTTAGACTGACAAAAAAATGCCCACGTGTAAAAATGTAAAAACTGGACATATTCTTAAAAGTCTGGTCTTATTCTTTATCTTTTAGTCATGATCTTTCTGATAATGAATTTGTACATAAATTTGATCTATTAAATAAAATTCATATGTTTTAATGTTTTGCAGCTGTGTGTTGTGCTAGTGGAGATGCGTGTATTAATGTCTGTGTGCATGTGTGCAAGTGGATCCTGTTTCAGACATGGTGGATTCTGTTCAGGCTCCTTATGCTCTTAGTCACAGAACAAATTGAGATAAAAAAAAAAAAAAGAATTTGTTACATCATATAAATAACAAGGCATAGTATGATATGCAGAAAAATACTTACTGCTCACTGCCCTTGACCTAAAAAGAATGATTTCTCTACGATTAAATAAATTGCACTAGAGAGTTCAATTAAATTATCCAGTAAAAGTAATAAGAATAAAAAAATATAAAATATAGAAAAATGATAAAACAATGTAGGCTGAAATATGTACAATATTTACAAAAGAGAGCAAAATAAAATACAAAAAAAATAGAAGGGTACAAATTATGTCAAATTTACAGACTGTACAAAAAAATTATAAACTTTGCAGTATAAAAGAATATAGAAGTGTAAAAAAAATTATAATTACGTCAAATAACAACATTCTATGTGTTTTGTTTTGTTTCAGATTGTGTGTGTGTGTGTGTGTGTGTGTGTGTGTGTGTGTGTGTGTGTGTGTGTGCCTGGCCTGCTGACCTATCACAATTGTGAGTGCAGAGTAAGCAGTGGTCTAGCACTAGTGTGTGTGTGTGTGTGTGTGTGTGTGTCTGGAACTTGCTAGTACTCAGAGACAATGCACACTTCTCATGGGATTTTCATCCAGCAGCAGCCTCTCCCTTTCTTCCTCACCTTTTCTCCATCATTTTTTTGCCTCTTGTCTGCATGATGGGTTCAGGAAGCAAAATTAAGTTTGCCATATGTGAAGTACTGCAGTGTGCCGCCTTCTGTGTTCCATTTCTCATTGTGATGCAGCGCTCTGCCATCATCCTAGCACAGGCGAAGGGCCAGACACAGCCCTCTGGTGGACACTCTAGCATGGTTTACTGGTTGATTATGTCTTCATGCGTTGCCTACCTGACAACCGTTTCACTTGTTGTGTGGCTGCCAATTAAGTATATGGTGTTCATGAAGAAGAAAGCCCTGGTTGGGAGAAAGAAATGGTAAGAGAGCTCATAGGTTCATATGTTTATGTGTACTTTGTTCAGAATCATAATCAAATGTATCATAATTACACACCAAGATTATTTAGGGTCAGAAGGTGATTATGAAAATGATGGTGTATTCTTTTATTAAAACTATGCCATGAAGTATGGTAGTATTTCCAAGTTTGTTTAAACTTGTGTAATTCAGTTGATTTATTATTATTATTATTATTATTATTATTATTATTATTATTATTATTATATTTGTTTTTGTGAGATACACATTTGTCACTAACAACATTAGACAACATTTCTCATTGTTATTTCTCATTGTCACCGATGCCATAGTTATTAATTCCCACAGTCAACACATATCTAATCATTAAAATTGTCATTAAAATGAATTCCATTTTCTTTAGGAGACCTGTTGCCCTGGCTTATGTGCTCCTCTCCACACTACCCACTTTTGCATTCCTTATAGCCAGTTCCGAGGTAAATAGAGCATGTTGGATAATAATCACTGTTAGTGATCTGTATTTCTGTTTGGTAAAGTGGGGAACTGTCTAGAATATAAAATCATCCCCAGGATAATTTGGCAATTTATAGAGGTTCTGTGCATGTGAGGGGTGCAAATTTTACACAGTGCTGCCCTGTTAAAAACATTAGGAAACTGTGCACAACAACTGCTTGTTGTCATAAAACCCTCTAAATTCATGAAAGCCTTAAAGCTGTTTCTCTTCGAAGACTCTCCTGTAATCTGTAATGGTTGAGAAATGCAAATAGATCACTGTGAAAAGGTATTTCACCACTATGTTGTATCATTGCTTAGGGAAACCACATATTAGAAAGAATGTACCATCTACTGTACATTGGAAAAATACCAAACATCAACCTTATTATGGGCAAATAATAGTATGTAACAATATAGCTGTAACAGCTACAAATGCTGCAGAACTTCTTAATCGGAGCTGGTCATATACAGTTGTTGCCTCTACTGGTCTATCTTCACTTGTTTCTTACATCATAGGCTCTTTTGACTACAGACTCAGTAAGTTTTAACATACCCAAAACAATCTCAATGCATCATATAAAAGAGGCTTTTTTGACTTTTGATGACTTTTTTATGGCCTGGGGGTATGTTAAAAGTGTTTTAGTGCATATGTGTTAGCCATCTTTTTTGACTGTTATTCTAATTCTGATGTTCTATTTTTTTAAAAGTCTGAGGTGACAGCAGATGAAGGAGAAGTGTAGGACGATTAGTAATAGTGAAAGAAACAAATGTTGATCCTGGAATTAATCAGTGGACTTTGTGACATGATCATTTTGAATTTCTGGAATGGCTTGCTTAGCTGATCGCTGATGCAGCAGACCATGGCTTAAAAACCATGTACAGTATTCTGCTTGTCTTGATGAATTGAGGTTGCATTCTCCTTGTAATAGCAGACCCTGTCAAATGTTTACACTAAGTAGCTGGTGGACAGTATGTGACAACAACCACCACATGAGTTGCTTCGAGAGGGAAGTTCAGATTCTTGATAGTTTCAAATTTACTGAGAAGAGTGTGTGTGTGATGTGAAAAAACTTTCAGGGGGAGATGGAGGGTAACAGTTAATAGCAGATCACAGTTTACTACAAGTGTCCTTGTGTGTGTTGTGAGAAAGTTTGACCAGACATTTTTTAGAGGGAGATGGGTTTGATGATTAAATGTGTGGTGCATGGGTGAGCGCATGATTATGTGCGTGTCGTGCATGGGCAATTTTAATATCTCAGTAGGGAAACATTCACACAGGGATAGAAATACCTGACAGTTTAGGCCAGATTTTTGGGGGATGTTTTACTAGGCCCATAAATTGAATAAGCTCTCAACACTAAGTGTAGATAACACTTAAGGCATTTTATCTCTTTTTCTTATTTTGCCAGTTTGAACTCTGCAATACTGTATTCATTTATATAAGTTACAGTTACATTCCCCGATCCCTAACTTTTGTTTGCAACCTGCTGCAACACAGTAATTTCCCTAACGGGACCAATAAAGTCTGTCTGTCTGTCTATCCTTCCATCCATCCATCCATCCATCCATCCATCCATCCATGAAACTTTTCTTAAAGATTTAGTAATACATCTGAGGTAAAAGTTGAGGTTCTTGATAGCTTAGCCTTCTTTCCTCTGTCACTAAACCTTAATGAATGGACGTTCTGTTAGCTGTCAATGCTACGCGTCATTGCAAAGAAATTTTAGAACCTTTTCTTGCAAATCTTTGGTAATCATTCCTTATGGTTTTGTCTTGTTTTCCCTGTGTCACTTGGCCTATGAAAGAACTGGTAATTAAAAGTAAAAGTACATATTAAATTTACCCGCATTGCATGCAGTTTAACCTCATCAAGACAAGCACCTCACAAGTACCTAGTTTTTAAGTTATGAAACTCATTTTACGAGCAGTGAGAGAAACTCTAATCCAATCTGTTGCATCAGCAATCAGCTAAGCAAACTATTTCAGAAATTTTAACTGATCATGACACAAAGTGAACTGATAATTCGAGAATCAACGTTTGTTTCTTCCCCTATTACTAATCATTCTACACTGCTCCTTCATCTGCTGCCACCTCAGCTCTAGCATTAGACACCTTTATTAAAAAATAGACACATTCTGCATTTGGCTGCACCATTTGCATTTTAGCTTCACAGCAGAGGTGACCTTCTTTCTTTCATATTCTACCAATTTCTTAAAGCTAGGCCTCTGTGACCATCTGTATAGCATACTGCTTTAGCCTCATGGAGTATGCCTTCTGGATTATTGTGCTACATGCATCACTTAGTTTAACATCCAGCAGTTTTTAAAATGTCATATCCTCCAACATATACAATACTATATGACCAAATGTCATGTAGTATCCACCTGACCATCATGCCCACATGTTGGCCTTTCCGAAACTGTTGCTACAATGCTGGAGTGCACTATTGTGCAGAAAATCTTCATATGCTGTAGCCTGGGGAAGGACCCAGCAAACATGATCTACTATGTTTAAGTGGATTCCGTGAAGAAATGGTTTGCCAAGGTTGATTTGGTACAGTCTGCACAGAGCACTGATCTCAAGCTCACTGAACACTTTTGGGATGAATTGGCATGTCATCAGTGTGCTGGGCTTTTTGTCCTGACATCAATACCTAGCCTCAATAATGCTCTTGTGGCTGAATAGGAAATTCCCACAGTAATTCGCCAAAAACTAGTGGAAAGCCTTCTTAAAATTTGCTGACTGTTATTGCAGCAAAAGGGGACTAACTTTCAAAGTGAATGTTCAACATGCGCTATTGGGCATAATGATCAGGTGTCCACAGATTGTTGGCCATATAGTGTAATTCTGACCCAGCTTCATCATGGCACAGAAACCTTTAGGTTTTTGAAGATTCAGTACTCCACAAATGGCTAAAGGATAACTTCCCCTTACTTAAGGAGAAATATACAGAGGGTGAGTTTGAGGCATTAGCTTGGCCCATGTAACAGTGGCACTATTTACATTTGAGCATAGACCACCTGTCTTTACTAGTCCTGCTTGCTACACCTAGATTTGGATAGGGACCAAGTATTCTCATAGTTATATTTTAAGAAATATTATGGCCCACATTTTAATTCACAGCTTTTTGTGTTTTAAAACGTCTTTCGTTCTGCCTCTTTTCTAGGTGCAGATTAGAAAGAATATGCAATTTGATACATTTACTGAACTCCCTGTGTCTTTGGTCCTATTTTCACTCATCCTCATTGATATTGTGGAACGAATCCGACATTGCAGACTTACTGGCCGTGGTAAAAATAGTTTTCTTTTCTTTTTCTTTTTTTTACTTGCATGAACAAAAAGATAAAGATTACTGGGTAACCATGAAAAAATATTTTAAATTTTCTTTGCATGTTGATTGCAATGTGCAATTCATGTTGGTCTCATTAAACCATTAGCAAAACAAATTCATCCACTCCTGGTCTATAAAATACTATTTAGTTACTGTAAAATGGTTTATATTGTATAACAATTCGTAATTAAAACATCTTTCCCCTCATGGAACTTAGAGTTTTAATTAAGCATTCGTTGTGTTATGCATCATGATGCAAAAGGCTGTATTTGGATATTCTTTATTAGCACATATTAATATTTTACTAATATTGATATTGTTTAATTAGTGGTTAATTCTTTCTATCTTTGAACACAAGATAAACAAACCAACATTTATATGTATGTGTGTGTGTATGCATGCGTGCATGTGTGTGTGCAGCTAATGAATTACATCGAAATGCAGACATCCCAACCCTTAGTCACACTGAGATGATGATGCCAATAGCCAGTAATGCCACTGGATCATCTCTTCCAGCAGCAAGTACTACACAGAATGGAACAGCCAATCGATCCACTCCAAGATTACCTGGAACAACTGCAGGTACAGGGATCGCAGGCAATGTAATGGTTGCTGGGTTGCCCTCAAGTGGGGGAATTTTAGCCAACATGGCAGGACCAGCTGTGCCCAGCAATGGAGCAGTTCCAGCACTGTCAGACAATAACCAAAGGCAACCATATACTTTACCTGGGATTTGTCCAAGCACTGGCCTACCCTTAGGAACGTCTCAGTATGCCACTGCGTACACAGGGCCTCTCCGTTTTTTACTGGCAAGTGATGTACGTGCTGAGGCTTTTGCAGATAGTTTCTTGTTCTGGTTGGACACAGCAGAAATGCTGCAAGTTGTAAATCACACCTCTATCTACTTCTCAGGTTGGGCTTTACCAGTGTACCTCTTCTGCTTTCTCTCAATGCTGAGATTGGTTCTAATGCCCCACAATCCGCTTCTCTCAGCACTGGGGGTGGCTTTACAGGATCTCCCCTTCCTGATTTTAAGAGTGGCCCTTCTAGCCATTTTTGGTTTTGTCACACCAATAATATTCGTTATGAAGAACTTCTTGGTGTGTTTGGCTTACATCTACTTCAACTTTATGACCAAGCTTAAAATTTTCAACACTGAGAGGATGTTTTGACACACCTAGAGATTTACAAAATACAGAAAATGGAATAGCAGAGGAAAATGATGACTGTTATATTAAATCTCAACCACAGTGAGGCTGGATTAGAAATGAATCTGGATTTGTTTGTTAAGATGCAATAAATGTTGAGTAAAAAGCACAAAACAATCTTAATTGTCATGTAGATTAAATGTGCATACATGCATTGCTCAAATCACAGCTGTTCACTCACTCACTCATCGTCTATACCGCTTAATCCTGTATTCAGAGTTGAGGGGGCCTGAAGTCTAGCTCAGGAGGCTTAGGGCCGAGGCTGGGTACACCATGGATTGGGTTCCAACCCATCACAGGGCACACACACATACACACACTCATCCACAAACTATGGCCAATTTGGGAACAGCAGTTAGAATAATCTGCTTGTCTTTGGAGTACCCAGAGGAAACCCACCATGCACACAGAGATGGGAATCGAGCCTGGCACACCTGTTTAATTAAAAAAAAAAAGATACTTATTTGCACTGATTTAACAAATTGTATAATTTTTTTTTACTATTACTGCATTAGTATTTATTACACATTCATATTTTTTTTTTTTGTATTTCGCATATTTCCACCTATAGGCCAAAAGATGAAAAGTATGTACAATAATAAAATGCAACCCGAAATTGTCATTTTCATGAAAAATGCTATGTGCACATAAATGCTCATGTGGAGGACAAAATCTCCTCCTACCCCACCCCAACACACACAAATAGATGTTAAACTTAATTTCATATTTGTTTTACTGTCCTTTGGATAATACTACATCACACCATTTAGGTGATGTAATATTACATCACTGCTGCAACTCGCTCCAGGCAGGTCTGCCTCTGTGTGCCATTAAAGAATAATAAGTAAAAAACTGATATAGTTGTTGGTTTGGGGATCTGAGCATCCAGGTTCGAGTCCCGCCATTTGTAGGTAGCCACATCCCATACTACCCAGGCACTGCGTGCACTGCCGGTCCCAAACCCAAATAAAAATTGGAGGGTTGCGTTTGGAAGGGCATCCGATGTAAAACCTGTGCCAAGTTGTTGTGCGGCTTGATGGTCTGCTGTGGCAACCCCTTGACAGGAGCAGCCGAAAGACTAGCAACAACAACAACAACAACAACAACAACAACAAACAGTATAAAAGGTGTAATCATAGATAGGAATTGTTAATCTTACATTCTGTTCAACCCACAAACAGCTACTGTAAATACTGTAGCAGGCCCTACTTTGTTATAAATTAAAAAATTTAGGCATCCTTATGACTACAGGTTCACTGAAAATATCCTCAATGGCAGCTTTGGTGTCATATTTCTTAATAAATAGACATTTCAAAAGGTTTAAATACACACAGCAGATCCCAAAATGCCATAAGGTATTAATAAATATTTAACATGTCTGACGTGTACATGCAATGAAACTGGGTGATGTGTTTCAAATGTTATCCCCTTGTGGGTTCATGTTCGAGCACAAATGCATTTATTCATTGTGATAATAGGAATCTGACAGGAGGAAGCACTATGTAAAGACAAAAAGTGCTGTGGTAGTGTGTAGATGATTTTCCTGTTTTACTGTGTCCTGTATTGGGGCCATAAAACAGAGGTCATTCCCAAAAGCAGGTCACACACTTCCTTTTAAGTTGTTTCCTCTGTATTTTCCTGTTTTAATGCAGATGTCAGTAAGAGTTCTTTTTTTTTTTCTACTGAATGTTGGAATCTCAGAGGGAACATTATGACCTGTTATAATAAACTGGGTTACATCTGTTATAAAGGAAACTCTTCTCTTGAGTGGATAACATATACTGTAAAGCACTCCAAAACTGAATATTTTGGAATAAAAAAACAAACAAACATGCAACGACATGGATAATCTAAACCATAAAACATCTCAACCTTCTTTTTTCAGTGTATAATCAGATTCCTACAGAGCATCCTTTAAACGCCTATAGTAATATTTGACTTTAAAGTATACATTCGCCACATATCTAGATCTTTGAAAGGCTGCTTTATCACTACCTAAAAGTGCATGAATAATTCCTAATTAAACTATCTACAGGGTGGGTGAAAATTAACAAGGCAATATTTAATGGCTATAGAACTTGTAGTATAACTGGAGCACCTCCCCTTTTTGCTCTTACTGCGTGCGTGGTTAGCCCAGCACTTTCCAGGACACTGGCTGGTACGACACAGACCTCATGAATGGACTGCAAGAAGTCCAAATCTCACTCCATGTGATTTTTTTCCTGTGAGGTAGACACAACGCAGAAGATACACAGGACACAATATAGGCCTCCAGTGCCTACATTAAAATTTCAAGATTTTGGGTTATAGTATATGTAATGCTACTTTGTGACAATATACCTACAATTACAATCTGAACTGACTGTTTACTGTATAAAGTGGTACAAAAACACTGTTACATTCACATACATCTGAAAACTGTAGTTGTAACCTAATGTGTGTCACAAATTAAAGGGTTTGTAAATAATAAAATGTAATCAACTATAATAAAAAATACTGGAGTAAGGGTAGATTACTGAAAAAAAACTGGCAAAAAACACAAACCAATTATAGTATTTTAAAGGAGTGTACATTTATCTTTTTCTCCACCTAATGGAAGCTTCTAAAAGAAGAAGAAGAACATAGTAAGCCGTAAATCATACTTTACCCTAGATCAGTGGTTCTCACTGCCCTGCACATTTTCATGCCTCCTCAAATCTCAGCACACCGCATTTCACTAATCAACTAATTAACAGCCTTTTTGTAGTGTGTGTCATATAGCAAGGCAAACACTAAAATATGCAGCTGGGGTTTTCCAAGATTAGTTTAAACACCACTGCCTTAGAAACAGCAAAGAAGTATATTCCAAAAACAAAATTATGTTGTTTATATAAAAATGCCATTAATGACCAGATGATGGCGCTATACCCTGAAAGCTCTAAAACAAAAAAAATTTGTTGTGCATTTTGTCTGATGCACTTTTGTCTGTTGAATCTGTAGGATGGGTACCTTTCTTTGCCATTCCGGATTACTTTATTAATAAGTTCTTAGAGTCATTGCCGAGACATACAGTATGGATGCATTCCTCCAAACTCTTGGGAGTCATACACAATATTAATTCTTTTTCCACTGCACCATGACTTTGTGCACCATGACACCATGTTCAGTACTGAACATTATTTCTGTTAACTGACAAGACTTTTGTCTAGGCAAAGTCTGACCTTTCCATCCTAATTAAATAATTATGCATGATAAGATTTTATTTTGGTAAAATAAACATAATTCCAAATGATCAACTAGAAGTCAAGTTATTATTTGTTGTTCCTTCAACTTGGATAGACGACAAAACTTTTGTCAGGGTGTATAGAGAGAGAGAGAGATACTGTAGATAGATAGACACGGTATGTCACAAAAGTAAGTACACCCCTCACATCTCTACAAATATTTAGTTATATCTTTTCATAGTACAACACTGCATAAATGACTCTTTGACACAATGAAAAGTAGTCGGTGTAAAGTTTGTATAGCAGTGAAAATTTATTGTCCCCTCAAAATAACTAAAAATACAGCCAATAATAGCTGAACCCCTGGCAACAAAAGTGAGTACACCCCTAAGTGAAAATGTGAAAGGTCAATATTTTTTCTATGGCCACCATCATTTTCCAGCACGGCTTGAATTCTCTTGGCCATGGAGGTCACCAGAGCTTTACAGGTTGCCACTGGAATCCTTTTCCACTCCTCCATCACAACATCACGGAGGTGGTGGACATTTGACACCTTGTGCTCCTCCACCTTCCTTTTCAGGATGCCCCAGAGGTGTTCTATGGGGTTTAGGGCTGGTGACATGCTTGGCCAGTCCATCACCTTAGCCTCTTTAGCAAGCCAGTGGTCATCTTGGAGGTGTGTTTGGAGTCATTATCATTCTGGAACACTGTATAGCCTAGGCCATCTTTGGTTGAGGTTGAGAGAGTGGAAGAGCTTTTATACCAAATTTAACTCACCTGCTATCTGGTGACACCTGAGACAGTGTAACACTAATGAGTCACATGACAAAAGGAAGGAAAATGACTAATTGTGCTCAATTTGTACATTTTCACTTAGGGTTGTACTTATTATTGGTTGTATTTTTAGTTATTTTAAGGGGACAATAAATTTACACTGCTATACAAACTTTATACTGACAACTTTTCATTGTGTCAAAGAGTCATTTATGCAGTGTTGTCCAATGAAAAGATATAACTAAATATTTACAGAGATGTGAGGGGTGTACTCACTTTTGTGACATACTGTATAGGTTTATGTAGTAAATTGTTTTACAATAAATTTTTAAATGATTTAATATATCATTTTAAAATTGACATTTAAAATTTCAAATATCATTTTAAAATTGCCATTTAGCCATTTCCAAACAACTGCAGATTCCAAGAGTCAGCTTCTAAAAGTTTGCGTATAACTAAAAGTTATTGGGAGATGTAGATACAGGTCTGGAAGAAGACCGAAACTGTCACCCTGAGCTGAGAGGAAATTGTTTTTGGTGGTCAGAAACAACCCAATAACCCAATCACTAAGGCACCGAGGAAGAGGAAGAAGCTCCAAAATCCATACCATCAAGCTTGACTAAAGATTACAGCAGACCACGTGGACAAAACATGCAATCTTCAGGAGGAAAGTTTTTTGTGTGTACGTTTGTGTGTGAGTGTGCGCATGTGTTTTTTCTTTTTGAAGATGTACAGTATGATTGACTGTGAGGCATACATCTCCAAAACCAACTGTTAAGCATTGCTGCAGGTGGAACTGGTGTATGGCATGATGTGGGTGGAATAATACAGAAAAGACAATAACCTCAAACCTTTACATAACCTTAAAATCATCAGTACCTTGTTGAAAAATTGAGTATGACTCCAAACTCATACTTAAGCTGTTTGCGGAACGAATAAAGCAGGCTACTTTTAAACTTTTGCATCCTCAACCCCTGGAACGTTCTTAAAAGTCAGGTCTGTGTCAGGAAACCAACAAACTGAATTGATCTCTGCCAATTCTATAAAGAGGGATGTCAAATGATTAAACAGAATTCTGCCAGTAGCATGTTGATGTTCATTTATTTCTTTAAATTTCTTTGTATATATAAAAATTTTAAAAAGTTGTAATATATTACAAATTGTGCAAAAATTCTCAGTTTTTTTTTTAATGGAATGGTTTAAGTTACAATCATTCTTTCCCAGAAAAAAGTCCATAAATCACTGCAAGAGATTCATGTTCATGACAAGGGTCGATCGGTTAAACAAACAGCCAACTATGAGGGGCATGATCTGTTTGTATAACAACTCTGAACGTGACCCATTTCTATTGTGTGTTTTTCATGATCTTATTTTCATTTCCTATATAATCAATAAGCAACCTGGGCAAATTAAGTATCCATTTTTGTATTAATCTATTTTACACAGTGCTTCCATTACCATCACCTTTACCTTATCCCTTTCTTGTTTTCAACTAAGCATCCCTTCATCAATCTTTTTTGTTTTTATCAGCATATT
Source organism: Clarias magur (assembly GCA_013621035.1). Lineage (NCBI taxonomy): Eukaryota > Metazoa > Chordata > Actinopteri > Siluriformes > Clariidae > Clarias > Clarias magur. Next base: position 262,355 of record QNUK01000307.1, on the reverse strand, counting down.
ACTAACTCTCAAATCCCTGTCTAAATCTATCACAAGCGACTAATATTAGGTATTAATAATCTAATTTGCACTTAATGTTTTCTGGGGGGAAAAAAAGATTGAACTGAGTGCATCCGTGTTCACTTTTAATGCACACCCATGTATAAATGATCTTTCCTTTGTACACTTGGGCTGTGTTCCAGCTTGTAGTTTGGTTCTCTTAGTTCAGTCCAAAGCATAAAATTAGTGGAAACTAATTGGTTCTCTAGCATAAAACCCTGGTTTGTTTACCATTCACATTGGCATTTTCAATATTGGACGAAAAAGCCACAACAGAAGGCAAGAGGATTATATACGGTATGGTAGTATCTTTACCACCCAGCTGAAAACCGTGAAAGTGTAATGTGACTATAAACACAAACATTGCACCAGATGGTGAATAAGACTTGATGTTGCACCTACTGTAATATTTTTGTTTTGCAACTAGGCACCATTGGGCTATCAGGTGTGGTCCTGTGCTCTTATACGCTGTTTATAGTGCATGTTCTTGGATGCGCATTAAAATCAACACTTACTTTTGCAGTGTAACATGAAATAGGTAGGTTTTTCCTCACTCAGTGCCCATCTAAACAATGGCTCTATATCAGATGTCAAAAATACAGAGTCGACCAGTGAAAATCAACTTGCACCAGAGTTCATTTTAATCCAGCTAAACGTGTCAAGTGTGTACACACCCTTAAATTGCCCAATACTCTGCTTCACCCATCTTTCGCTCTCAGTTGCCTCCCCCATCTTAACTCTCCTATCACTCTTCCTCTTTTCATATACTGTAGCAACAAAGAAAACAAGAATGCTTGAGAAATATGATAAAAATTGCACATACAGTATGTGCATATTTTTCCATAAACAGCTTTCTCTTGTCAAAGTTCATCTTTAAAATAACTGCATATTAATAAAAAAATATTTAAAACAGAAAACTGGAAGCATTTGGTTTGGCATGAATGAATGAATGGAAGATTTTTTTTTAGATTTGCTTTTTTAACTTACCTCCTCTCCATTGTGCCTAGCTCTTAAATTTTTGATAATTATCTGTCAGTAGAGTAAATAAAATGTTTATTATTAGTAGGAATTAAAATATACAAATAATTTTATAATTTATATTAATAATTTGAATAAGGTTGAACTCATAGTGTCATATATTAGTTATATTCATTTATATTTAAGATGCTTTCATTGAAATTATATTTTTTGTAGCCCTCAATCACACGAGACATGAGAAGACAAAAAGTTAATGAACAACTTAATGGATACTTATCTGTCAGTGCAATAAATATCAGTTAAATTAACCAACATTCAAGATTTATTATTACATTGACATTTTTTGCAGTATGAAGGTTACTGGGTTATGTTTTTTGGTCTTTTAAGTTCCTTTTTTTCTCACACTAATTTTTTCTTTGTTATTAGATTTGCTTTACGAGAACAGGCAAAATGCTGACTCTTCCTAACCTCTGGTCTGACCCCCTATTTCCTGCTGATATGCCACATGTACATACTAAACCAGTTTATGGCACTGTGCATGAGAGACATGCAGATTCAGGAAGGAGGATGCTGACAGTACAGTTTGAAATATTCAGAAGATTTCTACTCCGTTATTAATTTTTGTCGCACTTCCTTTTTGTTTCCAGGAATGGGTCTACTCCATATCTTCTATCCATTGACATATACTGACATCCTATTACGAAATGCATTCAAGTCAGATTGGGACTTTTTTAAATGGGTATGAGAGTTAAAACTAGTTTTATATCTCTATATAATCCCCTGCTACCTAATGCACTCATTCCAGCATTTCACTACAGTGCAGTAGATATCATCAAGGTAGAAAGTTTTCTCAGTACCCCAGTGCCATGATCGGACTGCCTGGTTCATAGTCTGAAACACTTTATTTCTATGAATAAAGATGCAGAAACTGCACAATATGTATCAAATGTATACAGAAATCAGCTAGCATGCATTTAGGATCTTTTTATTTATAATCTAAGTATAATTATAATCTCTCTGAGGCTTCGACTTCATGGCTTGGTTTGTGCTTTGACTTGCGCTGTTAATTGTGGGATCTTATATAGACAAGTCTGTGTTTTTTCCAAATCATGTCCAATCAACTGAATTTACCACAGGTGGACTCCAATCAAGTTGTAGAAACATCTCTAGGATGGAAACAGGATGCACCTGGGCTCAATTTTGAGTGTCATGGCAAAGGGTGTGAAAACTTATGTTCATTTTTTCATTTTTGTTTTTTAAATAAATCTGCAAAGATTTCAAACAAACTTCGTTCACATTGTCATGATAGGATATTGTTTGTAGAATTTTGAGAAAGATAATGATTTTAATCCATTTTGAAATAAGACTGTAACATAGCAAAATGTGGGAAAAGTGAAGCCCTGTGAATATTTTCCGGATGCACTATAAATAACTGATATTCATAATTGTACATGCTGGTGTAGAAGAAATTACCACGCACTCAGGTATTTGTTCATTCAGAATCAGAAGAATTTGCAACACTTTTTTAAATTTTATTTCTTTTTATCTCAGGCAATATATATCACCAATATTTGGTGGACTGCTGTCACTTCTCAAAACAAATAATAAAAGGAAGGGGTATATAACATGTGATTTCCTGATGATATTCCAGGAGCAGTTAAAAAGACATGTTTTAGCATTTCCGGAGTTGAAATCCCATTCCACAATGGCATCAAGGACAGTAACAGGGGCAGGTTTAACACATTTACTGTCAGACTTAATTCAGTTTTTATAATTATTAGTTATATACAGAAATGTTTTAGTTTTTTTTGCACAACTTTTCAAGTAACCTTTTAAAAACAGTTCCTTCCTTTTTTAAATCAGAACTCTTATGATTAAAGATTACTCAATAGCTGCAACTTGCAAAAATCTCAGCAAGCTTGTTCTAACCCACTGAAGTAATGAATGACTAACAGGAGTCAGAATAAAATACTTTGAACTACTTTTAATTTACAAGAAGATACTCCTCCTTTGTCGCAGTCAATGATTTATCATGTCAAGAGCCATGTGCATAGATGGGTAGAAAGTTTAAATAATAGGAAACCAGCACTGATGACAAACCACGTAGTGGATGATCGTCAAGTGTAGGGGATTTTCAAAGAGGATTCGAGAGTTGAGTTCATCAATGACACAATAGCACTGCTTTCGATTGAGACTATGTTGAGTAGTTTGTATGTCAGTTTATAGAATATACAGTGGAACCTCGGATAGCGAGTAACCCAGTTTTCGAGCGTTCCGCAAGACGAGCAAAAATTTTTAATAAATTTTGACTTGAAAAACGAGGAAGTCCTTGGTAGCACGCATTCGCTTCTTGTTTTGATGCCAAGAGTCACAAGATCACAACTGAGCCAATGTTTTTTCTCTTTCTCACGCTGCGGAATTGTGGAAAATCAAATCCCCTGCCCGGTCTTAATGGGCGTCAATAACTGATCTAATAAACATCTGTGCATGCATGTACTGTTTACTATAACACTTTGACCACATGTGTGCGTGTAAACCATCTTTTATTTTGTGTTTGAATGTGTGTGTACAGCGCGTGTGTACTGTTTATTATAACAAACGCTATAACGGAAACATTTATCCATTTATACTTTTTTCAAAGGTAAAGAGCAGGTTAATTTGTTTTATTTTTACCTTATATTTTGTATGAATTATTTGTATGTATCTATTTTTTGGGGTTGTGGAACAACAAATCAGAGTTTTCATTATTTTTTATGGGGAAATTCACTTTGATTTATGAATGTACAATTTGATTTAAGGTACAATTCTATATACAGTGGAACCTTAGATTACGAGCATAATTCGTTCTGGAAACATGCTCATATATCAAAGCACATTTAAATCAAAGAGAATAGACAGTGATAGAATCATATACAGACCAGTCAGAGCTCCCAAGCCTTACCCCAGTCCATCAAAGCTGGACCAGAGAGCAATAGTGAAAGGTGTAATTAATCATCTCTTTTACATTATGTGTACTCATGATGTGGACTTTACATCTATATTTGTATGTCTTATACAAATGTTTGTGTGTCTTACCTGGCAATGAGATGGCAACAAGATGCACTGGAAAAGAAGGCAAACCTGCCAGTAGAGGCAGTTGGATGTTCTGGAATGTTCTGGAATTCATGTGGATGTTATTTTGACCTGTAGCACATACCTGAACATTGGTGCAGACAAGTATATCCCTTTCTGGCAATGCTATTCCCTACTAACTGTGGCCTCTTTCAGCACACACATAAAAAGAGAGGGGGTTGTCAAGCGTTAACTGCTTAACTTATAAAAAATAAGCAAGTATGCGAGCAAACAAACAGACAAACAGGAGTGCCATAAATTTTACATCTTCAGTTTTTATTCTTAATATAAAGAATACCAAAAAACTATTCCATATGTGTAATGGCTGGTATACAAGGCCAGAACATATATAGTTTTTATGCATGACAACATACAGTATAGATCAAGTTGAAAGTTCAGACACACCTATTCCTTCAAGGGTTTTTCTTCATTTGGACTATTTTCTATATCATAAAACAGTATTGAAAGCATTAAAACTGTAAAATAGCACATGGAATGTTGCAAAACTGCAAATTAAGCAATATTCTATATATTTTAAATTTTTAAAGTCGACACTTTTAGCCCTGATGAGAGCTTTGCACACTCTTGGCTTTCTGTCAACCAGCCTCATGGCATTCCATGTAGTCACCTGGAATGCTTTTCAAGACCAACAGTCTTGGGATTTCCCACATACAGAATGTTGAACACTGCCAATATTGTCTGCCAATAGTGTGCAAAGCGGTATTGAAGGTAAACAAATGCTACTTTGAGGAATCTAACTGTTGAAACCAGACGTTTTCATACACCTTAGTCTACATTAAAATTCCCGACATTTAATCCTGCTAAACTCTTCCTGCATTAGGTCACTACTTTATTTGAAAAAATGTGAAATGTCTTATGGCTAAATGAATTTCTCCTCAGAGCAGAGGTAAGTTTTGGTCCTGGGAAGGTCTTCATGAGAGACAGTTACAATATGGTGCTTGATAGTTATTGTAAATGCACTTGACAAAATTGTTCTTGCAAGAACTGTTCCAGAACAGCTGACCTTCATGTCTTAAAATAACAACTGACTTTTGTTACTTAATTACCTAATGCCATGTCTTATTTTATAGTTTTGAAAAAATCTAATATTGTTCTAGAATGTGAAAATAAACTTCTATCCAAACTCTTGACTGGTGTGTCCAAACCTTTGACTGTGACTGTATGTATTTTTAACCTCTGTTCATTCATCAACAGAGGTGGGTAGAGTAGTCAAAGATTGTATGCAAGTAAGAGTAGTTAGGCTTCAAAATAATATTACTTAAGTAGAAGTACATCATAGTCATCCAACATGCTACTTGAGTAAGAGTAAAAAGTATTCGATGAAAAGACTGATCTGATTTTTTAATGACCTGACACGAGAGGTTTGTTCTACAATGTACTGTAGTAGTCCAGCCACTTTGGCTTTGGAGAATTGCATAGTCCAAAACAAAGCAGATCATATTGCAAGCCAGGCCAAGCACAAAATATTACGAAAAATGTCTGACTGTGTGACCATTTCCTGCTTCTGACCACAGTTCTGCCAACCAGTGTCTAAAGTCTAAATATATCAGACTAAAGAAATGCTACAACTGCCATAAAGCTGTCACTTACCAAGGAAATATGTTGTTTAATCATCAACAAGAATTTGTTCATTTCAGCTCAACTATGGAATTGATTTAAGGATCTACAACGCATCAGGCATCCTCCCCAAGCTTCATGCCTAACATAATATACATACTATGCTTAATATATCCTATATTTCAACACTGCACTACATAAGCTTTTTTGCCCACTCTTCAAGAAAAAGAGGTAGAAAATGTGCTTGCATGTCATGAGGCAGTGTGAGTTTGAACTCTCCGTCATAAATTTGTCTATAAGAGTAGATCATCTATTTGGGGACAGAAACAATGTGAGAGATGTTCTCAGTTGTCACTAAGGGCTTTGCAAATCCAAGCTGTGCATGTAATGCCTTTTAATGCCACCTTTTATTGGAAGAAAGACGTAATCTAAGCCAAATGACTTAAAGTGGAGAGCTTGAAAAGACGCCTTTGTCACCCCCAAATATATTAATGACATAATCACACCTAGCCATTTCATCTGGAACATCAGTACCCTTCTTAATTGTGTACTGAAAAAGAAGAAAACTATAAATTAGAGTAAATTCTGCTGACAACCAAGTAATTACAGTGGAACCTTGGATTGCGAGCATAATTCATTCCAGAAGTGGGCTTGTGTTCCAAAATACTTGTAACCCAAATCATCATTTTCCCATAAGAAATAATGAAAACTCAAATAATTCATTCCACAGCCCCAAAAATGAAATACATAAAAATAATTAATACAATCTATAAAATGAAAATAAAACAAATTAATCTACACTTTACCTTTAAAAAAAAGTACAAATAAATCCCGACAGATTTATTTGTTTCCGTTGGTGCGCGCAGGCGCCGTGTGTGTGTGTGTGTGTGTGTGTGTGTGTGTGTGTGTGTGTGTGTGTGTGTGGAATTAGCTCATTCCCTCGCCTCGTTTTACACAGTAACAGTCCTCCTCCCTCTCCCCAAGTCGCTTTTTGTTTCACAACAAACACACACACACACACACACACACACACACGCACACACACGTACACACACACACACACACTATGGAAACACCGTTTTAACAGGAAAAAAAGAAATCTCTCTGACACTGGCATGAGCGCATACTAACGGAATCACTTTTTAAGTTTCACAACAAACACAAACACAGCGGAAACACCGTTTTAACGGGCGGGAAAAAAAAGAAATCTCTCTGAGACTCGCGTGAGCGCAAACTAACGGAATCACTTTTTAAGCTGCACAACAAACGGACACACACAAACACAAAGGAAACACTGTTTTAACTGGAAAAAAAGAAATGTCTCTGACACTGGCGTGAGCGCATATTAAGGGAATCATAAGGGAAAGTAAAAAAACCAAAAACAAAACAAATTATCCAGCACCTTACCTTTGAAAAAAATCGCGACAGAGCAGAGTTTCTGTGTGTTTGTGAAGCCGGGGAGGGGGTGAGAAGGAGAGAGAGCGTCTGTGCGTGTGTCAGGGTGTTTGTGTGTGTGTGTGTCAATGTATGGCACACACATAAGAAACGTTGAAAGAGAAAGGGAGATGTTGATTATGCATGTAAGAGACAAGCACTAAGACCTAGCAGGGGAGACGATTACACACAAATCTGCAACGCAAGAGTGACGCTCTGTGTCAAAATAAGAGTCGTATGCGTGCTACATGATACTCTGCGCACGTAAACTAATACTTGCTCGGTTTCCGGTTAAAAATTTATTAAAAATCTTTGCTCGGTTTGCGGAACACTCGTAAACCACGTTACTCGCAATCCGAGGTTCCACTGTATCTTCAAATGGTGAATTAATCCTGCTCCTTTCACTTCTTAATTCAACAGAAACATTCATTAATTTATTCAACTCCTATAGTGCTTATCCCACACAGGGTCAGAGGAAGCCTGAAAACTATCCGAGGAAACTTCAGGCCTTAGGTGGCATAAACCGTGGACCGTGGGATCAGGTCTGTGTGCATGGAATTTGCATGGTCTCCCCGTTCTAAGTGGGTTTCCTCCGGGTACTCCAGTTTCCTCCCACAGTCCAAAAATATTTTGCAGAAGGGGAGTTTTTCAGGAACAATAAATTTATCATCATAACACCTAACCTTACCACCATGTGGTGCAAACATGTGCAGAAAGAATATGCACTGCATATAGTGGAAGCCATTTGATATTTAACCACAGAAAATGTGATGGTGTTGGGGAGGAGGGGGTGTTAAATAAAATGCATGGGGAAAAAATGTTGCTCACTCTAATATTCTAATGGACTGTTTTAGGTTTGATTACAGTCTGCATTGTTGTGGCGTTGTTTGCCTTGACGCATGCAATATAACAACATTTATTTCCACTCAGAGTCACATCGATTTTTATCCACAATCTTGTATTTATGACAGCAGAGTTACACTACATCAAAAAAAATTTCTAGCACTTCCTAAAAAATTTCAGTTGGGTCAGTTGGGACTGTGAAGGCGGTTTCATGTGTTTAAGAAATGAGAAGCTATGCACTGAATAATTCAGGGTTAAATACTTGTTCCAGCTGAAACATATTAATCACTACAGTAATTATTCACATAAAGGTATTTGCTTATTTAAATCCACATACCGATTTTCTTTTGGCCAGGCAGTGTACAATAAATGTAATATAAACAGTCAAATTTCCATGTCTCAATATGATCATTGTCTCTCCTTTCATAAACAAATTATCTCACTGGTTCAAAGGTTATTTTTCAACCTTTCCATCTGCCACAGTAAAAAGGATATCTGGTCTTGAGTGATTGTAGTGATTTCACGATCCAAGATAGATTAAATGATGCCAAGCCATGGAGCAGTGCCAAGGCAATTTAGAAATACTTAATGAATGATTTATCAATGCTCTGAGCTATCTTACAAAAAAACTATATTAAAAAAAGCATACTAAAGCCTTCACCTATAGTTCACTGTTCTGGTCAATCTGAACGTTCAAGCTAGTTAACATTTTTGCCTATACAATATTTACCAACTACCAAGCTTAAAGCTTTCAACCACTAAGAGGATTTTCCAACCCGCATAATAAATATATAGCAATAAATCATGATAAGAAATTAAGCAATTCTACAAACTGAATTTTTAACATAAAGGTACAGTATAGATACCTGCAATGATAAATTTTATGATTTTTGTATTAAAAAAGATGATGGCTGTGAGGTTTACACCAAAAAGGGCACTAAAGCACACAGCAGAAATCATTGTTAAGCAATCATACATTCCAGATCACCTGAGTGCAGGTGATAACTGTTAACACTGTTAACTTACCATATAAACTGACTTTCCACATAAACACAGAACCACACTGTGAGATATATGCTCTGTGCTTCCAGTCATTACTAAGCTGTTTCATGTTGTTCTTCCTTATTGTAAATACTGTGCATAGTTCTCTGCTATTACTATTGTTTCCATCGGATTAATTAGGAACCATTGCAGTCCAACCAGGGACATGGAGCTCAGTGGTGACCACTGGAGGCCAATGGTGGACACTGTATTTATTTTCATCTTGTATGACTGTGGTAGGACAGTCAATGTTCACATGCACATTCACACACTACGGGCAATTTGAGGATGCCAATTAGCCTAATCTAGCCTAGTCTTTGGACTGTGCGAGGAAACCGGAGTACCCGGAGGAAACACACCAAGCATGGGGAGAACATGCAAACTCCATGCACACAGACCTAATGCGGAAATTAATTAAATTTTCCCATTTACTTACTGTATGTCAAATCCATGCCCAGATGTAAACATTATTTTAAGAGATTTTTTGAAAACAGCTTCCAAGTTATATTTTTCTGAGATTTAAACTTCAGATAAAAAAAAAAATAAAAAGAAGGGTATTTTTCTCCTTGTATAAATTCAGAAACGAAAAAGGGAAATGAGCAGATTGGAGGTTTCCTGGAGAACCGTGTTTGTACATGTGAAAGTTTCTATTGGCCTTTCATTTTCTTTCTCATGTCCTATGTTATTTGTCTTTTTGATATCTTCCTTTCATTCCTCCTGCATGAGAAGAAAATAAAGAAAAAGCTAAAGTAAATGAAATCAAATAGATTCTTGATTTATGCATTTAAAAAAAAACTCATTTACTGAGGTGATTTTCTTTTTATTAATTGATGCAGCTTTTAATTTTAATTTTCCATTCCAACTTCAACTCATTCTAACTCCCTGGGAAGGAAACAGGATTTCCTTGCTTTGTACTTCAGTCTTTGGAACAGATTTCCTTCTTGCTGAGCTGCAGGTCCTCTTAAAATTCCAACTGCCTTTTTTCTTTTACTTTATCAGCACTTTTTTTTTTTACTTGACCCATAACTCCTACCGTCTGAAAATAAGAAAAACATATCGAGTCAAGTTAATATAGAAAATTACTGAAGACCTCCAGTGATCTGCAATCACTACCTGCAATCAATCTGACATTCAGTAAAATGACCATAACCTGACATTTACATTTCGGCATTCAGCAGACACTTAAAAAAAACTGGATTTAATGTCCTGTTATACAAAGACAATGTTTAACGTCTTCTAACATAACAGAAGATTTTTAATTAATCTAAAGGACAGTAATTTAATTAATTATTTAATTCCATTCATCCACTTTATTAATGAATACACAAGTTAAATTATGTACAAAATAAAAAAATATATATAAAGAAGGTTTAGTCCAATCTATGCAGTGATGTATATCAGTTGTAAAAGTGTGTAAGTGCACAAATGTGCAGGAGTGAGTAACAGAAGAAGATCCTCTGCATAGATTGCCACATTGTTCCTGTCTTTAACTCCCACCCCAAAAAGGATTCACACTCCAAGCTTAAAACAAATGAGGGGTGTGTATCTGTTCCACATGGTTTGTCAGCTTCACACTATTCACATGAGCTGAAATTCAGACATACCAACTCATAAAGACACAACACCCTGTCTGGATTATTGTTCTTGGATTCTGAACTATTGTTCTTGGATTCAGACATGAAGAATCACCAGTTTCCTCTGTCCATGCTGGTGTGCCTCTGCATGAGTGTGCAGCTCACTGTGCAGACAGGTATGTAAATATGATTGATGCGTTAAAGTTAAAGATTCCAAAAAGTGTTTCATGTAACAGGGAAATATTGATTTAAAGAGTCGTCATCATAAATAATCCTATGTTACACTGAAAATACCTGTTTTTATGAGAATCTATAGAAGAACATTTTAAAAAGATAAAGATAAAACATGGATCTGGTTAATTAGAAATCACACTATATTTTGTGTTTTCTCCTTTTACTTTATAGACAGCAGTTCCTTCATGATCTACAACGAGGCTCACAATAAATGTGTGAAAGTGGTAGATCCCAATGCAGCGCAGGCCAGTGACTGTGACTCGTCTTCAGATGCGCAGCGCTTCCGATGGATTTCCTCTTCTAGGATCTTAAGCATCTCCCACAAGCTGTGCCTTGGATCTCAGGACCTTAAAGATTGGGTTCGAGTTGTTCTGCTCCCCTGCAACGAGCTCAGTCCTATACAGACATGGGAGTGCAAGAACGAGACTCTGTTTGGTATCAAGACCCAACCGTTGCATCTGAATTACGGTAATCGCCACGAGCCCAATTTACTGCTGTACTCAGGGACAGGTTCCTGGAGCCGCTGGCAAATATACGGAACTAAGGATGACCTGTGCTCTCATGGATACCAAGGTGGGATATACTTTGAATTTTATATAGGGGGTTTGTAGAGGTTTATATAATGCATCTTTGAGCAAAGAGTGATTTTTATTGGTTGGGTACCTTAATCACTTGACTATGCACAGCGGACTATATGCGCTGATGTGGTATATGGCAAGTTGGTAAGGTTGGAGATGTCTACTGCCGCTCAAATTTGTGGGATCATTTATGATTTAACTTCATGGTTGTTCCTGATTTTTATTTCTTTCTACGTTGTAAAGCAATGCTGAAGCCACCCAAAATATGCAATAATCTCCTTTAAACAGTGATTTTTGAGCTGTACAGTAGCTGCTACTTATGCTCCGTAACACCTTCGTAACAGATCTAATCTGAGGTGATGTTTGTTAATTGGTGATTTCTGAGGCTGGTAACTCTAAATGAGCTTCTCCTCTGCAGCAGAGGTACGTTTTGGTCTCGCTTTCATGGTGCTTGATGGGTTTTGCAAATTAACTTGACAATCCTGTTCTTGCATTTCATATGTGCTATTTCATAGTTTTGAAACCCCCAGTATTGTTGTAGATTGTAGAAAAGTAATCACCAAACAAGAAATTGTAAGTGATCCCAATCTTTTGAGCAGTAGTGTATTTGACTCATGGTAGATATGACATAATTTGGGTTGTGACTGATAAAGTCTGGTCAAGCACCAATCATTTTATAAGCATGCATTTTAAGTAATCACACACTTTGTGCTTGTATCACTTCTGTTTTTTTTTTTTTCTTTGCAGAGATTTTCACCATCGGTGGCAATGCTTTGGGCACCCCCTGTCAGTTTCCCTTTAAGTATGGAGAAAAATGGTATGCTGAGTGCACCCTTGATGGGCGGTCTGATGGACAACACTGGTGTGCCACAGTCACAGACTACGACAAGGACAAGAAATGGGGTTTCTGTCCAACGAAATGTAAGAGAACATTCATATCATCATTGATAACATTAATATCATTAAATGGTGTTGAAATCCTTGCTTAGTAATTGGATATGTGTATGGGTAGTAGTTAAGCATTAGGACTTTGACAGAAAGAACAGGTAGACCTACTGTACTGTATGTAAAGCAGTAAGTGCTGTGGTAATTAAAACAGATGAATTTCCTTTTTGAATGGTATGCTACACTGCGGCCATAAAACTGGGGTCAGCCCAAGAATCAGGTCTGGAGATTGACCTGCTGAATCGCACACTTCCTGTGAAGTTGTTTCCTCTGTATTTTCCTGTTTTATTGCAGATGTAAGTGAAAATATTTTCTGCTGCCTTGGTGATATTTAGAGAGCTTTTATATTCACATATATAAATATGCTCACATTAAATACTTTATTCATAAAGATCCACAAGCCTAATGTAATCTGTGAAAAGTGAAAGTGAAGCTATGCATGTTAGTTTTATTGGCCTCCAGGGACACACTGTTTCTTTTCGTTTCTCAAATCTCTTATCGCATAAAACATTGAAAAGGTTGGATTTAAATGGTAGTTAAAATATCCTTCCCATAAGACATGTTAGCTATTGATAAATAAATATACCACAGAATTTTTGAATGATAAGTGGCTCAATGTGTTATTAATTGAATAAGTTTTTCTATTCATATATTCATGTCTAGATATTTGCCAGTGTGTGTTTTTGAAAATCGCTGTGTCTTTGGTGTAAAGCAATATCAGGTTGGGACAGTGATCCAGTCACGGGAGTATTGTACCAGAGAAACACTCAGGCAGTGCTGACATGGCATCAGGCTCGCAAAAGCTGCCAGCAGCAAGACGCTGATCTGCTCAGCATCATGGAGCTGCATGAACAAACATATATATCAGGTAACACAAACCTCAGTTCACATATACCCCAAATAATGCAATTACTGTTTTTGTGTTGTTGTTTTTTTTATCGTATGCTATATATCTATTTTTTAGGGTTAACTAATATACTTGGTTCGTCTCTTTGGATCGGATTAAATAGTCTGGATTTTGAAAGTGGCTGGCAATGGAGCAATGGAAACCCCTTTAGATATCTGAACTGGGCTCCAGGTTAGTGCACACACACACACACACACACACACACACACACACACACACATATGCTCATGCATTAAGACTATTCCCAAGCATACAGTACTGTTACTCATACATCAATCATCCTTTAGGCCAGCCGTTGCTGGAGCCTGGCATGAACTGTGCAGCACTCAATGCTGGGAAAGCATCTAAATGGGAGAGTTTAGGATGCAGCAGTAAACTGGGATATATCTGCCGCAAGGGAAACTCCACTACCATTATACCATCAGTTGGTAAGATATTGAGGAAAATATACAGTGCTATCACAAGCAGACACATTTGTATATAACACTTTTAGTTTGTTTTCTGTCACTCTTTTTCATTTCACTATGTGTGTGTGTGTGTGTGCATGTGTATGTGTGTGATAGGAAAAGATGAACCCAGTTTCTGCCCAACCAACTGGGTGCCATATTCTGGTCATTGCTACTCCCTATCGCGCACTAAGATGATGTGGAAAGATGCTCTGACCGCCTGTCGTAAAGAAGGAGCCGACCTGACCAGTATTCACAATATAGAAGAACACAGCTTTATTCTATCACAGAGTGGATACTGTAAGAGCATATACTTACATATCTATTTGGGTTAGACTAGATGGCAAAGAATCATAATGCATTGCTATAAATACAGTGGGTCCCAGATAATGTATACACACTTCAACAGTTGTTTTTTTTCAATGCATTTTTTCAAAACTCAGATTGAGTTATAGTGTAGTATTATGTTTCTCCTAAAGATGTCAGTAGTCTCACCATCGTTGAGGCTATCATGTGACCATGCTTTTTGTGCATATATTTTTCATGTTGAAGAATGTATACATTTTTTGTGCTCCTCTGTAAAAAAAAAATCTAAATGCATATTTATAGTCTTTACACAGAAAAAGGTCAAATTCAATATACATTAATACATGGACACCCCATAAGCATGCGTTATTGATAGACATTATTCATGGACATTTTTCTTGTCCTTATTAGAGGACATATTCAGGTTATCAAGGTTACGTTTTTTCATTTTTGTTTGAAGGGAAAATCTACATTTTTGGTCCCTTAGACTTGCATGAGGTCCTTGTTTCCCCCACTCACATGGATACATGTGTGTTTGTTCACCAGTGCCGACTGATGAACTCTGGATAGGTCTAAATGATCAGAAGACTCAGAACCTGTTTGAATGGTCAGACAGGTCCCATGTCACCTTTGCCAAGTGGCTTGTTGGAGAACCTTCACACACAGCTATCCTCAGAGAGGACTGCGTTCTCATGAAAGGAAAGGTACAGTCACCGCTAAATCCATTGTATTACAAACTGTATAACCTATGACAATGACACACTGAAGGTGTTCCTGTGATTGTGGCTATTTTGCATCTTGTGATTTAGGAGGGAAAGTGGGCGGATCACATGTGTGAAAAGGAGTATGGCTACATGTGTAAAAAGAAAGCTTCCACCAAACCTGCTGGGTCACCTGAGTTGATCAGTCCTGGATGTCCTGCGGTGAGTCATACCCTCTCCTCCTCTACAAACACACATTTAATGGGGATTTAGTCCATATCTATTACGTTTTCTTTTATGCACACACAAAATGCTTAATACTGGCACTGTTCTTTTGCACCACCAAACTATGTACAATGCAGAACTACAGTATGCCCTGAACATAGGTCCTATACATGGACAAGTATATACAAAGTGTATATATATATATATATATACACACACAGTACATTGATCTGATCTGTGGTTTTATTACGCACAGCATAAATTAAAACAAAATAATATTTTTTTTCTGCAAAGTTTTAGTTTCAAAATAATCTAAATAATTTTAAACAATTAATATATGGTAAATCACTTGGTGCTAAGAGTAACAGCACAGTTCATTGCTTGTTTATAATATTTTGTTAAGGAAAGCCTCATGTTTTTTTTTTACTTATTTATGCTTTTATAGTGACCATTTGGTCTGTGTTGGTTGCCTGTTTATTTCTCCCTGGATGATCTAAAAGTCTTAGAGGTGTCTAATCAGCACCCTGCAGACATTTTTCATTTTAATCTGTGGTGTCGCTAACCATGGTGCTGGGCTTGGTATGTCAGTCTTCAGAGGTTGGTGGTCTGCATTTTAGACACTCTGTCCCATAGTCCCCCACACCATATGGTGGAGATGGGCAAAGCCTGTGACAAGGGTGAGGAGATAGAAGTGCATGTCTTCCAGCGCCTACTTGATAGCCTTCCCTCCATGTCTGCATATTTCTGTTCTGCAGGAGGGAGTTCCCATTAATAAAAACATTGGGAACACTTTGCTCCATATCTGTTAAGAAAGAGCTGATTCCAGTTCCTTACTGGAGCACTGTGAAATGCAGAAAGTCTGAGTTCACCATTACTGGGTTTAACATGTGAATGTTCATAGATGATCAAGATTCATATCTTGTTGTCATTCAGTGTCTTAGACAGTCCCTTCCTCGAGAAGAGATGTTTCCAACCTGAGAAAGAACACACCTGCGGATTTGACAAGCTGTGGGAAGTTCTTCATGGGCTCTGTCTATTTTTAGCAGGTTCTTAGTAGCTTCTTCTTCACATCTTTGGGTGGGTGTTTAATCTACCCCCAAAAAGTGCACAAGGTGTTTGGCTTAGCTCTCAAAGTGTAATACAATATTGTTTAAAAAGAAGGGGTTTTACTTAGGAGGCTATACTACCATGAGCTGCTAAAAGTCTACTGGAGAGCCATGTAGACCAATGGATAAAGTCTGGTGTTAGCAGAAAGCAGTAACATGGGATAATTCTTTTGTTATTTTGGGATGGGGAAACCCAAGAGTAGCTTAAGGTTAGATCTGAAACATAACTTCCCATAACTGGTGGTGAGTTAGTCTACTCAGAGTATTGGATTGGTAGCAGCACACTGAATCCTGTTTGCCGTTGTGATATACTCACTCTGTAAAGATTCCAACTAGTGTTGAGGTGACATTTGTTCAAACAATACAGGCCTTTCCTCCCCTTAGTGAGAGAATGATGAAAATGGTGTGGAAAAAGATGTGATTGCCTTTGTGAAAAGGCATGAACAACTGCTGACTCCTTGCTACTAGAACAATAAAGCTTTTAAAAAATCTTGCTGCGGTCAAAAGGTCAGACTGAGTGCTATAGGAAAATGCTGATAATGAATGTTTTTGACTGTGACAGTGGGTTCTTTTTGACCCTGTGCTTCCCCTAGTGAATTAATACTACATGCAATAAAGACATTCTTGGCAGAGAACCATTTAAAATACAAATAGTAATAAAACCTTTTTTTTTTTTTTAAGTCCACTTCTTAAATATTGTGATTTTTATATACAGTATGAGTAACCCTAACATTCATTTATTTTATTTAATAATCACTTTACTAGTCACTCACATACCACCAATTATTTTTTTTGGGGGGGGGGGGGGGAGTGGAAACCCTTGCACACATTTGGTAAGGTCCAGTTACCTGACTTCTTGATCTACAGTATACTGTGTACCTTCCATTAGCTTACTACAGAGCTTAGTTTAAATGCATAGCTTAGAGACAGAGATGACTGATCATACAGTATCCACAAAAAAGGCTGTCTAAGGTTATCTGGTTTGGTTTTTATACTTGAATACAAGTGATCTAGTTGTTATAGCTGTGGCCTCGCCTCTTAAGGGTCTAAGGTTTGTCTGTTCACCCAGTGCTTGGTGGGTTTCTCCCACCGTCCAAAACCTTGCATATTGCCTGTATGTGATTAATTGACACCCTCAGTGGTGTACCCTGCCTCATGCTCAAAGTCTCCTGAGATAGGTTCAAGGCTTCTCATGATCGTAAGCAGGATAAATGGTATAGAAAATGAATTAACAATCCTCATTAGCTTTATGAAGCAGCTTCAACACATTTAGCTAAAAAGTGTTATTTAATAAATATGAAGTCTTTTGGGACACGCTGTATAAACAGGGACCTAGAATTCGGTCTCTGAATATTCAGATTTACAGTACTGAAGTGTGTCAGCTTTCCATTGTACTTTTAGGGGTGGATCAGGTTCAGCTCCTATTGCTACAGCATTGCTATAGAAGCCAAGAACTTCAATGAGGCCAAAACAGCATGTGGACAGAGTGCAGCTAACCTAGTTCAAGTTGCAGACAGGTAATGCACACACATACATAACATACTGCTTTTATACACCAATAAATTAAAATATTGCATGGACCTGTATTTGTGTGTGTGTGTGTGTGTGTGTGTGTGTGTGTGTGCGTGTGTGTGTGTGTGTGTGTGTGTGTGTGTGTGTGGTGATGTTGTCATGTGGGCTTTATTTTAGGTATGAGAATGCATTTCTCATCAGCCAGATTGGCTTACGACCTGAAAAGTATTTCTGGATCGGCTTGTCCAATACAGGACGTTTAGAACGCTTTGAGTGGACAAATAAGCAAACTGTCAAATTTACACACTTTAATGTAGGAATGCCAGGTATGGATATTATTCATAAGTCATATAATTAATATTTAGTTTGGAATGAAAATGCATGTTGTAGTGAATGTTAAGAAGTTAGCTTTTTTGTATTCTTCATTTAGACAGGCGCCAGGGCTGTGTTGCCATGCGAACCGGGACTGCGGCAGGATTATGGGATGTAATCAGCTGTGACAGTAAAGAGAAATACATCTGTAAGAAAATAGCAGAAGGTGTCACGACAACCAAAGAACCTCCAGTGACACAACCACTTAGTTGCCCCTCTAAATGGATGAAAAAAGACCCTGGCAACTGCATTCGGGTACCATCACTGCACATACACAAAAAAAGTGACAATGAACAGTATGATTCACTTATTTATGAAAACTTACCTTGTGGATGTAATGCTCCAAACCATGAAGTGAAACACATTCTCATGCAACATCTTGTGCTTTTTTCCCTAACTTCTTAGATATATAGAAATACAAAAGACAATAAGAAAACATGGACTGAAGCACGTAATTTCTGCAAAGTCATTGGTGGTGACCTTGCTAGTTTTCATGGTGAATCTGAAACCAACAATTTGCCGTAAGTATATTTATTATTTATTTATGTTGGTCAGTGGGATAACCTTTGTTTGATTTTAGAATTGAAATGCATATTATTTATTGTCCTCTTAAAGGTACGGTGGGGGAAATGATCCAGGATGGATTGGCTTTAATATGTTGGATGATAATGCTGGCTTTACCTGGTCAGATGGAACTTCAGTGAGTTAATTACATTTTTGCTGTTGTCTTTTAAATATGATTCGATTTATTGCTGAGGTTTTTATAATAATAATAATAATAATAATAATAATAATAATAATAATTATTATTATTATTATTATTAATAATATTATTATTATTAACTAGAAGCCATGTTGAAAATACTGTAAGCTGTAAATGGTTTGGGACATGTGTCTAGTTATTAAATATAATGATTCTATTCCTGCCCTATTTTACTATTCAAATAGTAAATATCAATTATATATCAGTATACAGTTGAGATGATCATGGGCACCCAAGGTTCATCTACTGTATGCCTGTATGGACCAAACATACAGCAATGTAGTGCAAATTGCTAAATAAGTTAATGCTGACCATGATAGAAGGGTATCAGAAATATCCAGTGCATCACAGCCAGCTCCATATGGGGCTTAGTAGGCAAAGAGTTCAAAGAGCCTTCAAACTCTCTGAACTTAAATTCATTGAATGCACCGGACAAGCAAGTTTGATTCATGGAGGCCCCAACCCACAAACTGCGGCACTCAAAAGGTCAACCGTTAACATCCTTTTGTTAGACACCACTGCACACCCCCAGAGGTCTCATCAGGTCATTGGTACAAGTGAAACCTGCACAATGCTGAGAATGTGTTGTGTTGTAACGTTATGGCTGATCAGTGTATGTATTTTTTGTTACATTATATATTTAAGTTTTTTAATGGCTAGAACCAAGCCATTTTCTTAGCATGCCATGTCATGAGTATAATTTAACCAGCATAGTCCACATAATACAGAGTTAAATTTATGTTTGTAGTGGAAAGGCTTTTACATGTATGTGTGTCTTATTTTTCCCATTATGTGTGTGTGTTTCTGCATGTAGTCAAACTATGAGAACTGGAGCTATGGAGAGCCTAATAATTACAATTCTAATGAGCATTGTGCAGAAGTCAGCTTCTACTATGGTCACAGGTGGAACGATAGAGATTGTGAAGCCTACAATGATTGGATCTGTCAGATACCACTGGGTAGGTAGTCCAGCCAAAACAAGACAGGCATACAGACACTGTATCACTGGTCTACTCTTTTTCACTGAAGTATTTCAGAATTACTAATAATTGTTCTCCTATGATCATTCTGAAGTTAATTTAGATGTTTACCTTTACAACAGGTACAACCCCAAAACCTCCACCTACAAGCACGCCCCAAGGTATCATTTTTCTTAATTAATTAAATTTGCACACCTTTATATTAGATTGCTAAAACAGCTTATATTTGTTAGTTGTCATGTGTTATGCATACATAAAATAAGATAAAATAAAATATAACAAAATAAGGTTTCTCAATTCTACAATCTAACATTTTTGTTATGTGTCTTTTACCTCAACAGTGGAGTTTAACATTACAGGTGATGGCTGGATCCAGTTCAATGGTAGTCAATACTACATTAATAATGACCGTCTGGATATGGAAGATGCTCGCGCAGTTTGCAAGAAGAATCATTCTGACCTTGTTGTCATTACTGGTCAAAGTGAAAGAAAGTTTTTATATAAACAGGTAACGGACCGATTCCAGTGACACTGTTCTGTCCTGATAATACCAATCTTAAAGCTGTTTGTGCTTTCATGAATTCAATCTTACAGATTTCAAGAGGATCAGAGGACCAGTACTTCATTGGAATGACAGTGGGATTGGATAAATCCTTCAGGTAACTTTAATAAAGTGGCAACACGAGGAGAGTTTTTTGTTTGTTTGTTTCCATCATCTGTATTAAAATTTTCTCATTCCTCTAGTTGGGTGGATGGTTCCCCAGTTGTCTATACAGCATGGAACCAAAATGAACCAAACTTTGCCAACAATGATGAAAACTGTGTTACCATGTACAAGAGTATGGGTAAGACCACCTCATCATTTCGAATCATGTTGCCATCAATAAATCTGGCCAAATGCATGAAATCGTCTCTTTTCCAGGATTCTGGAATGATATTAATTGTGGAGTGCAGTTACCGTCTATCTGTAAAAGAAGCGCTAACTTTGTCAGCAGCACAGCAGCTCCTACCACTGTACCGAAAGGAGGATGTAGCTCTGACTGGACTGCTTATCAGGGAAAAGTGAGTGAATACACCTTCACATACAGTAAAACAATGGCTTATTATTAATGTTTGAAATATTTTAACCTTAATGCCTGCCCCTGTCAGAACACGGGCCTTATTTTTGAGAATATCAGTGTATAAAGTGACGCAAGAGGTGTATGAGTGTTTCATTTTCACCTTCACATTTGTGAATCTACAGTGTGAGGTATACTTTCTAGTTAGCCATCATTCGCTTTCCTATGGCACTTCCGGACTTCATCAAGATATGCACACAATTATGAAGGAAATCAGCATTTATGACATGCATGTGTAAAATACAGAGGAAATGTCAAGATCAGTATGGCTTATGCAAAACTAGCACATGGTATTAAAATCAAACATTACAATATTACTATTGTCTGACATTATAAAATTTTCTCCCCAGTGTTATAAGTTTGTCGGGAAAGATAGTAGCCAAGACAAGTCATGGCAAGATGCTCGACAATACTGCATCTCCCAAGGAGGCAACCTAGTGTCCATTCGGAGTGAAGCAGAGCAAGGTACTTGTTATACTGGAATGAAAAATAGTCCATGAAGGCAATGGTCTTCTATTAGCTTTGGAATAATAATTAAATTTGAGCTGAGAAATTAAATGATTAGTCCGGTTGACTTTGTCTTTATCTTCTCAGCATTTCTCACCACTATGATGCTCAGCGCTCGTGATGACGTGTGGATTGGCTTGAATGATGTCAACTGGGAGATGCGCTTCCTTTGGACGGATGGAAAAGGGGTCCGGTTCACAAACTGGGCCAAGGGCCATCCAGTGTCAGTTCCAGACGGACGCAGAGCATATGGAGTAGATGCAAGTGCCCTTTCTCGATTATATAAATTAGATATAATAAATGATCATTGACTTATTATATGCACATAATAATTTTGCTTACAGCTTAGTGGGCAGGGATACTTTAGCTCAGGGGTTAAATCATGGGTCCTTGAACAAGGCCATTAACCCTCAACTGCTCAGATGTACAGTATAAGAAGATAAAAATACTAGTTGCTCAGGATAAGGGTGTCCGCTGAATGCTGTAAATGTGTACATATATAGTACACTTATGAACTTTTCCTAATTAGTGAAAGCAATGCTCTTTCTAATAGAACTTCCAACATTCTAAGGCTTAATAACTCGACCTCATGAGACCCCACTGTCACATAATTTTAACCCAAACACACTATTTGTATCTCCATGTACTGTAAGATCCTCATATGAGGACCATTTCCTATAACTCTTTTGGCAAACTTCTTCCTGTTTGATGACACTAAGTTCATCAGTGACAAACCATCACTATACTGTAAGCTACATACCATTATTTATGGTTTAAAGCTAGTTTACAGTAGTATAGACACTTTGTCTTCTTTGTGAAAAGATTCAAGCACAGCATTTCTTGATAATATGTGGCAGTAAGGGGGTCATGCGGATCTTCAGCTACACTGTTTCCTCTGTCCTTCTGTGTCCTTGAGTGTGATTGCAAAGTAGACCAATGGACACTATCTTTTGTTGATGTACAGTAAGCAAAATATTTTGTCTGCTTCTTCTGTCCATGTTGCATTATCCTACTTGCTGACTTCCTCTGCTTATAACCGACATTCCGAGTTCAGTGCTGGAGGTCTCTTTTGTCTTTTCTGCCAGTGAGCATTTGAAAGAAGTTGGGTTTTCTGAAACCACAACGGATCTTTGAAAATTCACTTTTGCTCTTGTTTCTATATGTTTTTTTTTTTTTTTTTACGTTTCTGAGAAGCGAAATCCTTGTGAAAAATGCTGAGACCATTCTAAAAGGCAATCGTTCTTAACAAAGTGAGCTTGTTAACCTACTGTCCTTCTACTGTCCTTCTACTGTCGGGATTTTCAGGTTTTGTACATTAGTGCAAGGTGAGCATTTTTTCTTGGTCTGTGTCCACCATGTATTATATATATAATTAAATTTACGTTAGACCCACTTAATGTTTTCTTACTGTGGAAAGCCTTTCAGTTATTTCTTTCTGTATTTGGTCTACTTGTTCAATACACTTGTAAACCACTTGAGTCTTTGTGTCTTTGGGTAATCCTCTAGATTCCGTACTTATTTGGCCATTTAAAGCCAAAGTGTTAGGACACATTAAAACATGATGTTTCTCCTTGATGTTTTGTGAAACTGGTTCTTGACCTGGCATGTAGAACTTGGGTCTTGGAAGTAGGACTTTTCTATCTGCTAATTAAAAAAAATTTCCTCTCTTGTGTTTATAACAAAACCACACATTTGACTTTATATGTGGTCATGCTCTTACTGTGCGATGCCTTCTCTTGTTTCATGTGTTCAGTCATCTATTATATAAAATTTAACTTTTTTTATATACAGGGTGGGCCATTTATATGGATACACCTTAATAAAATGGGAATGGTCGGTGATATTAACGTCCTGTTTGTGGCACATTAGTATATGTGAGGGGGCAAACTTTTCAAGATGGGTGCTGACCATGGTGGCCATTTGGAAGTCGACCATCTTGGATCCAACATTTGTTTTTTCAATAGGAAGAGGGTCATGTGACACATCAGACTTATTGGGAATTTCACAAGAAAAACAATGGTGTGCTTGGTTTTAACGTAACTTTATTCTTTCATGAGTTATTTACAAGTTTCTCTTTGTTCACAGCCATTGACATGTCGAAGAGGTTAACACGTGATGAGCGGATCAAAATTGTGTTGATATCTGGTGAACGCAGTAACCGGGTCATTGCAGCAGATTTCAATGCAAGACACACTACGAGACCACCCATCTCCCATGCTACAGTTAGCAAACTGCCTGCTAAGTTTTGTGAAACTGGTTCAGTGTTGGATTTGCCAAAATGTGGACGCATGAAAACTGTCACTAATGAACAAACATCAATGGCTGTCCTAGCTTCATTCAGCAAGAGCCCACAGCGTAGCACTCGCCGCATGTCACTGGAGAGTGGCATTAGTCGAACATCCCTTCGACGGATATTAGTGTTTCCCTCTTTATGCACTGAAGCTGGCACGTTCCCTGAGTTTTTCCAGCAAGATGCTGCACCACTACATTATGGGTGTCAGGTCCGAGCATTCCTAGATGAACAGTTTCCTGAAAAGTGGATTGGTCATCGTGGGCCAGTTGAATGGCCCCCAAGGTCTCCTGATCTGACCCCCTTAGACTTTTATCTTTGGGGTCATCTGAAGGCAATTGTCTATGGTGTGAAGATACGAGATGTGCAGCACCTGAAGCTATGGATACTGGAAGCCATCAGTGTGTGAAGGGTGGGAGAAGAGGGTTGGACTGACAATCCATCACAATGGGCAGCACATTGAACACATTTTATAAGTGGTCAGAAACTTGTAAATAAATGAAAGAATAAAGTTATGTTAAAACCAAGCACACCATTGTTTTTCTTGTGAAATTCCCAATAAGTTTGATGTGTCACATGACCCTCTTCCTATTGAAAAAACAAAAGTTGGATCCAAGATGGCCGACTTCCAAATGGCCACCATGGTCACCACCCATCTTGACAAGTTTGCCCCCTCATATATACTAATGTGCCACAAACAGGACGTTAATATCACCAACCATTCCCATTTTATTAAGGTGTATCCATATAAATGGCCCACCCTGTATATCAAATCTTACTGTTTTCAATACAGGGCCTCTTCGTAAGGTGGGATGATGACTTTTCAAGTGAAAACACGGTAGGTCTGGTTGACTTTCAGACTTTGACTGCAGTTTGCAAGGACTTTTGATTCCATTGGGGAATTAGTCTGGCTATCAAATTCATTTTCCTTTTTAATCAAATATTAGTCTTATATTAGTGAGCCTACTTTTGATGTTTCTCCTCATTTGGTTTCCACTCATTGAGCACCAAAATAAAGCTCAAAGTACAATGATTCAGAATTTCTATTTTCTTTCCTGGATCCTGGAATGTTACCTTACGATGCTGCAACAAGAGCCCATTTATAGTCTGATTTATTCTTTTAAACCGCTGTTTTCAACTTTTCTTGGATCAAATCATTGCAAAGACATAAAAGCTTGACAATGGAGACACTTTTCTTAAACACAATTAACCTTGTGATGATTACCCACTTTTTTTCGGTCTACACATGCCCTTAATGACTTTGAAGTCATGAGTTTCTCAGTTGCATCTTAGTTATTTCTTGAAATTAAATGCTTCCCCAAGTCTGTTGGATGAACTGCAAGACTGATTGCTTGCCCAACATCATTGACTTGACCTCACGAATGCTTTTGTGGCTGAATAAGGACAAACCTCCACTGCTATCCTTCAAAATGTAGTGGAAAGTCCCAGAGAAGTGCAGGTTATTATAACAGCAAATGGGGGAAGAAATCTGGAATGGAAAGGGTGGACATGGGTGTGTTAACTAAGAGCACATAATATACTTATTACGTCTGATTGGTGAGACACAGTCATGTGGTAGACCCACAGGCTGCATTTCTCTGGTAAGAATAAAGAACATCTAATATGTAGCATAAACAGTTAGAAAAGTAACGAGTCAAGTGTAGCTGAATGTAGCGGAGTAAAATCTTTTCAAATAAAAGTAAAAAGTTTGGTGCAGTAAAACTACTCATAGAAGTAATTTTTTTTCTAAACGTTACTTAAGTAAATGTAATGGAGTACTGTAAATGTAACTTGTTACTACCCACCTCTACTATAGACAAATAATATGAACAATTAGACAGCAAAAAGCAATTAATGCCATTTTACTCAACAACAAAAAAATTGCAGACATGCACACAAGAAGATTTATTTTCGAAGCTTTAAATGCCTATATTTTTACAAAAACTGCGTAATGACCAGAAATGTGTCATGACGAGGGCAGTTGCATTGTTTATTTTTGTCGTCACATGATCAATAAAACAAAACTATAAGGTGTGCAATACAGTGATACTGTGACACTGTGAACTAAATGTGTTCAGTGGGGTTTTGGAGAACGATGTAGCCAAGAAAAAGGCTGGTTATGTCATGATCCACGCCTGTCAACCTGTTTTTCCCACGCTGTCACTCTCCATGAGCCCATGTTTTCTTTTTGCCCATGCCCCCGCTTCCGCCTCGTCTGCACACCTGTCTCTCATCCTCCATTGATTACTCCAGTGATTTAAACATGCGCTGCTCGCTGTTTAAATTGCTGGATTATTGAATGTCTTCTGCTTCAATTCTCTCACGATTTGTTTTGCTGTCTTCACGTTGCAAAGTAGTTTCGTTTTCTCATTTCACGTCTCTCGCCTTCTGTTTTGGATTGTCGCCTCGCTGTCTGATCTCCCGGTTACCGATCTAATGCTCCCCTTTTTGACTACGGCTCTCGCTTTGTGTTTTTGGCTGGACGTCACGCTGATTGATCTTCCGGCTTTTGACCCACGCTTTCGTTTTCCAACCTCGCTCCAGTTTAACGTTTCTACCATTCATCTGTACTTGGATCCATCTCGTTTCACCTCGCCTCGTGACAGAATAATCCAGCCAAACGAAATGGATCCAGCAGATATCGACCACATGAAATTGGCGTTGAAGAGTCAAGGTGCACTTCTTGGAGCTCACCAGCAGGAGCTGCTCAACACCCAGCAAGCCCTCGCTGACTTCATGACTCAGCTCCAACGGCTCCAGCTCTCTTCAACGTCAAGCAGAGACTGCCACATTCAACGTGAACCATGTCTCCCTGCCCCTCCTACCTATGAAGAAGATCCAGGCACCTGCCGATCATTCCTCTCTCAGTGTTCATTCATTTTCGAACCACTTTCTCTTCTGAACGCTCAAAGGTGGCATTTGTGATCACGCTCCTTTCAGGGAGAGCCAGAGAGTGGAGCACGGCACTCTGAGAGACCCATGATCCTTGTTGCTCAAACTTTGAGCTTTTTGCTAAGGAAATGAGGAGGGTATTTGACCGCTCATGTCACGGCAGAGAAGCAGAACTCGAGTTATTGAATCTCCGGCAAGGTTCCCGCTCGGCCTATGATTACGCCATTGAGTTCCGAACACTGGCCTTCTCAAGTGGATGGAACGAACAAGCACTAAGTGACATGTTCTTTGAGGGTCTGTCTGAAACACTTAAAGACCAACTAATTTCTCTGGACCTCCCCTCCTCGCTCCCGGAGCTCATAGATCTGGCAGGCCGAGTAGATTCACGTCTTCTTCTTCGGAGACCAGCCTGGACACCACCACTTAAAGTTACCCCGACATCACGAGCCCATGAACAGGAGAAGCCCACGCATCGCTCCTGAGGAACGACGACGACGCAGAGTAGAGAGGGCCTGTTTCTACTGTGGAGGGTCTGATCACCAAGTCAAGTTCTGTCCAGTAAAAAGGAGCAACCCTCTAGTTCAACTTGGAATGCTGGATGGTGCGACTTCAAGAAGACTCCCCGACCAGCGTCAACTACTTCCTGTCTTCCTCATCTATGAACAGCAGACCCACTTAGTGCAGGCACTAATTGACTCAGGCTCTGACCATAATCTCATCAACGCGGCCTCGGCCAAGGCTCTTGGAATCCCCTTCCTGCCTTTGGAGACCCAGCTCAAGGTCCAGGCTCTCGACGGGAGTCTGCTCCCCTTCATCACTCACAGAACTCCTCTCATTGGCCTGAGAGTTTCGGGCAACCACTCAGAGCAAACCTCCCTATTCATCATGGAAGGTTCTCACGCCACAGTCATTCTGGGCCTCCCCTGGTTAACCCAACACAATCCACAGATCAACTGGGCCACGGATTCCATCCTAGCCTGGAGCCCATCATGTTCCACAATGTGCTTACAATCTGCCACAACATCATGCTTTAGCCCCACCCCCACGAAGGAGCTACCTGATCTCACCCACGTCCCTCTAGACTACCATGACCTCAGGGCAGCATTCAGTAAGTCACGCGCCACCTCCCTTCCCCCCCGCCGTCCATATGACTGTGCCATTGATCTGCTCCCAGGCACCACTCCTCCCAAGGGCCGCCTATACTCTTTGTCACCCAAGGAACGCCAGGCCATGGACCAATACATTACCGAATCCCTTGCGGCAGGGATCATTCGTCCCTCCTCCTCTCCAGCAGGGGCCGGATTCTTCTTCGTGGGCAAAAAAGATGGCTCCCTTCGACCCTGCATAGATTATAGGGGCCTGAACGACATTACCGTTAAGAACCGGTACCCACTTCCTCTAATGGCTAGGGCTTTCAAACTTCTCCAAGGAGCCAAACTATTTACCAAGCTGGATCTGCGCAACGCATACCACCTCGTCCGCATTTGAGAGGGTGACGAGTGGAAAACGGCGGTTCCGTTTGGTCTTACTAACGCCCCCGTCGTCTTCCAGGCTCTCGTTAATGATGTACTCAGGGACTTTCTCAACTCTTCAGTGTTTCTCTATCTAGATGACATATTAATTTTTTCACGTGACCTAGAGGAACACAGACATCACGTTCGCCAAGTACTTCAGAGACTTCTGGAGAATAACCTGTTTGTCAAAGCAGAGAAGTGTGAATTTCACACCACCTCGACCACGTTTCTCGGGTTTGTCATTGGCCCTACAGGCATTGAGATGGAGCCCACCAAACTTCAAGCCGTGACGAATTGGCCCACTCCCACCTCACGACAGCAGCTTAAAAGGTTCTTGGGCTTCGCTAATTTCTATCGCCGCTTTATCCAAGGCTACAGTACCATCGCTGCTCCACTCACAGCCCTGACCTCATCCAAGACCCAATTCTGTTGGAACCAGGAAGCTGAAGGAGCCTTCACTGAACTAAAGAAAAGATTCACATCCTCCCCTATCCTCACCATTCCTGACCCGTCACAACAATTCATTGTTAAGGTCGACGCTTCCAGTACAAGGGTAGGGGGCGTCCTGTTGCAGAGATTTATACATGATAACAAGCTGCACCCATGTTCCTTCTTTTCTCATCGCCTAACACCTGCTGAGATAAACTATGGCATCGGCGACCGAGAGCTTTTAGCCATTAAGCTTGCCCTAGAAGAATGGAGACACTGGTTGGAGGGGACAGAGGTTCCATTCCTGGTCTGGACTGACCATAAGAACTTGGAATACCTCAGGAGCGCCAAGAGGCTCAACTCTCGCCAAGCTTGGTGGTCACTCTTTTTCTCCAGATTCAACTTTACACTCTCATACCAAGAACTCCAAACCAGATGCTCTCGCCAGACAATTCTCACCCACTCACGACATCTCCACCAATGATACCATAATCCCCTCCTCCTGCTTGCTCGCCGCAGCCAAGCTGGATATTGAAACTAAGGTCCAGCAAGCCCTCTCCCATGAACCTGGTCCCGGTAATCTTCCTCCTAATCACCTCTTTGTTCCCCACGCCATACGCTCTCAGGTTCTGGAATGGGCTCACAGTTCCAAACTGCCCTGTCACCCTGGCACAGTCCGTACTCTGACCCAGGTTCAGCAACGTTTTTGGTGGCCAACCTCGAAGGAGGATGTCTCCAGCTTCGTGGCTGCATGTGACATTTGTCTCAGATTTAAGCACACCAATACAGCTCCAGCAGGCCTCCTACGACCCTTATCCCTCCCAAACCGCCCATGGTCCGACATCGCTCTGGATTTCGTCACAGGGCTACCTTCTTCAAACGGCCACACCTGCATCATGACTGTTGTAGACCGGTTCTCCAAAGCAGCTCACTTCATTCCACTGCCAAAGCTTCCGTCTGCCAAAGAGACTGCAGAACTCATGATCACAGACAAACGGACAGACAGTGAGGAAGAATCAATCCCTCGAGGTCGCCCTGAGGTGCATGACTTCCAGAGACGCTACCTCATGGAGCAAGTTCTTACCCTGGATAGAGTACGCAGACAACTCCCAGATATCAGCATCAACCGGCCTTTCTGCCTTCCAGTGCTGCCTGGGATATCAACCGCCCTTGTTTCCATCTCAGGAGGAAGTCTGTGTTCCGTCAGCCCAAGCATTCATCCGACGCTGTAAAAGGACATGGCTTCAAGCCAGGAGGACACCCTTACAGGTTAGCAGAATGTACAAGAAACAGGCCGACCGCAAGCGTTCTCAGGCCCCCAAGTACAGGGTGGGACAGAGAGTCATGCTTGCTGCCAGAGACATTCCCCTAAAAACCATCTGCCATAAACTTTCTCCTCGCTACCTTGGTCCATTCACCATCATGAAGATAGTCAACCCTTGCGCTGTTAAGCTCTTGCTCCCCTCAACTATGCGGAGGATCAATTCCACGTTCCATGTGTCCCAGTTACGTCGTCTCGCCTCATGCCATTTCTCGTTTCACGTCTCTCGCCTTCTGTTTTGGATTTGTCGCTCGCGCTTCCTCGTTTTGACTACGGCTTTTGTTTTACGTGTTTTGGATTGTCGCCTCGCTGTCTGATCTCCCGGTTACCGATCTAATGCTTCCCATTTTGACTACGGCTCTCGCTTTGTGTTTTTGCCTGAACGTCATGCTGATTGATCTTCCGGCTTTTGACCCACGCTTTCGTTTTCCGACCTCGCTCCAGTTTATGTTTCTACCATTCATCTGCACTTGGATCCACCTCGTTTCACCTCACCTCGTGACAGATTACCCTGTTACAGTCACCCCAGCATTAATAAACTACAGTAAATGTATGAGTCTATTAACATCTGTTCTGTGAAATAGAACATTGTGTGATTTGGGATGTTGTGTGAAAATCATACGTATATACTTTCAAAGCTATGTGGGATAATGTACAGTAGTGTAAGCACTATAATAAAGTTGGTTTGTAGAGCAGCCATCTGTTTCACGTACGAATCGTGAATTTTTTTTTTTTTTTTTGCCACTATTCAGCATTCTACCTTTTAATCCTATTGTAGCATATGTATTGTTTGGCGATGCATTGTTAATTCCTATTTTGTGGATATTATTTAATCACATAAATCATCATCTTCTGCAGTTTGACTGTGTCATCATGGTGAAAGGACCAGACAAGATTACCGGCATGTGGAAGGTTGAGGACTGTGACGAGAAACGAGGTTTTGTTTGTAAGAGGAATATTGGTGAGTGAAAGTTGCTGCAGAACAAACTATCACAATAATAAAACATATTTCTATGTTACAAAACTAATTTAATTAGATGTTTATTAGGAATGTGTGTTCAATCTGCTCCAGATTCTCAGGTCCAAGTTCCGGCGACAACGGTGTCATCGGCATCATATTTTAAACTGGGAAATAATTCATTTAAGGTACAGGCTGAGAAGATGAGCTGGGATGAGGCGAGGAGGCAGTGCAAAGCAGATGATGCTGATTTAGCTAGTGTGTTAGACTCTGTTACTCAGGCCTTCATCACACTCAGGACTGGAAAATTGAAAGAGCCTATTTGGATTGGCCTAAACAGCAATGCGGTAAGCACATCAAAGAGCTGGCTAAAGAAAAACCACTTATATATGGACAGATATGCTTGAGCTTTAATTTTACTGCAAGTCCATACCAGGATGTCAAACTGCAAAACTATGACATGGATCTTTCTCAGTAAAGATCTATTTCGGGACTCTTTAGCTCCAGCCCTGGACATACCTGAGCTGTGTGTCTATTGAAGGAACAGTATATAAATATTCTGATATTAGGCTTGTTCTTTAAATGTCTACAATAATGTCTAGACTAGCCCACGATGTTTATTTTCCTAAACTTCTTTGATCTATTTGAAATGTTTTAACTTTATGCAATTCAAACGACCTGTCAAATATGCCATTGACTATAGGAAGACATTAATAGATTGCTATAATAACCTTGATAATTGTGGGTTGTGGTTTCCATCACTGTGCAATGTAACAGCCTGTGCTTCATGAACATCTGGATGTCATTAACCTATGGGAAGATGAGCTCCAATTAGTAGGTGGTTCACACACATCACCCATCATCTGAGTGTGTCTTCCTTGCTGTCATTTGTAGACTGGTGGACGATACCGCTGGATAGATAACTGGTTATTGCGCTTCACTAGATGGGCTGTAGGTGAACCACTGAGGAATCAGGCCTGTGTATACATCGACATAGATGGAACATGGAAAACATCAGACTGCAGCAAAAGCTACTACTCTCTCTGCAAACGCTCACCAGGTAGGTTCTTAAGCTCACTATACACATGAACTGAGTTTTCACTGGTTGCATAATTCCAAATGCTTTTGTGTTTGTGCTTTTGCCTTTGAAAAAACAACCTCCTCGATATATTCCGTAAAAATGTGTTTTTGTCAATTGTATAGAAATTCTAGAAAAGTATATGTTCTCTGCTTACAGATATTGCACCCACTGATCCCCCTCAGCTTCCAGGACGCTGCCCAGAACCGAAAAAATCCAAGGTCTGGGTACCTTTCCGAGGACATTGCTATGTTTTTATAGCCTCAAGGAATGAGAACTGGGCCCATGCTTCAGTGGAGTGTATGAGAATGGGTAGGCCCATGTGATCATTTCATATATTTCAGTTCTGTCTATATCACTCTTTTATATTCGGGTAGCACAGTGACTTAGTGGTAAGCAGTGTTGTGTTGCACTTCCATGGCTGGGGATTTAATCTCATCTCTGTTCTCCATCTCTGTCACCTCCATGTACTCTAGTTTTCTTTCACAGTCCAAGGACATGCCCAGTAGGTTGATTGGTTTCCAAATTGCTCATAGTGTGACTGGGTGAGTGAGTGTCCATCCAGGGTGTACCCTGCCTGGGATAGGCGTCAGGCTCCTCTCGACAGAGGATGATAAGCTGTACAGATAATGGATATGTCCAAATGTAATAATAATAATAATAATAATAATAATAATAATTATTATTATTATTATTATTATTATTATAATAAATACAAAAAGTCCTGGTTCCACTTGGTCAGATTTTTCCAGTGCTTCTGCATTTTTCTAGGTTTGTGCAATTACTGTAGCTTTAGTGTAGATATGGAAACATATTGGACATACAATATGGAAACATATTGTAATGGTATTATGTTATAATGAAATCATGCATTTTGAAATGGAACTTTAACTAAAGGACTTGAACTTCAACACCTACTGTACAGTATAAAGTCTGATTGTCTTCAGGTCACTGTGCATATGGCTTCTAGTCCAGAATTGTTAGCATATATAAAATGTATACATTTTTATAAAATGTATAAAATGGGTATTTAAATAACATAAAATTTTTAGATAATATTAGCTTATAATAATTCATCTTAATGCCCAGGTGCATCATTGGTGAGCGTGGAGGATGCAGTGGAGTCGACCTTCATCCGGCAGAATATCGAGATTCTTCACGATGAGTCCAAATCTTTCTGGGTTGGCCTTCATCGCAGCTACACAGGTCTAAAACCTACTCATATTATTATTTCTCGAGTTCAGAGTAGCTTCACTATCAAATTAGAGTCAGCCAAAGAAGTAAGTATATGCACTGTAAGTAAGAAGTGTGTCTCTCTGTCAGGCGAGTGGATGTGGATCGATAACACTGTGGTGGACTACATCAATTGGGCACCACGTTCACCCGGTGTGCAAGGCGACTGTGTGGAGGCCAAATCAGAAACTGGCTTGTGGGTAAACTCTCACTGTAGTGCGTACAGAGGCTACATCTGCAAAACCGCCAAAAGTAAGTCAAACACATACACATACTGCACACACAAAATACGGATCAATCATCAGTCTAAAACTGGTGCTTTATACGGAACTTTTTTTCTTATGTTTTTTTTTTTTATGGCATCCAATGTATCTTAAGCTGATTATAGAATTTAATCTTATGCACACATGCTTTTTCAGCTATACCACCAACTGAAAAACTGCCAGCAATTCGTGAGTACAAAACATCATTTACTTTAAATCAACTGCATTGACATTTTAATAATAATAATAATAATAATAATAATAATACCAAAAAAATTAGGACTAAATAAATTCTCATCTCAGTTTTTTCAATGCTCCTAATTATTCATTTTGCCCTGCAGAACCACATGTGGACGAGGGCTCTCATGGCTACGCCGGCATCGCTA
Source organism: Clarias magur (assembly GCA_013621035.1). Taxonomy (NCBI): domain Eukaryota; kingdom Metazoa; phylum Chordata; class Actinopteri; order Siluriformes; family Clariidae; genus Clarias; species Clarias magur. The sequence goes on along the minus strand of QNUK01000307.1, from coordinate 228,693 downwards.
TAGCGATCGTGTTGGTGATTATGGCTGTAGCAGGCCTCGCTGGCTTCCTCTTCTACAAAAGACCATCTTTGCCCGTCGATGGGGAGTGTACGTTTGATAACACGCTCTACTTTAACAACCCTACACGAGCTACGACTACCGTAGACACCAAGGGACTGGTGACCAACATGGAACAAAATGAGCAAGCATAACACACGATGCCTGTAAAAATCACCTAAAAGAAAAACATAGTCTTTTTAAATAATCAAAAATGTATAGATGAATTTTGTACATCACCAATCTGCTCAGTTGTAGGACTATTTCTGCTCGGAATTTAATATAGAGAGGACACACTGACCTCGCTGCTAGACATGAGAAGATATAATCACATGTTGCTTAAATGACATCTTATAGGACTGGCTTAAATCATAAAAAAAAATGTTCAAGATAATAAAGGACAATGTAAATGTCTATACCAGCAGAGTTTTATTCCCAGAGATCTTCTTTATTGACATGTTCTTGTTCTTTATTTGAATGTTTTAAATTGTAAATATATGATAAAAAATTATGAATAATAATTAAAAAAAAACTACAAAGGAATAAAGTTGAATAAACATGTTTGTTGTTAAAGATGTTCTAGATATCTTTGTTCGGCTTCATGAAATGTAAAGTATTTACCTGAAGTAACATTATCATAAAGAACTGAATAAGTTTGAGTCAGAATACTGTATATCATAAGGTGCTGATCTCTCTCTCTCTCTCTCTCTCTCTCTCTCTCTCTCTCTTTCACACAATCACCACAATCATTTCAAAACTTAGGCGCATGTTGCCATAGTAACCACTGACCTAAGAGCCTGAACCAGAGGCTACTAATCCTGTGCCTCCCATATTTGCTCATTAAACCACTTTATCCATGCTCTGGAATTCATGCCAAAGACCAGGAGAATATTCTTTTCTTCTCTCACAGTGGACTGAAAAGGAAAATAAAGGCCAGTAAATTCATCGTTAAAGTTAAGATTTAAAGAGTAGATTTTTTAACCTTGAAGTGACATGTTGTATTCGAGCGTATTCAGTATTTTGAGATACAAGAACGAATACTAGTCATGGAGAGTATTTGTTTTTGTGTATACTGTAGCTGATCCATGGGTAGAGTTGGTGTGTGCATTTTATTTTATTTTTTTTAGTGTTTGTGTAGTCAGTTTTTCAGCACTGGCTTAGATAGATATATGTTAACGTGCATGGAAATAAATAACTCGATTTAACATAAAACTCATTCTTTCCCCCTTTTTCTTCATTTCTAGTTTTCTCCAGTTTTCTACAGAAATGCTTACTGCCTAGAATTTGCAGTTTGTAATGGAAACTTTACAAACTAGTTTGGGTTTCTTTTCTTCTTTATCCTGTGCAGGTCTCGGCAGGGCATGTGTACATGCAGGTGTGTGTTAGCTGCAATGTGCTGGTTGTACAGATTATGGTCTGTCCTGGGTCTTCTTAATGGCCCGTGTAATTGGATGCCAGTGGCAAAAAATCAGGAAGCCTTGCGACGGGAAGATGCTTCTTCTTTTGTCAATGAGCTCTTCAGGATGGTTGAGTGTCCAGAAAACCAGCAGCTCTGTGAAAAGGTATAGAATAGAGGTCTCACCTACTGACCTCAAACCAAAAATTATCCTGTCCCTGATCAACACTTCCTTGCTCACTCACCGTCTATACCGCTTTATCTTATATACAAGGTCACAGGGAGGCGTAGAGCCTATCCCAGGAGACCCTGGATGATGTACCAATCCATTGCAGGGCACACACATACATGTTTAATCACACGCACCAATAAGCCTAATTTGCATGTCTTTGGACTGTGGGATTAAACCCACCAAGCATAGGGAGAACATGCACACCCCATGCACACATTCCAGTTCCTGGGCAGGAATCGAACCTGGACCCTAGAGGTTCGAGGCGACAATGCTAACCACTCCACCTATGTGCTTGACACAAGGTCAATACATCCAGTGATTAGATTGGAGAAGCGTGTGCATGACTAAAACTCAACATTTAGTTAATTTAATCAGATATAGAGTAGTAAAATACATGTTACACTAAACCTGTTGAGATATGAATTGCATTCTTTTTTTAAACAGTGTTTAAGGAAAGAAAGAAAAATCAGAATATATGATAAAATAAAATTATTTACCATGAACAAATACAGGTCTGGTATTATAATATTTAAAACTATTTATTTATTTGAATTTTTTTTTAATCATGCTTGGAATTATGCCCAATTATTACTTGTTTACACTATAGCTTGTATTTCATCACCAGTTTACAGCCAGTTCTTTAAAGCCATAATCTCAAGTCTAAGCCTGGAAAATGATTAAGAGCTTCATTAGACCTTTACCTTTAATGTCAACACGTGTTTTTCATTTTCGAGTACGTGTCCATGCATGTCACCTTGGAGGCATGGGAAAATGACTGAGGGTGATGACTGAAGAGGTTTATTTTATTCTTTGTATGCATGTGATTAGAAAGTACAAAGCCTGTTCCCTAAGTACAGAGAGCCGCTTAATGGTATGTTTTTCTGACAGACTCAAAGAGGTCTTTGAGTGTGTGTGTGTGTGTGTGTGTGTGTGTGTGTGTGTGTGTGTGTGTGTGTGTGTGTGTGTGTGTGTGTGTGTGTGTGTGTGTGTGTGTGTGTGTGTGTGTGTGTGTGTGTGTGTGTATGAAGAAAAAGCAAAAAGTCCCTTGTTTTCTAAAAGGTTCCATTTAAGAGACAATGACTTACTTATCTTAGGTTCATTTACATGAGATATAACATTATTGGTACAATGCAATAGGTTTTTGTGCTTTTTATGTACAGGACTGTCTTGAGCCACCACTCATTTCCTCATATTTTGCTTCCAAAATGTCTTAAACTGGTTTACAGGAATAGTTCCCCAGGCACCATGAAAGACATTTTGGCTCTCTTTGTCTGTAAGTTTTTGACTCTCGTTTTCAGTCCAGTCCCTGTACCTTGTTACACACACTGACCCATGAATCATTCAAGCATTAAAAAATCATCTGACTTAAACAGTAAGAAACAGGTGCAGGTGAGGATGGATGATCAGGCGGGTGGTTAGTATAACCGTGATGCTGAACACTGAGTGGTTGGAACAGATGAGAGGGGAAATGAGGTTGCTGCTGAGGTTGTTACTGTACATAAACAATCTTTTTAGATTGCATCTTTGGGCACTGTGCAGCCTACTACAGTAAAACATTTGTTCCTATTTCTATAATTTTACCTACACAATTTAATTTCATAACATTTCATTTACAATGAAGAAATAATGGGAGTCTCAAGACTTTTGCACAGTACTGTAGTATATCCTAGATAAATCATCCTGTCCTATATGCAATCTAAGCTTGAAGCCCTTTTAACATTTTCGTTTCTAACTACCTGTGCTTTTTATTAGTGTCTTCCTCAAGACTGGTTAATGTCATAACTGGAGGATGATGGGAATGACTACATCAGTGAGGACACCTATCTTAAAATATCCACCATGTTCCTTTATTATATCATCAACATGAGGCAGATTTGTTCCTCCGATGCCTCATCTTTGTCAACCTCCTCCTTCTTTTTACCCTTATATCATAATTTCTCATACTGCCTTCGAGCTCTGACTTCACTCCACTCATCAGAAGATGAACATTTCCTGTCAACCAATGAAACAGAGAGCATCCTGCAACTCATCAACCTGCCAGAAAAAAGTCCTGCCTCAAAACACACACAGGTTGCTGGTCTTACATTTGAATACCCATGTGAAACATGATGTGAATTTCATGTCAAGTTTTTAATGTACTGCATAAAAGATATTTTTCAATTCCTATAGTTAGTACAGTAATACAGATGATAAACTGATGTACTATTCCTTTAACACATGTGCAGGGCTGAGAGTTTTCAATGCTTGCATGTCTGCGTCTGCTGTCAGTGTATTGATGCTGCACACCTGATGAAGGAAGTGGGCGTGACTGATAACCAAGGTGTTGATTCATGCTCTGTTCCTCTATTGGCTATGGTTATTATCAATCACTTGCGTCAAGGTCATTGTGTAAAGAGACAAAATCTGCCCTCGTCTGATTTCTTCACTAATTGCATCTTCCATTCTCTCAACCGAACCAGTGACCTCCACATCATGGGTAATTATGAAACACAAGACTACACACACAGAAACAATGTCATGGAAGTACAGTATAGCAGTGCCAAAATTACACGAAGCAGAATACCATGTTAAACTACGTGAATTGAATAAAAAACTTGGTGGTTAGCACTGTTCCGGGTTCGATCCCCGCCTCGGCGTCTGTGTGCACGGAGTTTGCATGTTCTCCCAGCGCATAATGGGTTTCCTCAGGGAACTCCGGTGTCCTACCACAGTCCAAAGACATGCCGATTGGGCTAATTGTTGTTCCCAAATTGCCCGTAGGATGTCAGTGTTGACTGAGATCCTACCACAGTTGTAAAAATGGGAATAAATACTATGGTCATCATTGGCCTCCAATGCAGTTGTAGCTGGACTACAGAGGTTCCTGGATAGATGGAAAAAAAACTTGTTGCAATAAAAATGCTTGAAATATTCAGAACTGCAAATTATTGTTGTATATTTAAAGTAAAAATGTAATTGAAGCATATATCAAATTAAATTGACCTTACTAAATTGCTGTTCGGAAATATTTCATTATTATGAATTATCTTATTATGTACTTTGTATTATAATATACATAATAATATATAATATATATAATAATATATAATATTATGTATTATCTTACACATTCAGCCTGCCAAAATTGAGGTATTAACATTTCAGTGTATATACTTTTATACTTTTTGTTTATACAGATTTGCAACTTCTATTATACCTTCTTGGTGTTGGTGGAGCTGGCTCTAACAAATCCCAAGGCAGGAGAATGAGGAGCACACCAGGACTGTCCGCCAGTACATATGATCAGGAATTACTACGAGAAACCAGAGACTGGACACAGGTACTGTACTGTACAGTCATTTTAATGATACAAGTTTAATACAAGTAAACAAGTTCAACATGCTGAATGTAGGTTTGCTGCACAGCTATAAACTGATTGTGTGCTGTGTCTTTATGAATCTTGAATTTTATATCCTCATTCAGATGTGCTTCTCAGCTAGCCAGCTGCTGGACATTTTTGTCCTTGATCCTTCCTCACCAATCTCCAGAGATCACTTTAGAAACATCTGTCCAGCAATCATTCAACAACTGCTGGGTGATGCCTGTAACCCAATACAAACAATAGCTAGGAAATCAGCACCGAGTGACATTGAGAGTAAGACTCATTATGTATCACTGACTTATTACTTTAAGTCTATTTCAGCTTTTGTTTAAATGTAATTCGGGTAGTTGTGTTCTGAAGGATTTGTGGTAATTATTGGCAAGTATGTTTAAAACGCAACTCTCCACTTCAACGTTATTAGTTAGTTAGTTAGTTTGCATCCCAAATTGCTACTTGTTAAAAAAAACATTACTATTTAATTGATGGCGAAAAGAAAATAGCTGTATTTTGCTACTAGATGACAAATTAAAATGGGAATTAATCAAGAAATAAACGAACAAACAAAATTAATTCAGAGTGTCACAAAAGTTTCCATACACAGCAGAAAATCATGTTTTTTTTTAGCAAATGTGGTATACTTACTATATACAGTATATAGTTTTCATAAGGACAACTGGTGTACCAGCAGCAGGGTCATGGAAGACCAAGGCTCACTGATGCCCATTGGGCCATAGGGTAGAGTCTCTGGTCCAATCCCACAGGAGCAGGCTGGTGTAGTGAGGTGTTTAAGATGATCAGGATGTCCACAAACAAACTACTGCCTACTACCAAAAATACTACCACTTATTCTGCTTACCCAATGTTCTACTGGTTTCTGGCATTCATGTGGATGGTACTTCTCAAATGGCATTGGCCTCTTACAGCAGGATAATAAGCCCTGACTTACTTCCGAAACTGTTCAGGAATAATTTGAAGAAAATACTATTATCATGGTGTTGACTTGGCTTCCAAAGTTCAATACACTACTGTATTGAATCAAGCCAAGAAAGCAATTAGAAACGATTTGAAATAACTGGAATTGGGTTGAACATCTTCCAAGAAATGTAGTGAGGGAAGAAAAACATAAATTAAGGTCACCTACAGTATGTGCTTGATGAAGTTCCATTATAAAAGACGGTGTGTGTAATATTGAAAGTAAGAGCATTTCCACATAAATTATGGGACTCACAGGATTGGGACTAAACGGCTGTGTAGCGACAGTATAAGAAAACCACTTGTTACTGAGACTAATTGGAAAAGAAAGGAACGGTAATGTGGTTCAGTCGTTGTGTTCCTAGTACAGTATAAAGCCACTCCTGAACCAAAGGCAAAATCAGACATCTCCTACCTGGACTAAGGTGAAAAATAACTGGACCTTTGCTCAAGTCCTCTTTTTAGACGAAAATAAATGTTCCTTTTCATTTGAAAATAAAGGTCCCAGAGTCTGGAGGAAATGCGCGAAGGCAAATCGAATCAAAGGTTCTTTAAGTTCAGTGTGAAATTTCCACAGGCAGTGACGATTTGAGGTGCCATGCCATCTGCTGGTCCACAGTGTTTTATCAAGTCCACAGTGAACTCAGGCATCTACCAGGAGATTTTAGAGCAATTCATGTTTCTGTCTGCTGACAAACTTCATGAAGATTTTCTTTTCTAGCTGGATTAACAGTAGCACCTGCCCACAGTGCCAAAACTACCACTAAGCATGATGTTACTCTGCTCTATTGGCCAGCCATCTCACCTGACCTGAAGGCCATAAAGAAGCCTCATGGTGTTGTTAAGAGGAATATGAGAAACAAAGAAACAACAATACAAACTACAGTAGTTGAATTGAAGGCTGCTATCAAAGCAACCTGGTCTTTAATAAAGCCTCAGCAGAGCCACAGGCTGATCTCCTCCATGCAGTGCCACATAGATACAGTAATTTAAGTGTTGAATTCATAAATTAACATCATTTTCTGAGATTGGACATTTCTGTACTGTACAGTAAATCCTGTAAATACTGAGGAAATATTAAAATATTTTAAGATACTGGATTTTTTGTTTTCATCTGTAAGCCATAATTATTATGACTAAAAACAATCAAACAAAATATTCTTGAACTATTTAATTTTGTGTTTCATGGATTCATAACATATGAGAGTTTTACTTCTTGAATTAAATTAAAAATAATAATAAAACCACTTATCCATGATATTCTGATTTATCGAGATGCATCCGAACACCGAACATTTTAGAAAATATTTTTTTTTTTATATTTTTTTTTTTGTTCTTTTTCTAAAATGTACATATATATATATGTTTTATTTTTAAATAGAAAATAAAATGCAGTATGGAGTCAATCTGTAAAATACACAATACAGTACATATTTTCCTTTGCATGAATAAGTATATATCTACACGTATATCTCTCTTCACCAGAGTATGGTTACAGTTCAGTCGCTGTGTTGCTGATCACGGTGGGATCGATGTTGGGGATTTGCCTGATCTTCTTTAGCTCTTGTCAGAAGGCATACAATCTCATCCTGCAGCTGTTTGTTGGGCTTGCTGTGGGCACACTGTCAGGAGACGCCTAACTCTAGATTGTAATCCTATACAGAACAGTGCATATATTCTTGACTGTAGATCAAACTCTACACCACTGTACCAAACCCTTTTTTTTTGTTTTTGGAAATAGGTATTTAGGTGCATACATCAAAAATTCCACTATATGCCACTCTGAGTGTCCTACAGGATTCATAAACAGTATCTTCTTAGTTCAAAGATTCTTTTCCATGTAAAATTTGTCATTGTGTTATGGATGGATTTAAATTGCTGTTCACATGTTTGTGTCAATATTTCCCAACTAATTTGAAGATCCTTGGCCTTCATGATGACAGCCAGGATGATGACCTTAATCTCAAACAAAAGGAATACCTGTGGAAGATCATGGGCATAATCGCTGGCATCTATGGCTTTTTTCTTATTCAGAGAATAATCTCATTTGTGATGGTATCTCATGGACTTGTAAGTACTTCCAAAGTCATTTCTCATGAGCAATAAAAAGGTCCTTTTTAGTTTCATTTCATGTGTAGGTTTTATTCGCAGTGGTACATTATGTCTGTGGTTAGAACTGTGACCACACACCTCCAGGGTCAAGGGTTCAAGACCCATTTTTGAGTCTGTGTGTATGGAGTTTGCATCTTCTCCCTGTGCTTGGTGGATTTCTCCTGAGTGCTCCAGTTTCCTTCCACAGTCCAAAGACATGCAGATTAGGCTAATAGTGGCTAATTAGGCTAATAGCCCATAGTGTGTGAGTGAGTTTGTGAGTGCTTATGCCCTGCAATGGACTGGCATCTAGTCAAGCGTGTACCCCGCTTCATGCCCTGAATCCAGGAACGTCTGGCTCACAGCCATTCATCTCAAAGGTGTTCAGTAGTGTTTTGTGCACCTTACTCAAACCCCAGGGAATTCCATGTCTTCATTGAGCTTACTTTGTGCTGTCATGAAGGAACAGGTTTAGGCTCTTTAGTACCAATGAAAGGAAATGTTGAAATTACAGCATACAAATTCATTCTAAACTGTCTGGTGTCCGTATACTTCTGGCCATATACTGTATCAAATCTTTAAATCTTTGCATCTTGACATGAAAGATGTTATAGCATCTTCACTCTCCATGTTCTTTTTGAAACAGTGCCATCTAGTGACTAGAGTCTGTGCTCCTTTTCACTTTTTACTTTAATATTGAACTCAATACAGTACAGTACAGTATGTGTACATTTGTGTGTATGCAGCAGATACTCATCCAAATACTGTATATCCTGGATTCATATACTTTATATCTAAAGTATGCAGTGTTGTGGCTTATCTCACAGAGTCACTCCCATGGCGTCTCTATGGAGGAGAGCTGCAATGGAGAAGGTCAGAGAGGAAAATCATCGTCTACCATCCAACTGGTTAGTGGGTACAGTATTATGCATCCTATGCAGCTGTCAGAAATGTTGTTCCAGCCCACACCTTAGCGGACCTGACGAATTTTGATGTTTTTAGAGAACATTAGAGGAGACAGTGTGTACAGAAATACAGCCAGTGGAGCATAGCATCGACCCTGCTCATCAACAGAGTACGTAGGTGTATGGTACTGTATGTCATCATAATAGTCTTTATCAACTTAACTTTAACAACTTAATTTCTTTTTGTTCCCATTCCCCCCAGAGCGCGGCATTCCACTGCTGGCTGCAATGGTGATAGTAGGCGACAGCCTCCATAATTTTGCAGATGGTTTGGTGGTGGGAGCAGCTTTCTGTAACTCAGTCGAAACTGGCATGGCAACAACGGTAGCTATCCTGTGCCATTAGATTCCCCATGAAATGGGTGAGTGATGATTTATTATTATTATTTTTTTCATTTTTACACAATCATAGTATATAAGCATTTACATTTATGGCATTAGGCAGATTCCCTTATCCAGGGTGACGTACAGTACATTTACCCAATATACATACAACTGAGCAGGGTTAAGGGCATTACTCATGGGCCCAACAGTGGCAGCTTGCTGGTGCTGGGATAAGAACCTGTGACCTTCCGATCAGTAGTCCAACACCTTAACTACCCCTTCTATACTATACTACCCCTTCCCAATAAGCACTTGGTGAAATTTTCTTCCTTGGGTAAATGTCTCTTATAATTAAATTATTTAAAAAATTATAAATAGAATTATGATCCTTGAGAAAAAAAAAAAGATGAATTCTGTCATGCAAAGCAGAGATGTTAAGTTTAAATTCTAATTGATTGGAATTTTCAGCACATTTTGGACAGCAGTTCTGGCTGCAGAACAAATTCCAGTTACAGTATATAATAACACACTTCTAATTCTAATACTCACTCAGTCATTACCTATACCACTTATTCTGGAGCCTAACCCAGAACACTCAGCGGTGTACAACCTGGACCGGGTGCCAATCCAAGGCAGAGTACAAGCATGCACACACACTCACACACACTCACTCACATACTATACTTGCATGCTTTTGGACTGTGGGAAGAAAAAAAGAGCAAAAACCCACCGAGCACGGCGAGAACAAACTCTACGCAAGGGGCGAATCGAACCCTCAACCCTGGATGACACAGGTGCACCTTCAGGAATGACACTTTAAGATTTCTTTGTGACGGGACAACGTACAGTACTGTACATACAGTATCATGAGCTAGTATCATACACTAGAGGACAATGATCTAAACTTATCCATCCCAATACCACTGATGAATGCAGGACTGTTATCTCCCTGTAGGTGATTTTGCAGTGTTGCTGAGCTCTGGTCTGTCAGTGAGGTGTGCTGTGCTCATGAACTTTGTCAGCGCCCTCACAGCCTTTATAGGGCTCTATATCGGCCTCTTTGTTTCCTCAGGAATGGAGGTCCAACAGTGGATCTTTACTGTCACAGCTGGGATATTTCTCTATCTGTCGCTGGTAGAGATGGCAAGTCAGATGTTAGAAATAATCAATATTCAGTTTTTTTTTTTGTAATCGTTTTCACTGATTGAACACCTTCCTCATTCAATCTCTCTCTCTCTCTCTCTCTCTCTCTCTCTCTCTCGTTCTTGCTCTCCCTGTCTTTTTCTTTAGATGCCTGAGATGAGTAGAGTTGCCTCGCCACATCCATATCTCATATTTATTCTACAGAATATGGGCCTGCTGGGGGGCTGGGCATGTTTACTGCTTCTAGCGCTTTTTGAACACAAACTCACTTTTTAACACTTATGTGTGCACAGCATAATAAAAATATAATGTTGTTTCTTTCAGAGTTTTAAAGAGATGTTTTAGCCCCAACCAACAGTTGCTGGAAGCAAATGTATAGTTTAGTACAGCTGTGTGTCTCACAGGCCTAGTCCAGAACTTTCATTCCAAAACTACACATTTTTATTGATTTTTTTTCAGCATATTTAATAATTAATCATTTGTAACTGTATGGCAATGTTGAGTGGATTCACATACTGTACAGTAGGAGGGGAAAGTAACGTGCGATTCGACTGCGATGTCACAACACACGGAGGCTGTAATGCGTTTCTTGTTTCACCAAATTCATTACCTACTGTACTGTACACACCACAATTAAATTATAATCTTAACGTAGACTGATTTATCAAAACAAGAGCACAATGATCAAAGCAAATATCACAGTTACAGTAGGTGCACTACTGTATATAATCAATACAGTTGTTATTTTGTTTATAGTTGAAATATTTTTCAAACCTTTTATTCTAAACACAGTGGCATATTCTAATTATAAGAAATGGGGACTTACAGAATAAAAAATGTACAAATTATATCTTCAACAAGCTCTCTATCACTCGTTCACTCTCTATACTGCTTCTCCTGATGGTTAGTCTGAACGAGCTTCAGTGTTTCTTTGTGGAGAGAGGAGAACCTTCCAGAAGAACAACCATCCTGTAGAACTCCACCAATCAGGCCTGCATGGTAGACGAAACTTGAAGGACTTACAGACCATGATAAACCTTTTTTGTTGTTGTTGTTGAAGCACCTTTGGCACCAATTGCAGCCTCAAGTCTTTTTGAGTATGATGCTACAAGATGGTTTTTCGTCTGGAAAGTTCTCCTCTCCCTACAGAGAAACACTGGAGCTCTTTCAGACTAACCATCGGGTTCTTGGTCACCTCCCTGAATAATGTCCTTCTCCCCCGATGCTACATTATCGCTCACTTTGAGTCCTGGTGGTTCCTAATTTCTTCCATTTAAGGATGATGGAGGCCACTGTGCTCATCTGGGCCTTCAATGCTACAGAAGATTCTCTGTATCCTTTTCCAGATCTGTGCCTCGATACAATCCTGTCTTGGAGGTTGACCGGCAATTCCTTGGACTTCACGGCTTGGTTTGTGCTCTGACATGCACTGTTAACTGTGGGACCTTATATAGACAGGTGTGGTTCTTTTGAAATCATGTCTAATCAACTGAATTTACGACTCTAATCGAGTTGTAGAAACATCTCAAGGATGATCAGTGGAAACAGGATTCACCTGGGCTCAATTTTGAGTGTCAAGCTGTCAAAGGCCGTGAATACTTACTGTATGTACATGTGATTTATTTTCTTCATTTTTTTATTTTAATAAATTTGCAAAGATTTCAAACAACCTTCTTTCGTGTTGTCATTATGGGGTATTGTCTGCAGAATATTGAGGACAATAATGAATTTAATCCATTTTGAAATAAGGCGGGACATAGCAAAATGTGGGGGGAAAAAAGTGAAGCGCTGTGAATACTTTCCGGATGCACTGTACTGTAAATGCACAAATTTCACAGATTGATGCAAGTCATCAATTCATATTGAGTGTAATGTAATAGATTTAATTTAGAAACTTGTAAAACTCACTGGGTATATGTTAATCAAAGGGTGTATAAGATCGTGTAGAACTCATGGTCACTAGGGGCCTCCAGATCACTAAAAGAATCTGTATTCTCTCTCTCGCTCTCACTCTCTCTCTGTCTCCTTTGAAGTAAACTCTTGAAGAAAACTTTGAAAGCAGAAATATAGAGGCTATACCACAAGGAAAGGATTTGCTTATGATCCTAATATTACAAGTTTAAGCACAGTGGAGGCTTGGCATGGGTTTTTTGGCTGCTTCAGGGCCAGGCTCAATAGTCTTTGCTGATGGTGTCACTCATGCAGTAGAATTCGTTCTTAAGTCTACAGAAACATTGTGTCTGCCAGTTTACAGGGAATTGAACCTAACTGTGAGGAACTTTATTATGCAGGAAGACAAAGATCCAAAAACCACTGCAACAGACTTCATCAGGTCCAGGTCGATCACAATGTGTTGAGATTTGTGCTTTTCTTTAAATTGAGTTATAATTCTTTTAATGGTAAAAAGCTGCTTTTCCTGATTTGTCTCTGGGACAGTCTACCCACAGATTGAGCAATACTTTGGACTGTTTGAAAATTTATTTGGATTTTTAACCATGCTTTAAGTTTGGTATATTGTACCAAGAAGGGAAACAGTAGTGATAATAACGGTAACTAATGTTGGTTAGAGGTGAGGGAAAAATCACTTCAGTGATATTTTGCAATTCTTTTGTTTGGAAATTCATGCATCTAATTATAGTAATTTTTTTGTTTAGCTGTTTTTTTAATGAACGTACATAGGGCTCAGGATTGTACAGTATTGAGTGACATATCCTTTTTTTCAGCACAACATAGGCAATACAATGAACTGAATATCCAAAAAATCTTGTTAAATGTGTCACATAGGCACAGAAATACTACAGATATACACAATCATGTGTTTTTATGGTTGTTTTCAGTTGTTTCTGTATCAAAAATAATAATAATATGCTTATTTTAAGATTTGTTTAAATGCCATTCCCATTTTATGGTAATGGTAACATGTACATGTTATAAAAGTAATGATAACTTGTATTGTACCTGAATATCCGAAAGTTCAAATACACATTTTGATGTTTTTGAAGCCTCACCATTAACACATACTGGCAAGGCTTTCATAGAAGCAAACATGTTTTGAATTTGTCATTGAACGATCCTTTGTTGTCAGCACAGATCTGTGCCACTTGGGAGAAATAAGTTTAATACTGTTATATTATATTGTTATAATATTGCATCAAGTGTGCACTGGTGATTCCAATTTATCATAAACAAATTGCCTTCTGTTTTCTTCATGCTTGTCTATAGACTGTACATCCGCTTTTGAGTTGTACTGTATGCCAAGTTTCACACAATGCTTAGCGCCAAAGGGCAGATCCCACTCTATGACCATCTTTTTAATGAAAGCCAGAATTTTTTTCAAAAAATGATTTATTTATTTGTTTGTTTGACAGTGTTGTGTGTTTCATTACCTATCCCAGACACAAGCAAACATGGATCAAGAAAGAGAAATCTTTCTAGCTGGCTCTGCAAAAACTCCAGAAATTATTTATACTCTACACATAGAGACATTCATGGAATTCATTTTAGCCCACTCTCAGTGATAGTCATCTTAAATCATCAATGCGCGTCTTTGTGGAACCAAAGGCACCCCTTATAGGGATCTTAGCCATTTATATTATGATGCTGCACTTTATTACAATGTTTTTTTGTGTGTCTGTATGATACAATCTCACAAAGTTGTAACCCAAAAAGGGCAAGTTAATGATATCTTGATGAGCTATGCCAGTAAAGCTTATGACCACGAATCAAATATAATTCTACAAACAAAAAGATAAAAACAGGAGAAATGTCTGATGAATAGATTCATTCTGAAAGGAAGAAGCTATTGCCCTGTCGTGGCAAACAGGAAACCCTTGAGCATTATCAATGGCACATTTTGGCAAATGGCAAAGTTTGGAGCAAATCAACACCAGACTCTGGGACACAGTGTAAACAAAGAAGACATGCAAAAGATAATGAGAAGGCCAAGTTTATCTGGTTTCATCAGAAATATATGAGTAATGGATTTCATTTCAGCAGTTTTATAAACGGTGCTGATAGATAAAGAAAATATTTTTTTCAAATGTGGCATACTAGACTAGTTATCTATATTTTTTTCCTGTATTTTTTTTTTTTTTTTTGCTCATTTAAGCCATTTTGACAAGCTAGTGTTTATTACACTGAATATTGTCACGACTGTGATTCAGGCCATACACGAGGCCTCAAGTCAAGTGCTGCAGGTAATCACATTCATTAGCTTTTACTGTGTATAACGGTTTTAAAAATTAGAAATGAAAATCGAATGACAGGCAGCAAGATTGTTTATCTCACTGTTGCCTTGCACCACCAAGGTTGTCGAATGGGTTCTCCAGGAACTCTGGTCTCACACAGTCCAAAAACATGAATTGGAGAGTGACTGGTTATACGCAAATTTCCCATGTTGTGTTAATGTGTGTGCTTCTGCCCTTATGGGCTGCCATCCCACCCAGAGAGTCCACTTCCCTGTTCAGTCCAACCACACACCCACCATCCACACACGGAATAAGTGATATAAATGGCAATTGAGTAACTGACAAGAGTGGATGCAGTACTTTACCAAAGAGAACACAATCAGTGATCAATTTTTATTTTCATTTGGTAAGCTTTTATATTACATTAAAAAAATCCTGTCCACTAATGATATATTATAAACTCTATTACAGTTGGACTGTTGTTAGAACTGGTATTTTACATGCTGAACACAAGTGGGCAGCATGGTGATTTAGTGATTAGAACTTTTGCCTTCCACCTCACGGTCAAGGCTCAATTCGACAGTAACCCCGGGGTCTGTGTGCATGGAGTTTGCATGTTCTCCCCGTGCTTGGTGGATTTCTCTGAGCACGCCTGTAGTGTGTAAAAGTGTGTGTGTTGACCGGAGGTGCTTACATGTACGTAAATTGGGAATAAATACAATGGTAATCACCACTGGCCTTGATGGCCCCTAGTTGTACTTTAGGGATTAGATGGATGGGTGGATGGATGGAACACCAGTGGAGTGATTCAAAGAGTAAAATGAGTGAAATATGAGAACTTTTGGGATGCTGCTTAACCAATTTCATTAATATGCTGGAAGTTAACGTTGTTTCCGTTTGCAAATAAACTTTTTGGCAGGTTAGATCGTTTTTTCATTCATATTCAGCAGCCACTTGAATCAGTTGGCGTTTTTTAAAATTATTATTCTTGTGTTGTTCAGTGTGCTCCTACCACAACGTAGGGCGCGCTCACGTCCGTGCATGGGTGTGCGTTAGCGGGTGCGTGCGTGTACGCAAGCGTTGAATAACGAAATAGTGAGTGTGGGATGGAAAACAGCAGTTGAATGAGTCAACACCCTTAATCCCAAATGGGACTGCTTTATAGCTCCTCCAACTCCGGTGTTCTCTGGCAGTCCTACCGTCTGTCGCTCGCTTCAAAACCTCTAACTAATCTAAATAAACACCGTCGCGTGAAAACGCCGTCAGTTTCGCGCCAAGTGCGCGCTCCGGTAAGAGCGCGCGAGGAGCTCTTCAGCTGTGTGCTTCTGCCTGGACTCCCTCATTTAAACAGCGGAGAGTTTTCATCCTAAAGTTTCACAAGCCGCTTCGTCGAGAAGCAATGCCTAATGGTGGTGAACAGCATGTCCAAAACGCCTTCAAGTTCACTGGAAAAACATCTGGACACACTCGGGAACCCTGCGCTCCAGGTCAGTGGCGTCCAGCGAGGTGCTAATAGATAAGTAACACAGGCAATTCTGGACAGTTTATTCTGCTGCTGAGAAATCCGTCTATCGACAGTACCTATCTGTCTATCTATTTGTTTTTATGCAATGTACAGTATGTATATATTGTATATACAGTATGCAGAGTCAGCCAAAAAATGCATACACGCTTCAAGAAAAGGAAAATAGTATGACGTATATTATATTTTATATTAATAGAATTGTAATAATATACTAATAATATGATCATAGTTTTATTATAATTGATTATTAATGATTGTCATCTTATATTTAAATGTTTTAGAAGGTTTTCTTTTCCTGAACCCCCCCTCTCTCTCTCTCTCTCTCTCTCTCTCTCTCTCTATATATATATATATATATATATATATATATATATACACACACACACACACACACACACACACACACATATACAGACATAAATACACACATAGATTCATCAACTTCATGTTATTGCACTTTTTGTACTAATCAAATCCATATTATATTCATCTTTGCCTACATACAGTACAAAGACATACATACACACATATATACTGTATATATATATATATATATATATATATATATATATATATATACACATAGTACAGATAGATTGGTTCTTATTACATTCATCTTTTGTCAAACAACATTCAAACATTCATAAAGGCTATGTGGGAGTATATAGACTAAGTATGACTAATGTCTATCTATCTATCTATCTATCTATCTATCTATCTATCTATCTATCTATCTATCTATCTAAACAAACACATACATACAGTACACATATGAAGAGACAGAGAGAATATAGCTAGCTAGCTAGATAGATAGGTAGATAGATAGATAGAGAGATCAAATTCATGTAATTGCACCTTGACTATTCATTATGTTCATGTTTTGCCAAAGACATTCTTAGAGGCTATTTGGGAATATTTAGACTAAGTATGACAAATGTTGGAAGACATGTTGCTAAGTGTTTATTTCCCCTGTGTATGGAGACTTTTGGGACAGTGTAATTATTAGGGGGTTCTTATTATTAGCTTGCTTGATTTGGCAGTTAATTATAAATCTGTATTATAAAATAACTCTAATACAGTTATAACTGGAATGAAATGTTTTCTAAAAAGTGGACACTGTGATTAAAAGAGCATTAAGACTTCAATCAATAACTGACATATTGTTGTACAGATTCAACCATGTAACAATATATTTGTCTGAAATAAATTTGTAGCATTAAATATATATATGTGAAATGATAATTGTCAACAAATAGTCCACAATTTTAAAAAAATACTTTTAAGACTCAAAAGGCTTAACGTTAGCCTGCTTTACCTATTCTATAGGGCAGCTTTGGTGTAAGTTTGGAGTCATTGTCTTGGTGGGAAATTAACTCTTTTTCAAGTTTGAATCTAACTGATGATTACAGGTGATTCTAAGGAATTCTGAGGTCGTCCTCCATCTTCAGTGTACCAGTTTTACTGGCAACAAAACAGCCCTGGAGCATGATGCTACCACCACCACAACAGTTGGTACAGTGGTCCTCATCTTATTGGTCCAAACATATCTCTAGTCAAAACTTTGTGTTCATTCACTCAGCTGCAAACTTTAATCAAGGCTTTCAGTCCATGGTGACACTGGTGTTCCAGCAGCTTGCAGTTCATGGCAGGCCTTTGTTTAGTGGTTCATTGGTTGTTCCTGACTATCCAAACCAATTTCCTGTCAAAAAAAAAAAAAGTAAAATTATTTGATCTGATCTTGAAATCTGCAGCTGTTTAGAAATGACTCCAAGAGACATTCCTGATTTGTGTAAATACACCATGCTTTTTCTCAGATGCACTGAGGCCCTTGGATTTTCCTGTTGTTCTCTGTGTTGCTCAAGTCAATGTGTACTGTCAAACAAACCCATTTTTTATGTTGGCACAGAGGAGCTACCAGCTGTAGTCAATCATCATGACTAACAGGAAGCAGAGAGGCCTTAGACTTGGCAGATTAAAAGACATGTTGGCACTAAGTACTAATGAACAATGATCAACGTAATTTTATGTATATCTTTTAGCATGTATGAATAATTTTGGAAGCTATATTGATTTCAGAAAAAACTAAATGTAATTTATTTACTTATTTTATATTTTATTTATCCTTCATTTTAACAGGAATGTCCCATTGAGATACATTACCTGTTCTTCCAGGGAGTCCTGGCCAAGGTGGCAGCAACAAAGTTTAAAAGTTTCAACATATATACACGTAAAACATACAATGTTTTTAAACATTGTACTTTTAATTATTTGGGTTTTCTCTATAGCTGTATGTTGTACAACCAGTCTTACTTTAGAAAAACACAGTTTCAGTAAAATCATGAAAACCCCAATATACAGTAGCTTTTTTAAAATAGACTTTTATGATTAGTGTATACCTTGGGCTGAAACATTAGCTCAACTCAGGGAACAAATTTTTTTTTTCAAACAGCACTTAGAAGACTGATAGAACTTCACATGTGAAATCTTTCATATGTAGGACTATTTAATGTTTCAGATGTGAATTTCTCACTAAATAATACTTATTCACATTGCCACATACTTTTGTACATAATGTCAGGATCAATTGCAGGGCAGAATATTATTCATATCATCATGTGAAAAAATCTTTGCATGAGTGTACATGATTATATAAAGAGAAGTGCTTCCTGTATGAATTACATTATAGGGTAATGAGAAACAAGTGCTGATAATACACAGATAAATTAATTACTGTATGTTATCATATAGGACAGCACAGAGGCTTAATGGCTAGCATTGTCACCTTGCACCTCAAGGGCCCAGGTTCGATTCCTAGCCAGGTCAGTTTTCCCTGTGCTTGATGGGTTTCCTCTGGGTATTCTGCTTTCCTTTCACAGGCTAAAGACATGCAGATTACGCTAATTGACGTTTCCCAAATAGCCCATAGTGTATGAATGAGTGTGTCCAGAGTATATCCTGCCTCAGGATAAAGCGGTATAGCTGATGAGTGAGTGATGTTATAATATACAATGTGTAATGGGTTTCAAAGAAAGGCCTAGACCTTTTAGAGCAAGGATGGGACGAGGCTTGCTGATTTGCCAACAAATTTATCAAATTCGTCAAATTATTATTAATTATTATAAAATATTATTATCAAATTATTCAGCAAATTATTCAGTAGTTTCAGGATAACATTACCCAATATTAGTACATAACATCATCAAGAAATTTAAGGAAACCTGTCAAATCTCAATGCATTAAAGGCAGGGCCAGAAACCACTTCTGAATATGTGTGATCTCTGATCCCTTAAACATCACTAACTTAAAAACAATCATACTTTTGTAGAGGATATCATGATGTGGGTTTGAGAACATTTTCTTAAACCTTTATAAATTAACAATATTTGTTGCTGCGTTTACCAATGGGAGCCATACATTAATCCTGTTTAGAGGCATCAAAGACTTCTCTTGGCTCAGTCTCATCTGAGACGGACAGTAGCACACTGGAAATGTGTGTTTTGGGAACAACAGCTGTCATGTTATCTGGGTCAAAGAGGAAAAGAAGTAGGGTGTGTGTCAGTGCCTGTGACGTGGGTAAACTGCATATCTGTGAGGGCACCATTAATGTAGAAAAATGTATCCTTAATGGAGCATCATATGGTGCTATCCAAACACCATCTTTTTCAGAGACATCTCTGTATTTTCCAGCAGGACAATGCCAAACTACATTCTGCTCGGATTACGCATACAGGGTTGCTAAACACAGAGTACGGGTGCTGGACTGGCCTGATAATTGTGAATATGTGGCGTATTGTGAAGTGCAAGATATGTCAACGATGACCCAATTGCACAGCTGAAGACCTACATAATGGAATGGTGACCAAATGTTTAAAAAGTGTCATTAGCAGAAATGTTACACATTGTTAAACAGTTGACTATCCCAAAAGAATTTTACGATGTTGCAGCTACCAGATTTGAAATTAGTGCATATTTTCAACAAGCTATTAAAGTCCCATTGTAAATGATCAAATGATGAGCTGTCAAATGTTCAATATAGTAAAAGGTGAAGAGACGTTACAGAACTTTATAGAAACATTTAATTTGCAGTCGGGTTGTACTTTGGAGCTTATTATCTCTGAACATCCTATACAGGATGACGTCCATCAGGTTAAAATGTACAGCAAAACGTTTTATATTATATTGGCATGAGTATTTCAAATGTCCTTAAAATTGCAGTTATATTGGCGCAGTGGCAAAGTGCTCGGCCAATCATCCAGAGATTGCTAACTCGATTCCCGGGTGATGCTGTAGCCTCTCGCAGTCGACGGCCTGGAGAGAGCTGATTGGCAAAGCTTTCTCAGCGGGGTCGGATGAGAGGCACTTATGGGAGCGCCTCCTACTGTACATGTGCGAGGAGTTGAGGTTGGCTACTGTCACTTGGTTACAGTCTTGGGCCCTCCCTGATTGAGTAAGAGCCTTTATGTGGGAAATTCCTAGCGACGGGTGGGAATTGCATACGACTAAATTAGGGAGAAAATCCCCCCCAGTTATATTCAAATATTCAAATTGCTTTTCATTTGGTATTGTTAGATTGGGAAATTAACAACGCTCACAGTGTTGCATATTACATTGAAATGTCAGTATTTCAAAATCTGTATCAATAATAGCTGTTATTTTAAAGTAATTTAGAATGTTTTAATAATGTTTTAATATATAGAATCCTATAATTGACATAAACCATTGTTGAACTTCAGGAGATCAATAATTATGGTCTTGTTTTGCTCTGTAGATAATATAGTGTAATTTGTCCTTATGTACTGTATTTGACTTGTCCAATCAACTTAATTTGACTAGCTGTACTGTAATGCACATTATCTAAAGTTCCGAATTCTGATGCACTGACCCTAGTAATAAGTAATACAACTAGAGGTGTATTAAAATAGCAACTTGAGACGTTGTAATGCAATAATACATTAATAACGATGACAACAAATGTTCCATCTAACAAACAGTTGCTATATTAACATATTAAACAAAGAAAAAATGTTGGCCAGCAACCCCTATCTGCCTCTCTCTCTCTCTCTCTCTCTCTCTCTCTCTCTCTCTCTCTCTCTCTCTCTCTCTATATCTTCTATCTTTCTGTTTGCTTCAGTTTTACTGTGATTGACAGTACTAAACTAAACATACCCTCTCTACTTGGCATGTCTTAGAAAAATCTGGCAGAACTTCACATGGCCTTAGGGATAAGGCCATTACAAAAGTCATTTGCCATCAGGAAATGACTTCTTTTGAGTCACGCTCGTAGTATCATCACTAAGAACCACTATTTTCCCACGTTTTTGCAGTGTCACAGGAGAAAATTGGGCAGAAAAGGAAGGTTCAAAGGTTCAGATGGAAGTACTAGCTCAGACACCACGAACAACAGCATTGTGCGGCAGGTAAGAAGAGTTTACATGCTTGTTAACGTTTGAATTGTACGTAGCTGAGAGCAAAATAACAAAGTATAAAGTCAATTAATTAATTTTAAGGCCACAGTAATAGTATTGTTTCAGTGCTTAATGTGGTAGACTGTGAAAATGGATTTTTAATAAATAAAAAGCACATTTAATTGTTTTATCCTACTTGAACTACTTATATAATTCTCCCTCTCTCTCTCCCTACTGTGTAAAAGTGTGTTGGTGGCTTCTGATTTTTTTTCCAGACTCCTACCCACAGTTACACAAGCTGAATAAAAGCTTTAGGTAATGCGTAGGTCACGCTGTACAGGTTAATAAAGGCGCACTAACTAGCACGCTTGGCACCGAAAAGCTGAACTGTCAGAGAATGTGATCGATGTTTTCCTGTGAGACCGTGTAAAGACTGTGAGACTGTGTGTAGAGTGTAAATGTTTGTATGCATGAGTGTGTGTATGTCATAAAGCAGAGGTGCTCTTGCAAGAACACAGTGTTTATGATCTGGGAGGCGTCTGGTCTTTGTTGCTGTGACCCGCTGCTCCGCTCTTCTCCTCAGCACAAACCTCTGTAGGCATGCTTCTTCCTTTTAAGGACCAGTGACACACATAAGCCACAAACAAAGATTAATTTATTCAGGTTTCTGACCATTTACCCTGAAGTATATTTGTGCCTGTTTATTGGTATGTCTTAGAGTGTCTATCCTTACTGTCATGATCAGACACTTTGCAATAATTGACAGAATGCTACTATACCAAATTTCATCTTACAATGCAAAGCTCAATACACAAGAGGTTGTGAGGAAAAAGATGTTAAAGCACATCATCTTGTCATGTTTGTCCAATAGCTTGAAGAACTGTGCTGAATTAGCATTCCAGTACTAAGTGCATCCTGAAATAGCCCAGCTTCCAGTAACTGTTCAGATGTTATGTGAGAAAAAAAGCTTTTACATTGTTCTTCTGTCATCATAACCCATTGACCTTATTGTCCCCTTTCCTACCACTTCCCCAGCCACTGAAAACATAGTTACACTTCCAGTACACGCGACCTTGGACCACATTTTTAGAGATATTTTAACAAGCTTTAGTAACTTTCTTCTGACTCAGCTGGAGGTGTCAGCAAGTCAGATATTTACTTTTATCCAGTAGGCAATGAGTCAGGCGCCCATCATGCCTGTGGGCATGTATGCAACCAATCAATGACTGTAAGGGTTATGGGGTGATAAGTGGGAGATGGTGCGCCATCATACTCGCTACACCCACCTCTGTACTCAGCTCAGAAAGGTGAATTCATTTGAGGAAATGAGAAGATGAAGCTGGCTTTTTTTTATATGCACAGCATACTACAATATTCTTTTATAGTTAAAGTAATACATGCCATATGTTTAAACATTACCCAACCTCTTTATTAAATTTTTAGAAACAATTCACACATTCAGCAAAAGAAAAGGTTTCGTATATTCCAATCAGTGCTTAACAGTAATATGTATGAATGTTTTTGTATAATTAAGCAATATAAAACGAGAGGTCACTCAGTTGTACTGAATATTAGCCCGGTTGTGATGCAGATACAACAGTTCTACAAACACAATTTATTATCAGCAGATTATGATTTGATTGTATATATAACTAGTTATTTTATTTAACCATTTATCCGTCAACACTTACAATGCAAATTGCGGAACTAACTAACCAGGCTTAGTGGAACTGGCGACTGACAGTTAGTGGAATTAACAGGGGTGAAGGGAGTTTTAAATTCTTACCAATAATATGTAGACAAAAGGTATGAGAATAAACCAAGCAAGTGGTGGACAGTCTTGTGTGAATTATTTTATATTTCCACCTACTGCCCTTGATCAGGGGTTAGAGCGGGATTTGGGATTTAGTCTTGTGTTAGAAGCGAGTTAGCTTTGTACCCGGTGTTAGCTGTGAATAAAACAACAAATAGACAGTTCAGAGATAACTCGCAATGACAGATGCAAGGAGAGAAATTGTTGTTTAAAATGACATAACATTTCATCAAGATTTATTTTTTTGCTGTACATGCTCCTGTGACTGGTTTTGAATATAGATATCAGAAGGCAGCTGCTCTTCTTTCTTTACATTACTGCCCTACGTATTGACGACTGACCGACTGAGTGTAATTAATGATAGGTAAAATACCTGTGACACAGAGTGATACATATATTTAACCATCCAAGTGCTGCTATGCTCTACATCACCACTCATTGAATCACTCTCATCCAATCAGATTACTTGGTCAGAACTAACTGTTGCATATTAATGTTTATAGAAGGTCTTATTAACTGCTGGCATTCTAGTCAACTTTGTGTTGGGCACAACATAAACTTGACAACATGTTACGTCCATAGCATGAAGTTAGGGACACAGCCTTCAATATTCAGTGAATGTGGATCGAATAGACACTTGCAGCTGTCATATTAGTTGAAAAGACACAGTGCAACCAAAGTTGTTGTTTTATTCTTCAAAGATTTTTACACAAGAATGCTGTGACCCGCTTCACAAGTTGCTTAAAATTAGCCATTTATAACGACAGAAGTGAAAATACCATTGCTTTATTTATTAATTTATCATATCATTCTGGTTGAAGCTTTACTGAGTTCAGACTCTATCCGGAAGTATCTAACTGGAAGTGCAGAAGTATCATATTTACAGTATAATTTTTGTAAAGATGCAGTGGGTGTAAGGCTATGTGGGTCATATGTACAGTCCATGGGTATCATATGTACAGGAAGTGCAATTGGCATCATAATATTACATACAGTAGGTATTTACAAAAAGTACAGTGGTGAGAAATGTACACCACTGTACACTGTACATACAGTACATGCATATGTAGATATGTCCAGTATGTACAGAATAGATGCAGATTATCATAATAAAGTAATAAAAAAACAAGATGATTTGTCTTAATAAGGTAAGTAAGTATCACTATGTGCTGAACGAACAGATCCAGTGCACCTTGGAACAGATTCTAAATGTCTGGAACTGTACAAGAAAATGAAAAACGCTGAGCACTGGTCATGACATACTGTTACTGGTTTCCAGGAGAACCGTGATGTTTAGTTTACAGTCGAAAATAAGAACACATAAGCTTTGGAGAAGCTGGACATCTATTAACTTAGACATATAAGCATAGCTGCAAAAATACAGTAACAGAAAGTGATTCCTGCATTAAAATGTGATCTGACTGTACTCATAGTTATATACAAAAATAATCTTTTTTTGTTCTTGTCAAAAATAGTATAAAAATACTTACTGTATTTAAAGGCAATTAGTAGCGCAGTTTAGAGACAGATTTCCTCGTATTTCTTTTTATGTAGTCTTGAGGAATAGCTCTCTAGGATCCTAAAGGACTTTTTGTTCCTGTTCCTGTACCTGAGCAGTTTCAGTGGAATGTTTTTGTTTTCTTAAGCCACACAGCGACCTTTGAATAATTTAAGCTTAAAACGTTTAACTTAAGGCATGAACTAATGGGAAAAACGTGCAGATGAGGACAGCTGTTCAGGCCAGTGATCACTATACTGGTGATGCTTAAAAAAAGTTATTATGTAATAATAATTTTTTTTAAATAAAAGGAATGATTAATATAGTGAAGCTTTCTTTAGGATAAAGTTTATTTTGTATATATAGTCTTGGGTTTCGGCTCTTTCTAACAGTCTGCAGCAACAGACAATGAGATGGGATGAGCCAGCTGAGGTGGTTTGGTTACCAGACCAGGGTTCCTCAAGTTTAGCTCTACGGGACAGAGCCCCAGCCAGACCAAGGAGCTTCTGAAGAGATTATATCTCACAGCGTTCAGAGTATCGGGCGATTCATAAGTAGAAATTGTAATCTGTATCTGGGCTTAAAGAAGTCTTTAAAACCGTCAGAGCCTGTTGCCTCTATGTCCCTCCATTACCATCTCCACCACCACTATTACAATATGACTATATCTTTAAACAGCTATATACAGCCATAAGGAAAATGTACACCATCCTTCACTTTAAGGTTTCTATTAATCAGATCCTAAATAATGTTTGTGTGGTAATTACAAACTTCTATAAACAAGCAATATCCTCAAGTGACAAAAAGTATGTGGTGTGGTGTGGTGTGGTGTGATATGGTGTGGTGTGGTGATTAGAACTGTTCAAGTGCTGTTTCGTGTCTGTGTGCACGGTGTTTTCATGTTCTGGGTTTCCTCTCTTACTCCAGTTAGTATAAGGACCATACCAACACCTTGATTTTTTCTAGCCATTCAGATCTTGATTCGCTAGTGTTCTTGGGACCATTGTTCTATTGCATGACAACATTGTGGCCCAGTTTAATTGGCTGTTTAGGTGACCTTACATTTTTTTCTCAAGAATATTGTGGTATTAAATGGAGTTCATTGGTATTTTGTGTAGGGCTGGCACTGTGGCCTCGCACCTGCAGGGGGTGCATGTTCTCCCTGTGCTTGGTGGGTTTCCTCTGTGTATTTCGTTTTCCTCCCATATTACAAATTCGGTTAAATGGTGTTCCCAAATTGCCCATAGTGTGTGTGTGTGTGTGTGTGTGTGTGTGTGTGTGTGTGTGTGTGTGTGTGTGTGCCCTGCGATTGGATTGGCACCCCACCTTGTGCCCTATGTCTCCTAGTATAGGATCCAGGTCCCTGTACAGGATAACCGTTATTGAAGTTCTAAAAAGGTTTGTCCTTTATTCTTTTATAGAGGTAGTGACATTCTTTATGACTAACTAATAATCTGCGCTACATTAAAGACACCAAGCTGCTAATTACTCTCTTGATGATTATGGATGTAGGAAGACTAAACTTATTTTACCTTGTCTACCGTTTGAAAGATGGTAACCTTTTTGGCCACATAAAATCTAAAATCAAAAAATGTAAATCTGTTGTATATTTTTCTTGTCACTTGAGGTTGTTTGCACAGAATTTGTAGGTCCAATTATTATTCAGGTCCTGATAACTAGAAACATATTGAAGGAGGATGAAATTTCTGTTGATTGGAATTTTAATGAATTGCTTCATGAATTGCTCATACACAGAAAAAGTCATTGTTAATAAATCAGAAATTCCTAATAATAATTCTTCTAAATCAGCCAATTTGTAACCTTAAGATTGTTTGTACTTGTCACCCCTGGCATGTATTTTTATTTTTAGTGAAAATTTTATGTAAACTGACGTATAGTTGTGCTTTCCTATGTTTACATCAGATTTTACCCACTGGAAGTTCTTAAATAAACTACTGGCAACCACACAAAGATGCACTTTTCCTATTTTCGGCCCTACTAAGGAGTGAATTCCTAAGTAGAACATCTTAACATCACATCTAGTATAAAATGAGACAAGAGAATGAGAATGTCTCTGAGCCTTCTGATATCAATGATTCAGCAATATCAATGATTTTTATTTTTGGAAAAATAAATTTTTCATAAAGTGTTGAAATACCTGTATATTTTACTAGATCTGAGCTGTTGTGCCTGTATAATTTACTAGATCTGAGCTGTTATAATTTACTGTATAATTTACTAGATCTGAGCTGTTGTGCAATATTAAATATCAATTTAAAAACTTTAATATTTGGATCAATTGGGAATAAATTGCAATACAGTGTTTTCTCCTGCATTTATTCTATCTGTGGCCAGCTCATTGAAGCTCATTTAACAATCAAGTGAAATTATGTCCTTTTAAATCACAGTCCTTATTGTGGGCTGCATAATTCGTCTCAGTTGTTTTAGATGTCAAAATATTAGAGCAACACTGCACTCTGGTGGCTGTAATGTATATGGAGAGTGAGTGTAGTAAGTGAGTGTGAGTAAACCCTCTTTCACAAATATTCTTACAAGCGACGGGTTTGTACGAATCTCCCTGTTTCTCTGAAGTCAGGCATTGATGGCGGGGCTCATAGTTTTCTACAGCCTCTTTGGGAAGTTGGTACGGCTGCCATTTAATTCATAAGAACAGTTCTTGAGAAAAAAAGTTGCCTTAAGGTTGCCTTAGGACCTTCCTACTGCCTACATCCCAGATAGCACACTGCTGAAGAGCCAACGGCAGTGCATACATTGGGTCAATGTTGGCATCAGTGGTTGGCCCAATGTCATTTTGTCCATTGGCCCAACGTCGACTCATTAGTGGAGCCAAAATGGATTCAGTAGATAATCACAAGGTTGGCACAACGTTGGTACAGTAGTTAATAGCAAAATTGGAAATGAAATTAGACTCTTTTCATCATCCCCAATAATAAGAAACCACTTTATGTCTCAAGAAATGTATTTATTAATTTGATTTGTGATAAAATGATTACAAACTAAGAAAATATATGTAACCATTATGATGATAAACTACAAAATAAACACCTAGTACAACAATTTTTCTCTCAGCAAGGTGGATGAAAATAAATGCAACTATCCATTGCCTCAGTCTTTTATATCAGGTGGCCCTTCACCTTCCTCATCATCATTCACCTCGGTTTTGTCACCATCAGCCTGGTCACTGTAGCTCAGCAGAACTGTCACTTTAGTCTGTGTAAATTCATCAACAATTTGAGCATTGTACATTAAAATGTACTTCAAAATATGTTCTTCAAAATATTCAATTTCAACCAGCAAAATGATGAGAAAAATTTTCACATTTTCTTCATTTTTCACATTTGGCTCAACTCAGTTCATCAGCAGTTCCAGTATTACAGTACACATATTTTTCTCCAGATGAAACAAAGTAAACACAGCAATTCAAACAGTAAATAACCTAGCAAAATTGTCAGATGATATGTTTAACATGCTGAATACATATATATTTGGTTGTTGATATACATACATATATTCAACAACCGCATAAACATACAAAAATGCAGTGCCTTAAAGCAAAACAATATGTCCTGTATATTAGCTCATTAACGTTTCTGGCACTTTCTATGGAAACAATCTCTATGGTTCTAACCTCGCTATGGCTCCGTATGCTGCTGTATTCACTGGCAATAGGTTGATTAGCCTAGCATAACAGTGCATAGCTAAACATCTTTCTCACCACATTACAGCAAAACTACTAACTGCATGCTTTTCATGTTACCATCACAGATTCTCAACACTCTTATGTCTTACTAAAGGGTATTTACATCTCATTAGAAGGAATAATAGGCACAAAACTTTGCTTGTGTTTAGCTTGGCTGCAGGATTTAATCAGCAGCACCTGGCCTCGGTCTGGTTTTAGTTTCTTTTCAGCGATATGCCGTGATAATGACATGTTTGACAGTGTTCAAAGTTGAGCACAAAGCACAATGAATTTAACATTTAGCATTTAGAAAACATAAGAAAATAATTTGTTAAACTGTTACACCTTATGATCTGTACCACAATGAACTTTATATCTATTGTTTATTAGCTGGCTTAGATTAAATGAATAACACATTATCACAATTGTTTAGCTGACAGCATAGTGAATCCATTTAGATATAATAAATGATAATAAGGAAAAAATTAAAAAAATTATACTTCCAGTAATATTGTTAAAAGTCTTTTGGCAGCATACAAAGTGTTTGTTCTAGAGTGCATGAACGATATTAGGCATCTAATATCGAGATTAGGCATCATTATACTGCTTTGCGCTTTGAGCGAGGGGTTTCATTATTTCTATAGCAGTGTTGGTGCTTAGCTAGCCTGACGCCCAACCCTCCTACTCCTATTATTATCCAGGCTTTGGGACTAGCAATGGCAGAGAAATTCATACAGGCGTAGGGTTAAGGGCCTTGCCCAAAAGGTGGGGCTTGAACCTCAGACCCTCTGTTCAGCAACCTCACCTGATTGAACCCCCATTCATTGTTATTTTTTTGCAAAGAAATATATTGAGAGATTTTTACATGTAGAGAACACAACAACCAAAAGTCTGAATGCATGTCTAATTTTAAGTATTAGTGTTGTCCTATTCATATATATATATATGTGTGTGTGGAGAGTCACTAGAGGGCATCATAGCTATATCGCCCTTATACTTTTAACCTACTTGTGTTACAGTATATTTGATGTGCCTTTATGCTTGTGAGAACATGTCTTATTCGCTGTACTTTTTCCTACTCCTAGATTGAATCTCGCGTATGGTCTTTTATGTGTGGAAGGTTTTTCCAGTACTTGGTGGGTTTCCTCTGGGTACTTTGGTATCCTCCCACAGTTCAAAGACATGCAGTGCAGGTTGGAAACTGGCGTGCCAGTGTATGAATGTATGTGCTTGTGCCCTATGTTGGATTAGACCTCCCATTTAGGGTGTAGCACATGGACACCCAATGAGGTTACAATGGAAACAATGTAGGACAAAATATTTTATTACACAGTTTGTCCAAAGCGCAAATGAAGCATTAAACTAATATTAGATGGTTTCATGGTTACAATCTATTTGAACCCAATTTTTGTTATGTCCCACAGGATGCTACTGTAGATCCATTGCCAGTGAAGTTCAAAAAATGGTTTTGCAACCATACCGATCATATGAAGTCCAAAGAGCTATCAGTGCAACTGAAGGAAGCCATAATTAGGCTAAAAAATCAAGACAAATCAATCTGAGAGACATTAGGTGTGGACAAATCAACATTTTGGTAATTTTTTTCTATAACATATATATTCTTTTAAACCATTTAAAAATGTTTTGATAGTACAGCAATATCATCCTAAAGACAGATCAGGCACAAAAATCTGCTCGTACCAGAATGATGGATAGCTGAGGGCAAAACTAAAGCATGCCTTACAAAAATGCATGAAAAAAGCAGTTAATGAAGACAACTATAGTAAAGGCTTGACAGAGCATCAGCGGGGGAGAAATTTAGCATCTGGTGATATCTGTGGGTTCCAGACTTCAGGCAGTCACTGACTTCAAAGGATTTACTTTAAAAAATGTGTAGAACTGAAAAAAAAAAAATCCAAAAAGTTTGAGTTCCTTTGTATAACTATAAAGGTTATGGTTATATTTAAGCATAGGCATAGAATTAATTAGCTGCATTAATGCACTATGCCAGTGGACGCAATATGTTTTGTCAATGTGTATGTGTCTGTGTGTGGTCATTAACTGTATAAATTTTCAAACATAGCTTTCATAAAACACACCGCTAAGATTAATAACTAGCAGGCTGAATTTCCTTTATACAGTATATCGATTTGTTCCAAACTGTCTATTGCTTAATGTATTTTTTAATAATAATGTGTGCATTTGTGTGAGTGTGTGATTAAAATACACAAGCACAAAAACACTAGCAGCTTGCAAGGAGGCGAGAGAAACGGAACCGGATGAATGGATACAGCGATCACATGGCACCGAGTGAAAGAAGCAGTCGAATGGAAAGATGTGTAGAAGAGCTAGTGAGTGTGAAATGAAGTGAGAACGCAACAAGGTGGTCCAGTCAAGAGACATTGTTGGTGAGAAGAAAAGTGATATAATTAGTGAGAGAGGCAAGAGTATTTATTACACCAGACGTGACTTCTGTCGACTGTTGAATAACCTCCCAAGCAGAGCACGAAACCATTCCAGTAGACAATAAAAGGCAAAGCAAGGTGGAAATAACAGACAGAGAAAAAGCAAAACAGGGAAAAATAATGTTTGCTATTGTGCAAATCCATGTGCTTATGTAAAAATTGGGACTGTTGAGGATTTATATGTTCATCATGTTGAAATCACTATGTCCCAGCCCTATACACATTCTAAACGGATAATCCCTAGTTTACCTATTTGTCACTGCTCACTCCATGTGGCCCAATTCCCTACCCTGTTCCGTGTATTTCTGTAGTAATACCTGCCTCGTGCCTCGACTCCTCGCTCTTTAATTGGTGGTCTTCCTCAGGCCCAGCTGGGTGTGGTTTTACATATTCGTATCTCTCCCTCCTCAGTGTTGAGAGTTTCTACCGGCAACAAGGAGGAAGAATGATGGGAGTTTTCTCACCTTGCTTCACAGGATTCATTATCACCTTCAGAAGACTATGCACCGATTTCAGCACTTTCTCATCTTCTCTGTCTCTTTATTGTTCCATCATTCCTGCCTTGGTTTGAGCTGCCATTTACATCCTTATGGTTCGGTTCATATTGTTTCCGTGGCAATACAAAGCTAAAAATAAGGAGGTGGTCCTGATACATCACATGGTAGGGTTGATCTAAATGGATCTCCACAAGGACTTTCGACTCCATCTCGGAACCAGTCCTTGACAACAAAGCAGTGAGTGTGAGGCTTAAGCCGGTTCTCTGAACTGGAGTCTTCACATGGCCATGCACAAATCACCCAAGAGCAAGAACGTCTCCTGGGTGAGTATGGGTTGTCTAGATACGTCCAGGGTGGGGATTTGAAAGTGTGTGTGTGTGTGTGTGTGTGTGTGCGTGTGTGTGTGTGTGTCACAAGCTTCTTAATTGTAATCAGTGTCATTTCAACAGGTGGCATATTTAGATACAAAATAAAACAGAGAGGTAAAAAATATGAGTTTAAGTTATTTTTATTGTAAAAGTCAACAACATAGAAATATATACAGTATAGATTTACAAGCACTACCGCAAAATATTTTTAGTGAGGTCTATATCTGTACATTTATCACTGCTAAGTCAAACTGCTATACATCTCCAAACACTAAGGTGACTTTAAAAAGTTTTTTAACTTTAAGAGTTTTAAACCTTTGTGCTTAAAATGTAAAACTTTTAAAGAAATAGGCTTCATGGTTTTGAACAAAAATGGAAATTGGCAAATTATCATAAACTGAAGCATTGGAAAAAGGTTTGATGAGTCCAGACTGACCCTATTCCAGAGTGATGGGTGTGTCAGGGTGAAAAGGGTAGCGCATGAAGCGACGTCATGCATAGTGCCCACTGAACAAGCCTCTGAAGGCAGTGATATGAACTGGGATTGTTTCAGTTGGTCAGGTCTAGGCTCAGCAATGACCTGAATGTACTGAATGACCAAGATATCACATGTGGATTTTTTCTTCTTTGATGGCCATATTCCGGGGCTCAAATTGTGAAAGAGTGGTTCAGGGAGCATGAGGAATCTTTTTCACACATGAACTGGCCACCACATTGCCACATCAAATTAAATATTAGCTCAGGCTTTTTTGATCAGTATCTGCTCCACATGAACTTGGAAAAAATATAATCTATATAATTCCTTGCTACACTAATGCAATTATTCGTTTACACTAGATACCATCAGGCTAGAAAGGTTCCTCAGTAATCCAGAGCCATGATGGGACTGCCTGCTTCACATCTGAAATACTGGCCTGCTAGAAACTCTTTGAATGGCGCAATCATGCGGAAATGGCTTGGAGTGAGGGCAGGACTTTATGGGGGGCACTAACTCCCAGCCGAGTTCCTGTGCAAGTGGTGTTTGTGAATGATTGTGTGTACAGTTCAGACAGACAGATGTGTCTCCACAAGTTGGCGACAAGTTATCCGTTGAGGATCAGTAGTTCCCCTCTACGAATGACTGCAGTGGGCTCGTTGCCACCTCGGTTTATTCATTCACGGATATACTATACGGCCTTGTTTACCATGTTTGCACTATACACATGTTTTACTGTGTCTCATCACTGTGCTATGCATGAAGTCTTTTGTACCTGTAAATCAATTTTACCTCTATTAATGGAAAAGTTCATAACAATTCCTGGTTTGACTTGAACATCCCTTGTATAAAATATTTATTACAAAGAACTCAATACCATTCTTGAATAGTACATTAATGATTTTAGACATTCACCATGCTTCTAACTCAATATGTGAGTTTCAATGGGCATCTCAGTGCCAATTAAACCTACCAATCTTTCTGCCATGCCGTGTTAATGTTCTTCATGTTGTAAATGTGGCTGGCTTTAGGGTTTTTTCTTTTCTTTTTTTTTTTTTGCAAAACAAGTTGCATAATTTACTGAGCTATTTTTACAGTCATCTGTCAGCTGTGCTATTTGTGAGCCAAGCTCTACATCCTAACATGTCTTAATAATGCCTAAATAATATTTATTCACTTGTCTACTCACTTTTAAAGCAAACTTCTACTAATCTTGATGGTTTTACTGATCTGTTACAGTATATACACTGTGGCCAGTCATTTACAGTTGTTTCCAAAGCTCAAGCCTAAATCCATGCATGTTCTGTCCTGAATGCATTCAACAGTCTTACATTATGTAAATTTTATTACACATCGTCGTGATTGCAACAATTCTTTTAACACGAGTAGCTTTGTAGCTTGGAGAGCGTTGCCTAGGTTCTGTGGCAGTCAGAGATACATACAGTATCAGCAATCAGGCCATTTAGCTCCACACCAAAGGATTATGGTACCAGATGGTGTCTGGAGTATGACACGTGACTCACCACAGCATCTGAGTGTTGTGGTAAATTCTCCACATCCTGTGAGCATCTAAGTAAATTGTGCTCTCTGTCTTTTCAGAGAAAATTTGGTAGCCTTCTTCATAATTCTTTACAGTATGCTATGGAGAGTCTTGTTTAGAAATGCTAATGCGTATTCATGTTCAGATGCTCAGATTGTTTTCTATTTGAGCAAGAATAAGATGAAAGCAGTTTTCGCTACACCAAGTTTTTTAATTAAACCTGTTATACTGTGTTTATTGGGGCACACATGAGATTTCCATTGTGTTAGTATAGGTTTAGACCTTCCTGTAATGCTGTGGATCTTGTTACTGTAATAGGAAACTGCTCAGAATTGTGAATCCTAGCCAGGATGTGCATAATTGATGGGTTTCAGCGTGTTGGCAGCAGACAGCCCGAGTGTCCCTGTGGCACTTTGGGAAGGCAAGAATGTCTAAGAAAGTTAAGGTAATGTTGATCATTTCACATTTACTGTGTGTGCATGTCATCTTATGTATACTATTGGTTTTTAAGATCCTTTATGTCTGCAAGATCCTTACATTTATGTCTGACTGGTCTTGGTTTAGTGATGTGTGATATTTGTACCAAAAACTACAGTACCTTACATAATGCATGTTATGGTTCTTTAATACACAACATAATATAAAAATTATATGCATTTTCATGTTATGCACTTAGCTTTGCCAGGATTATATTCGATTTAATTAGAGATAAGGTGACTGCTGACTTTTTGACTTTAATGCAATAATTAAATTGTAGCAGGCAATGGTGATGGTGTAGGGTTTAACACTGTGGCCTCGCAGGGTTGAGGGTTCGTATCGGGTCTGTGTGCGTAGAGTTTGCATGTCCTTCTCATGCTTGGTGGGTTTCCTCCAATAGTCCAAAGTAGGGCTGCAACAACTAATCGATAAAATCGATATATTATATAATATATCGATAATGAAATTCGTTGTCAACGAATGCCGTTATCGATTAGTTGGACTGCTCACGTTATTGAGGAGCGCGACCACAAGATGCACAAATACACACAGCCGCTCGCGCAATGGAGGTTACAGAAGCGTCTGCAGGAAAAAGCGCGCGCCTATGGCGTTATATTCCTGCCACAATTCTGAGCGCGCGGTTTGACATTTTTTTGACACTCTATGCGCGTGCAGTGTCTGCGCGCTCAACAGCTCGATTCTGCGCGTGCAATGTCTCCCCTGCTCACGCAACATGTTTTCCGCGACGCTCGCCTCTGCCTTGACGCGCAAGCAACATTTATTTTCTGTGCGCGCTCCACTCTACCTGTACGCTCGCTCAACTTCCAGTCCAGTGTTACAAAACTGCCACAAACCCAGCCAATCACAGACTTCCACACACTACTTCTGATTGGCTGTTCCTTCTCTATCAGCTGGCAATATCTGCAATTATTGTAAAAAAAAAAAAAATCTGTATTTGGCATACTCAAATGCTGCAATTTATTTATTTTTAGAGAAAGATAAGTCAGCATAAGTGAGTTCATTAAAAAAAATAAATCCCCCATGCACTCCAACAAGCAGCCACTATAACAGATGTCATCCAATATAATAAGTGTACATCAATTGTTTTGCTTTTTTATTTACAGTATTTATTTATATTTTGGATATTTAGAGGAGTTATACTGTTCAAAAACAAACTTTGTCCTTAATTAAAGTCAAAATTAAAGATCATTAAACTCTATATGTGGCTTTTGCATTTTTGAAAGTTTAGTTTTATACATAACTAATACCCTGATTTATTGTTTAATATAGTTATGAGCAAAACATCAAATTAAAGAAGCATTTAATTTTTATCCGATTAATCGAAGAAAAAAAAAACCCATCGCCCAACTAATCGATTATCATAATAGTCGTTAGTTGCAGCCCTAGTCCAAAGATAAGCACATTAGATTAAATGGTGTTCCCAAAATTGCACCTAGTGTATGTGGCAGTGTTCCGTGCCTCATGCCTAAAGTCTCTCGGGATAGTCTCCAGGCCTCCACCTTCCTACAGTATAAATCAGGTAGGGCTGCACGCTCAAAGGTCCAGCATTTTGTGTTTGATGCAGAGCTCAGGATACTGTCTGTGTGGAGTTTCTCTGCATGTTCTCCAAGGTTTCCTACACTTACTGTATCAACATGCCCCAAAAAAACATGCCTGCAGGTGGATTGGCTAAATTGCCCATAGGTGTGAATGAGTGTGTGGATGTGTGAATGCATGGTGCCCTGAGGGTGTATTTTGATCTGAATTGAATAAAGTGGTCACTGAAGCAGAATGAATGAATGAAAAAAAAAAAAATTCCAGCATTTCTGTAGCAAAATCTATAATATGTGACATGTGACAATTCTTCCCTAACTACATACCCTTTTTTAAACCAGAAAACAATTTAAAAGAAAACAAAACAAAACAAGGAGAAAATTTTTTTTCTTTCTTCTTTTTCTTTCTCCTAGCTATTTTTGGTTTATGGTTCTTGTCCAAGATTAATGCAGGTTAGGTGTCCACATGCAAATACTGTATATACACACACAGATCAGCCATAACATTATGTGCATTGACAGGTGAATAACACTGATTATTGTGTTTCATTGGCACCTGGGTATGATAAATTAGGCAGAAAGTGAACATTTTGTCCCTGAAGTTGTTGATGGCTGGACGACTGAGTCGAAGCAATTCCAAAACTGCAGCTCTTTTGATATGTTCCTGGTCTACAGTGTTCAGTCCCAAGGAAGGAAAAATCCAGTGAACCAGTAACAAGGTCAAGGCTCATTGATGCATGTAGAACGTGAAGGCTGACCCAATAGAAAAGGCTATTGTAGCTTAAATTGCTGATACAGTTAATTGAAAAAATAAAATTATATGTGTCATATACACATCCATACACAGTATGATATGCAGTATCAATACTTATTTAGACATAAGAGTATCTCTGTTGTACCTAATGTAAAGAGGTGTCAGATCATTGCAGTTTGTTATGTATGGGAGTTGCATAGCCACAGACCGGTCAGGGTCACCACCTACAATGGATATTTGAACATTTGTACTGGACCATGGAGCACTGGAATAAGGTAGTCTGGTCTGATGAATCACATTTTCTTTTTCATCATATGGATGGCTGGGTGCACTATGGGAAGAGGGCAAGCTGGGAATGAAAGTGTGATTCTTTGGGCAGTATTTTATCTGAAAACCTTGTGTCCTGTTATTAATGTGCATGTAACTTTTACATATATTAAACCACTTGCCTGAACTCTGTTGCAGTGTGACTAAGCACATGTCAACAATAATATTCCCTAATGTGTAGTAGGATCAGTCTGCAAGATAAAGAGATCTGCCATAATGCACAGTTTGTTCATTACCCATATCTCAATGTGTGTGTGTGTGTGTGCGTGCGTGTGTGCGTGCGTATGTGTGTGTGTGTGTGTGTGTGTGTGTGGTGCCCTAGTTGGAGCTATGGGTTTTTCGATGTCACCCAGTCAGCTAATCAGTTAGCTCACCAGACCAGGAAAGCATCCAGTATCGATATTGATGCATTTGTGCATTGTTAGAAGAGTTTGCAGCACATCAGTAGTATTAATGGTAGTGTAAATACATACTTATACTTTATGTTAGAGCATTTCCTCAATTCGTATACTGTATCAGGAGTATAGCATCAACTTAACTTTGCACCACTGCTTTAGCTTGATGATTTTGCTATGTTGGACACACTTCCAAAGTCTCCAATACGTAACGACGTAGTGGCCAGGGTAAGGCTTTTTAAATTGTAGAATGTGATTTATGTTTAATGTATGCTTGGGCCTGCATTTAGCTATTTTAGTGGGCAAAAATATATTAACTTAATTATAAGTTAATAGCTGAAGTAAGGTTTATGACAAGGTTTACTGCAATATTGTCCAAATACATTTGAAGTAGTTATTACTTGTTTACAGCCTAATGAGGTCTAATCCTGTTTTGATGTTTAATGTGATAACAACCAATAATATTAAAGTGAAACACAAATATAAACATGGAGTACAGAAAAGGAAATCTCACAATACATTGGATGCCTACACTCACCTAAAGGATTATTAGGAACACCATACTAATACGGTGTTTGACCCCCTTTCGCCTTCAGAACTGCCTTAATTCTACGTGGCATTGATTCAAAAAGGTGCTGAAAGCATTCTTTAGAAACGTTGGCCCATATTGATAGGATAGCATCTTGCAGTTGATGGAGATTTGTGGGATGCACATCCAGGGCACGAAGCTCCCGTTCCACCACATCCCAAAGATGCTCTATTGGGTTGAGATCTGGTGACTGTGGGGGCCATTTTAGTACAGTGAACTCATTGTCATGTTCAAAAACCAATTTGAAATGATTCGAGCTTTGTGACATGGCGCATTATCCTGCTGGAAGTAGCCATCAGAGGATGGGTACATGGTGGTCATAAAGGGATGGACATGGTCAGAAACAATGCTCAGGTAGGCCGTGGCATTTAAACGATGCCCAATTGGCACTAAGGGGCCTAAAGTGTGCCAAGAAAAGATCCCCCACACCATTACACCACCACCACCAGCCTGCACAGTGGTAACAAGGCATGATGGATTCTCGTTCAAATTCTGACTCTACCATTTGAATGTCTCAACAGAAATCGAGACTCATCAGACCAGGCAACATTTTTCCAATCTTCAACTGTCCAATGTTGGTGAGCTCGTGCAAATTGTAGCCTCTTTTTCCTATTTGTAGTGGAGATGAGTGGTACCCCGTGGGGTCTTCTGCTGTTGTAGCCCATCCGCCTCAAGGTTGTGCGTGTTGTGGCTTCACAAATGCTTTGCTGCATACCTCAGTTGTAACGAGTGGTTATTTCAGTCAAAGTTGCTCTTCTATCAGCTTGAATCAGTCGGCCCATTCTCCTCTGACCTCTAGCATCAACAAATCATTTTCGCCCACAGGACTGCCGCATACTGGATGTTTTTCCCTTTTCACACCATTCTTTGTAAACCCTAGAAATGGTTGTGCGTGAAAATCCCAGTAACTGAGCAGATTGTGAAATACTCAGACCGGCCCGTCTGGCACCAACAACCATGCCACGCTCCAAATTGCTTAAATCACCTTTCTTTCCCATTTTGACATTCAGTTTGGAGTTCAGGAGATTGTCTTGACCAGGACCACACCCCTAAATGCGTTGAAGCAACTGCCATGTGATTGAACAGTTGTTTTTAATAATCCTTTAGGTGAGTGTAAGTACAGTATGCACAACCCTGAACTGATATTTTGTTAAAGTACCTTTTGCTTGTAACACAGCGCTTAATCTGTTGAGTTAAGATACTCTCTCACTCACTCTCTGTCTTATTTTCTATACTGTTTATTCTGTTCAGGGTCATAGGGAGCCTGGAGCCTTTCACAGGGTCTCATGCACGAAGCAGCATACACCCTGAATGGGGTACTAATTCATCACAGGTTGCACCCACGTTTTTTAATAAGCTCCAATATTAGATCAAATCTTTTGTAGTAATTATGCAACTAATCAAACCCACTGACAATGTCTCAATAAAACAATCACATTGCTGAAGATTTGTATTTTGTTAAGTTTAATAATTTAGCCACTTTACCTGAGCAACTCAGTCTGTGACTTTGATTTTGTGTCATTATCTCTGCCAGCGAGGAGTCGAGGGTTAATGAATGGATAAAATGTTTGCTCTGCTGGTTACTTGGGTGTCTTTTACTGTAGTAGGTAATGAACAAGTAAGATAAATTACTCACTGAATGAATGATTAAAACAGAACATCCCTGGAAGATGACGGGAGATCAGGAAGACCTTCTACTCCCAAAAATGTTGAAACCCTTGGCAACTTATTCATGATGATTATCAGAAAACTTCTGCACCCACCCTACTCGCCAGATAATAATAAAGTATTAGTAAGTAATAAGTACTCTCTTGCAAACCGAACTAATCTCAAAATTTTTTCAATACCACCTTCTACATAAAAAAATGTATCACAAAATGTAGCTATAGTACCAGGATTATACTGTACATGCAGAAGATCTGCGTGCACCTTGAATCCCCCCTTGTGACTGCGCTGGCTGTATGATTTGGTTTGTTCGGTGGTTAAGGCAGAGCTCTGATGAACCTGAGCTTTTTAGTTGCGATGGTCCTTCAGTTCTTTGCTGTTAGTATGCTGAATCTTCTGATTTTAGTACAAGTTAGAATCCTTTATCTTTTTGCTGGTGATATGCATTTCACTTCCGTGTTTGAATGTGTGAGTTCCCGTATGGCAAATTGCTCCTCTCTGATTGTCTGATCTCTTAAAAGCTTCCAGAGCGTTTCGGATCGCAGGAGGAATGCGGTCCTATCTTCTACCGGGATCTTGGTTTCTGACCCTGTAAAGTTTTATTTGAAACAGATCTTCCATACTGTGGAAGCTTCCATGCGATGATGTGACCACGAGCACACATGTTATCCATGTGCTCTGTGCAGTTCGTGGAGTGTGATGTCATATCCTGTTTGATGCGAGTCATTATGAATTAGGCTCTCGGATTAGTCAGTACGACTTACGTAAACGTTTATGTGCTTGTTTTCCAAAGATTCTTCTTGGCTAAGATTCGCCCAGCACTGTACTTAATTCCAGCTTTAAGTAAACTCTGGAATTTAGGTTTAAATTGTGCTTGCTGGTTGTGTGTGTGTGTGTCTGTGTGTGTGTGTGTGTGGGATGTTTTGTCAATGTGGAGGGTTTTTTTTTAGAGCATGGGAATCAAGTGCTTTGAAGTGACAGAGAGAGACAGAAAGAGAGTGAGACAGGCAGACAGATAAAGAGCAAATGAGAGAGAGGGAGGATTAGAGAGGTAAGTATGTATTAAGATCCTAGATCCTAAATTGGCAAAAATACAGACTTTAAAAAAAAAAAAAAGAAGATCA
Organism: Clarias magur; assembly: GCA_013621035.1. Taxonomy (NCBI): domain Eukaryota; kingdom Metazoa; phylum Chordata; class Actinopteri; order Siluriformes; family Clariidae; genus Clarias; species Clarias magur. Next base: position 187,817 of record QNUK01000307.1, on the reverse strand, counting down.
CAGCAGGTCACAGATCAGAGTGCTGAGCACTCCGTATACACAGCTGCACAAATTCAGAGAGGAAAAGGAATAGTGGCTGAAGCACAGCCCCCAAATGAGGGAGAGAGGCTTGATCCCCGTTCTCTCCTCCTCCTTCTGGGCCTGTCTGAAAAGTTTCTGGGTGGAGTAGTTCACTATCTTCCTCACACACACACACACACACACACACACTAGCAATACACAGACATGTACCTCTCAACCAGCGAGGAGTCCGACGTGGTGAGTCCCTGTTTAACGATGTTTTTACACACACACACACACTCGCGTGAGTATACACAGACACTCACTCACATGCTTATGTGCAGCACTTCAGCATAGACCCAGCTGTTTTCTCTCCTTCCAAACAAAGGAGTAAAATCCCAGGTCTTTTCTGGAGCTTTCTATGCCGTAGTCTGCGCACGAGACTTGAGCTGTTCCGGAACTTTCTTGCGTTTCACTGTTAAACAAGAGTCTAGTTAGATGTGTGTTTGCGAGTCTAACACCATGACTGTCATTAATTCAGGCCTGTTAGCGTCTGGTCAGCTCTAACATTGACAAACTGACACTGTAGCTTGTAGTGTGTGTAGATGCCGGGCACAGACTGAGATCATTACCTTTTAAGCCTCCCCTAGGACCTTATCACATATGTACAAACCTTTTCCTGTTTTCATTCTTAAGGTTGTTTATTTCAGGCTGTAAGTCAAGTCTGTATAACGGATTTAGAAACAAGATATGTGAATTTTAGCGTGCAAATATTTAAACTATTATTTTTCATGTACATTGAACTGCATGATGGCCCAACTTACTGTAGCAACTCATGCTAGACAAACACTGACAACTCATGTATGTAATGCTAAAAAATGCATATAGGGCTGGCTGGTATAAACAGAATAAATCCTTCTAAATGCAGTTAAAAATGGCTTGATGTAGACATTTTCTTCTGTTTTATTTTTTAATTTTTTAGCAAGAACAATAAGAAATGCACAGAATAGGAGGAAGTTGTGACTTATTACTTTCTAGCCCAGAGAGTACGTTCACTGCTGACAGCCATCTCAGATGATTACACAGGATAAAATGCCTCATACAGTTGATTTAATGTTCAGTTACCTGATTAATTCAATTCAATCCTGCTTCCCTGATGCAACCACAACCTATTCATCCTTGCTTACACATCATTAGGAGTGCTTAAGGACATGCGAAAAACCATAGCAAATGTAATAAACATCACTGAGGCCAATTGCTTCGTTGATCTGTGATTTTTCAAAATGCCTTAGGTGGAGAAACTAGACATAAACAGGCTACATGCTAGAGATCAATGTATTGAAAAATCAGTTTAGTGATGCATAGCGATTCTTACGTGTGGCAATTTACATTTCACCAAGCTGAGGCAAAATTAGTTAGTACAACTTACGTAAATGTTTATGTGCTTATTTTCCAAAGATTCTTCTAGACAAAGATTCTTCCAGCACTGTACTTAATTCTATTTAAATCTTTTTTTTAAAATTATTTTTTACATTTTTATATTTTGATGTTTGCTTTCTAATCTAAATTGACTGAACTATTCACACATTGGCAGACAGCAAAGCATCCCATGTGTTATGAGTATATATAAAGAGAGAGAAAGAGAGAGTCATCTTATTTATTGTGTAAATATTTGAATAATACATGTATTGCTATATGTTATATATTGATATAGATTATAATATTATGATGATAATATGATAACATTATTATTATTATTATTATATTAATATGATAGACACAGTACTGTGTATGTATAATATATACACTCACCTAAATGATTATTAGGAACACCTGATCAATTTCTCATTATTGCAATTATCTAATCAACCAATCACATGGCAGTTGCTTCAATGCATTTAGGGGTGTGGTCCTGGTCAAGACAATCTCCTGAACTCCAAACTGAATGTCAGAATGGGAAAGAAAGGTGATTTAAGCAATTTTGAGCATGGTTGTTGGTGCCAGGCGGGCCGGTCTGAGTATTTCACAATCTGCTCAGTTACTGGGATTTTCACGCACAACCATTTCTAGGGTTTACAAAGAATGGTGTGAAAAGGGATCATCATCCAGTATGCGGCAGACCTGTGGGTGAAAATGCTAGTCAGAGGAGAATGGACCGACTGATTCAAGCTGATAGAAGAGCAACTTTGACTGAAATAACCGCTCGTTACAACCGAGGTATGCAGCAAAGCATTTGTGAAGCCACAACACGCACAACCTTGAGGCGGATGGGCTACAACAGCAGAAGACCCCACTGGGTACCACTCATCTCCACTACAAAGACGAAAAAGAGGCTACAATTAGCAGGAGCTCTCCAAAATTGGACAGTTGAAGACTGGAAAAATGTTGCCTGGTCTGATGAGTCTTGATTCAGAATTTGAACGAGAACAGAGAATGAGAACATGGATCCATCATGCCTTGTTACCACTGTGCAGGCTGGTAGTGGTGGTGGTGTATTGGTGTGGGGGATCTTTTCTTGGCACACTTTAGGCCCCTTAGTGCCAAGTGGGCATCGTTTAAATGCCACGGCCTACCTGAGCATTGTTTCTGACCATGTCCATCCCTTTATGACCACCATGTACCCATCCTCTGATGGCTACTTCCAGCAGGATAATGCGCCATGTCACAAAGCTCGAATCATTTCAAATTGGTTTTTGAACATGACAATGAGTTCACTGTACTAAAATGGCCCCCCACAGTCACCAGATCTCAACCCAATAGAGCATCTTTGGGATGTGGTGGAACGGGAGCTTCGTGCCCTGGATGTGCATCCCACAAATCTCCATCAACTGCAAGATGCTATCCTATCAATATGGGCCAACATTTCTAAAGAATGCTTTCAGCACCTTGTTGAATCAATGCCACGTGGAATTAAGGCAGTTCTGAAGGCGAAAGGGGGTCAAATACTGTATTAGTATAGTGTTCCTAATAATCCTTTAGGTGAGTGTACATGTATACTTAGAGAATCGCAATACAAACCAATTTGGCACCTAGGTTTCATGATATTATCAAATTGGGTGGTTCCTTGTGATTCCCATCCTTACTACACACATTGTCCAGTTAAAATAAAAATTACACAAAGAGAGCATCCTTTTCTGTTGACCCTGCATGCTATTTGAATCAAAACATGTTATGATTACAAACTCTAGATTTAAACATTAGATTTAAAACACTAAATCACCACATAAAATCACACAATAAAGAACCACATTTGTAACTTACATTTGCCAGTATCTGTACCTCAAGGAAAAACACATATTTGTAGAAACTAAGTATTTCTTCACACATGGTTATGTTTAAATAAATGACAATATTTTCAAAATATTTTTAGATATACAATTTTGGGGGAAAATTATTACCATAGATGGGAGAGGAACTTCGGATTGGGATATGGAGAATTTGGGGGCTCTTTGCCTGTTGGGTCACATACAGTATGCAGCAGGCTGTGATCCACTGGGTGTTCTGGTGCCTTTCTATCATGTCCAGCATTAACTTTTGCATCAGCTTTTTTTTTTTTTTTTTTGTCGGATTGGACGAGATGAGCTAGCCTTTACTCCCCACAGACATAGATGAGCCTTGTGAGTTCAAAATAATGTCACCAGATTACAGATACTTTAGATTATCAATGTTAAAGTGCTTATGTTATGTTCTATTTAATATTATGGCTCATTGGTAGAAGTAACAAGCACAAATTATTCTGCCATCTGTCTTTCAATGACTGTGTATCTGTATGTGTAGTAATTTAGGCCCTGTAGTTTAAGTCGCAGTCGAAATGGTTTCATAACAAACTGGTCCTAACTAGTAGATTTTGTAGTGCTCTTATTTCTTTTCACGACCAGCCTCACATGTAATAGAAATTAATTTATTTGTTCATTTGTTAATTATTTGTTATTCTGTGTTGTCTTTATCAGGAAAACATTGTGCAAATGCTGCTTATAGTATATAGTATATTGAAAGGGGACATGCAGTACACCATTAGCTGGGAAAATAGTGAAGGAAAAAAAAACTTGAGGGCCAAGCTATCATTTGTACCACAAGATATATACTGTTTGGCAATTGTCATTTAGAAGCTTTAATAGTAAGTATTCATTACATACATAAGATTATTTTTGTCAAACAAAACAATTATTGAACATTTCTCTAGCTAGTCGCAGCCCTCTAGGACAGATGGGATTTCAACATAACATAATTTTAAATAAGTGTGTTAGCAGATGTGTTAAGATTATATAGTAAGCTTTTATGAACCCTCTAATGTTATGCACAACTTTGTGGTAGAGTGTATTCTGAATCAGAATCAGGTTTATTGCCAAGCACTTTTTTTGTAATTATTTTACAAGGAATTTGTTTTGGTTAAAAACTATACATTAAATAAGGAAATATGTAGGCTGTCACACAAACTGGTAATATACACAAAATTTATAAAAACAAATATATTATAATTGCGCTATATTACCTATATACATATGTTAGGTTAAAAAGTTTGACAAAGAAAACAGGCTGAAGTAGTGTATACAGGGTGGGCCATTTATATGGATACACCTTAATAAAATTGGAATGGTTGGTGATATTAACGTCCTGTTTGTGGCACATTAGTATATGTGAGGGGGCAAACTTTTCAAGATGAGTGGTGACCATGGTGGCTATTTGGAAGTCGACCATCTTGGATCCAACTTTTGTTTTTTCAATAGGAAGAGGGTCATATGACACATTAAACTTATTGGGATTTCCACAAGAAGAACAATGGTCCTTGGTTTTAACTTAACTTTATTCTTTCATGAGTTATTTACAAGTTTCTGACCACTTGGGGGCCATTCAACTGGTCTGACACTAACCAACATTGGATAGATCCCTCCAAGACTGTTGGAACAAAAAAAAGTGATGGTATGGTGTGGTATATGGGGTACAAAGATAGTGGGGCCATTCTTCATCAATGGAAACCTCAAGGCCACTGGATATTTGAAATTGCTACATGATGATGTGTATCCCTCTTTATGCACTGAAGCTGGCACGTTCCCTGAGTTTTTCCAGCAAGATGGTGCACCACCACATTATGGGTGTAAGGTTTGAGCATTCCTAGATGAAGAGTTTCCTGAAAAGTGGATTGGTCGTCGTGGGCCAGTTGAATGGCCCCCAAGGTCTCCCGATCTGACCCCCTTAGACTTTTATCTTTGGGGTCATCTGAAGGCAATTGTCTATGGTGTGAAGATACGAGATGTGCAGCACCTGAAACTACGGATACTGGAAGCCAGTGCTGGCATTTCTCCTGCGGTGTTGCTATCAGTGTGTGAAGAGTGGGAGAAGAGGGTTGCATTGACAATCCATCACAACAGGCAGCACATTGAACACATTTTATAAGTGGTCAGAAACTTGTAAATAACTCATGAAAGAATAAAGTTATGTTAAAACCAAGCGCACCATTGTTTTTCTTGTGAAATTCCCAATAAGTTTGATGTGTCACATGACCCTCTTCCTATTGAAAAAACAAAAGTTGGATCCAAGATGGCCGACTTCAAAATGGCCACCATGGTCACCACCCATCTTGAAAAGTTTGCCCCCTCACATATACTAATGTGCCACAAACAGGACGTTAATATCACCAACCATTCCCATTTTATTAAGGTGTAGCCATATAAATGGCCCACCCTGTAGTTATTGTTATTATAATTATTGCATATTATCAGTTAATGTAATGCATTGCGTTGGTGCATGCAATGTCTGCAGAGTCACAATATCATATTGAAAAAATATGTTGAACTTAACATCATAACATTTTTTTTTTCCACTTGGCTAAAGTATGCTATGTTAAAAAAATCCACTAGATGACACTGTGCCCTAAAATTTTATCCCTTTTTTAGCATAGCATACCACGAGAAATATAGTAGAACTAATGCCAAAAAACATTTGTCCTGTTGTACCAGCAAACAAAATATGTGCATGGTGTGTTACCTTATTGCTCATGATTTCTGATATTTTTGCAGGGTATACCAGATTCTGATTTTTAAGTTATAGTGACCATGTTTAAGGATAAACTATTCATCTTAATTAAGGCCTGCAAATGCGTGAGAGAGTCTTGCTCTTTCTCCCTCTCCCTCGCTCTATGTCTTTTCTTTTATTTGTGGTGGAGATAAAGAAATAGAAGGAATAAGAGATATGAAATGAGAGAGAGAGAGAAATCTGGCACACAAGCCCTATCCTATGCTGCATGTTTATATCCTTGCAGGACAGGAACAGTCCTTGTTTATACATACTGGGCAGGGCATGATAAAGAGTCATTAAACTTGAACAATGACATGATCTAAAATAGCTTAGCGCAGGAATGATTTTCAACTTGGCCATCTAAAATATTATTAATTGCTAATGCAGTACATGGAAATAGACCAAGTCACCCTGTGAGTGTGTGAGCTAAAACAAAGACCTCAAACTTCTATCGAACCCTCACAGATTGAATAAAAACAGCTTTCAAATGTTAGAAACATAAGCATACCTTAAGAAGTGTAATAATTGATTATAATCTATTATTTTAAGATTCTACGATGACATAAATCCACATCATTTCATGATTATTCTAACAACAACATTATTTTAATACATATTAGAGAAATAAACACAACAGTTTAAAAGGAAGCTCAGAACAGAAAAGTTGGTGGACTACTGTATATTCATGGGAATGCAGAGATTTTTTTCTTTATTTGCACAGTATGTCAATTTGTGGGATGATAATGGCTATAAATGGCAAACGTGTGACTGGTTCTTTGTATGCATTTTTGCCCATGAGCCCTGAATTAGGTTTCACTTCAGTCAACATAGAGAATGAGTAACTTCAGAGTAAGGATAGGAGGCAGGATTGTATTGTAGTGTTCAAGTTACCTTTAAAGTGGGAAGTTCGAACTCTAAATCGTATCATTCTCAACCTTTACAGGATGTATTTGAGCTACGAAGTGGGGAAAACATGAATGTCAGCTAACTGTGATGATTGATGTATGTTTGGAACTTTACAACTCTATATTATTTATATTATAGATTTAATAAGCGAATATGACAGTATGTTGATTGACCTAGAGCAAATACTAATATATACAGTATAACTCATTTGAAGGTAAACAGCACTACTTTGTTTAGTGTTCATGCTGTGAGCAGCAATGTTGTTTTTATGAATTGCTGAACTCAAGCTCGAGGAGACCAACCTGTGTTTCTGAGTGGGAATTCCAAATTGAAGGGGCAGTTTTTTTATTTGCTTTTTATTTTCTTTTATAGTAATGTAAGGTTTACTATTTCCCTTACTAATAACTAAATACAATGACAGACAGTTTGCCTGGAGAAAATTTCAGCAAGCATGCCCGTAAAGCCATGTTTTAGCTGTAACTAAATTATATGTCACATACTTTGGTACAGATGTGTATTTTTGTACTTTTTTGTTGTTGATCAAGTTGTAGTCTTCAGCCAGGTTTATAGCCCTGTCTGGCCTGGAAAACCTCTCTTCAGGAACCCTTCGAAGCTCTGACATCTCTTGCAATAAATTATGTGCACTCTGATACATTCCCTTAAAAGAATCAGCACATTTGATCATGGCCAACTCTCCTCTTTCTTAATAATGTAAATGTAATAAAACAACTTTGATGACCAGTCGCTCTTCATACGACTTTGCAATAACTAGCTTTGCTGACAAAAAAAATTGAACAGACTGTTACTGTTTATTTATCAAGCTAAATTTAAAACTGCCCACTAGCGGGACAGGATATCAGGCAAGAGATCAAGTGGGCATCGCCACTCTGTCATCTCACCTTCAAAAGTCTCCAGGAGCAGATGTCACCATGTCTCTCACGCAATGCCAGCCCCCAGTTTTCATCGTTTTCCTGCTGCCTGTGAACTGTGCTGTCTGAAACCAGTATCCACATTTTAAGCGAGGAATTCTGTCATGGTTACCCTCTTCTCACTATTCGGGTTTACAAGATGATGATGGCTTTTGTTTTATTTTTGCCTTTTGCTATGTTTCTCATCCCCTTATCTTGTCTTGAATCCTGATATAATTATTTGTTAATTTCCAGGTTATACTGTATATACTTGTTCACAGTTTTACCTTGATTGGTGTATACAGTGTGCCCAAAATCTGTATGGATAGGAAAAATGCATTTAAAACAGATTATTGCCAGTGCTGGAAGTGATCGCCACTGACTTAACTGACACTGACTTAGCTACACTTAAGACTAGAATGTTAAAGATTTTTTAATCGTTAAATGTTTTCCTAAACATATTGGTGGAGTACATTTTAAATCATTATGTTGAACTGAACCTGATTGAGCCATCTCTACCACTCGGTTGAGGTATACTCCGCTTAAAAATCCACTAGATGTCGCTGTGTCTTTAAATAGCTTCCCTTTTTATTAATTTCTTCATAGCATAAAAGCAGATCCAACGCGCCAAAACATTTGTGCTGTTGCACCACCACATAAAAAGTCCGCATTTTATATGACTTTGGCAGTGAAGTATTTTATATGACACCTCTGCCTTTTGGAATAGGCCTCCCTCCTATGTTTATTGTTGTTATAAAAGAAAAAAAATCAAGAAATAATACATTTCATCCACTTTTTTTTTTTAAGTAAGGATGTTAAGGGTTTATCATAAAATGTTTTGTGCAGAGATTATTTCCTCTATTGGTACAATGGTTGTTCTATTCTGAACAGTACTGGATTTTCAAGACTATGAAATAACACATATGGATTTATGTAATTAAGTAACAACAACAAAAATGACAACGACAACAAATAGTTGTTAATTTAAGACACAAAAAACTGCTGTTCTGGAATAGTTACCGCAAGAACAGTATTGTTAAGTGCATTTGCAAAAAAACAAAAAAAGCACCATGATCAAACTGTCTCTCATCAAGACCATCCCAGAAAAGCAAGACTAAGACTTACCGCTGCGGCAGAGGAGAAGTTCATTTAGAGTTACCAGCCTCAAACATCACCAATTAACAAACAGCACCTCAGATTAAAGTAGTCATGAAGGTTTTGCAGACCATACTGTACGTAGCAGCCACATCTCAATATCAGCTGTTCAAATGAGATTATTGGAAGCATTTCTCATTGTTTCACAATTTACGTAGAAAGAAATAAAATCAGAAAGACCATGCAATTAGAAGGTGTGTCCTTCTAAACTTTTGACTGGTACTGTACGCACATTATGTATTTTTAAAATCCTTCTGAGACTTTTTAGTTATCCAGTATATATCTTTTTTTTCTTGTATCTTTTTTTTTTTGTCCTGGATTTTTTTGTGTCAGGTCTAAGCCATATTTTTCTAGATCCCAGTTTCTTGCGTATTTGACCCTGGCCTGTTTTTGGCTTATGGTTATGGATGATTTTGTCTTCCTGTGTGCTGTCCCATACTGTGGCTAAATAACGTTAAAAAAAGCTTGTTCTGAGTTTAAAGACTTGCATTGAATCTCTAACTAACTCATGTGGTGCCACACACTGGTGTGCTTATTAGTTAAGTACAAACTTACTACAAACTACATGGGGCATGTTATAATTAAAATTCTGAAAGCTTCTGGAATTTCTATTGCTGAAGACATTTTGAGAGTTTTGGGAGATGATCAGCTATCCGTATATCTATATTGAATAGTCCACCAGTCTGACTGTGAAGCTATTAACTGTGAAGCAGTAAGGAGTATACTCTTTATTTATTTGAACAAACGACAAGAATCCCTGTTTATTTATCATTTAATGTTTATTTATAATGCACAATATGCAGTAGTATAATTTATTACACTTGTATAAATTATTCTGCATAATTGATTTTGAGTCAGTTGTAAGAGAATATGAAATCTTAATAGGAGTCATTATTTGTGATGGATTCACCTATGTCTTACTGTTTTTCCTCTCTAATATTAACTTGGTCTCACAGTGTTGTGATTTGTGCGTGAAACAGGCACAGATTGAGCATGTTCACAATGTCCCCAGAGAGAGTGAGAGGGAAAGAGACACACACTGCTGAACTTTAGTTGGAAGAGAACAAAGCCAAGGAACAGCGTGTGCCTGTGTGTGTGTGTGTGTGTGTGTGTGTGTGTGTGTGTGTTTTGTATATTACGCATGCTGTCATGTGACATCAGCAAGGTGGCAAAGATGGCAAGCTTTGGAGTCACAAACACAAATTTAGAGACACACTTAGACACGCACACAATCCCATTTATACACACACACACACATAGACACAGTGAAGCAAACAGGCAGAGGCATTAATCACAGCAGAGAAAGAGCAGATGGAGATGCTGTGAAGTGGAGCCGAGAAGTGTGAGAGAGAGAGAGAGGGAAAGAGGGAGAGAGAAAGAGGAGGGGAAAGCAAGGGAGGGGGCTGAGTAAAAACGAAGGTGCTGAGAGAACGCAGAAGAGAGGGACAAGACAGAGAGAGAGAGAGAGAGGAAATACAGGATGCAGCCCACAACAACATCATATGCCGAGAGTAGGGAGCTTGTGACACACACTCGGTGAGAGGATGGATGGATAGAGACTCCAGGGCTGGGGGACCAAGTGACAGAGACTGACTGCAGCACCTGTGAGCCGCAGCAACAGCATCATTAGCATCTGCAGCTCTCCAGTCTCGGACCTGCTTTCTCATTTCATGGAGCATGGCAGCCTGGCCTTGTTAATTGAATGAGGATACTACAAACAGCAGCCTGTGCACCAGCTTCTGCAGCCCCTCTTCATTCAGCATGCGCTGGGAGAACGGGAGAACACGCTCAAGTGGAATCACTGGCGGCCGTCGGATACAGCGTAACACGAGCAGCGCGAATCTCTGTTCTCACAGCAACAGCAGCCATACGACTAACGCTCTTACTGTTAGCTCCAGCAATAGTAGGGACATCAGGTAGCACAGTAATAAGGTTGCAGGGCAGGTGTAGCTTTTAACTCAGCAACAGTGACAAGTTCTAAGTAAAAGCAAATCATTCAGAGTAGCACTATTGTAACGTTGCATTTGTATAAAATACATTCAATTACTTTAGTGATTTAGTTGTTGAGCTGTACTTACTATTTGTTGAAAAACTCCAAAGGGAATTCAGTGTTGTTGTTGTTGTTGTTGTTGTTTTCGCTGTATTAACTGATAGTAGCATCAGTATCATTGGTATGAAGTGCTGACATTCTAAAATTTATGTGAAGTGTGTAGTAATTTGTTGTCATCACTTTAGCATGACATTAGATAGTGAGTGATAGTTCTTGTTGTGCGATTGTAGTTTGTGTGTCAGCTGTGTTTGTGGTTATGGTGAAGAGAGCGAAGGCTCCATCCATTTTGGCTGATGAAGGCCTCCTGGATACGGCTGCTGAAAAGAGCAAAGGGGGGTCGAGTCAAGAACGATATTGGCGTAAGAATTCACTTTATCCAGCGTGTGAGAGTGAATGCCGAGAGTACAGTAATGTGGCCGTTTGCGTATATGTGTGTGTATGTTGATGACGTGTGTTTATGTGTGTTTGTAAGTGTTTAAGTGTGTGCTGTTTATGGTAATGTGGTTATGCCTTGCACTATGTATGAAATACGTTATGATACATTAACATTTTAATGACTGCAGCTACTTGATGTCCTCATCTGAACCCGGCCTGTGGAATTCTGTTCAATTCAATGAAGAGTACACTTGCTATTAATAGTAGTTTAATTTATAACTTTAGTATTTATTTATCATACAAATTAACTTTAATACTGATTCATCATACGAATGGAATAATTGATTATACAGGAAATAATAGTGAAATTGTGCACAGTGCTATTAGACCTCAGATTTATTCACGAAAGGTAGTTGGACAGTTGAGTGGGAGATTCAAGCACAGTGTAGATTTTGTCTAAAACCGAACAGTAAAGCCAAGTTTTCTTTGGCTGAAATGTATGTTTAGGCTGTAAAAATAGGAAACAACTAAGGAAGGCCATTTAAATCTAATAATAACTTTTTATATGTACCATCTCTATTCCACTACACCCGAGAAGGCTGGCTTAAGGTCATGTTAATAAATATTAACTAAACTAAATATAAATTAAAGTGAGCAGTAAACATAATATAAAGTAATAATAAGTTAATAAATGTAATAAAAAATATACTGAGCAAAAATCTTGAGCTACAACTCATTTCTTCATATTAAATGAAATTAAGGAAATAGGAACAAATGCAAAGTGCCTAAAGATAGGTCCAACTTAAAATTTTGAACCTGAGCAGCAACCCTCTTTTCCCCTCTGTTCAAACCACTCAGCATTCAGCCTCACCAGAATACTAATCACCGGCCTGATCATCTGTCAGCATCCTCACCTGTTTCTCACTTGTTCATGTCTTAAGTTAGATGTTTTTTATGCTTGAATGAGGTCACAGGTCACTGTGCAGCTTAATAAACAAAAAACATTCCTCTGAAAGTGGTCAGGTGCAGGAACTGGGCTTAAAATGAGAGACAAAAACTTGCCAAAAATGAGAGCCAGAAATGTTCTTCAGGAAGCCTGGAGAACTATTCCTCGGGGCGACACCAACAAACAAGAAGATCTGGCTCAAGACTTTTGCACAATTCTGTATGCCTTTCTGATCAGGTTATCCATTAACCCATAGATAAATATAATTAAACAAAGCATTGGCAGTATTTAATTAATTCAACAACACCGAACAGTCAAGCTCCATAAAATAGGAGTATCTCGAGTACCTCGAGGTTAAATTAAGTATAGGATTTGCTGGAGGTTTATGATTAAGCAGAGTGGAACCATATTGTTATATAAAACCACAGTTTTATACAGTAATTAATTTGATCATTATTATTAGCACTACTCATGCAGTAAAATATTTGAAATAATAGTGTACTATGCAACTATGTGATGTTTATTTCAATGCTTATTATCTTCTAATTTAAAAATAATTATCAATAGAAATTTATCTCAATATGGTTCCCAGAATCCCATCATAAGCATGTATATCTCATCAAGTCATCAAGTCTAAATACAACCCAAAGTCTATTCATGATTCTCAGACATACAGTACAGTAAGCTGATAAACTGATTAAAATATTCAAAAAGTTTAAAAAATGGAGTACAAAGTGGAGCAGTTCTAAACAGTTTTACACGTGACCCAAGACCAGGTGTAGATGAGCACCGTACTACTGGAAAAATTAGCAACACAGTTTCCTCACACAATTGGGTCAGTTTGAGTAATGAGCTCAAGCCTTAGTAAACTGAATGCTAATGTCAGACGCATTGGGGGTGCATTCTGCTGGCTGCACTGAATTATATACAACACACACATTACAATACAGCCCTTTGAGGTTTACTGCAACCTTCATCAATCATACTTGATTCTCAACTTCAGATAATCTCAAAGGCATTCTTAATTTAGACGTTTGTATATTTACACTTACATTTACTGTAGGCATTTGGCAGACACTCTTATCCAGAGCGACTTACAAAAAGTGCTATGAGGTTTCCGTCATTGAATAGATACTTACCCTGGGTTACTAGGTTACTAACTGCAAGTGCCATCAGTCAAACACAGTTAGGATGGGAATTTTATTATGTATTTATTATTATTATTATTATTATTATTATGATTTATTTTTATGGGGTGGGGATTAATCCAAGTACTGAAGAAACAAATACGCCTTGAGTCATCGTTTAAATAATATATAATAAAATGTAAAGTGGGTCAGTGTAAAGATTGAACTGAAAAAGAACAAAAAGAAGGCGTGCTTTATATTATCTGTTAAAGGTAATTAATTTGAGCTGTTGAAACTTAAATTGTTCAGTAAATTAAATTTCTTTGCTGTCATGTTTCAGCATGTAAGCTAAAGTTCACGGAGCTAAAGTTCAATGTGACTTACTGTATATTATATCTGTATTCTTGACATGATGACTAGTCATGCATTTGCCTGGTAATAATATAATTATATCTCAGAAGTAAACATTGTATTTTACTCCATATTTTTTCATTGTTTTGATTCCATATATAAACGTATCTGTGTATGTCTTGATATAGTTCAAAATCAGCATTGCAGTGACTGCACCACAAGTGCTACAGGGGGCTGTGTGTGTGTGTGTGTGTGTGTGTGTGTGTGTGTGTGTGTGTGTGTGTGTGTGTGTGTGTGTGTGTGTTTATGAATATATTTGCATTCATGCATACTGTATGAAACAATTATTCTTTCATCTTCCTCAGTGACATCCTTTGCCAAGACACTATATTGGATCAGACTGTTATTGCATAAGTTGTTTTTAAAATGGACAATATTATAAATAATAACTTGCTGTGGACCTGAAAAGAGCTTATTGTAGGTTTGCTAATTTAAGGAAGAAACTATAGATTAAAAGACATTCGATTACTTTGTGATCATTGTATATTGACTCGTATATACACTTGCCTACATGGGAATTACAAAGGCACAGTAGGTCAGTCTTTTCCCTCTTCTGGTGCCCTGTTCAAGTGCAAAATGTTAACATCTTCCAGCCTATCACTTTTTCTACTACACTACTGCCTACGATTAGTCTGTGATAGTACTGTATGTGGTAGTTAAAGTCAAGAGACTAAGCCTCTAAACACTTGAACTGTTACCATTCAGAATAGCAATAATCCAGAAAAACCTGAAAGTATCTCTACAGCTTTATTTGATATTTTGTTAAAGCTTGTCCCTCTGCTCTTTCTACAGGGTTCGGCAGACTCGTACACCAGTCGACCGTCTGACTCCGATGTGTCTCTAGAGGAGGACAAAGAGGCACTGCGCAGAGAGGCTGAGAGGCAGGCCCAGCTCCAGCTCGAAAAGGCCAAGGTTAACTTTTATTTGCTAGCCTAAGGATTATGTATACTTTTCTGCCTGCGTACATGTGTGCTGGGAATGAATTCTTTAAATTGTGAGTGTGTGTGGTCAAAAAATGCCTTAGAAGAACAGTGATGATAAAGTAAAATTTACCCTGGAACTCCTGATAAAGTCAAAGTGAGCAGAGGTTATTATTTATCATTATTTAATAAATACAATTAATAGGTTAATAGGAAATGTATGGAGTCAAGAGAGTAACATACGAGGAGTGATGAGACTCTTAGCCGCATTAAAACATTTGAATGGCGCAAACGTTTTAAAGAAGGACGCACGTCTGTAAATAACGATCTCGGCCAAGGTGGCTCGGAACCCACTGCAGTCATTTTAGTAAACATTCAGCAAGTGGAACGCCTGATCCTTAAAAACTGACAGATAAAGTGTCGTCAGCTTGCGGAAGAGGCACATCTGTCCGTGGGAACTGTACACATAATCATTTACAAACACCGCTTGCACGTTACAGGAACTCGGCAGGCAGTTATTTCCACATCTCCCATACATTCCTGACCTCCGCTCTTTTCCGCTATTAATAGTGTTCCTGGGAGGCCAGTGTTTCATACGTGAAGCAGGCAGTCAGGCATAATTGCTCCGGCATACTGAGAAAACCTTCTACCTTGATGGTATCCAAGAACTAGTGAAAAGCTGGGATAAGTGCATTAGTGCAGCAGGGGAATATGTAGATAAATAAAAGTTAATTTTACTCTGGCATGGTGGATCAGTGGTTAGTACTGTCACCTTGCACCTCCATAGGCCGGGTTTGATTCCTGGCCTGGTGGGTTTCCTCCCACAGTCCAAAGACATGCAGATTAAGCTAATCAGCGTTCCCAAATTGTCCATATTTTGTGATTGAGTGTGTACTGTATGTGTGTGTGCTCTGCAATGGTTTGGCACTCTGTCCAGGGTGTACCTCGCCTCGTGCCCTAAATTTCCTGGGTAGGTCCAGGCCCCCCGCGACCCTGTATACAGAAAAAAGCAGTACAGATGATGATGAGATGAGATTTTACTCACATCAATGTGTTCTGTTATTCTGCACAATGGAAAAAAAAAAACCCTGATTTGACTTGACCACCCCTCATATATAAGTTTCCACCCACTGAATGTCTAAGCAGAAACTTAATCAATAGTATGACTATCAAACTCTGATTTGTTTTAGATTAGTCACACTTCTATTTTAGGGCTTAGCTCAAAAACATACTTAAAAAAAACTGATCATGCCCCAGAGTGGAGCAAAAGAAAAGTGTTTGTCTTGTAATCCGGAGATCAGGAGTTTGAATCCTGTTGATGCCAAGCCATCTGAACAAATTTTCATCCAAGAGAGCAAATTTGGACGTGCTCTCAGGAATGGAGGGAGGGAGTGGTGGCGTACTATATACTCTCCCTTATCAAACAAAGCAACACTAGGAAATCATGGGCGTCTGTGAGCTCATGTATGCGGAAGTGGGACGATAGCACTTCCCTCTTCCCAGTGTGTTACGCCAACCACTGATGTTGCACCAATTTTAGTCGGTTGGCTTGATATGCTGTAGAGGAAGCTCTTGATAGCCTCGGGTTTGATATGGTAGTAATGACTGATGAGTGGGGAAAGGCCCATGGCTAAAATAGGGAGAAAATACAGGGGAGAACAAAAACATCATTAACATCAAAAACATCATAAAAAGTCTAATTGTTTGCGAGCTTCTAATTTACGACCGCAACAGTGTATGCTACGTGCTGTGTGTCTCTTCAGTAAGAGTTATTATTTAAAGAGTTACAGCTCTTTAAATACCAATGGAAGTTATACAAATATTTCTGCTTTCATTACGCATTGACTTTCAATTCACTGAAACAATTAATTTTCAGCTACTTACAAGAAAATTGGTCCAATCAAAACAAGTTTAAAGACAGTGTCATGACTCACAGACAGAGGTCATGACACTAGCAAAGGCAGAGCAAAACCAAGTGCTAAACTAAGATTCGTTCAAAGCTAGAAAGCGAGAGAGAGACAGGAATGTAAACAATGTTGGAGTAACGTCACTGAAATGAATGCTGGAGTGAGAATTCTCAAAGTGACTTTGAACAGCCCGGTGTATATAAGTGGTTGGACTGATTGGAACCTGATGTGTGTGTTGTGTGTGTGTGTGTGTGTGATTAGATGGTGAGTTTGATGGGGATAGAATGCCTGTAAGTCTAGCATGCTTAATGATTATATGTTGACTTCCTCGGCTGACATGATTTTGACTAGAATTAGAATTAGTTACATTAGAGTATTATTACTAATGCACAGTATGAAGCACTGTGATTTTGGGGGCTTTTTGGTCAGTTCTGCAAGGTCACAGAGAAGTAGGAATAGTTGATGATATGCAGGGAAGTAAGGGAGATCGTGAAGTATAAAGTGTAATGATCTGAGAAGTAGAAAGCTTAGGAGGGTTGACAGAAGACCAGAAATATTTCCTCTTGTTTTTTTTTTTTTGTGGCAACTGTTAAAAACAAGACCAAAAGAATGCAAAAGAGAGAAGGCAAGTAGCCTAAAGCTTGACAGAAGGGAGTAAAGGTATTTTGAAGAGACTGACAAAAGTGGCATTATAAGGAAAGATAATAAAGAGGATGTTTATAATAAGGACATTATAAGGAAAGGACATTTCCTAGGAGGCAAAGAGGGTGATAGTTAACAAAAATATGAAAATTAGTGAGAGAAATAACAGTAAGAAAATGGAATTAAAAGAACGGATACAAAGGCAGTGAAAAATGTATAAAAATTCAGATTCTGGGATTAAACAAGTCTGCACAATGTAATCTGAAAGAACGTACAGTATACTATATGCAGAGGACAGGCCAGTAAGTATAGTTGAGTCGTTTAGACTTATCCAGGTCTCAGTCATCGTCAGAAAACAGAGAACAAAGAGATGCTAGATCAGAGATAAAAAAAATAAGCTTACTGGAAAACACTGTGGAGAATACCTTTTGGGCTATAAGATGTGAGGACAGATTGGAGTGTGTGTAGCACATATTTCATGAAAAGCAAAAATACCCAGGGTTAAATAAATATAGGCAATTGTAGGCTGAATAAAGAGGATTAAATATGATGCAAAACCAGGCAGTCTGGTCTGGAGTGAGAGGTAGCTTGAATATGGAAGGGTAGATAACACTCCCAAAAATACCTTAAAGAAGACTGAAACCACTCAGCACAAAGAAGCTCAATCAGATTGAGGTCTGGGGAATTTTGAGACGAAGTCAACACATTGAACTCTTGTGACGTTCGTCAACCCATTCCTGAACATTTTTTGCAGTGTGGCAGGACACATTATCCTGCTAAAAGAAAATAATGCCATTAGAAAAAACTGTTGCTAAGAAGTGGTGTACTTGGTCTGCAACAGCGTTGAGATAGGTGGTTTTGTACATGAATGGTGGAACCCAAGATTTCCCAGAAAAACATTACTCATTACTCACATTGCCTCTGCTGGCTTGCATTCGCCCAATAGTGCATCTTGCTGCCATTTTTTCTGCCAATAGGTGTCAAACATGAACCTGGCTGTCCACATGTTGTAAAAAGAAAACATGATTCATCAGATCAGACCAGTGTCTTCCACTGCTCTATGGTCCAGTTCTGAGGCTCATGTACCCTGTCTACTAGGCACAACCTTATGCACTGTCCCATCACAATATGTCAAAGTCACATACACTTGTCCATGTTTCCTGCTTCAGTTGTGAGAACTGGCTGTTCACTTGCTACCCAATATTTATCCTATGACAAGTGCTATCGTAATGAGATAAATAATGTTTGTCACATCAAAGTTTTTTTATTATTATAGCTGATCTAATCAGATTCAGAAAGGATAAGATCAACTAATTCACTTAAATTGAATTCATTTTAAATGCTCTTTTTAAAATTTCACCGGTTATTTCCGTCACAGACTCGGTGTTTGGCTGCAGTGATCTGTTTCTCATCTTGCTACCGGTGTACATAACTTTGGACTTACTTTTAGGCACAAACACACACTTGCTAAAGTGTGCTCTACATTTGAAATAGTGAAACATGAAGTTTCATACTGAATGGATTTAATGGCATACTGCGGAAAGTGGAGCGTTGTCCCACCTGCTTTTCCCTAGTGCCACCACTAAAACCGTCTTCTAGCCATCGCAGAACAGAATCATTTGTTTTCAGCTGACAGAGCAGACTACACTTTTTAAAGGAGTCCACCGAAGGACAAAACTAGGAAGGAATGCTCTGATTTTGGAGTCCCAAGATCCCTCAACTACAAATTCTCACTTTCTCATGCCAGTTGAGTTTATTTGTTAGCACCAATTCATGCTGGTGAAAGCAGCTCGGCCTCATTAGCGCGGGACCTTGGATTAATTAATAAAATTTTAGCATAAAATATTGGTCTGTTTGGGAGATCAGACGCAACTCATTTGCTGATTACTAAGTTCTCCATTTAGCTTACGATGGGTGTGGTAGAGCAGGAATAATCAGTGGACAGAGGAACTTCAGGACTAGGATAGTAGTAAATTATCTAGGACCTGACTATGTTTGTTGTTTTAATTTATCAATTGATATTTTGTGTTTCCTTTTATCTTTCTCATTTTCACACATACTGTACAGGCTATTTTCATATCAGCTGACCATTAAGTGTCAAAATTTGGTGACTAAATGCTAACATTAAATAGTAAATTTAATAATAAAAAAGGTTTTTATTATCAGCAAAATGTCAGCAAGGTTTTGTTGAATCAGTATCAATATTCTGCAATATAGCTAGGACTGTGATCAAATAATGCAACTTTCCTACTAATTTGGTAGCAGCAATTAATGAATTAATTAATTAGGACAATAGGAATAAATTCATGTTGCTAATTATGTTACTGATAAACCTTATAGCCGTACATCTTAAAGACCATCCCATCTTCAAAAGCAGAATACTGTGACTATGCCTTTAGGTATTACAGAAATCTGACATTGAAGGCTTTGAGAAATGTTATATAAATCTCTCCTTACAGAAATGTATACCAAGGTTTATGTGAAGCTAAGTTATAGTAGCCTGTTGGAGCAAGCTCAATAATAGACCGTATTAATAATAACCTTGCAGCAGAAACTAATGTCAACAACAGCAAACCAACTTGAGCAACTCACCAGACACATAATTAAATGCACTATAGTACTGTATGGGTAGGGAGTTTGTGTTGACATGATTGCATCATGCAATTCTTCAAATTTTTCAGGTGCACTTCTATCGTATTACACATCTGTTTTATTAGATTCAGATCTGATGTCTGGGAACAGGGGAATAGGAATATATTCCATAGTACGCATGAGAGCCACCTTTATTACATACCTTTAATCACTAGGAACACACGTTCATATAACTACTCAGCCAGTGAGTGCGTGAGCGAGTGAGCAAAAGCGAGAGAGATTAATTCTGGCTTTACTGATACAACAACCCCATAAATCTCTGGTTACCCTACCACTTAAGGTTGAATACAGACACCCAGTGCCAATATGGCACCGATACCTGTATACCCGGTATGTACTAGAACTGAATCAGAACGCAGATTTCTGCGCCTTACTTTGGTGCCCCTTAAATGCCTGAGCCCTCTGGTTCTCTGGTACAGACGTAATAAGTATCATCACCCTCAATGCATGTGAAAGATAATTTCCCGACTGAGAAAATGCATGTAAACGTGAGTCAGAAAGCTCTAATAATACAAACATTAGTGTAGTAACGTGAGTGTCCAGGTTGTTTTCACATTCCAACGTAAAAGCACAACTCGGGAAATGAGACCATCTGCGGTAGCTGGCTATGCTAAAGGTGCTTAAATAAAAACGTCAGATCAAACCTAGTCTATTTTTTTTTTCCCGATTTTCTCCCTAATTTAGTCGTGTCCAATTCCTCCCTGCCACTAGGGGGCTCCCACATTAAGGCTACTACTACCACTCAGCCGGGAGGGCCGAAGACTAACCGACGCCAGCCAACCGCATCTTTTCGAACTGCTCGCTCGCGCACCGTTGGGTAACACACTCGGAGGACAGCGCTATCCGCTCCTTCCATTGCGCGAGCTCTACTGGCTGTAGAGCCGTGATTAATGTGGGAGCACTATGTACCTCTCATCCCTCCCCTCTGAGAGAGCTCGGCAAATCAGCTCTCTCTAGACCTCCAGCTGCGAGAGGTTACAGCACCACCCGGGATTCGAACTAGCGACCTCCGGATGATAGGGCGAGCGCTTTACCCACTGCGCCACTCGGAGGCAAAGATCAAACCTAGTCCGAGAGAACAGGATAAAGATAAAAGCAGAGGGAGGGACCGTGTTTAACAGCGTGTTCATCAGTATGGCAGTGTGTGCGTCCTCAACCCCATCAGACCAACCCTAGCAATGTCAGGAGAGGAGTCATATTTTGCCAGATAAGGCAAATATGGTAATATTTCTGAAAAATAATTGCTGTTATTGGTGTTAAATTATTGTAGTTGGTTTAGGTAGCATGTACATTTGTTGTGTTTTGTATTTACGTATATTATTCCATATCCTTTAAACTTTTAATATATTGTTTATTTAAATATATATTTAAATAAAAACGTTCTTTGATATTAGATAATTTTTCTTTGTAATCTTTTTTAAAGTATTGGTTCAGGCATTGTTTAGACATATGTCTCATTTTAAAAGTACAGATTTGGCTCCAGTATCGTAAAACAAAAAAAACAAGTGCTACTACCACATGCATTTTAAAGGCCAGACTTGGTGCTTCAGTGGCCCTTGGCTGAATCTTAAGTGCATACAACTGGTTGCTTTTTTATTTATCTTTTGCTTATTTATTTCTAGGCTTCTTATTTGCCTGCTAACACACAATATAAGCTAAATGTGAAAAATGCTAGAACTGTGCATTGATCACTACACGCCAGTGACATAGAAACTGACCACAATCATTCCAAAAATGTACGCACAGTGTGATACAGGATTATGGCTGTTTGTGCACTTGACTGTGAAGGCCACTTAAGAACACTGCACTCACTCTTGGTTCATGAAACCAGTTTGTGACATGGTGCATTATCATAATAGAAGAAGAAGCATAACCATGTTTGTAGCCATAAAAGAATACTCAAATAGGCTGTGGCATTTAAACAGAGATTGGTATCAACATGGCAAAGGTGCCAAGAAAGCATTCCCCATACTATTACACTAAATCCACCAGCCTGCACAAGGTTGTTCCCACAAAGCAGGCTGGGTCCATGGATTCATGCTGTTGGTGACAAATTCTATCCCTACCATCTGTGTGCCTTAGCAGAATTTAACATTCCTCAGTCCAGGCTATCTTTTTTCCAAGGAAGTTTTGGTGAACCTGTGTCCACTGCAGTCTCAGCTTTCATTTCTTGGCTGACAGAAGTGGAACCTATCATGGTCTCTATTATAGTCCATCTGCCTTAAGGTTTGACATGCGTATTCTTAGATGCTTTTCCGCTCACAACCAGTTGACCTCGTTCATCAACAAGACTTTTCTATCAGCAGAACTGTCACTCACTGGATGTATTTGTTTTTTTCTATATTGCACCATTCTGAGTATACGCTAGAGACTGCTGTCCCAGGAGGTCAGCCAAATTCATATCAGCCTGTCAAAATCACAAAATCACGGGGATCCCATTTTTCCCCATGCAGATGTTTATCAATGCGAACATTACCCAAGGTTCCTTGCCTGTATCTGCATTATTTAATGCATTGCACTGCTACCACACGATTGATTGATTTATTTTTATTTTCACATCGTGTACCCGCTTACAGACTCTGTCTCTAATGTACATTTCTCCTTATATAACAGTGATATATAATTAAAACCGAAGAAGTTAAGACAGAAATGTACTTTCAGATCCGCATCTTTGCTCATTTCATGCCAAATATCATGATCAAAGTAAATCACAGATGAATAAACAATCTGCCCTGTTTGCAGATCTAATATTGAAATGAGATGACTCAAATGAGCCCAACAAGCAGACAAGCGAAGGCGCTGCTGAGAAATCACTATGTCTTTTGATTGCTAAATCTAAATGACCTCATCTTATCTGTATTAGCAATAATCTCTCTTTCAGATCAAGAAAAAAACAAAAGGCATTTCTGCATTATTGCATTCTCGTGCCATGCACCAAAATATGAATGTCACCCTATTTTTTTCTAATTTGGTCACTATTTTGCCACCTCATGAGGGAGCTCTTCCCACCACCCGGGAATTTTGACAAAGTGTCAAAGCTGTTGTTGGTGCACGGAGCATTCTTGTATGTTGGAAGTTGTTGTATAGCTGGATGTGGGTAAACAGAAATTGCAATAAATTAAACTTTTGTTATATCAAAGTGCATTGCCAATCTCCTTTTGTCTGCAGCCTGGTCAATGTGGCTGCTGGCCGGTTCTTTAGGCTCCGATTTTTTATGCTACATTATTAGCAACACATTACCCATTACCAACTAAGTGGTTTATCTTTAACAACCAGTAACCTGATCTGCCACTCATAACAAGAAGCTCAATCACCTACCCCACTGCCAAGCCTACGACTCATCAGGCTAAAACAATTACTTTGCTAAATATTCCACAATTCTGCATTTTTGTCTGGTTTGATAAATAATAGCCTAGTTTAAAAGATGAGTGCCTCAATACCTTAGCAAGTATGACTGTGATCTTGCAGTTGTCCGGTTTGTGGATGATATGACCTTTCACCCAGCTATTGCAGAATTGTTCATGACCTTACAGTGACTTGTAGTGTTTCATCTCAGGATGTGAAAGCACTTATTTCAAAAATCAGATAATTAAAAGTGTTAGTATATTGGAGAAGAGGTAATGCGTCACAGTCTTTCATCTATTCTACTTTTCAGCTACCAGGCCACACAGCTCAATACATTTATCAATGTCTAAAAGTTTCTCAAAATACCGTTGCTTAGCACTGGCATTTTTTCCCCTTAGTTTTTCGCACCTTATTGCTAGAAAATACTGTGCCGCAAATATATGCATAAAAAATTTATCAATTAACGAGCCATTCTTAAATCCATCTCATTGTACTCTATCTGTGTCAGAAATCATCAAGGTAACCGATCAGCTTTACCACCAAAAATGGTGATGCTTTTCCAAAATGCAACATGGTACAGTATGAAAAAAACAAAATGCATCTCAGCATTCTATATAGAAAGCCAGTGGTGATGTACAATAGGAAGTATTGCCATATAAGGAACAAGGAAGAGCTCAGGAACAAGGAGAGAATTAAGGTATGAGAACACAGTCTAGGGAAAGTATCAGAAGAGCACTAGCAGCTGCACAACAGATAGGCTTCTCGTGAGAAACCTAAAACTATCTACAGTATAACGCTATCGTTATGTCCCCAGGTAGCAGAACACACGAATAAAACTCTGTCTGCCTTCTAACACAATACATGAGTTTACTGACATCCGTGATTAGTTAGTGTCACTGTGATTGACAGGGGATAAAGGAATGACATTTCTTCCCACCCAAAGAAGGGAACTCTCTTCTGAACTCCACTGTGTCTGTGGCATTGTCAGTAATTAGCAATAGTGGTCTCCTCACAAATTGGGCAATTCTTTTTTCATGTCACATTAGGGAGTCCAATTTTGCCAATTCCAGTCTCACACATTGTTTGCTGAAAATGTACTTTTAGGCCAGCAGCATTGAGTCGATTGACATACATATTTTAGCTAATATAGATTGGCCAGTCAGTTATTATAGTAGGAGGAATATAAATAGTTCATGAATGGACTTGTGTGAGTTTATGTGCTAGTTAGAAAATACATTTATTCACAATGGCAACACCTTATTCACGTCTGTGTGCACTTTTCAAATGTATCATCCAAAGTCATATCTCTCTCTCTCTCTCTCTCTCTCTCTCTCTCTCTCTCTCTCTCTCTCTGTCACTTTTTGTCTCTCTCAGACAGAAGACATGTATACTTGCTGCTTGCAGTTGTCTGGGTGGCTAAGTTTTAGATACAGCTTCAGGGTTATGTTAGGTTGTCTGGAGCTTCTTTCATATTTAGAAACAGGTTTCTTAAAGGCAAAGAGGAGCAGGTGTTCAAATCCAGGCTATTTCTTAATCTCTCTCTCTCTCTCTCTCTCTCTCTCTCTCTCTCTCTCTCTCTCACACACACACACACACACACACACACACAGACACACACACACACATACACTCACGGACACACACATACACATACAAATTTCCTCAGTTATTTTTTTTCTTCACTCCCCATTAATCTCTCATTTTTCCTTTTTCCTTTCTCTCTCTAGCCATGTTTTTCCTCCACTGTGTTAAATTTAGCACTGGCCATCAATCTCATATTAAAAATGCATCAGATGCATGAATATTCATAGCAAGGCCAGATGTCCAATAGCACATAGGCATGGAGGACAGGAATAAGAGCTTATTCATTAACCTTGGACAGGAAAACAGCCATATGCTTCTACATGCACACAGTCATACAAACACCACCCCTTATAAAGCATGCTTTAAAAAAGACTAATCATCTTGAGACTTTAATTACTCAGGTAGTTATACATAATTTAGATTTACCTATTCATTTTTAATTCAGATACAGCATTATAAAACGAAAGGTCACAGGTCTTTATTTTTTCATGGTCAGGAAATTGGAAAAGGCTTACTTTAATGTGTAGTGTAATAAAATGATGGTATGGATGCTACTGTACATTAACATTGTGGTGTGACATTCAGTAGTTCTAGACATTATCGTATTATATGAGAGCTTTGTCAATGTAATTTAATACAATGTGACTAAGTAACTAAGGATAAATGAAAGGATCGCTATACCTAAGGATTGTATATATCATGGAAATTGGATATTGCATACAGTAATTATCACTTGTACGTTATTAAGTTCATCAAACTAATTTTTATATTACACAAAGATAAACAAAGTACATACAAATGCATACAAAATGAGGATTTTATTTATTAAAGGAAAAAATCTGTACAAATCTACATGGACCTATGTGAAAAAGTAATTGCCCCCTCAACCTAATAACTGAATCAACTGCAATGAAGTGTTGACAATGTACACTGAAGTGTTGGCAATGACACTGGTCTTTCACTCCAGTGCTGTGGGGGAATTTTAACCTCCTTCTCTTCTTGAACTCATCATCAAAAAAAAAAATCAGAATGGGGCAAATCCTTTTTATGGCACTGTGTAAGTGTGTGTGTGTGTGTGTATATATATCCAAGTCAGATTCTCCTTGTGGGGAGGCAAAATATAAACAAATACTGTACATCAAGCCTTGATAATAACTACCATACCTTGGCCACACACGTACACACTCAGAAATGTGTGCTCTCTAGTGTACATGGATATATAGTACTGTGGATGCCTTTGTTGCATGAAAGACTGAATGATAAAGAGAAGGATGTAAATAGAGAAAAGGAAAAGGGAATGTCATTAGAGAAATATTTTAAAATGTACTAATAATGCATTTTATATTTGACATAATTTCCAGTATTAATTAGTGTAAGTACAGTTTCTCTTGTTTTAAAGGTAACGGTTGCACTGGGTTAGAGAATTAGGTTTTTGTAAAGAAGGGGGATGGGAAGGTCAAAAAGGACGGATGGAGAGAAAGAGAAAAGCTGACATCAGTATTCTTACCCGGTCATCCAAAGCAGAAAGGTTGTAATGTGTGTGTGCACAATGGATACAAAGTGTCCTTTGGATGCCACACTCATAATTCATTCTGCACATGCATGTGTATGTTTTGGTGTGAGAGAGCCATCACTGAGATGCTAATGACACTGGTTTTCTCTTTTTTAATTCACTTTATTCAAAAGATACAAATTTGCCACAACTGTATATGTATAAAGTATTGATGCGTATTAACTATCCCCTCCTACTGCTTCTAATTTAACTTATTTGATGTCTGTCTGTCAATTCTAAATCTCTTGATTTATGTATTCCACTGGAGACCACCTATCTATCTTTTGTGTTCACTCTGAGTTAAGGTCATTTAAGGGACATAGATTCGCACTTTATCATCTGTCTGCAGTGTTGTATAACATTCAGTCAGATTGGACAGTGCATGTTCATCAGGTATTAAAGGCTGTCCTTTGATGCTTTTTTTTTTTTTTTTTTCACTTCATAGCCGTGTTTTACATCGCATTTGCAAACGAAAAGGAGGCGGTGTAATAATCCCATTCCGACCATACACCGTGCCGTGAATGCATTTTCTTTTCTTTCTTGTTTAATCTAATTTATGTGAAATGCATTGTAAATTGATATTCCCAAAGTCTCTTTTCGCATTTTCTCTGTTGTCCTTCTTGTCGGCCCAAGTTATTTTTAAATCACTTGTTTTGAAAGGCTTAAAATTAGTCTGTGCTACAACACTGAGGGGAATTCTGCCATTCTGGTTTTGAGATCTTCCACAAATATTGCCGCATTGAGAAAACACCCCTATATTGATTGATTGTTGCATTGGTTACGCGTACACTCTTATTTAAATCCTAGAGTTGAGCTAAGGTAATTAAAAAAAAACTGTAAATCTTAAGCTACTTAAGCTTTTCCCTCACCATGATGTATAGTATACGGTACATACGGCTCCTATATACTAAATTCATTACTCTGTTTGATGTCATGCATCGTTTCCTGTTGGCAGTGCCTCTGTCTGCAGTTTTAACTGGCTGAATATGATAATACATAGTTAATATAGTGAATAGTTACTTCCTGTGCATTTGTTTTATGAGTATTAATAACATTGTATTGGGTTCCACATCTTATAAATGTAGAAATATACAGTACTGAGTAAAAGTCTTGACCCAGCCCTCATTTTGTGATATTTTGCTTATAAAGAGCCAGACTTTCTTGTATTTTATATAGTCTTGAGGAATAGTTCTCCAGGTTTCCTGAACAACTTTCCCCTCTTATTTTGGCAAGATTTTGGCTCTCATTTTAAGTGCTGTACCTAACCAGAAGAATGTTTTTGTTTGCTAAGCCACATAGTGACCCATGAATCATATGGACATTGAAAAAATATCTAACCTATGGAATGAACCAGTGAGAAACTGGTGCAAATGATAAGAGATGATCAGGTCAGTGATTAGTATACCGGTGATACCGCTGAATGCTGAGTGGTCAGAACAGACAAGGGGGGAAACGAGGTTGCTGCTGAAGTTTAAAAAAAAAACATTTTAAGCACAAGGCTGTCACAGTAAAACTTTTGTTCCAGTTTCTTTAATTTAATCTACATAATTTAATTTGATTTAATATGAAGAAATGAGAGGTGGCTCCAGGCTTTTTCTCAGTACTGTATATATTTTTATATAAGTATTAATAACATTACATTTTTTAGGCACTTTGCAGCCTGTCACAGTAAAACTTTTGTTCCTATTCCTATTTAATTTAATTTAAATTGCAAGTACAGATGTAAGTACAGCTCAAACGATTATATTTTAATGAAATAACTTGTTTTGCTCTTTTCACACAAACAGAAGAATGGCTCAAAATCCCTCTGGCCGCTGTGCAGGACTTGTATCTGTCATTCCCAAGACGAATTGAAAAAATTTTCCTCCGCAAAAGGAGGCCCTACACCATACTAATGAATTATTGTGGTCTAAAACCAAGCGTTTCAGTTGCATTGTCCAACTCCTGTAGGTCCGTGTAGGTTTGGACAGATTTTTTCCCTTATGAAAGGAAATCACACAAATGTAAACTTAAGCCTTAGTTATATTTTGAGCAAAGAAATATAGACGTGACAGGCCATGGAATAATAGCAGTCTACTGCAGGAGGAGAAAAAGAAGGGTACATCTGGTTTTATGAACTGTCCCACTTTCTCTTACTAGCATTTTAATAATGTTCAGTGGAACTGTCTTAAGGATATTTAATGACACTGGTATCAATATGGCAAAAGTTGACAATATAATGCTTAAACTACAAATTTGCGCCTTTCACTCTCTACTCTCTGGCATCCCCTTGAAGCGCATAACACTATATGTACAACTTAGTTGTACAGACTTCATAGTGATTTAGTTTAGTATATTTCCTGACTTTCCCTGGCTGCGCCACTGACGTTTAACAATATTCAGAGTGTGTCAATAGCCTTCGGCTTTTGATATTCATACCAATTACCCTATCTTGACTTGTTCCCTGACTCATAACACTGTGTTGTATTAGTTAGTGCTCATGAGCACTGATAACATAAATGTTAGCATTCACTCTTGACTCATGAGTGAGTCAGACTCCCCCAGTTCTTTTGACTGGGTTCTATTTTTAGAGCAGGCACGATGGCGTCTAGCCACACACCGACTAAAAAAAGCTCATTCCTACACAGAGATGACACTGTTGCTCTTCTTGAGGTAGTTTTGCAATAAAGATCATTCATATTGGTCTACACAGCTTCACATATAACGAATTGTAAAAACCAAAAAACAAATATGAATCCAATTGTAATTTTAACCCTTAATTCTTAGTAGCATGCTGTTTTAGTCCCGTTCAGTTGAGGTTATTGTATGACAATGGCATTAATATTGTGAGACTAGCCAGGCTATATAACAAGCTTCCTAACAGATAAATAGATGCTAACATTGTACAGTAGCCTCATTCAAACCAATCAGCAATAATACTGTGTAGTACATTTATCCAGGCACATAAAACCCCATTAAAAAAAAAAAGTTCTGTTTAAATGTTCACAATACCTCCCTTAAGTGACTCAATCCGTTTCCTGATTTTTTTTTTTTTACCTTAATGCAACACAGATATTACTTTTTAGGGCTGTTTGATGTTTCTCAGATTAAACCTGAGTCAGTTTCATATGTAGTCCTAGATCGGATTGATATCTGTTAGATCTATATACAGTTAGGTGACTTGAATGAGAACTGTCACCAGCAGTGCAGGGATTCCATAGCTAGCAACAGCTGTTAAAACAACTAAGCCTATCTTCCTCCTTCTGAACTTCAACAAATACTGCCAACTAACTGCTTACCGTCCCCCCAAGCATAATTTTGCTAAAATCATATCCATTGTTTGATCCAGATGATGTGAACAAAGACGTATCGATGTGTGCATGAATGTCATTTCAAAGGACGCCACATCTACATTAGACCCAAATAAAGTTCACTTGGAATTATAAGTGTAAACCGTCATGCCATGCAAATCCGATTCGAACAAAAACTGAGAATTGAACAACATAGCCATGGTTTCTAGTCCAAACATATAGGCTTGTGTTTCCATAGTTTCTGCTTACCATTGTGATGTTGTTTACAGGTTAATGTTATTGAACCTTGTACATAATGGGCTGTTGTGGCAGATTTCTTTATAAACAGGCAGCAATTACACCCGATTTTACTTTTTTGAATCAATAAACTATCAAATTACTACTAGATGTAGAAAGGTGAATTTGGCTAAAATGAAAACCTCCAGCCACCCCAGCTCTTTTTGGATAAGAACATTCCTGCCATATATTATAAATAGCGTAACCAGGTTGATATGTTCAAATGACTGAGGTCGGGATAGCAGACGGACACATCGCTGTTTCTAATTTGTATGTTTATTCCATGAGGTGATTGAATTGGACCTAGCATGATAAAGTTAGTTCTTATTACTCTCTCTATTCTTGCTCTCCATTTTTTATTTCCACTTATCATTTAGACAAAACCAGTAGCGTTTGCTGTTCGTACCAATGTTAGCTACAGTGCTTCCCACGACGATGATGTCCCTGTGCCTGGCATGGCCATTTCATTTGAAGCTAAAGATTTCCTGCATGTAAAAGAGGTAATTCACTGTATGACTTTGATAATGGTTTTGTAAGTGTATGTCTATTGAGCTGATGAATGAAATGATGGTATAATGATGGTGCTGATTTATTGCCTCTATATATGCTTTTGGCAGAAATTCAATAATGACTGGTGGATTGGCCGCTTGGTGAAGGAAGGATGTGAGATCGGTTTCATCCCCAGCCCAGTGAAGTTAGAAAACCTTCGCATCCGCCAGGAGCAACGAGCCAAACAGAGCAAATTCCATGCCAGGCATATGTTCTCTCTCTCTTTCTCACACACACATGACAAGTAGACTGGCGTAGATAACAGCATACTAAATAAAACCCGCTCTTTGTTTATCTAGGCTTATTGTGCTGCTTCAGAAATGTCACCTGCTATATTTGTCACAAATCTTTTTTTCTCTCTCTTTCTGTAGCAAACTGGGAGCAAACTCCTTGTCCAGTTTAGGGGACATCGTCCCAAGTTCTCGAAAGTCTACTCCTCCCTCATCAGGTTAGTTGCTCATATATTTATGCAACATTTTTAATTTATTTAAGAATTTGAAAGGAAAACATTTAACATCATGGCATATTATAAAGACTCTACAGTTACATAATCTGTATACTGTATCACATATACCGATCAGCCATAACAGTAAAACCATACTGTATAACATTAACACATTAACATTGATTATCTATTATATACGAGTAAACTGGTGACAGGATCATGGGCTTCCAAGGTTCGCCCATGGCTTCTGGAACCAATGGCCAGACCGTCTGGTCTGATTAAACAGAAAAGCCAATGCAGCACAAAACTCAAAAAAAGTCAGAGCTGGCCACAATAGGAAGACATCAGAACATTCAATAAACCACAGCACATCAAACATGGGGGCCAGCAGGCATAGAGGCCAAGACAACTATCCCAGCCCCCAAATTCCCCAGATCCCAATCTGATCTCCAGCACACATAGGAATACCCCGGAAAAACGAGTTCAATCCACAGAGACTCCACCCGGCAACCCATAGCACCCAAAGGATCTGCCACTACCTTCCTGGTGCCAGACACCACGGTACACCCCCAGGGTATTGTGGAGTCATGCTCCGAGGGGAACCTACACAATACTGGTTATAATGTTTTGCAATGTAATGTTATGGCTGATCTGTGTATGTTTCCAGCTAAATAATTGTAAAAAGTTTCCTTGAATGTTGCTGTGTACATTTTGATATGCGAAAGAAGAGCATACTAGACTTGCGTTTGTTATGGCCTTTATGGTGTAACCTTTACTGGGATTAGGGCTTGCATAGACTAGCTGACTTTTTCACTTTGCATGAGAAAGGTAAAGAATTATTAAATAAATTCCATTCACTATGATATAGTAAATTCCACCATGACCGGCGGAGTGTGAAAGAGCACTTTCAGAGCTGTGGGTTGCACATCACTGTGAAATGTAGTGGAGAAAATGTCATGTCCTCATATGAGGACATTCAGATCTCTAAAGGTTGAATGTGCATGTCCTTATAAAGTGAAGTATTACACTCAGATATATTATTCTGTACATTTATTTACTTAACGAACAGCTTAATTCAAAATAAGTTGGAGGTGGATACTGGATATAAGGCTACATTCACATTACTAGCCTGAAGTGAACTATTTTTTTACCCTAATGTGGCACAGATCAGATTTTTTTGCACAGATCTTATACGATCACACGATCCTATTAAATTGGAATTTATGTGACTTTTTCCTTTTTCGCATGTGTAGGGCACTTATGTCATCAGTCAGTATTGGCAACTCTGGGATTTCATAGCAGTTCTAGGAATAGCCGTTTAAACAGCAAAAGCAAGGCTGTCTGGCTTTTGTCTTTCTTTTGGAAAGCAATAAATACAGCCAACTAATTGCTTGCCATCCTGCAGAGCAAAATCCCATGCATATTTTTTTTCTAAAATTTCATCCTTTGATGGAAATGAATGAGTGGTCAAACAAACTGTTGACATGTTTTAGCCTAGGTAACTTGAGCAAAGCTATATCGATGTGCTCATACAGTACGTGCCGTTTCTACCGAGGACAGACGCATCCACTTTAGAGCCAGTTAAAAAGCACTCATAATGTGAACTGTGATGACATGCGTACCTGATCCGATCAAAAAAATTTAATTGTAATGGGAACGTAGCCTACTTTATGTCTTTGAACTGGACTCTAGTGCAGCAGCTTTGTTTACCATAGGCACAGATGAACAACTTATTATATTATTATATTAGTAGATGTGCAAACCGTGGCTAGGATTTATGCTGAGTTACGCTTAACTCAGATGGCCTGCTGGAATTTACTGAGAGGATTCCTAACCCTTATGGGTTCTTCAGTTGTTCCTTCTTAGTAGAACCCTGCAATCAAAAGGGTTTTAAATAGAAACCAATAAACAAAGCTTTAAATATACAATGAACCTTTAAACACATAACATTTGGACACTAAATAGACTTTTGAAACAAATATTAATGTGGTGTTATTAATGTTTGTCTTGTCCACTCAGGATATCTTTAGAATAGTGAATTGGAAAATTGGAAATTAGAAAATAAAATCTAATTTTATTTTCAAATTATTTTTTATTTTCTAAATAAAAAATAATGTTTAATATATGGATCTGTATACATAAATATCAAGAAAAGAAACTGTCTGATAATTATTATATACATATGTTCAGTCGGTCCTAGTGTCTGTGTTGATACTGTATTTGAAGAAGATTATATCAAGTACATAATGCATTTTATATAATTTTATGGTTTTATAAATAGATAGAACTTTTGGACTCCAGTAGTAACTGATGGTATTGGTACAACAATGGTATTAAAAAATAATTTGTACAGTTTAAATTAGCTTTAGTAACATCAGTATAAAGTTAGCATGCCTTTAGAGATCCATATAGTCCATTTCCTTGTGTGTGTTCAGTTTTCCAAGTCCCATATTTAACTGTATGTGTATGTCTATATCTGTGTGTAGCCATTGACATAGATGCTGTGGGTTTAGAGTCGGAGGAGCCTGAACCTCCTCCTCCTCCCCAGCAGCGTTCTCCTAAAGCCAGCCCAAACCAAGTCATATCCACTTTAACCCGTGAGAAACGAATGCCCTTCTTTAAGAAGGTAACTTAAGAAGCGGGTCTTCCCGTTTTTCACACTCCTCGGTATGGTTGTATGTCTCTCCGACACCATGCGGTGTGCGTCCAACTGCCTGCCCATGCAACATCTCTGTCTGTATGACCGCACGAGAGCAATAAGCATGCCGGCCTAGCTAACCGATTTACTTTTTCCCTCTGTCTGCTCTCCCTTCTCTCTCAATTTCTTGCCTCAAATTCCCACTCCACTATCCTCCTCTGCTCTCTTTTTCTGCTTCCCTTCTCTCCTTTTCTCCTCTTTCACTTAATGCTTTCACTTCCTTTCTTTCCCTTTCCCTCGCTTTGTCTCACAGCTAAGCAGAAGCTGAAGTCGGTAAGTTAGGCTGCTATTAGGACATGTAGGAGTCTCCTGAAGCCTGTAAGGCCCACTGGAGTCTCCCCGCACTGCTGTGTTTTTTTTCCCCCTTCCCCACTAATCTTTCTCTGTAACTGGGTTGAGCTTAAATGTAGATGTTTGTGTGTGTGTGTGTGTGTGTGTGTGTGTGTGTGTGTGTGTGTGTGAGAGAGAGAGAGAGAGAGAGAGAGGTACAGTGAATGGGACCTCAGTTCATGGGTATTTCATTTTTTCTCAAGTGGTTCACATGTAACATTAAAATGGAATGTTTGTTTTGTCTATCCTGACGTAAATGCTACACTGAGAAAATCTACCCAGAACTTTCTAAGCAAATTAGGATATGTGTAGGGCTGCACGATTTGATAAAAAAAAAAAAAAAGACTTTGCGACTACTGAATTTTGACACATACTGCGATTTAAACTGACATTTAACTTTTAAATGTACAATTTTGTAGTTAAAAATATTTGTCTAGTTAATGCCAATTTTCAACTTAAAAGCTTTTTTTATATTATAATTATTATTGACAATCACCTCATAAATTCTCAACTACAGTGGTACCTTGGCATACGAACGCCCTTCCTCACAAATTTTCACCTTAAGAACTGAAATTTTGCAATAAATCTGTATCAGTATACGAAGCATTTTTCGAGAAAC
This sequence comes from Clarias magur, assembly GCA_013621035.1. NCBI lineage: Eukaryota > Metazoa > Chordata > Actinopteri > Siluriformes > Clariidae > Clarias > Clarias magur. The sequence goes on along the minus strand of QNUK01000307.1, from coordinate 153,115 downwards.
GAGCGACCGCTCTGAGCAAATCGAACACTGGCTAAGTTGTGCGTGCATGTGGAAGCCGGGAAGCCGTTGGAAACTTGTTTGTGTCAGTGGACATATTCCTTGTTTTTTTGTTTTTTTTTTGCATTTTGTCCGATATTTAGAAAATTAAGTAGAAAAGGGAGCCACTTTCAGTTTCATTTTATAACGCAACCGGTGCCATAAAATAACGGAGGAATCATAAAATAAGATAAAGTGAAGGTTAATATCCATTTATTTCATATTTTACTTACTTTACATGTCATTTTTATTGTTTTTAAATGTGTTACACTGTTGGAAATTGGTAATAATGGTAATATTTTTGAGTATTATCTGTATTTACATTATCTTCTAAGGGAAACTGCGCTTGCAATATGAAATTTGGCCTTAAGACTTCGCCTTCGAAAGAGATTTAATTTGTATGCCGAGGTACTGCTATACGTGCATATTACCAGTAATAATTGCACAGGTCCATATTGCGATTTTGATTTCAATCTGATTATTTGTGCAGCACTAGATGTAATATATGAGCCTTTCATTACTAGACAACTCGAGTTCCCATTCAAACTTGTGTTACAAAAGTGTGTTCTATCCCCTCCTGCATGACTGGGATGTGTTTGTTGTGATCTGTTTTATGCACTGATTGTACACTTTGATTAAATTTGTGATATGTGTGTTGTTCAGCTGTTTTTTCCTGATTGCTTAACGTGATCATCTTCACTGTTAAATATACAGTATCTAAAACAATAAAGTATGATCACATGATTGAAGACCTATTCCATGTATGTTCTTTTTCAGTACTTGTGTTGTGGTATATGGGCCTTATTTATCAATCTGCTTGTGTACCTTTGTGTGGAAGATTTCTGGTAGTAAACTGAAAATAAAAAACATGCTGGCAGTTTTACAATCCTTTCAGTAATGCTGAATTTATTTGTAGTTGGGTGGATATGCTGATGAATGCTAACCATCTATAAATTACCAAGCCAACAGCTATTTTGCATTGTAACGATGACCACAAAGGTCCACCAAAAAGCAAACCTGAAAAGAATCAAACAATGCTTCTTAATGGCAAAAGAAAATCTTCTAGTAATGCAGCATAGCCACTGCAGCAGTTCTGTTAACCATGGGCACAGATAAACAACTTTTTTTTAATTGGGTGCCATTTCTTATTGGTGTTAATTGATAGATTTGTTTTGGATTGTTTTCTTTTAAGCATTTAATAAACTTTTCAGCACTTTTGTAATAAATATTAAAACTTGACAAATTAATTACCTACATCTCTTGATTTTGTGATGTCACGTGCCCTAATTGGCTATGCATTAACAATGAAATGGTACAGTGTACTTAATATGATGATGTAATCACCTACAGTATGAGTCTGCTACAAATTGCTAGTGGCCAAATCATTACAACATGTTTAAAAACATATACGATTTACTTACAAAGTATACCTACTGTATACCTACATCTCAAAATTTGCTATGAATTGTCCAGTCAACAGCAGCATAAATACACATGTTATGAATCCAGCCATCTATCTATGAACCTCTGTAGTCCAACTAGGGACCAAGAGAATGGATGAAATTTTTATTAAAGGGTTTGATTACTCTTGAGCCGTACCAAACCTTCCTAACTATTTCCTAACTTGGGACCAGATTTTTGCATAAAATGTTGGAAATCCGGTTGCGTTCTGTAGGATAAGCACCTTTCCCTAAGTTAATCACAAATTTCGGAAATGCTCCTATGGATTATTTACAAATAGATTTATTCTTTTTTTCAGCTTGATAAATGAGGCTCATTGTTTCTTATGTATTATATCTTATTCTGTCCTAGATAACTGTATCATTCACCAGTAAAGTGAGAACATTATAGATCCAGACATCAGTCTCAGCCTACTTACTCTGTTCCACTTTCAGGCTGAGAAGCTTAATTAAGAGGATTCATTTGCAGCTGTAAATGAAGACCAAATGTAATCTTAAATTACAGAAAGTTAATTAGATGTTATGGTTTCAGCACATGTTGTTGAAGTGGACTCACTGCTTTATTTAATACTGAACGCTAAGAGCAAAAGACTATGCACATGTAGCCAAGTTTGCTTTTCATGACATTTCTTGTTCTTTTTTTTTTTAAATCATTTGTTGTGGCTATACAACAGTGGTTCTCAATCCCAATTCCAGAGACCTTAGTGTTCTACACATTTGTTATTTTTTGTAATGTTACCTATTTGGGCGACACAGAAGCTTAGTGGTTAACATTGTCGCTTTGCAGGATTCAAGTTAGCATGTTCTCCCCGTGCTCCGGGTACTCTGGTTTCCTCCCATATTCCAAAGACATGCAGATTAGGCCAATTGTCGTTCCCAAGTTGCCCATATGTCTGAATGTGCGTGCCATGAGACGGATTAGCAACCTATCCAGGTTGTACCCCGTCTTGTGCCGTCAGTCACTTGGGATAGGATCCAGCTCCCCGCGAATACAGGATAAAGCCTTATAGACGATAAGTGAGTAAGTGAGATTACCTACTTGATTTAAATTGATTGAACATGACTGAACATTCATAAAGCACTACATAAACTGGATCTGGTGTATCTGGAATAGAAATATGTGCAGAGCATATAGTCCAGTGAATTGGGATTGCTTCACTCTGGTCTTTTAAATAGCTCTGCTGAACGTGATGTAAGTTGAGGTCAGTGTGTCATGTATGCCAGTGGGTGGGCATGAAGCGAGTGTGGGAGAGAGAGAGAATGACATGTTTTCCCTCACTTTCCAGACTGAGCACATCCCCCCTTATGACGTGGTGCCGTCCATGAGGCCTGTGGTCCTGGTGGGACCCTCACTCAAGGGTTATGAGGTCAGATTCTTTAACAATGACTATAAATCAAACATCATAAACTTTGCCAGAATTAGTTGTGCCGCAATAGGATTTCCAGTCATTTTATTAAATTGTGGGCATTTTCCCGACCACTGGTTGGTTTCAGTGCCAACTTGTGAAATTGAGTTAGATTAACCGCACTTACATCTGGTGCGATTGTAAACTCTTTATAGATCCATCATTTATCAGTAGTACATTAAAATAGATACATGTGCGGTATTAATCCCAAGGGGAGGTTAGAGATACAGTATGTCTAATTAGAGTTTACTAATAGATGTATATATTCAGTTATGTTATGTATAATGACCAGTGTTCATCTTCAATAATAATGCTAGTAGAATGATGTGGCAATTTACTGCAATCTTTTTTTTCTGCCTTATATTTACACACACATCTCATTTATTTTTTTTGTACAGGTAACAGACATGATGCAGAAAGCGTTATTCGACTTTCTGAAGCACAGATTTGAGGGAAGGTAAGAGCTTGCTCGAAGTTCTTCTCTGTTTCTTTCTCGAAAAGCTCCTGTCCTGACTGGTCCTTCTTTGGGGTAGTTTATGTATTAGTGTGTGTATGTGTGCGGAGCTACTTTAAATAGTCTTGTCTCATTGCCTTAATTGGCCATGCTGGACCATAAGCACAAGGCTGGGTTGCATGCCTGCTCCTTCTCCTGGCCTGAGTGTTTTCCCGGAACAAGACCAATGCCTCTTCCCAGTGCAGCACAGAAAAACATAGAAGACACAGCTGTGTGTGTGTGTGTGTGTGTGGGAAGTGAGTGTGTGTTGAAATGAAAACAAATTATGAACAGTAATTTTACATAAAAAAATTGTTCAGATTGATGAGAACTTTGAGTTTTATTAACCACAGTTTGATGTGCAGACTGGATCATAAATGTTTATTATTTTTTGTTTGTTTTTTAATACACTATACTTTAATAAGCACAAAACATTTAAAGCAGTTGTTCTGAGTTGTGGTTAATATTTTTATGGTCGGTTCTGTTGTGCATGGACCCACTGCAGTGTCACTTTCTTTCCTCTTGTAGAACTGTCTATGGGAAGTCATTTCCTAAATGTCTTGTACGCACGCTCTCTCTTTTGCTCACTCTCTTCCTAGGATATCAATCACACGGGTAACAGCAGACATTTCTCTTGCAAAGCGATCTGTCCTGAATAACCCCAGTAAACATGCCATCATTGAACGCTCCAACACGCGCTCCAATCTTGGTAAGTGCATGTGTGTGTACTGTATGTGTGTGTGTGGTGACTGTGTGTTTGTGTAGCTTATGTACCTGTGTGTTGGCCTTCAGACTTACATTTATCTTTGTACATTCCCATTGTGCATGGCCTAAGTGCTTATGAGTGTCCATAAAGCATGTGTGCATGCCATAATAAATGATCAATGGCCTTCTTAAGGATGTTGCATCCATCTTTTTTTTAACAAGGTTAAGATAGTGACATTTTATCTAAACAACCTCAAAACGAGACATGAAAATAGGACAGGGCTTTTGTCCCACAGGCCTTGAGTTTTAACACACAAGTGTCACATTCAGGGCCTGTGGGACAAACGTGGCCTCACGCCATGTTTCATTTGGCTCATGAAAACGTATACTGAAATGGCCCGTAGTAAATACTGCTCAAGAAATTCACACTAACTAGCATCCACAACAGACCTGTAATGTTGTGACTGGCAGTGTTCTACACGGGCCACTCGAGTCTCACAGCACTGAAGCGCTGATTAAAATCGATGCTTATGTGCTTGTGTTTCGCGAAAGTAAATTATGTCTCTAAAAATAAGATTCAGAAAGGCAACAGGTTTTATCCTTCAGTTTAATTAAGTGCTTCACATGTACAGTATATAGTAAGCATACAACATGCAGTTATATGTGGGGGTCTCTTTCCTCCTGGTGTTTTTTTTAAGTCTTGATAAGGGCTTGCCTGAATATTAATTTTACTAGTCAAACAGTAGAACTGATTAAAAAACTCATCAGCTATTAGACTAGTCTGGATTAGACTGGTATCTTCATGGTTAAAGCAAACACTGATATAAGCAAACAAAGTTATAAAATACAAAGGGATATAAAAGTAAATATGTTCTTGAATCAATCAAAAAAATTGACTTCCTAAGCCTTGTCTTACACAATTAGCAGTTGACTGGAGAATTCAGCCAAAATTACAAGACCATCTGCCTCTCTGTTTTTTTCCACCGCCCTAACTAGCAAGTGTCCCCACAGCAGCAGCAGAAAGTTAACATATTGATCAGCCCATGTCCAACAACCCAAATATACACTATTGTATTTTTTTTATTTTTATAATAACTGCCAGCTATCAGCTAATTTGGCGCTCGCACCACCAGGGTCGAGAATTTGATTTCCGCCTCAGGGTCTGTGTACATGGAGTTTGCATGTTCTCCCTGCGCTTGGTGGGTTTCCTCTGGGTACTCCGGTTTCCTTCTACATGCAGTTCAGGCTAATTGGCGTTCCCAAATTTCCCGTAGTGTGTTAATGACAATTGGGCGCTGAGCTGGCAACTCGACCCCTTAAGTAATGGCCGCAGAAATGACAGATATATCTCCAGGGTGCAAAAAGAACTGTCGCCCGATGTGCCAGATTGCACATGGATGGACCTAAATTTAGTACTCTGTTTTAGCTCTCCTTTTTCTAGAAACATCTTGTTACAATTTTAGAGCCTATTATTAGTGGTAGTCGATATATCGGTCACCATGATAATATAGAAAAATATAAGTTTATTCAAATCAAGTACATTTGTCAGCAATAAGGTACTGTAAAGGTACTCATTATTTACCATATTATTATATTGTAACATTTTATTATATATGTTAAATAATGAGGTCAAGATACCTTTACCTTATTGCTGACAAAAGTACTAAATTTGAATATGCTTATATTCTTCTGCATGTCTTGTCTATATTATGATTCGAAGACTAAAGACTTTTGAGCCCAAGCCCATGAGGAAGGTGCAGGAACTGAAGTGTGTGAACAGCAGACAGGGAGAGCAGGAAGCTTGTTATGATTGTTAGTTTGGCTTGATTAGTGAGCCGTGATTAAGATCAAAGACATTCCTTGTAGCATGACCTACTGATTGTACTCCTGGCAATCTTCTGTACAATCACCATTGAGCACACACATTAAAAGCACGCAAAGCCTAAACCATGCACACACACACACACACACACACACACACACACACACACACACATATGATTACTCACAAAACATCAGGATCCCCAATCCTACTGTAGTTTTATATAGTAATTAATAACAGACAGACAAATTGTTCTTAGTCAGATATTGCGCAAAGTAGCTTTACTAGCTTTACTCAAATGTAAAAACTACTAGTTTGTGCAAGGTCTGTTACTGGATCAGAGGTTTTCAACCTTTATAGCCAGTAACCTTTGAACTGTAAAATTAATTTCCCTCAGTACAGCTTTATCTTATTAAGCAGGCCAAGAAAGAAAAGAATCATTGATAAATATAATAACGTTGCTTTTTACTGCTTTAACTAAAAAGAAAAAGAAAAACCCTTTGAACGTTGAGAAACACAACATGAATGGAAGATTAAGTGAATAACTTACTGGCATGATCATATAGTATCTCTCTCTGTGTGTCTCAGCTGAGGTCCAGAGTGAGATTGAGAGGATCTTTGAGCTAGCACGCACACTGCAGTTGGTAGTTCTGGACGCAGACACAATAAACCACCCATCTCAGCTGGCCAAGACTTCGCTTGCACCAATCATCGTCTACGTCAAGATCGCCTCTCCAAAGGTACAAAAGCACGTACATACTGTATAGCCAACACTCTCGGTACATCTAGTCTCAGTCTTATAATGTGTAGTTCAATAGGATTCCAAGACATGATATTCATGATATTCTATGCAAGACAGGCATGTACAGATCTTACTGTTTATGTTCCATGCAAGGACATAAATAGTAATATTCATAAAATATGTTAAAGTATCTGTACTGCTTTCATATATTTACTTACTATATCTATTGTATATTTATATCAGTATAATTAATAAATGGAAGAAAACGTATACACATTAATACAAAAAAAGCAGAGAGTAGACAGCAGTGACGCCGCTAGATGATTTGGGTGATGTGTTCATATTGTGTGATTGCTGTACTGATATTGTGTTTGTATGTTCAGGTGTTACAGAGATTAATCAAATCTAGAGGAAAGTCTCAGGCCAAACACCTCAACGTGCAGATGGTGGCAGCAGACAAACTGGCTCAGTGCCCTCCGGTAAGTATGGACCAGGTGATTTATACAGTACCAATCAAAAGTTTGGACACCCCTTCAAAGTCAGTGTTTATTGTTTGCTGATTTATTTTCTACATTCTATAGCAATGCTGGAGATTTCAAAACTATGAAATACAGTAACACATATGTAATTAGGTAATTAAGGGACAACATCAACAGTCCGGTCTTATTTTAAGCCACAAAGGTCGGCTGGTCTTGAATAGTTCCTGCAGGAACATTATTATCAATTCCATTTGTAAAATCCATCAAGCATCATGATAAAACTGGAAGTTCATTTACCAATTAACACAATTTCAGATTAGAGCCATTATGAAGGCTTTACAGAGCATAAGTACATAACAGACACATCTCAATATGTGCAGGATGAAATAAAATCAGGAATTAGAAGGTGTGTCCAAACTTTTGACACAGAGTATTAATTTGACACAGAATTAATACTTTAAGGACCAATATTTTAAGACCAAACCAATCTAAGGTATATTTCACTTTAACTTCATTTTAACACGCAGTGCTTGTAACAATAGCACAGAGCTGGGTTTGGTCGGGACTGTTGGTCAGTATCCAATTCCCACCTGTCTTGTTAGAGCACTCTCACATAAGTAACAGCAACCACCCAGGCAGGGCATAGGCTAACACATGCTTCCTCTGGTGTTTGTTAAGCCACCGGCCGCATCCTTTTCTCCTTTTGCTCACACGTCATTAGAGACCATCATAACACACTTGAAGGAAAGCACTAGCTGCCCTTTCCGCTTGGATAAGTTCACAGATGCACAGGATTTGCTAGTGTCACCATGGCTGGTGTAGTTCGAGTATGCCACAGCTGCACCTGTATTGACTGAATATCGGTATTGAGTTTGCGATATATATATAATAGTGGCATTTCTGTTGCACCATGGAAAAGTATTTTAATCCAATTACCTTGTTATTCTTTAATTTTGACACGTGATGCCTTTTGTAGAGCATCACAATTTGTTGCAACAATCAAATGTGGCTAGGACTGAATTCTGGCAAATATATATATATACCTCCCCACAGCCAAAAATAAAAAATAGTTTGTACACACTAACATTTCATTGGAAAGCCTTTAGCTTTGATGATGATAGAAATTCACTAAAGCTTTGTTTAAACAACCTTTTGCATCGTCATTACATTTCTAATACTGCCCCGGCTTGTACAGTGAGCACTATGCTTGATGGGTACATCACTTCATGTACTCCCCTTCTTACTCTGACTTGCGGGTCACTCTGAAATAGACCAAATCTGGATTCATCAGACCACATGACCTTTTTCCATTGCTCCAAAGTCCAATCTTTATACTCCCTAGCAAATTGCAGCCTTTTTTCTGATTAGTCTCACTAACAAGTGGTTTTCTTATGACCACACAGCTGTTTAGTACCAATCATGAGTTTCTGTTGTATTGTGCATGTGGAAATGCTTTTACTTTCGCTATTAAACACAGCTGTTATTTCTACTGTCATGATGCAGCTCCCCTGAATTTAATGTTTTCAAAAATTCTTACCCCAATTCCAGTGATTTCAACCACATCCTTAGTTGTGCAATAATTTGGTCCTTTTGAAACACACTAACGTTTTTCTTCATGATTTTTCATGTAACTACTCACTGCATCAATTAGGATTAAAATTGTTGCCAGCTGAAATATATTAATTACTGTGTTCAATTAAAAGCTCAGTTAATAGTATTAGCCTACTTAAATCGAATTTTTTTTTTTTGTCTGTGTAGGATAAGAATAAGATTTTAGATAAAATGGACTATTACTGCCTATAACATACTTTGACACTTTAAAATGCCACAAATATTCAACATTTCACCAAAATCGTGCAGAAATGTTCATATTTGCTTTTTCCCCTCTGATATCTTCCCACATGTGTGAAGCTGTTTAAAACAATGCTCAGCAAATGTAATTTTCTCACAGAGAGAATGTGAAACTTTGACCAAGTTGTTGGATATGTATTAATAACATAATCCGTGTCAGTTAATTTTATACTCAGACACCATCCCCAATACTGATGCAGTTTTTTTGTTTTCACTGAAACTAGACTTTACTTTTGGTATTTTGCGATGCCTGCAAAAAAAAGGAAAGCCTGCAATTCTCACAACTATATATATATATTACAGAAAAAAGTTGATGTGAAGGGTTTTCCCAGGCTGAAATAAGCTATTTTTATCTATAGCGCGCACCCCTAGAGGGTGAGGGGATAGTCTAAATGTCTTCGTGTTAGTTTCAGCCCTATGTATGCTACAACCTTTGAGAATTTTAAGTTCGCTTTTTGATTTGAAGTTCTGTAAAATTCCTAAATGGGTCACCTTATTTCTGACACACATTCTAACAGTTTCATACCCCAAAAACAGTCAGTACACTTCTCCCAAGTTACACCAAAAGTTTATATGCTGTTGTGATAGTAGCCAGCTTGTGCAATATCTTGATTAGAGAAAATAATATATAATAGCTTAAATAAGAAATATTATTAGAATATTAATAAATTACTCTTGTTGCTGTTTAACTTCCTATTTTATCTCTTTTCTCTTTTTTACCTTCTCTCCCTCTTCGGTGCTTCCTGCCTCCCTTCAGTTATCCCATTAATCTTTTTTACTTCTATGCCCTACCTTCCATGTCTTTTTCCAGGAACTTTTCGACATCATCCTGGATGAGAACCAGTTAGAGGACGCCTGTGAGCACATGGCTGACTATCTGGAAGCTTACTGGAAATCCACACACCCGGCCAGCTGCACTCCGGCCAATCCTCTCTTAGACAAACTCACTGCCGCTCAATCAGCCGCTCCTGATCCTCTGTCTAGTCTGCATCTGCAGGTGCTCACCAAACCTCACTCTGCTTCTACACCAGGGATGGGAGAGGGACAAGAGCAGAGGAGAGGAGATGAAGTGTGAATGGTCTGAAAACACAATAGACATATATAAGTTTATGGTCCAGGCTTGTAGTGGTAAAAGAGAAGGTGACAGAAAACATAAAGATACACAAAATAAGGGATGAGACAGATAAGGAGTAACAGAAAAGACCAGGGGAAACATCTGCAGTATGGGGTCACTCTGAGAATCACTGAAGAATTCCCCATTTTTTGTATTCATCTGACTTTTAACTTTATCATTGTATATAATTATGAGTTTACAGTGCTTTGCATGAGTATTTACTTGCACAAGCCCTTTTCACATTATTATTATTATTGTCTAGACCTAAATGGATTTAATTATATTCTTATACGCCTTTAATACTTTGATAATAACCCATAATAAAATACGTATTAATCAGAGGAAGCCAAACCCCAAAAGGAGTTAGAATAGTTAGAGATGCAGTCAAGATGCCAAGCATAGATCTCCACTTAATGCTACCGCCACCATGCTTCACTATTGCTGTGCACTTAAAATGAATAGAGTTATGTTTCTGGCAAAAGTGAAGCTTCGCGCTAATTCCAAAAAGTCAGTTGTTATCCATAAGCATTTTTCCACATTTGGAACCTCTCCTACATAAATGTCATATGGCTCAGCATGGTTCCTTAAATTTCAGCTTTCTGGAGTGTCGGTGCTAAAGTTGTCCTGGGAACAGCTTCTTCTCATGTGAGCCATGGATCCTTCAGAATCACCTGCAGCCTCGGTTGATTCACTACTAATGTCCTTACCAGACATATGGTTATGCAATGCTCTTTCCATTTTTTTTATAAGAGTAATGACATTAAGAGATGGTACCTCATAAGGTTTTTAAATCTTTGGATATTTTTTTATGGCCAAACCGTGATTAATAGTTGAAATTTAGCTGTGACATATTTAAAGAGTTTCTCTTCATTTCTCTTCCACAATCTTGTTTGTTTAGATATATCTGGAAGTTGCGTCATGGCAACTAGACTTTGTTTCTGTATCCAAGCAACTTCTCGAATCTGAGATAGACTGGTTCGGGACGCCAAATATATTTATCCTCCAGGGCCGTACTACTCTGTGGCCCATACTCTCAACCTCTTTATTGTCTCAGCAATGAGCTTATTCAGGTCAGATAAGAAACAGCACTAGAGAAGAGATACAATATTTCATCACATTACAACAAAAAATATTAAGCCCGATATTGTATACGTTCCACATGTGCTACCTGGGCCGCGCTGACCCCTCAGGGCATGACTCCTTATGACCTCTGGGATGTGCTGTGAGGTCTGGTACCAAAACACTGGCAGTGGATTCTTTAGTTACTGTGCGGTGCAGGGTGGGGCTTGCGTGGATCAGATTTGTTTGCCTTTGGCGTCCTATGGGTGCTCAATCAGACTGAGATCTGGGGAGTTTGGAGGCTGGGACGGCATCGTTGGCCTCTTTGCTTGCTGGACAGCATGTGCATCGGGCTGTGGTGCGCTGGATGTTCTGGGGCCTTTCTATCATGGCCAACATAGAAATTTTTCAGTGATTTGTACTGCATTGTTTTTTTTCCAGCAAGACTTTGGCCCCCGGAGGCATAAATGAGCCTTGGGTGGCCATGGTCATGACATATAATTTTAAATTAGTGTTAATGCATATATACAGAACTGTTCTGTATATATGGGTCATGTTACACTTTGAAGCCAAAAAGGAGGAATTAGTCAATTCTATGACAATGTCATTTAACGGTGAATTTATGTTGCTTTGGCAGCGTGTCTTGGACTTTTGTCTAACTCCTTGGTCTGCATGAGGATGTTTATTTAAGTGTTCTCTACCAAACTTTATGTTTTTACAGAAATAGATATCTTTATATTGAGAGTGGATACCATTCAACCCCTTACTATATTTGAGTTCTCATAGCAACTGGTTGCACAAGAACCGATTTAAAGGTTTCACAGCAATGGGGTAAATACTGATCAAATCACAATATCAGGATTATGCGGCACTTTGTGTAGATTTATGACAGATGACAGGTCAATTTCAATTCCAGGTTGCAGAATTTGGAAGATCAACAGGGGCGAATACATACAAAGCAAATTTTTCAGTGTTTGTGTGTGTGTCTGTGTGTGCAGTACATGCTATGTTCTAAAAATATTGATCTTTTTATTGCCTGCTGTGGCTTTTGTTCAGTCTGAGGAGGCTACAGATGCATAGCTTTGTCTATGGTGAGTGTGGGTGTGTGAATAGAGAGAAGTAGAAGAGAATGTCAGTTCTTCTTACAGTCAGACTTATTTCAAAATGTTTAATGAACATGAACATATTTTCTAAATAATGTGGTGGTACTGAGTGTGAGAAAGCTGACTAAAACATTATGATCTGATTTGCACTGGTTTGCAGTGGTCTCATGTTTTGTATGCACATAACTCTGAAACCCTCCTGGCATGGTGCTGGAGCTGATGCTGCTCAAGGGATTTTTTCATTTTTTTTTAAACAACCACACCATTTAAGCACCAAACACTTATCTAATCAGTGTTCCTAAAGCACATGGACAATTGTGCAAGTTTTACGCACATCTTAACTTTGAAAGTTATACCTATACGATTAAAAGTCAAATACGTTCACATCTGATTACACCCAAGTTGGAGATCCATTTTTTTTTAGCTTTATCTATTCTGAACCGTTAGATTCTTAAAGCATTAATAATGTAACCTCTACGTAATTAAGTTGTCGCATCAATTCTCATTAACTTTTGAAAATTTTATTTTGCTGTTTTTTCCCCAACAGTAATCTTGGAATTTTTGTATCTTAATAAAAATAACTTGCCCCAAACTTGCCCTGCTCTAAAGCCCCTTACATTAATGGCTTTTTGGTTCCAGACAAACAAGATTTTGATGATAATATTTTGCTCACTAAGAACTGGCTGTTTTACCCTGGGAAAAAAAGTGAAATCATTCCAGAATCTTGTCAGTAGAAAAGGGCTACCAGAGTGTTGTGTACTGTGTGTATATTTTGATAATCTTTACAGCTTTGTCTTGAAGTGTGAGTGGCAGAGGGGGAGAGAGATGCATGCTCAGTCTGAAGTAGTGTGCATTCTGTGTTTCATCACTAATTAACATTTGCATATGTGTGTGCATATATTCGCTAACCCAGGGCACCGGAGGAGCTCAGAAGACCGACAAGTCGCTAGGTGAGAGAAAGAGCTCACTAGAAGACCATCACCACCACCATCACCGTCACCACCATCGCCTGCAAAAGCAAGAGAGCCTGGACCAACCTGAGGAAGACGATCCTCAGGAAGAGGCTGTTAAAGAGCAGAGAGCCTTACGGGGCGAGCGGAGAGCACCGCACATACACCACCGCTCTTCCTCCACACGGACCGAACACCACAATCACCACCATCACCATCACCACCACCACAGTCGCACAGCGCGCACACTCTCCAGACAAGAGACGCTGGAGAGCAGAGACTCTGCATGTGCAGAGCCACAGCCACACACCACTCACACACACTCAGACCTACCCATACACTTACATACACACCACGCAGGTGAGGAAGAGGAAGAGGAGGAAGACGATGAGGAAGAGGAGGAGGAGGAAGAAGAGGAGGAGGACGAGGAGGATGAAAGGCCTGTTCAGCATAATCATCATCACCACCATCATCATCATGGAAAGGGAGGAAGGGAAAGGGAACGAGAGCATGATCACAGTGAACGTAATGGCCAAAGGCAACGTGTTCAGCAGAGATCACAACGTGAACGCTATCATGAATGTGAAAGGCAACGCTCCGTTGAAGGAGAAGAGAAAAAAGAAGAGACAGACTGGGAGACAGATCCCTACATAGAGCAGTAACGCACAAACATACACACACACCCAGCCATGGACTGCACTGAACTGACAAAACATACACTTTTACAAAAAAAAAAAAAAAAAGCTAGATTCAGGTCCAGACTTCTTGCCAATATTGATAATGATTAATGGAAACAAGTGTAGGGAACAAGTAAAGTGCAGTTTGTAATGTTTAAATGCATTTCTAGACCTACAATACAAGGGGCGTTCAAGTCAGACCGGGACTTTTGATTGTGCAAAATAACACAACACACTTATGAGAACAAAACTCTCTGTATGTCTCTATATAATCCACTGATACACTAATACACTTATACCAGTGTTTCACTAGTGTTTGGGTGCGATGTGACCCAAAAGGACAAAATGACCTAAACATGTGGAAATGTCTTAGAACAAGGTCAGGAGTGTACAAGGATGTGGCAGTCACTCCCAGCCGAGTTCCTGTAACGGTGAGCAGTATGAGGTTGTGCATTGTCCTCCACCATTGGTGATCAAAACAAGCCGTATTTCAAGTAAAGGAAAAGGCCATTGAAAGAGTTCCTGGGAGGCTCGCATTTCCAACACAAAGCAGACAGTCTGATAATGACTGGCGTACTGAGAAAACTTGATGGTATCCAAACACTAGTGAAACACTTGTTTTAGTGCATTAGTGTAGCAGCGGATTATATAGAGAAGAAACAGGGAGTTTTACCCTCATAATTGTGTCCTGTTTTGACTTGAACAGCTCTCATAATTACATCGTTTCAAAGATATGTTATAAAAACTCTGATGTGCAATGTTACCATGTGATTGATTTGGCTTCTCTTATTCTCTGTACATTTTTCCAGCCTGGAAAACCACCCAAGCTGGATCAATGCTCCACAAAACAACTCATGACGGAACGATAGTTTTAGCAGAGGGAGTTCATGTAAAGATTAAAGAAAAGGCTCATCAGTGTTTTCACTGATTCATTATGATTGACCACACAGACTGCAGAGGCATTGAATAATTACAAACTGTTCCTTTAATACGCATGCACGATGCACTGTACCATCGAATTTGGCAATGTTTTTATAAATCAATGAAATGAACAAAACATCTTAAAAACAGAAAGTTAGGTATGTAGTATACCCTCTTAGCTATTGTGTCTATCATTCCAAATATTATTATAGTACACATTTTTGAGGGATTATGGGTTACTCCATGCAGAGACTTTAGTGTTGTGCCTATGAACTGCCAAAATCTGTGGCTATAATTCTTTTTGTACTTTTAGGCTGCCAGAACTCGAGCAATCAAAGCATCAACTAGTCAAAAAAAAAAGTCATTTGAAATGCCTTTGAATGAATTATCACCAGTGGTGTAGATGATTGTTTCCTATTCTGGTCTCATCTGACACATGTTCCAGCTCAGTTTAGGTTCAGGCTCGTTACCGAGAATTAATGTCTATTAATAATAGAAAATTAGCTATAGAAAATAGAAAAATTACTAGAAATGTTTGAAGCTACTAATGCTAATTCTGGGCCTGTCACACTTCACACATACACACACATACACACACACTCACACCATGTGCTGCTATCCTGCCCTCTGGACTTTTGGCTCTCTGTTACTATGCCTCCTTTGTAAAGACTGGTGTTTTTAAAGATGACTACATGATTGTAAATAAGATATAGGTATCCATGCATACTTGTTCTATCAGTGTGTGGACATGTGAATATTAAACAATAAATATGAGTCATTATTAATTTGCTATGGCATGAATAATGGAGGTGTGTTTTTAATATCTGGTTGGGAATGTCAGGAATCCTTTGTCTATCTTTCTTTTGAATTATTTAGCATCTGTATTTGAATGAATGTGTATTTGAATTTGGAGAGAAATACAAATCTAATTAAATGTAATATAAAGTGACGAAACAAAGTTGCTCTAAAACTTTTTGGTGTTTAGCTCAGAGCATCATTTGTACATTTTACAGCAAGCAGTACCTTTCCTAAATGCTTTGATTAGCTGTGTGTGAAAACATATGTTGATATTATGTACATAGAAAAATATCTCCAGATGCATATAGTCAAAATCATAATTAATGGAGGTTGATTAATGCACTGGAATGTGATAAAGATGTTTTAATAATTACTGTCTCTGCCCAGCATGGGTGCAAGTAAGTCTGTACGGTCCTCTATCCTGGGAAGAGATCAGCTACCTCAAAAGCACTTTCAGCGAGGCAACACATCTGATAATGTTGTCATCTTAAACAACACTTTGTCTCCTTAGTAACTGCTTCCAAACCATGCAAATTGCCTCAGTGTTGTTGTATTTATGCCTAAGGCAAGCTAGGAAGCTAATTAGCTTCTAACAAATGGCTGAATCTGAAATCACTTAATAGCCCTTACACAAGGGCACTGCTTGTTTTTGTGGGACAATGGATTTGTACACCCTAGCACCTACAGTATACCAGTGTATCACAGCCATGTTGATAACCAGCACAACAGCACGTGTGATATTGCTTGAGTAGCCTATATCATGTCAAGGGGAAAAACATGTATCTTGAATGATACAGTATATGGGTTAATTGTGATTTACATTTAGTTAGCAAAAATCTTTCTAAAGTTGTTAGTGAGTATTATTATTACAATCATTATCTAACAAGACATTCAAATCTATTCAAAGTTTCGACACTGTCAAAAAAAACAAAAAAATATTAATGGATCACCAACATTCAGGCACTCCAGTCAAAGAGCGGTCTCTATGTGTCTTACAAAACAAAAAGTTTTATCCCTCGTGGAATATAGCATAACAGATTTGTATAATACACTATATGGTCAAACATGACCATTCTTGACCATTCTTTTTGAGTAGCTCATTTCAGAGTCAGTCCTTCATTTGCTGTTATAATAATGTGGAATGATTCTAATGATGTGGAATTAATGCGACAGATCTTGTTTTAGATCTTGTTCAAAGAAATTCCACCTGTTTATCATGTGTACCAGTGGTTTATATTTAATGGTAAACTGGCTGCATTTACTGTGGAGACCACTTCCCTTAATTGTTGACTTTAACACAGATATACAGTACTTACCCCCTGGCTATTCTTGACCGGGCCACCTGTTGTAAGATAAAAAAAAAAAAAAATTGGTCATCATCAGTTGGTTTCTGTGGTCTTCTGGAGTTGGAGCAGTACATTTTTAAGAGCATATTGCATAGATTATGTATGCCTCATGGTTTTTCATTTGCTATCTTTCTTATGAATTTGTTTGGCTTTTTAGTCAACCAAGATCTTGCTTCATTCCCAATTCCCAAAAGATTCAGTTCAAGATCTTTTATGAGGGAATAACATACATCTGGTCATAGGACAGCTGAGCAGGCACTTGTCCGGTTATTTTTGATCCCTTAAAAGGGAGTGGACTATACTTCAAAAAGGTTTTAAAATCTTACACTGTTGACCTGATTTAGATATGCTCAAGGCTAAAATTGTATTCACAGTTTAATAAAATTTTAATGTAGATTACCAATAAACCTAGCAAAGCCCAAATATTTATGAATCTGATGGTATATAACTGATAAAGTTGAAGACTGAACTACGAGATGTCTTTTGTTTGTTTTCAGTGTCCAGACTGTAGCGTTTACATAATGTAGACAAAGAATGACCGTTGCATTCTTTACCTTTATTATGTAGTGTTTTAGCTCTGGGTCAGAGGTACAGTGGAACCTCGGATTGCGAGTAACGTGGTTTGCGAGTGTTCCGCAAACCGAGCAAAGATTTTTAATAAATTTTTAATCGGAGTATTAGTTTACGAGTGCCGAGTATCATGTATCCCGCATGAGACTCTTATTTTGACACCGAGCGTCACTCCAAACCAAACCTTCCCCAAACGGCTTCGCAAACACACAGAAACTCTGCTCGTCTCTTATGCATGTGCGCGCGTAATTTGACACCGACACACACACACACACACACACAGATGCTCTTTTGCCTTTTCTCCCCCTCCCCGGCTTCACAAACACACAGAAACTCTGCTCTGTCACGATTCTTTTCAAAGGTAAGGTGCTGGTTCATTTGTTTGTTTGTTTTTTTACTTTACAGCAGTGATTCCCTTAGTATGCGCTCACACCAGGTCAGAGAGATTTCTTTTTTCCCTGTTAAAACGGTGTTTCCGTTTTGTGTGTGTGTTGTTGTGAAACTTAAAAAGTGATTCCTTTAGTATGCGCTCATGCCAGTCTCAGAGATTTCTTTTTTCCTTGTTAAAACGGTGTTTCCGTGTTTGTGTGTGTCGACTTGTTAAAAAGTGATTCTGTTAGTATGCGTTAATGCTTTTTTCCGTTAAAACGGTGTTTCCGCTGTGTTTATGCGTTTGTTGTGGAACTTAAAAAGTGAGTCAGAGAGATTTCTTTTTTTTTCCTGTTAAAACTGTGTTTCTGTGTGTGTGTGTTGTGAATCTTAAAAAGCGAGGTGGGGAGAGGGAGAAGGAGTGTTACTGTGTAAAACGAGGCGAGGGAAGGGGCTAATTCCACACACACACACACACACTGCGCCTGCGCGCACCAACGGAAACACTTATCAGTCAGGATTTATTCGTACTTTTTTTAAAAGGTAAAGTGCAGATTAATTTGTTTTATTTCCATTTTATAGATTGTATTAATTATTTTTATGTATTTATTTTTTGGGGCTGTGGAACAAATAATTTGAGTTTTCATTATTTCTTATGGGAAATGATGATTTGGTCTACGAGTGTTTTGGAACACGAACTCACTTCCGGAATGAATTACGCTCATAATCCAAGGTTCCACTGTATATTGAAACTTAATCTGGTTAATTTGATTAGCCGATTTACAAATTTATAGCATACACTTTATATACTATCCATCCACTGCATACCACAATTTAGTGTATCCTACCAATCCTGTTTATCCCACGGTCACCGAGGATAATACAAAGCCTGGTACTTATCAATTACGAGCAAGGTAACGTAAGATCTGGACAAATGATTAGACTTTAAAATACATGACCAAGACAACAGTTCTTTATAAAGAAACAATAATTTATTTGACTAATCTATGATACATGAAACTATGCTCCTTGAACATATGCGTGCGCACACAAACATACCAACAGTTTGGAGGGTGAAAGTTAATGGAGTTTTCTAATACTAATTACTAGAAGTCAAAAAGGAAGTCACAAGAGCGGAGTCTTGGGTTGAATATTGCGGTTGAGTTATGAAACAAGCACCAATTTTCAGCAAGGTATGCAGCGTTGTTTGCGTTACGTTTCGTTCTCATCCTGTGAGAAGGGAATCATGGCATTGCTGACTGGTTGGTGCGCGGAGGTTGAAATGACGTCTTTCGGGAAAGCCCTTCGGTGGAGCGTTGGTGCCTGGTTACCGATGGTGGCGCTCTGGAACTTCCTCTGAGGGTTTCTTCTTTGCAGGACTTTGGAGTTCTGGCACAAATTCTCGTTGAGAGTTCTTGAAGAGCGGATGATGCCAGCAAAAGTGGCGTAGCGCCCGCAAGGTTGTAAGCCCGAGCTGCTTGCAAGAGGTTGTTGAGGTTATTCTACGGATTCCTTCTTCAGATGAATTTGTCCACCCGAGCTGCTTGGCAGTGTTTCCTGGATGTTGTTCTGGTTACGGGGTTCTTCTTCTGGCAAAGTTGTGCACCCACCAGGGCAGAAGCACGAGCTGCTTGCCAGAGGTTGTGGAGGTGTTATTCTCTGAGTTTGCTGGTTACCTTAGGGTTTTGACCCTTCGGAGTCAGTGCAACCCACGGGTGCTTGGTACAATCGGATTAGCCACGCCTCATGTGGTTCCCCCTTTTGTGCATACATTAGCCTGATGTTTCGGCTGTCACGTGGGGCCCATCCAGTTGGAGTTTTAACACCTTTTATAAAATTATTTTGCATGAGCTCTGTTTATGCTACATGTACCAATTTTCCGTGCACACCACTGTTCTTTGAATACAGCAAGCGTTCGATTGATATCAGACATCCCGTATCTTACACACTCATTCATACCTTCATCTTATAAAAAGGGTTTATAAATGCTGATTATACCTTTTGGGTACCTTGCTTTCATAGCAATCATTCATTTTCCCAGTGAATTGTGCTACTGTAGCTCTTTTATAGGATCAGACCAGACAGTCTAGCCTTCTCACTCACACACATCAGTGAGACCCAAGTTCTCATGACCCTGTTGACGGTTCATCAGTTGTCCTTCCTTCCACTACTTTTGGTAGGTACTACAGATCTCGCCATTAAGAATGCGCACTTTTTCCCGCGAGATCCCACAATTTGGCTCACGACATGCCGCGAAATCCCTCAAGCAACATTCGGGAATTTAAATAAATGTGTTGTGCTTCACTGAATATCCGCCAGATGGCGCATGGAGGGACTTTATCTAAAAGCCAGACCAAGTACAACGAAGAATTGTGTATAATTAGTTATCCTAAAACAATATTGTTTCCAATGCTGAAGCAAACATGAATTTTATTTTTGTTTTACAATAATAATATTTTATGATGAATGTGCGTATATCTGCTTCATATTATGTTCATAATGATGAAAAGAGATGCCCTAAACTGTGAGGCGCCGTATAGGGCTTAAATCAAACTTCATTCATGCACACACACGTGAAACACTTGCATACACATATATGAAACAGTCACACATCTATATATACTACTAACTGCTCACACAACTACATATGAAATGCGCGCGCACAGACACCTATGAGACGCTCGCATATATACACAAACTCTCCGTGCACACACACCTATGAGATGCGCGCACATATACAGTAATTATGCAAATGTCCTGATTCGTGAATATGTCAACATGTCTTCGTTAAAACTTAAAAATGTGTCGCGCACCATCAGAAGACATGAAGGAACAAATATAAACATGAAATGCTTAGGGCTTTTTATAAAAATAATCATCTGGCTTTTTTGCTGTTTGTGTCCAGCATTGAATAATTATTTCACCCATTATTTGACCACGGCTGGAAATAATAGCTGGAATGTGATTGTGGATTTATGACTGAAATAAAGCTGTTCATCGGCGTGCGTGAACCCGCGGCTCGTACTTTCACTTTATAAAAGGTGCAGACATACTCCAACGTCCTGATTTGTGAATATGCCAACATATCTTCGTTAAAACGTAAAAATGTGTCGACATTGAGCACCATCAGAAGACATGAATGAAGAAAAAATCTATATATTTTTTGTAAATATTCTTATATGCACACAAAGTGCTTCGGGCTTTTTATAATAATAAACATGTTTTTTGCTGTTTGTGTCCAGTATTTCATCCATTATTTGACCGTGGCTGGAAATAATAGCTGGAATGTGACTATGAATTTATGACTGAAATAAAGCTGTTCATCGGCGTGCGTGAACCCCGATTTGTCCGTAAACTTTCACTTTACAAAAAGGCAGAGTTTTGATCAAAAGGCTGATAAACCCGTGCGATTTATCGATAAAAAAATGTATCAACTCCAACTATGAAGACCTGTTCAGTTGTTCCCTGCATGGAGAGTTTGTGTGCGTTTGTGTGCGCGTCTCATATGTGATGGTGTCAAAGGATTTGTGGACATATAATTAGGAGAAAAATGTAAATTGACGATGTCCTGAAACATGCAGTAAACTCTTTATTTATTTGAACACGGCAAAGTTGTTAATGTTTTGTACATTTTTTTATTCGTTCTTTCTGTTTGTGTTTAGGTTTCGCTGTTTTCCATATAAATAAAACATACAGACAACAATGTTCCAGAAGCGTTAGTAAATATTAAATAAGGAAAATACACAAATTTGTTTCAATACAGTTTTATTAAATATAGAATATATATGCCAGGTATATGGCAAATGGTCACTCTTTGCAAAAGTGAGAGTAGTATGATTTTTTTTTTTTTTTGTAAAGAGGAAAACTAAGTCTTTTCTTTCTAAGAAGTTCGTTGATTCTTTCTCTTATTTGCTTTTTGTTGCGGGCTGTGGGATGGAATTTCCGAGCAACAGCATCGGAAATTGCTTGACGCAGATTGGAGGGCAGTCCGTTTTCCCCCCTGGAACCATCATAGTTCACCGAACCTGCCCAGCGGAATCAACCTTTTAAACAAAGTAACAGCAAACCGATCTGCCCTTGGTCTGCCATCTGATTCTGCTGAATCCAGATATATTTGTTTCTCGTCCTCGATGGTCACGTGATTTAAAGTCACATCGGGTATGATCACTCCATGTATGAGAGACCGGCGAACAGGATGGTGAGAATGCAATGCGTTTCTCGGTGTTTCAGGCAATCTCAAACAGAATGATGAAACTTCTGAATGTTCTTGTAAGACGTTGGGCAGAGAAGACACTGAATGTGACGATATCTTCTCCTTCAGACGTGCCTCCAACCAACCAACCCTGGCCTCTAAACTCAGGAGCCTACGTGTCATAGCCGATGACTGCGCTTTTGATCTGCTGGTTACAGCGGGGAGCCGTTGAATCAGTGTAGCCTGTAAAAGCCAACATAAAAAGCATTTAATAACTTTAGCACACCACTGACATGTACAGATTGTTTAATGGTGTTGCAAGAAAAATAAATACCATTTTCTTTTTTACGAGCCGGGTGTTCACAGGTTTTTTTTTGGTGCTTTGAGGCAACTTGTTCTCTTTTCCAGACTGCTGTACAGACAGTAAAGAGTTAGGATACAAGTACAACAAAATCGGAATGTCAAATAAAGTCAGTAGAAAAATCGGTAACTGTATACTATGGACCTTCTTTTTTGGGGGGTTTTTATCCTTGTGAAAAAGACTCAGATCCATAGACTAGAAACAAATACTCCATAGGTCATTCAGTACTTTCAGGTCATCAGCTAAATTCATTTATTGCCACAACATTGCAGAGTCTAGACCTGAGCAATTAAGCAACCCTAGATCATAACACTGCCTCCAGAGGTTTTACAGTGGCCATTACGCATGAAGGGTGATTTGCTTCAATAGCTTCCCTTCTTACCCCGACACGCCCATCGCTCTGCAATAGGGTGGATCAAGACTCACCAGATCACATGACCTATTTCTATTGCTTCGAAGTCCAATATTTCTGCTTTTTTTTTTTTAAGCCTTTTTTCCAGAACGAGTGGTCTTCTTACAGCCACACAGCTGTTTACTCCCAATCCAGAGTTCTCTTCACATCATGTGTGGGTATGTACATGCTCTTACTTTCACTCAAATATAGCCTTTGGGTTTTTTCTGTTGAAATTGTACCATACAACTTCAAGTGTTTAAGTGATCTCCATTTAGGATTTTTTTTCTGACCACATTTTATCTACAAAGTTGACTTTTCAGCACTATGCTTCCAGGTTTTGATAATGTGTTGAATGTTCATAATCACATTCCTTTAATTTTCCATCTCCATTGTTGTTGTCGTCATCTTTTCTTGATGGGGCACAAAAGAATTGACCATGCTGAAATGGAACCCTTTTTTGGACAGGCAATGCATCACATCTCTTGACAGATGCCACTGTAACAAGATAATCATTGTTATTCAGGTCAGGTGTCAGTGGTTTAATATTATGACTGATGGGTGTGTGTGTGTGTGTGTGTGTGTGACTTAGCATTCTTTCGTTCCACAAGAGTGTGATTTGTGTAGATGTATCCAGGCACTTTGATTGATCTCATTGATTTGTGACTGAACTACAGTAAGGCACCCCCACCCCACCCCACACACACACACTTTCTCTGCCTGTCTCTCTCTCTCTCTCTCTCTCTCTCTCAAACCATCAATCTCATCTCAGCTTGGCTCCTAAAATAACCAGAAGAATGCTCCTCATGAACATCCCTTTTCATTACTTTCAAGATCTGCATGAGTGAAAGATGTACATTTTTAGTCTATAAATTGTTACAAATAGCCTGTGTATAGTTACTGTATTACCTTCTACTAAGATTTATTTAGAAGATATCTGCATGCACCCATCTGAATGGAGGAATGATGAGATGGTTTCGACTGGTCACTATAAATAGGATGCTGAAAAGTCTGAGAATATCCCAGGTGGGGAGGCAGCTACTTTAAGTCGTCAGAACGGCAGCAGTGACGGTGCTGAAAACTAATTTAAGTACAAATCTGCTTCCAGACACTCCCACATTCACACTCGCAGACCTTTTTAAATCACTTGCGCTCTATTAACTATCAGTTCCTGTGCAACACCTTATAATAAACTTCTAATCTTGTAAATGAAGATTCATCTACTTAATTAGACATCCCAAAATTGGACAATGAGTCATAAAGACAGGTCAACTATATAGGAGTGATGGATCCACATGAACTTTCCTCAGGGTGTAAAATTCTTTAGACAAGAGATCAATTTAATCTACTTACTTTATTGACTGACCACTTAAGCACTTAATCATCTAGTGTCAGATTTCCATGAGCGATTATCTAAAATAAGCATAAAATGTATTTGTTTCAAAGCATTTATTTGTAAACGTTTATCACTTAAAAAATATGTTAATATAAAATATTAAAAAGTGTGTTTATTTCCAAATGTACAGCTCTTGAATATTTTTTGTCACTTTGGAAAAAACATTATTGCTCCACTATGGCATGGAAAAAAAAAAAAAAAAAAAAAAAACTCTCATCTGTTGATTAACAAATTCAGCCGCCAGTCATTCGGTGTATGTGTGAGAAACTGTCAATACCATCGTGTCCTCTGGCTGCATGCTGCTTCCTGGTCACAGTCCAATGGTCACGCAAACCCAACCATCACCATAGCAGCCGTTGCGTCACTGTTGTCATGGCAACGGAAGCAGAACTACGCATGGCACCACCCCTTCTCTCCCCTCCATTCATGCCGTCTCTTTCACCCCTCCCTCCCTCCTTCCCTGAAACTCTTTTCCATCTGCGTTCGTGAGCTGCTTCACGAACACGTGTTAGAGTGATGGTGCGTTATCGCTTGCTGAATTTTGCTATGAAGAACCCGATAGTGTCCGTGTCGGCTTTCAGCAGGAGGTCCTCGGAGGCGTAACTGTCGGTAACCCCGTGCCATGAAAGTTCTGGACGGAACCTTTGCAGCAGCCTCAGCTGGTCACATGATAACTCAGCTCCAGGCATGCCTTTTGATCCAAGGTGTGGCTCCTGGGGAATAAAACAAAGATTTTTCAAAGATGTTATTTGTGTTGAGCAAAAGTGATCAAAACTTTAGCTAAGTATTTAAACACATGTTGCACTGGCATGCACAGATTATCAAGACCTCAAAACAAGCATATATCACAGTTCAAGGTCAAATGACTCACCATATTTCCATAAAACCAGAGTTTATATTTATAAGTTCGTACTAACATTTTCAGCACTGTTAATGCTTGACCACACTCCTGAATAAACCAACAGTAAATCAAATGCTCCATCAATGTTGGATTGCAAACTCAAATCCCTCATACGCAAGAGCCATCCATAGCTGAAGGCTTGAAACTGGCCATGCTCTGGGTGGTAGAGATGCCATGCTCTCTCTCCTCTCTCACTCTCTGTACCAGTGAGGAGCAACTAAAATCCACTTAATTCATCCTTAAATAACTTACACTAGCTAATGCCCAGTCTTTATCCTCACAATTTTTGCTCCAGATGGCTATGAATTTGCAAATTGTGATGAGTCATGGGTAGCCACACAGTGAGACCTGTAGTGATCTGCAACTAAAAATTATTCTTTAAGGCTTTTTATTACTTAGTCTCATCATTGTCTATACCAGTTCATCCTGTTTTCAGGGTCACGGGGGGCCTGGAGCCTATCGCAGGAGACTTAGGGCATGAGGCGGGGTACACCCTGGACAGGGGGCCAATCCATCGCAGGCCACACACTCACAAACTCACGCACTCACTCACGCACGCACGCACGCACTCACGCACGCACTCACTCACTCACGCACTCACTCACGCACTCACTCACGCACTCACTCACGCACTCACTCACGCACTCACTCACGCACTCACGCACGCACTGCGGGCAATTTGTGAACTCCAATTAGCCTAATCTGCAGGTCTTTTGACTGTGGGAGGAAACCGGAGTACCTGGAGGAGCACGGGGAGAACAGGCAAACTCCATGCGCACAGAGATGGAAGCCTAGTAACGTTCATAACCCTCCATAGTCAATCTTATGCAGCCGTAGTCATGCTGTGTCAGATGACCTTAAGCACAGTGTAGGATTAGATCACTAGTAAGTAAATGTTTGATTCTTGGGTTACAGGGTGAGGGTCTCCATGGATCAGACTTGTTTGTCCGGTGCACCTTATGGGTGCTTGATTAAATAGGGATCTTGGGAGTTTGGAGGCGGTCTGTTTGCCTGCTATGCCCCATGTCTGGCAGGCGTGTGATGTACTGGTGTTCTGATACCTTTCCATCGTGGCCAGCACTGACTTTCATCAGCAATTTGTGTTGCATTGGCTTTACCGTGGGATCGGACCAGACGAGTTAGTTTTTGCTCCCTATGAATGAGGCATAAATGAGGTGTCCATGATCCCATCACCAGTTTAATGGCATATAATTGATGTGGTTTATTTTACCTGGCAGTGGTGTTAGAGTTGTGGCTTATCGTTGTGTATATATTTTTAGATACAATATTACAATTCATATATTCAAATACTACAACTTAATTTAAAATTATGCTTAACAGTATAAAAAAAAAGTATTGGGCAGACAATTAAAGCATTCTTATCTTCCACAACTTTTTGAACAATTTTCTTTTTCTCAAATAAGACCACAGGTGTTGAAATGGTGTATTAAGCGTCAGGGTCATTTTTTCTAGGTGCACAATATTGTAAGCTATTGCTCAGATCTTTTAATAATAACAATGAACGGTGTTTGCTAGGTTGTTATATTTAATTGGAAAACCCAACACATCAAAACAAATCAGCCATAAAAAAGCCTGTGCTGCATCTTGACTGATCACTTTTTCCCCACTATTACAGTAAGTAAAAAGGAACAACAGAATGAAATGTAGTGGGGTTAAAGTATGAAATCCTGCAATATGAATAAACTTAAGTAAAAGACAATTAATTAAAATATATAAATGCATAAAATACACTCACTAGCGCATTGTAAAACTATCTATAGGTAAACGTTATCATCCATGGCTTTATCATACTGTACCAGATGCTCTGCTTTTCCATGCCTCTACATATTGCCACCATATTTCACCTTAGCACTTCCTTGTTATGCCATATCATACACGTACTGTAGAAAGGGGTAGGCACTGTATTTTTTGTTTAAACCATAGCGATTTATTTTTTTTGTGTAACCAGTTTTCACTACCAGTCATCCAGACTATCATTTGATAATCCATGTTCTATACAATACTCTTACCTGTGGCTCCAGAGTTAAACACGGGAACGTTTTCAGTGCCCAGGCCACCTGCTCTTCATTCTCAGCAAGTGTTACAGTGCAGGTACTATACACCAACACACCACCTTTTTTCAAGAGTTGCACAGCCTGTAACACACACAGAGTCAGTAAGTATGTAAAGATGTATGTAAAGATACTACATTTTATTTTTGAACTGACTAAATGTTCCACCAGCTTACACAGACTCAAACTAGGCTTTTGACAGGTCCAAAATTTACAATGCAGACACTTAACTGTGTTATTGTAGTTTGTATATAATTTATGGTTGCAAGGGGGAAAAAAGCTCCAGGAAGCACATTTTCAAACCTGGTTTAACTGGAATTTGGCACAGACAGGTAAGCAAAGTGCTCCATCTACTGGCAATTAATGCACATCACACATAAGGAGAAAAGATGTTTTTCACCCTCTGCCTCGTGTCCTGGAGCATTTTTTTTCTCTGGACAATAACTAACCAAAAGTACCGAAAGTTACAGTTCAACTGGAACTAGTGGTGTTAAGGGGCAGGGCTAGTAGCGTACTACACCAGACATCACACTTTTATCAATTTGAATTGACTCCAACTCTAAAGTAAGAATGAAGATTCTGTAAATGAAACAAACTTAAGTAAGAAAATGCTCAGTATCGCCCATTATCAATGATTCTCATTACTGTGACAGTGTCTTTTAAAAAGTCCCATATTTTGTCCACCAAAGTGTGTACGATCCAGCCAAAATACCCATTTATTCCATACATCGAACTTCCTCTTTTCACTTCTTTTCAAAAGATGCATTTCAGTGTCTATGGAAATGAGCTTCTGCTCATAAAAAAAAAAAAAAAAAAAAACATATATTACGGCTGGAGAAATTAATGTTTTAACAGTTGCAACAAATGGTGCACAATCGGTCACAATAAGAGGATCCTGTAGTTGGTTTGCAGCCGGTGCCCAATTTCAAACCAGTTCTTTATTTTCAGACAGACAAAGCACCGGCCCTAAGAAAAAAAAACGGTTCCATGGTGGCACCAACATTTGCTGAGCTAGAACAGAGAACCACTTACATCAGGGGCTGAACTAAAAAAATTAATTAAATTTTTGTCTTTTTTTTTTTTTTTATTGACACAAAATGCAATGGGCAGCTTAAATGCTTTCTACTAATGAAAGCATTTAATAAAAAAAAGGCAGAAAAACATGTTGAAGTTCGCCATTATTGTTGTCGTGCTTGCCACTAACTTTTTTTTTTTTTGCTGCCAAAATTCCTGGGAGAGTACACAGACGTATGCAGTGATGTAAATGATATGACTCTCTGGCGCATGGAAAAACAAAGCCAGTTCGTTATTGAACCGGCACATGGCTCGTTTTGGTGGAAAGGGAGGAAAATTGGCTTGTTTAAAGCCCCAACCAATACAGAAAGAGCAGGGAATGTTTTTCTCTTGCACACGTACACTGGAGGTCTGAACATCTAAAAATGACTAAAAGTATATTTTGCATAATAGGTCCTCTTTAGTAGAAAATAATGGATACATATAAAATATGCATCATGTTTTAGGTTTTGTGGAAAAGCACTTCGGGTGTGTGCATGCGCCCCTACCGTGCGGAACAGTTTCCTCTGTAAAGGCTGGTATGAACAAACTTCCTTAAGACTGTAATTGATTGCCATGTTAGGTCTCTGTCCCAGCCCGCTGCATGGAGCGTCTAATAATATCCGATCAAAACTCTCTTCTGGGAAAGGGGGAGTGTCTGCTGACATGCACAAGATTACACAACGTTAGCATCAGCATAGCTCATAAAAGCCTTCATCATTGATCTGTCTTTAAGCCACAAGACTGCAGCTGATACAAACTCACAGCAACACTGCTGCCGTCAAATCTGACTGGTCAGAAGGTGTTGGATTAATTTTATATAAAAGTTCAGCTCTGACAGCAGTGCCAGCTGCAAGAGTCACGTTTACATTAGTGTGCATAATTTGATTATGCATTATCAGTTTCAGTAATAATAAGGGATTTGTTTGGCACAAGTTCAACGAGGTTGTTTACTTCAACATTTATGGAAGAGTGGTCTTCAGTGCTAGTGATTTGTAACAGGATGCTTTCAGGATATTTGCACTTTTCAATTTCTTTGTAAAATGAGAAAGCACTTTTTGTCGGTCTAATTTACCTACAAAGAAAATGAGAAGCCGCTGAGCGCACAGCTGTTTATAACTGATATAATGTGCTTTAAAACACTCCATTAACATTCAATGTATAACAGAATGAAAAAGAAAAATCATAAATAAACCTAAAGTTATAATCCTTAAGGAATAAAGCGTGCTGTTTTTGGAAAGTAATTGCCTTTGGGGGATTGGGGATTTAATAGCATCATGTTCTGGCATGTTTTATATTTATACTTATGATAGTTGACTGATTTTTCTGATGTTGTTGTTGTTTATCTTTCGGCTGCTCCCACTGAGGGGTCCCCACTGATCCGCACAACAACTTGGCATAGGTTTTACGCCAGATGCCCTTCCTGATGCAAACATCCCATTTTTATCCTGGCTTTGGAGTTTTGGGTGGCATTGGATGGGAATCGAACCCGGGCCTTCTGCATGGTAGGCGAGAACTCTACCACTGAGCCATCAATGCCCCTGATATTTCTGATGTAAACTTTTTTAAATACAATAAATAAAGATGATGTGATCAGTACCTGTACTAGAGTTGGAGGTGAGATCAGAGCAGACGGCTTGTATACTGTTGTAACAGTGTGCTTTAATGCAGCTCAGCTGCAGAGTGCGAGCATTCTCAATGATCTTCTCAACTTTGGATTTGATCTTGTCCAAAGCCACTACCACTCCCTGTCACAAACACAAAACACCAAGACAAAATCAGTGACAAGTAATAAAGGCACTTGGTAAATGTGAAATCAGTTCAGACTTTGATTAAGACCAAGTTCAGATTTATGAAACTTTACAGTATACGGTATTAAAACGTTTCCCTGACACAGTTCCTCTCACCTGATTCGCCATGAGAGCAGCTATGTGTGTCGTCTTTCCTCCAGGAGCTGCACACATATCCAAAATCCTCTCACCAGGACGAGGCCCTAAAACATGGCCCACAACCACTGATGGGAGGTTCTGCGTTTGTGTACACACACAACAAATATTATTACATGACAGATTATTATTCCATGTCAATATTGTTCAAATATGAAGTCCTACCTGCAGGAACACCTCATTCGGCAGCACACCATCAAAGGACGGGCTTTCAAAAAGAGCGTCCAGCATTCTAATGGCCACACCTCTGGAAATATATAAATAAAACAAGTGTGCAAATAATTAAGAAAGAAATATATATTGAGAAATCACAACCAATTATTAGCTTCTATAATATGATTCACAGTTTTGTTTTTATTTTAAGATTTACCTCACTGGTCCTTCTGCGCAAAATATGTCAGACCGGTTCATCATACACACGCCATTCCCGACGAAGACCTTCTTCCCCTGGAACTCTTTAGCTCCTCGTGTGCACCTGCCCTCCACATCCGAGAACACTGACACTACGTCACCTGTCTTCATAACTGAAGAAAACACACACATACGTTAATAGCAAATTCTGTTGATTTTTGTTTTGAATACACTCTATTGTACTGAACAAGCAATCATTCCACGTGTTTGTACAGTACGTGCTTACATTTGGGTGCACCAAGGACACCAGGAGCAAAGACATCAGCTCCTCTCAGGACTGCGCTGCCACACTGTGCACCGACGATCACTTCAGCGTTCAGCACACTCACATCCCTAAACACATCACTCCACTGGAGTAAAACTTTCACACTAATCTCATGCACACACATACACATTCCATTATACGTAACTTAACTTACCATATACTGTTTACGCTAGGTTTACTAATACACACACCTCATTCCAATTTGATTTTTGGGTATTGTGATTTTTCAATTAATTATATTTTCAATGCCATTTCTAAAGGAGTTTGTCACATTGTTTGTGCATGTGTGTAAAAAAAGGGATTGAAACTGGTAAGAAAGCTAGAGGGACACAGTCTCTGGTCTACTTTTCCAGCAGAACAGAGCACATACTGTACAGTACCTCGGCCCTCTGACCGGCAGCAGCAGCACATCTGGAAGCTGTGGGTGAAAAAGGATGGGAGTAGAACCCTCACCACTGTAACTCCCACTCACGTGCTGCTGAAAGACAGGAAGAGACCACAAGAGATCAAAGCGTATGCAACAAAATGTTCACAAGAAGTATACAAAATGTCAAATGAGCAAAGTTTTAGGATCACCTCTGAAATTAGTTAGTCTGAAGCAACAAATCACATCTTTCCTTAAAATTTATCGTCAAGAATGGATTTTAGTTTCTAAATAATCCTACATCAAAGACTATAACACAATAAGCACATCCGTTTGACAGAATTCTTAGAATACTCAAAGTTTAGCGTGTCCTCCATTACAAAAAAAAAAATTGCCCCTCTCCAAACGTCTCGACATCTTTTCAACAAGATTCGGGAAATCCTTGACTGAGATTTATTTTATCCAAACAGAATCAGTTGATGTTTCCAGTTCTTTGTCACTACTTGACCTGTTTATCTGCAACTTTGTTCCTGAGAACAACACAGAGACTCTCTATGGGATTCAAATCAGGACTGTTCCCAGGCCACCCAAAATCTTTGACGGCCCTCCTTTTTTCAAGAACTTATGTTTTCAATCTTAGATGAAGTGATAATCAAGGGATTCCAAGCAGACTTGCAGGTACGTATGGCTGTGTGCATCTCCAAGTTTTTAGAAAATCAGTGTAATTTTGGCTAAGTATGCACCAGTTGTGAAATTCTGGGACAATATCGATGGTTAAAATGATAATTTAGCCGATAGTAATGTTTTTTTTTTAATATTCTTTATTTACATTTTATAATATTCATGAATGTATATATATTTTTTTATTTATTCCCATTTGTACCAAGAAAATCTAATGAAGTAAAAAAATGTGCAACACAAATGTTCTCCATTAAATAAGGAATAAAATGGGCTATACAATAAAGTCTAAAAAAGGAAAAAATCTATAAAATGATTACATAAATAAATGAAAACATAAATTCTCTCAGAGCTCTTGTTTATTTCATATAGAAAATGTTCTCCAGCACATGTTGTAACAATGAAAAGCTTAGAAAATGTGGCTATATTGCAATGCCAAATAACTTTTTTTATGGTAAACTAAAGTGTACAGAGGAGGAGTGCTGCAGTGCTGCTCTAATTAACCTTCACGCTCAACTTTTTCTCCATGTATAGAAAACAATTGCTGCATTTCATATTCCAGTCATGTGTGACATTGTGAATGTCGTGTCATGGCTACTGGACTCTTGTGGACAATGCTTTATATACAGTAGGTAAAGTATGGAAATCCATACACAAGCGAGGTTTTGATTCTCTGTGCTAACTAGCTACCGTGGGACTATTGCTAAGCACAGGCTCTCGGCTCTTCTTCACTCCCTACACCAAACCGAGTTACAACTTCATGGCAATGGGAACTGCTGTATTACAGTGCCTGTAGTTTCCCGAAGCTGCAGCTAGGCAGGCTTGTCTTGTTTCAGTCAGACCACAACCAACAGAACATGTAACCAGGGCAAAACTGATACAATGCAAAAACAAAAAAACATGGGCCACTGCCATCATTGAATGCCAACTCATTTGGAGATATGCTGATGGCATGGTTGCACTGTTTGATAAGGAAAAGAGTCCAGTCATGGCATCGACCAAGAGGGCACCTGATATCATGACCGTTCATGATATTTCATGAGCCTTCTACACTGCCTAGGCGTTTGATCAGCACCATTGGTGAGAAGTGCTGACCATATCTTGGTTGAGGGTCTCATTGGAAACCAAACAGGGACATTTCTATGGCATGATCATCTTTTGGTATGGACACCCAGACCTCTTCTTTTCTGAATATGTGCCTGAATTCACAAATTTCATGATTATTTCATGATGTAATATACTTTAACTTCTCACTAGATGTTCATTTAAATTCTTCCAGCAAAAGACCCACAATTTGTACCATTTGGCATACTATGATGTAATAATAGCATACATCTTAAACAATCAAATTCCTTTTAGATTAATAAAATATAATAACTATTTTCTCAAGGAGGTCATAAACCTAAGGCAATATCTAATGTATTCAGATTCAGAAAACAGCAAATTAACACCTAGGTAGAGAACTAAACTCTGCAGCCCTGTCCTAAAACACAGAAATTTGATGTTGATAAAAGGTTTTATTTCACCAAGGTTTTACTGAATAATTAATTGCGTAAGGTCAATGACGGGACTTGTGTTCTCTTTCGCTGTTCCACAACTGGTCTAGAGTGATAGCTGTTGGCTCTGTGCCCGACAGGACTAATAAAATAGATAAATGTATCAGTTTTTCCATTTTGTATTGGCCTGGACCAATCCTCTGGGTTGCATTACCACCAACTGTACTGTCTGTCTTACTCTCCCTCATCTTCCCGGCCTCTTAAAGCAGTTTTTTCACTCCAGTCTTCCTTAAAAAAAAAAAAAAAAAAAAAAAAATCTCAAACGCTTCCCTGATTTTTTCTTGTTCTGTGTTTGAAACTCTTCGCTTGCTTTTATTCAGCACTTCCACACACACTATCTTTTTCTCTACACGTACCCCTAAGTACAGGTCTGCAAAATTTGGTTCAAGTCCTGCAAGTTGCATCACCACTACCACTCTCCCTCTACTCCCATGTCCTCTAAAGCAGACTTTTCAATCCAGTTTTCCACAAAAGAAAAGTCTATTCCCTGATCAGTATCTCTCCCATTTTAAAAGAGTTTTACAGAGTCAAATTAGATTTTACCCCTATTGTGACATCATATAAGAAGAGACCCTCCTCGGGTTTTGCTTAGCTCTGCAGTTCTCTGGAGGGGTGTGGTTCAGCAGTAGCTCATTTACATAAACACTGAAATTGCATGTTAGAAAGAGGAGTATAACAAAGCTTAAGGTATTAGGAAATTTATTGCCTGGAGGTATTTTAGCTAGAGCATTAACAGACATACTTTGGACTACATTTGAAATCTATGTTAACTTTTTAAATAAACAGTAAAATATGGGAAATTTAAGTGACTGCCAGGAACAATGAAAGAAACATGGCCTCTATTTCTACAATTGTGCAAGTAAGCGTGTCCTGGCTTTTACCCAGCAGGTCAATTGAAAGTGCCATGACCTCGGAGTTTCTCCTGATCAGGTATCCGTGCCTGTTTGCACAATACTGTGCGACACTATATCACACAGCAGTTATAACTCTCATTGTACTAAATATCCTCTTGTGTGCTGTTTACATGTGAGATCCCAAAATAACCAAAATGTGACTGTAATGAGAACAGTCAGACCAAAACTTGTGATATTTTTTGTACATCACGCTTCACTGCACATATTGCTGCTGGCTTCTCTCCCACACCCACACGTCTCTAAGAACAGAACTGTCACTTCCTCACAAGTGTGCAATCTGCATTGGATTGACTTTGATATGTAACATACACGGATGCGGGTCTTATACCTTTATTACAGCACCTGTCACAGGAAAAGATCAGAGCACATATTTGACACACAAATATACAGACACACACCTGTGCAAGGTGCTGCTCCAGCCTGTGCTGAATATCCTGTAGACTGTGTATGTGTGTGCTGGCCCTCAGGCAGGTGAGTGACGGCGGGTGAGACAGACACGAGAGGAGTAAATCAAACACACTCTCTGCCTCCTCCTTTCCGAGTTCAGACACAAGCTGAAGGGGAAAGAAACACACTTGCATTAATATATTGTATTACCACATGGTGTGAGTGCCACATGCTTAAGCAATGTATTACAAACTATTCTAACCATTTTTAAATGCTTTGTATATTAATTATTTTTTTAAAAACTGACTGGAAACATCTTATTTACATCAATAATCAGATTTGGATGCACCTATGGCAGCATTTATAGCCTTAAGCATATTTGCATGGTTCCACCATACAGGCTGGAAACCAGACACTGAGATGTTGGGAATTATGGCCAAATAGTTAAATTCGTTTTATCAGAGTGAAGGATCTTGCTTCTCATGATCTGAGAGACGTTTGATGCCTTTTGGCAAACTCCGAGCAGGCTTTTATTGTGGAATGTGGTCATCTGGCCATTCTACCACAAAAAGCCTGGCTGTTGGGTCACTGCACTGATGGGTGGCCTTCTGTAAGGTTATCTCATGTCCACAAATGAACTCTGGATCTCATTCATAGCGACCATTTGGTTCTTGGTTCACTGCTTGAGCAATGCCGTTACTCCTGATTATTCGACTGGGCAGTCAAATCCAGGAAGACGGTGGCTTTGAACTTCTTGCATTTGAAAAAGATGAAGGCTTCCTACAGTACTATGCACTTGGGTGCATTCAATACTACAGAAATTCTCATGATAACTTGTTTGCAAAATCTATACCATGACATAATAGTGTCTCTCAGATATACAGACAATTCTCTTGACCTCCTGGCTTGTCTTGTCCTCTGACATAAAATCAGCATTTTATTTTCATTGATTTAACATCTTAAAAAGGGGGGGGGAGGCAGGGAGGGGGGCAGCATGTGATATTTCAAGATGTAGAAGCATTTGAAGGACCCCTGGCAAAAGAATGATGCACCAGAGCAGTGTGTTTTATAACAAAATGTCTGACATCTGTTGTACGTCAGCTATTTTAGACTACTTTTTTACAAACTTGCAAAGCATCCCAAAATCCTGTTTTTTCTTTGTCATTGTGGATTATTTTTGCACAGAATGAATGAAATAAATTGGCTGACTTAATATACACATGAACGTCCCTTGAACATGCAAGAGATCAATCAAAAACATATGCTCTTTCAAAAAATGATTAATAAATAAACATCTTAAAACTAAATAAAAAAAATAAAGGGGGAACAAATTTAGTATCAAGTTCAACTTAACTGCATGATTGATAGTACAACAAACTCTTAAATAAAGCTTCATGATATTAAGCATTTGGTAAAACTATTGGCTGGGAAGCCTCGACACCTAAATGACGCTCCGTCTCCCCATCTCTACTAAGTCAGTCATGGATGCCCAGGGCTCACTGATGCTTGTTGAGAGTAACGGTTAGCTCCTCTGGTCCAACCACACAGAAGAGCTACTGGAAAACAAACTACTGAATGAGTTCATGCTGGCTATTATTGATGTGTCAAGGTGCCCATGCTGATCCTTCTTGGCGACAAAAAAGTGGTGACAATGTTCACTGCAGCATTAGAACTATGGATCAATGGAAGATGATCTGATGAATGACATTTTTACTCACTCACTTGTTGTCTATACCACTTTATCCCGTACAGAAGGGTCACAGAGGGCGCACACACACTCAAATGCTTATTCACACACTACGGGACACACAATTGTGTGGGAATGCATGTCTTTGGACTGTGGGAGAAACCCAGAGGAAACCCATCTAGCATGGGGAGAACATGCGCATAGACCTGAGGCAGAAATCAAATCCGGACCCCGGACACCAAATTACATTTCTATGATCCTCAAAAGTAACAATGATTAAAAAGATTATTCACTAATCTTTAGTCTTTAAAGTAATGACCATTTTATATTATACAATATGGTATCACAAATGTAAATAAATTGATGATGAATGCAAGATGGCACACTTTTCTGGGAACTTTATTATAGTGATAATAATGCAGACAGATTTTTTTAGGATTGTGAACCTACCGCTTTATTCGTGTAGACATGTTGAAGATATTCCTGCACTTCAGCCCTTAGGGCTATCTGTGGGAAAACTCTCTTGTTTATCATAGACATCATGGACAATGTAACGACGATGAAAGAAAACGAGGTACAGCTGTCAGGTGCAAATCGTAGTGCTGATTTAACAGCAACACTTCTGTGTCTGATATAATGTGATGTTGTGAATGAATTAATGAAGCACGTGCTTTCGACAGGTTCTTACGTTAAGTTGTTAATGATAAACTGGACAAACTGAATACACACTCGGAGCACTGCTTAACTACTAACTGCCAGTCTTGCGACGCTCGACGAGAGCGCTAAACAAACTTACTCTTCACACATGCGCGACCACGTCCTACATTATATCCGCATACGTCATTAAAGTTCATAGGTCACACTCAGGCATGATGGGAGCTGTAGTTCTACACTTATATCGCGTCAAACTAGTGTTGCCTGCCTTTGGTGTTGTGCTAATTTATAACTGCCATTCGATATCTAATGACCTCGGAACCAGAATTACATCAGGATGCTATTTTACCTACAGTAGGAACCCAGAGGATAGTAGTTAGCATTGTCGCCTTGCACCTCCAGTGTTCGGATTTGATTTCTCAGATCTGTGTTCATGTTCTCCCCATGCTAGGTGGGTTTCCTCTGGGCTAATGAACACTAACAGTCAGTAGATAGAAGGAAACCACTTTTTTCTCCCCACAAAATGCAATAAACACATCCCCAACTGTAGCTGCTTCCCACATCCAGACAAACTGCCCCACCTACTGGTGGAACTACAGAAAGGGGCAATGAGCGACTATATCACATCAAATTACTATACACACACAAACACACATGCCCTGATCCTTATTATTATTATTATTAGCGTCCTTATTTTACAGAGTTTAATGTGTGTACTCTTTATTTACAGATAAACAAATGTAAACACACTTCAGGAAAATCAAAACTTATATAACTATTTTAATAGAAAATATAGTGCTATAAGTTATATATTGATATAAATGTATGATAATATAATAAAAATACGATATTATTATTAATATTATATTATTATAATATACATCATACTATTTATCTTTCCCTAAAGTGTATATACATTTTTGGCTGTATGCATTATTTATTTAATTAATCAATTAATTCTCATATTTTATAGTTTCTGTAATTCGTAACCATAGAAAGTAAAAGAAAGTTTTAAATATTTATCTTTACTTGCAATGAATTTAGATAATGCAAGTTTAATTTTTAATATTACAAAAAAACATGAATTGTAGATATTCAGTATTAATTTCTCACTCAATGCTGATAGATAGATAGATTATTAATCCCAAAGGAATTCCAGATATCCAGCAACAATCGAGACAGTAACCCACAGATAGGTTGTACATGTAATTGAAGCTGTATTTCTTACATACAGTATAGTACACATAGAGTAATGTTAGAGCTGACCAGAAGTTACTAGTGCAATGTTAACTACAAGCTATATGAGAAACAATTTTTTTGCAAAATTACTCACTTTTATGCTGGTTTTGCCACAACTACTGAGTGTAGCATACATTTTGTTTAGCATTGTTCAAGAAAAATTACAACTCATCAGTAGTTGATCAGTCAGGACATTCCAATCAGCACAGCCTTCAACAGCATTTGGACTGGGATCAAATAATAAAATGATTTAATTTGTAAATAACAGATGTCCTGGCTAAAAAGCTTTAGAGTACATATTTCTGCCATTTTGCTAATGAAAACATATGTTTTTTTCTGTAGTGCGTAAATAGTGCTGATGATTGTATAAAATTTTATAATTTCTATGATTAATTAAAATTTTATGTCACATTAATAACTAAAAATAGTCAACATTGGTCATTAATAATTTGTTGAGAAAATGTCTGCATATGTGGCGGCTGTCCAATAGAGGGCGTGCAGACCCATTTTATTATTAGACTCTTGAGTAAGAATCTGAAATAAACACAAGAGATTTTGAGAGTGTAAACTTTGTCTACGGTTGTTAGGGCTTTAAACATTTTTTTCCCAGGTGAAGACCTCAGGTTTTTAATAAATGGAACAAAACATACACAAAAAACTCTACGAACAAACTTGAAACTATGACCAAACAAAGCCATGAACAGGGTAGCAACAGAACTGCATTTCAACACAACAGATGCAAGACAAGAAACTGAAGGTTATTTATAAGGAAACTAATGAGCCATCTCGGTTCAGGTGAGTGCTCCCGTCACCTGACCGAGGTGCATTCTGGGAAACGAAGTCCACAAAAAAATATATATATAAAAAAAAGTATCTGGCGCAAGGCGCCCTCTAGGGGTTATCCCTGACATTTTTTTAAATCATATTTGTGTTTAGTCAGCGTAGCACATTCAATATTTGCCACCAGCCGCCACTGCTGCACGTACAGTACTAAGATAAAGTGTGCTATTTATATTTTAAATAAATATAAATGTGAATAAATTATAAAATAAAAAATAAAAACAATATAAAAAATATTTTAATAACTGAATATAAGATAATTACAGTATGTAGAAACAGCGCGTGCCGCTCTGAGAAGTGACGTCAAGTCGCCATGGTGACGACAGTTCTGCATCATGTTTATTTTTCAATTGCGATCTGACGCTGTGACGCAGCCGTTTATAAAGCCGTTTACTCTGTGAGAATTATTCCTGCTGAGATTTACTCTGCGATTGATTCTAACGAGAATTGACTCTTCTAGCACTGCAGCCGAGATGAGCTTGTGGATGAGGAGAGACGCCCCGCCACTCCGGCAAGAGGAGGAGTTTCAGACCGGAGAGGAGCTCATTACCACCGGTGAGTTAATTACCGAGTTTAGTTTGCCGTTTCTCTCCCTCTCTCTCTAGCACAAACAGTGTTAAAACAGGAAACTAATCAGGAAAATAAAAAGTAGGGAAATAGTGGGCAGAAATAAAGCTCTAGGTTAATGATAATGAGAATGACTAGTTAATGCCTGATTTTACTTTAGATAAAACAATGAGCTAGGTTACTAAATGTTTACTAAAGTCAAGAAGCACTGTGCAGAATCATTAGCTAAGCTAACTAGCCTGCAGCATTAGCACATGTTGGGTTTAAGTAGCTTGTGAGTGTTATTAATGTTATTTTTAAATATTGTCACCTGGCTGCAGACAGGAAACACTCCAGAAAACAACAACACCAGTGTTAAAATCAGGACAAATGCTTCCAATCACATTCATTGTATCTTAACCTATTATTTATTTATTGATCTACAAATTTCAGCTGTGACTGTAAACTGAATAGGAAAGAAATTAGTGTTGATCCTGTCAGACTTTAAAGTAGGGTTTCTCAAAATAAAGTATCTTTCCTATTTTTAAATAAAAACATGTTGTATTTATTAAATTGTGTCATTTTGTACTCTATATGGAGATGAGATAAAGTTGGCTAAAAGGCACCCATTCAAAATGAGCAAGTTAGCTAACGCTCACAGACTTTTACACTCTGTCCTGTGAGCACAGATAAGCGAGACTTTGGCGTCTTCTGCTAGAGTACATTACGTCCCCCTTATTTCTCAAAGTTTAGGCAGCTAATTGAATTAAGACCGTGTCATTTCTCAGACTAGACTGTTGTGTATTGCAACTGTCTTATGGGCCGTTCAAGTGTCATCTTTTTTGCATACTCAACTGTGTTATTTTAAATGGAGGCAATAGTGAGTGCCACTGTTGCATTTGCCATGTGTGTCCACAGTGAGATAAAACGTCTCAACTTAACTGAATGCCACAAGTGCCGTGCAGGTCATGTGACAACCAATCAGCTTTACTCTCTCCGTCTTCCTGGATCAGCTGCTGAAATTCTCTGTTTTCTTTGTACTTGAAGAAATGGAAGCACCCAAGCATGTCATTTTTTCGCCTTCCCTTTTTACAGTGTCATCTAAATGTTTTCTAAGTACCGTAGCTCATTAGTCCTTTGCTATAACACATTTATCCCCATAATTTTTCTAACGTGGTTCTTAAACCATAGAAGTCTAGTGTCTCTGGAACCAAAAAGTATTGAAATTCATGATGGTATCGGTATTTAAACAAGGATAAAGAGACTTCAGATTTTTCTCTATGTGAAAAGTAATAGCTACTTTAAGCATTTAATTTCCTAAAAATAAGTTAAATATGTTTGTGCCCTGAAGGCTTTCACATGATGGGACAGCACGAGCCTGACTGTAGCCAAGTGTCTGGACAGCAGTCTGTGTGTAAGGATAATGAGGACATAGCAGGAGGAGCCAGATCCCAGGTGGCGGGCCGTGTGGAAGTAGTATTCCCAGGGACCGTGTTGCACTATAGCTGTTGCACATTCGTCTGTGAGCTTCTGAAGTGGGTCCTGTACCAGAGACAACAGCTGCCCATGACCTATGACGAGATGGTCGTCTTCCAAAATCAGCAACTCGAAACCACACAGGTGAGAGAAAGGCGAGACACAAACACTCCAACACAACAAATAAGTCAAACAGTACTGTAAAATCAGTGTTCAGTTATGATGTGCAAATATTATTCAGAGGATTACTGAGTATATGACTACTATTCTCTGCTTACAGCTGGAGGAAGGCGATGTTAGGACTCCCATCAAGTCATCAGGAGACTCAACTTGGCAGCGGTGCCAGCGGACACTGCGAGATCTGGACGAGGTGCTTGAACACCTGGAGGAACTATTCTCCCTCAGTTATGTCCCCCGTGTGCTCTTCATCCTCGGAAGCTCTGGAGTTTTTCCCACAGAGGTGTACGAGGTCAACATGGAGGCTTTGGTGCTGGTAGGCAGCGACCGGAGTTTGGAAACATCCCTGTGTCTGAGGCAGCTGTTTCGCACCCTTTTCACTGAGGACTTGTTTTCTGACGCTAAGGCAGTGCGCCTCATGGGCACTACGGTCATGGCACTCGCCCATCGCGACTGTGGGGTGGAATGGTTCAAGCCTAAAGTTGACTTCAGGCTTCCCACAAAGGTGAAGAGACAGGCCATAGTGTTAGCCAGTGGTGTGCCTGGAAGTGGCCAGAGGAAGCCTGACACTAGAGACTCAGATAATTATATATGGTTTAAAACACCTGTAACTATTAAGGGTTTCTGTAAGTAGAACAGAAATGTAGCCAGGTCCTCAATTATCTATCGCACTTGGACTGTACGGAAGTACGACAGTGCCAAAATCTGCAAACATAATTTCTGCGGTTTTTAAATGAAATTTTAATTTAATCATTTAAAGTTCTATTCAAATCTTAGCCTTAGTAAATTGCTGTTCAAAAATTTATTGAATTGTTAAAAACATTGAAAAATAGTAATTTACGGAATAATTAAAAAAAAATTCTATTTATGAGCTGTAATCTGTAATTATAGAAATGAAAACAAAGTTTGAAATATTAAAATTTATGTGTAATGAATTTAGATTGTGTAAGTTTCATTTTTTTTATATTACAGTAAAAATCTATTATGATATATTAATAAAGATGCAGTATTCATTTCTCACTTAATGCTGATAGATAGATAGATAGATAGATAGATAGATAGATACTTTATTGATCCTAAAGGTAATTCCAGATATCCAGCAGCAATAGAGACAGTAACACAAAGACAGGTTGTAATTCACAAGTTCTTAAAAAAGGAACTAATGAGTGAAATGAAGTTAATTGCGGTGTAATTGCTCTGTATTTAACAACCTGGGCATGTAAGAGTTTGTTTAACACGCTTTTGATTTAACCCCTTTAGGGCCTTATAAAAATGCTGATGTGGTCAAGGCAGAATTGACAGAATTGAAGTTTGACTTCAAAGTAATGCACTGCTCGGGGCAAGAGTTCTTGAACCCTGTGTATTCATTGAGCCTTTAATTACTAAATGAATTAAGCAATTAATGGATATCAGTTAAAGTCCTTGGCCCGACTGAGTACATACACCGGCCAGCCATAACATTAACACTGACTATTAATTATATCTCAATAAACTGTTGACAGGATCATGGGCATCCAAGGCTTGTTCCTGTGGGAACCAAATGCTAGACTGCTGTGTATGGAGCAGGCAAAGAGTTACAAATTTCCCAAATCTCAATACAATCCTGCATCCATGGAACGTGCTGGACAGACAAGTCTGATCCATGGAGGCCCCACCTTGCAACATACAGCACTTAAATTATCTGCTGCTAATGTCCTGGTGTCAGACACCACAGCACACCTTCAGAGGTCGTGTGGAGTCATGCCTCTAGGGATCAGAGCTGTTTTGGTGGCATAAGCATGTCATATTTCACGTATTTTGTTTGCAAGAAATGCAGGTGCATTAATAAAAAAAAAATACACGGTCTGTTTTTAAGAAGTTATAAAAAGTATTTAAACTTTTGTGTCATTTAACCACTTATTGCACTCACTAAAGTTAGAAGAGCAGTATGTGTGACATGAGTATGTGTGACAGGGATGAGGGGGGAAAAAAAAAACTAATTACAGTTTTTTACAATCGCTATGACAGTT
The DNA here is from genome assembly GCA_013621035.1 of Clarias magur. Classification (NCBI taxonomy): domain Eukaryota; kingdom Metazoa; phylum Chordata; class Actinopteri; order Siluriformes; family Clariidae; genus Clarias; species Clarias magur. The sequence goes on along the minus strand of QNUK01000307.1, from coordinate 109,699 downwards.
TTTTCAATACATTTAACAAGTTTCCTAAACTATTAACACAATTAGCACAACATCCGTCTTTGTAGGCTATACAATTAACACATTTTTTGTTGCTTTGATACAAAATGCATACAGTTAACACCAATTTAAAATGCTTGAACTTCTTTTACACACAAGGTCAACCAAGACCAAAACAATGTAATTTTACAGTCAAATTTACAAATGCTTTCACACTGTATGTCAAAACAGATAACATCATGTTCTAAATATAACTTATATAGGCTAAAGTCAAAGTCAACAGCTGTTCATATTGTGACTTGAAACACAAATATATTCCCTGTATTTTATTCCATTGCCAATGAGAAACAGCTTATTGCAGTTATGCAAATATATAAATCACAGCTGATTCCGATTTAGGAACAGAAAGAAAGGAAAGAGAAAAAAAGGAAGAAAGAAAGTTAGAGGGTGCCAGAGGTAGAAAGGGGACAGGTGGGAGACCACTTGCCAATATATGTTATCACATGGGACAATGTGGCATTCCACCATTCCTGTGCAGTCACAGCCTGGTTTGACACCCATCCAAGGATGATGTCCCATTTCCTTGCCCCTTACTCCCCTTTCCTCAACCCTATGGAGGAGTTTTTCTCAGCCTGAAGATGGAAGGTTTTTGACCATCGTCCACATGACCAAATGTCCCTCCTGGATGCAATGGATGCTGCATGTCGAGACATCACAGCTGAACACTGCCAGGAGTGGATAAGGCATACCAAAAGATTCTTCCCACGATGCCCTGGCAGAAAAGATATCAGGTGTGTGGATGAGAACATGTGGCCAAATGCAGAAGACCGGGCAGAATAGAAGATTACTTTGTTTTTGTTTTGTTTATTATAAATTCTGGTGCTTTTTGTGTTTGTATATCTTGCAGTAATGTCCTTTTGCAAATAAAGCCTGTACTGCAGCAATTCTATGTCTTTTTTATTTTTTTTTTTTACCTAAACGGTACAATTTATAAAGCTATTCTGACGTGGTCATAAATTTTTTGTATTGAATTTCTGCAGCAAAAGAAACAAAATGCATGCATTTACTAAACCCAACAAAACAAAAATGTAGAGAGGCTTCAAATATAAGGGCAGACCTGACACATAAAATAATGCAGTTTCTGTAATTTCAGCTGATGATAGTGTTTTTTTGTCATTTTGTTATGATTGACTAAATGTTCCTGTTGGAAGAGAACATGTGTTAGTGTTTTGAATAATTATTTGATTTTAAAACATGTTTGCAGTGTTTTGTTAGACATAGTGTATTGTGTTAGTTTATTATTGTATTTTGAAAATTAGTTTTGGGGTTTAGTTTACAATGTGTGAGTATGTGTGTTTGAGCATGAAATTAAGCGTTTTGCTAATTGTGTATTTTAGGTGTGTTGGTGCGTTAGGAAACTTGTTAAATGTATTGAAAAAAACTGTCATAGCAAATGTAAAAAACTATTAAAAGAATTTTTTTAAAGTTAGCTTTACCTCACAGGTAGCTTAGGGGAAAAGCATGGGAAATAAGTAAAGGTTTAGAAATAACTTGGAATTAATACAAAACCTTTATATAGTGTTCATTTATTTATTTATTTCTCATATTTGACATTTTCTGTCATTCATAAATCATAGATATTAAAAGAAGGTTTGAAATATTTCACTTTACATGAAATGAATTTAGATTATGCCAGTTTCATTTTTTATACTACAGGAAAAAAAAACATGCGCTGTAGATATCCAGTATTCATTTCTCACTCAATGCTGATAGATTTAGAAAGAAACTAATAAGTGAAATGAAAATAATTGCAATGCAACCTTGATGTGCAATTTTATGTGTGGCAACGTGACCACAGTACACATAGTAGTAATTGTGCAAAAAAAAAAAAAAAAAAAACTTAGTACTTGTGCAAGGAACAGCATGAGAGTCACCGTTCCGTCAGCAGATAACAGATGTCCTGGCTAAAAACATTTACACACCTGTGCTCTTTTCCCTGCTGATCAGGATTATTGTATTACATTTTATAATGTATATGATTCAATAAAGTTAATCTTTCTCTCATTAATAACTAAAATGAGTAAATATTTGAAAATTCGTTGGAAAAAAATGGAAAAGAAAAAGATTTTATACTGTATACCTGCATAAGTGTCAGCAGGCCAATAGAGGGCGCTCAAACCCATTTTATTTCTTGTGAGTAAGCGTCTGAAATAAACACGAGATTTTGAGAGTGTAAACTTTGTCTGCGATTTTTAGGGCTTTAAACCTTTTTTTCTTTCTTTCTTCTTTTAAAAGAAGATTCTTTTAATACTTGTGTTTAGTCAGTGTAGGACATCCCCACCTACATTATATCCGCATACGTCATTAAAGTTCATGGGTCACACTCAGGCATGATGGGAGCTGTAGTTCTACACTTATATCGCGTCAAACTAGTGTTGCCTGCTTTCCTTTGGTGTTGTGCTAATTTATAACTGCCATTCGATATCTAATGACCTCGGAACCAGAATTACATCAGGATGCTATTTTACCTACAGTAGGAACCCAGAGGATAGTAGTTAGCATTGTCGCCTTGCACCTCCAGTGTCCGGATTTGATTTCTCAGGTCTGTGTGCATGGAGTGTTCATGTTCTCCCCATGCTAGGTGGGTTTCCTCTGGGCTAATGAACACTAACAGTCAGTAGATAGAAGGAAACCACTTTTTTCTCCCCACAAAATGCAATAAACACATCCCCAACTGTAGCTGCTTCCCACATCCAGACAAACTGCCCCACCTACTGGTGGAACTACAGAAAGGGGCAATGAGCGACTATATCACATCAAATTACTATACACACACAAACACACATGCCCTGATCCTTATTATTATTATTATTAGCGTCCTTATTTTACAGAGTTTAATGTGTGTACTCTTTAGTTACAGATAAACAAATGTAAACACACTTCAGGAAAATCAAAACTTATATAACTATTTTAATAGAAAATATAGTGCTATAAGTTATATATTGATATATATGATATGATTATATATATATATATATATATATATATATATATATATATATGTATGATAATATAATAAAAATACGATATTATTATTAATATTATATTATTATAATATACATCATACTATTTATCTTTCCCTAAAGTGTATATACATTTTTGGCTGTATGCATTATTTATTTAATTAATCAATTAATTCTCATATTTTATAGTTTCTGTAATTCGTAACCATAGAAAGTAAAAGAAAGTTTTAAATATTTATCTTTACTTGCAATGAATTTAGATAATGCAAGTTTAATTTTTAATATTACAAAAAAACATGAATTGTAGATATTCAGTATTAATTTCTCACTCAATGCTGATAGATAGATAGATTATTAATCCCAAAGGAATTCCAGATATCCAGCAACAATCGAGACAGTAACCCACAGATAGGTTGTACATGTAATTGAAGCTGTATTTCTTACATACAGTATAGTACACATAGAGTAATGTTAGAGCTGACCAGAAGTTACTAGTGCAATGTTAACTACAAGCTATATGAGAAACAATTTTTTTGCAAAATTACTCACTTTTATGCTGGTTTTGCCACAACTACTGAGTGTAGCATACATTTTGTTTAGCATTGTTCAAGAAAAATTACAACTCATCAGTAGTTGATCAGTCAGGACATTCCAATCAGCACAGCCTTCAACAGCATTTGGACTGGGATCAAATAATAAAATGATTTAATTTGTAAATAACAGATGTCCTGGCTAAAAAGCTTTAGAGTACATATTTCTGCCATTTTGCTAATGAAAACATATGTTTTTTTCTGTAGTGCGTAAATAGTGCTGATGATTGTATAAAATTTTATAATTTCTATGATTAATTAAAATTTTATGTCACATTAATAACTAAAAATAGTCAACATTGGTCATTAATAATTTGTTGAGAAAATGTCTGCATATGTGGCGGCTGTCCAATAGAGGGCGTGCAGACCCATTTTATTATTAGACTCTTGAGTAAGAATCTGAAATAAACACAAGAGATTTTGAGAGTGTAAACTTTGTCTACGGTTGTTAGGGCTTTAAACATTTTTTTCCCAGGTGAAGACCTCAGGTTTTTAATAAATGGAACAAAACATACACAAAAAACTCTACGAACAAACTTGAAACTATGACCAAACAAAGCCATGAACAGGGTAGCAACAGAACTGCATTTCAACACAACAGATGCAAGACAAGAAACTGAAGGTTATTTATAAGGAAACTAATGAGCCATCTCGGTTCAGGTGAGTGCTCCCGTCACCTGACCGAGGTGCATTCTGGGAAACGAAGTCCACAAAAAAATATATATATAAAAAAAAGTATCTGGCGCAAGGCGCCCTCTAGGGGTTATCCCTGACATTTTTTTAAATCATATTTGTGTTTAGTCAGCGTAGCACATTCAATATTTGCCACCAGCCGCCACTGCTGCACGTACAGTACTAAGATAAAGTGTGCTATTTATATTTTAAATAAATATAAATGTGAATAAATTATAAAATAAAAAATAAAAACAATATAAAAAATATTTTAATAACTGAATATAAGATAATTACAGTATGTAGAAACAGCGCGTGCCGCTCTGAGAAGTGACGTCAAGTCGCCATGGTGACGACAGTTCTGCATCATGTTTATTTTTCAATTGCGATCTGACGCTGTGACGCAGCCGTTTATAAAGCCGTTTACTCTGTGAGAATTATTCCTGCTGAGATTTACTCTGCGATTGATTCTAACGAGAATTGACTCTTCTAGCACTGCAGCCGAGATGAGCTTGTGGATGAGGAGAGACGCCCCGCCACTCCGGCAAGAGGAGGAGTTTCAGACCGGAGAGGAGCTCATTACCACCGGTGAGTTAATTACCGAGTTTAGTTTGCCGTTTCTCTCCCTCTCTCTCTAGCACAAACAGTGTTAAAACAGGAAACTAATCAGGAAAATAAAAAGTAGGGAAATAGTGGGCAGAAATAAAGCTCTAGGTTAATGATAATGAGAATGACTAGTTAATGCCTGATTTTACTTTAGATAAAACAATGAGCTAGGTTACTAAATGTTTACTAAAGTCAAGAAGCACTGTGCAGAATCATTAGCTAAGCTAACTAGCCTGCAGCATTAGCACATGTTGGGTTTAAGTAGCTTGTGAGTGTTATTAATGTTATTTTTAAATATTGTCACCTGGCTGCAGACAGGAAACACTCCAGAAAACAACAACACCAGTGTTAAAATCAGGACAAATGCTTCCAATCACATTCATTGTATCTTAACCTATTATTTATTTATTGATCTACAAATTTCAGCTGTGACTGTAAACTGAATAGGAAAGAAATTAGTGTTGATCCTGTCAGACTTTAAAGTAGGGTTTCTCAAAATAAAGTATCTTTCCTATTTTTAAATAAAAACATGTTGTATTTATTAAATTGTGTCATTTTGTACTCTATATGGAGATGAGATAAAGTTGGCTAAAAGGCACCCATTCAAAATGAGCAAGTTAGCTAACGCTCACAGACTTTTACACTCTGTCCTGTGAGCACAGATAAGCGAGACTTTGGCGTCTTCTGCTAGAGTACATTACGTCCCCCTTATTTCTCAAAGTTTAGGCAGCTAATTGAATTAAGACCGTGTCATTTCTCAGACTAGACTGTTGTGTATTGCAACTGTCTTATGGGCCGTTCAAGTGTCATCTTTTTTGCATACTCAACTGTGTTATTTTAAATGGAGGCAATAGTGAGTGCCACTGTTGCATTTGCCATGTGTGTCCACAGTGAGATAAAACGTCTCAACTTAACTGAATGCCACAAGTGCCGTGCAGGTCATGTGACAACCAATCAGCTTTACTCTCTCCGTCTTCCTGGATCAGCTGCTGAAATTCTCTGTTTTCTTTGTACTTGAAGAAATGGAAGCACCCAAGCATGTCATTTTTTCGCCTTCCCTTTTTACAGTGTCATCTAAATGTTTTCTAAGTACCGTAGCTCATTAGTCCTTTGCTATAACACATTTATCCCCATAATTTTTCTAACGTGGTTCTTAAACCATAGAAGTCTAGTGTCTCTGGAACCAAAAAGTATTGAAATTCATGATGGTATCGGTATTTAAACAAGGATAAAGAGACTTCAGATTTTTCTCTATGTGAAAAGTAATAGCTACTTTAAGCATTTAATTTCCTAAAAATAAGTTAAATATGTTTGTGCCCTGAAGGCTTTCACATGATGGGACAGCACGAGCCTGACTGTAGCCAAGTGTCTGGACAGCAGTCTGTGTGTAAGGATAATGAGGACATAGCAGGAGGAGCCAGATCCCAGGTGGCGGGCCGTGTGGAAGTAGTATTCCCAGGGACCGTGTTGCACTATAGCTGTTGCACATTCGTCTGTGAGCTTCTGAAGTGGGTCCTGTACCAGAGACAACAGCTGCCCATGACCTATGACGAGATGGTCGTCTTCCAAAATCAGCAACTCGAAACCACACAGGTGAGAGAAAGGCGAGACACAAACACTCCAACACAACAAATAAGTCAAACAGTACTGTAAAATCAGTGTTCAGTTATGATGTGCAAATATTATTCAGAGGATTACTGAGTATATGACTACTATTCTCTGCTTACAGCTGGAGGAAGGCGATGTTAGGACTCCCATCAAGTCATCAGGAGACTCAACTTGGCAGCGGTGCCAGCGGACACTGCGAGATCTGGACGAGGTGCTTGAACACCTGGAGGAACTATTCTCCCTCAGTTATGTCCCCCGTGTGCTCTTCATCCTCGGAAGCTCTGGAGTTTTTCCCACAGAGGTGTACGAGGTCAACATGGAGGCTTTGGTGCTGGTAGGCAGCGACCGGAGTTTGGAAACATCCCTGTGTCTGAGGCAGCTGTTTCGCACCCTTTTCACTGAGGACTTGTTTTCTGACGCTAAGGCAGTGCGCCTCATGGGCACTACGGTCATGGCACTCGCCCATCGCGACTGTGGGGTGGAATGGTTCAAGCCTAAAGTTGACTTCAGGCTTCCCACAAAGGTGAAGAGACAGGCCATAGTGTTAGCCAGTGGTGTGCCTGGAAGTGGCCAGAGGAAGCCTGACACTAGAGACTCAGATAATTATATATGGTTTAAAACACCTGTAACTATTAAGGGTTTCTGTAAGTAGAACAGAAATGTAGCCAGGTCCTCAATTATCTATCGCACTTGGACTGTACGGAAGTACGACAGTGCCAAAATCTGCAAACATAATTTCTGCGGTTTTTAAATGAAATTTTAATTTAATCATTTAAAGTTCTATTCAAATCTTAGCCTTAGTAAATTGCTGTTCAAAAATTTATTGAATTGTTAAAAACATTGAAAAATAGTAATTTACGGAATAATTAAAAAAAATTATATTTATGAGCTGTAATCTGTAATTATAGAAATGAAAACAAAGTTTGAAATATTAAAATTTATGTGTAATGAATTTAGATTGTGTAAGTTTCATTTTTTTTTATATTACAGTAAAAATCTATTATGATATATTAATAAAGATGCAGTATTCATTTCTCACTTAATGCTGATAGATAGATAGATAGATAGATAGATAGATAGATAGATAGATAGATACTTTATTGATCCTAAAGGTAATTCCAGATATCCAGCAGCAATAGAGACAGTAACACAAAGACAGGTTGTAATTCGCAAGTTCTTAAAAAAGGAACTAATGAGTGAAATGAAGTTAATTGCGGTGTAATTGCTCTGTATTTAACAACCTGGTCATGTAAGAGTTTGTTTAACACGCTTTTGATTTAACCCCTTTAGGGCCTTATAAAAATGCTGATGTGGTCAAGGCAGAATTGACAGAATTGAAGTTTGACTTCAAAGTAATGCACTGCTCGGGGCAAGAGTTCTTGAACCCTGTGTATTCATTGAGCCTTTAATTACTAAATGAATTAAGCAATTAATGGATATCAGTTAAAGTCCTTGGCCCGACTGAGTACATACACCGGCCAGCCATAACATTAACACTGACTATTAATTATATCTCAATAAACTGTTGACAGGATCATGGGCATCCAAGGCTTGTTCCTGTGGGAACCAAATGCTAGACTGCTGTGTATGGAGCAGGCAAAGAGTTACAAATTTCCCAAATCTCAATACAATCCTGCATCCATGGAACGTGCTGGACAGACAAGTCTGATCCATGGAGGCCCCACCTTGCAACATACAGCACTTAAATTATCTGCTGCTAATGTCCTGGTGTCAGACACCACAGCACACCTTCAGAGGTCGTGTGGAGTCATGCCTCTAGGGATCAGAGCTGTTTTGGTGGCATAAGCATGTCATATTTCACGTATTTTGTTTGCAAGAAATGCAGGTGCATTAATAAAAAAAAAAATACACGGTCTGTTTTTAAGAAGTTATAAAAAGTATTTAAACTTTTGTGTCATTTAACCACTTATTGCACTCACTAAAGTTAGAAGAGCAGTATGTGTGACATGAGTATGTGTGACAGGGATGAGGGGGGAAAAAAAAAACTAATTACAGTTTTTTACAATCGCTATGACAGTTTTTTCAATACATTTAACAAGTTTCCTAAACTATTAACACAATTAGCACAACATCCGTCTTTGTAGGCTATACAATTAACACATTTTTTGTTGCTTTGATACAAAATGCATACAGTTAACACCAATTTAAAATGCTTGAACTTCTTTTACACACAAGGTCAACCAAGACCAAAACAATGTAATTTTACAGTCAAATTTACAAATGCTTTCACACTGTATGTCAAAACAGATAACATCATGTTCTAAACATAACTTATATAGGCTAAAGTCAAAGTCAACAGCTGTTCATATTGTGACTTGAAACACAAATATATTCCCTGTATTTTATTCCATTGCCAATGAGAAACAGCTTATTGCAGTTATGCAAATATATAAATCACAGCTGATTCCGATCTAGGAACAGAAAGAAAGAAAAGAGAAAAAAAGGAAGAAAGAAAGTTAGAGGGTGCCAGAGGTAGAAAGGGGACAGGTGGGAGACCACTTGCCAATATATGTTATCACATGGGACAATGTGGCATTCCACCATTCCTGTGCAGTCACAGCCTGGTTTGACACCCATCCAAGGATGATGTCCCATTTCCTTGCCCCTTACTCCCCTTTCCTCAACCCTATTGAGGAGTTTTTCTCAGCCTGAAGATGGAAGGTTTTTGACCATCGTCCACATGACCAAATGTCCCTCCTGGATGCAATGGATGCTGCATGTCGAGACATCACAGCTGAACACTGCCAGGAGTGGATAAGGCATACCAAAAGATTCTTCCCACGATGCCCTGGCAGAAAAGATATCAGGTGTGTGGATGAGAACATGTGGCCAAATGCAGAAGACCGGGCAGAATAGAAGATTACTTTGTTTTTGTTTTGTTTATTATAAATTCTGGTGCTTTTTGTGTTTGTATATCTTGCAGTAATGTCCTTTTGCAAATAAAGCCTGTACTGCAGCAATTCTATGTCTGTATTTTTTTTTTTTTTTTTACCTAAACGGTACAATTTATAAAGCTATTCTGACGTGGTCATAAATTTTTTGTATTGAATTTCTGCAGCAAAAGAAACAAAATGCATGCATTTACTAAACCCAACAAAACAAAAATGTAGAGAGGCTTCAAATATAAGGGCAGACCTGACACATAAAATAATGCAGTTTCTGTAATTTCAGCTGATGATAGTGTTTTTTTGTCATTTTGTTATGATTGACTAAATGTTCCTGTTGGAAGAGAACATGTGTTAGTGTTTTGAATAATTATTTGATTTTAAAACATGTTTGCAGTGTTTTGTTAGACATAGTGTATTGTGTTAGTTTATTATTGTATTTTGAAAATTAGTTTTGGGGTTTAGTTTACAATGTGTGAGTATGTGTGTTTGAGCATGAAATTAAGCGTTTTGCTAATTGTGTATTTTAGGTGTGTTGGTGCGTTAGGAAACTTGTTAAATGTATTGAAAAAAACTGTCATAGCAAATGTAAAAAACTATTAAAAGAATTTTTTTAAAGTTAGCTTTACCTCACAGGTAGCTTAGGGGAAAAGCATGGGAAATAAGTAAAGGTTTAGAAATAACTTGGAATTAATACAAAACCTTTATATAGTGTTCATTTATTTATTTATTTCTCATATTTGACATTTTCTGTCATTCATAAATCATAGATATTAAAAGAAGGTTTGAAATATTTCACTTTACATGAAATGAATTTAGATTATGCCAGTTTCATTTTTTATACTACAGGAAAAAAAAACATGCGCTGTAGATATCCAGTATTCATTTCTCACTCAATGCTGATAGATTTAGAAAGAAACTAATAAGTGAAATGAAAATAATTGCAATGCAACCTTGATGTGCAATTTTATGTGTGGCAACGTGACCACAGTACACATAGTAGTAATTGTGCAAAAAAAAAAAAAAAAAAAACTTAGTACTTGTGCAAGGAACAGCATGAGAGTCACCGTTCCGTCAGCAGATAACAGATGTCCTGGCTAAAAACATTTACACACCTGTGCTCTTTTCCCTGCTGATCAGGATTATTGTATTACATTTTATAATGTATATGATTCAATAAAGTTAATCTTTCTCTCATTAATAACTAAAATGAGTAAATATTTGAAAATTCGTTGGAAAAAAATGGAAAAGAAAAAGATTTTATACTGTATACCTGCATAAGTGTCAGCAGGCCAATAGAGGGCGCTCAAACCCATTTTATTTCTTGTGAGTAAGCGTCTGAAATAAACACGAGATTTTGAGAGTGTAAACTTTGTCTGCGATTTTTAGGGCTTTAAACCTTTTTTTCTTTCTTTCTTCTTTTAAAAGAAGATTCTTTTAATACTTGTGTTTAGTCAGTGTAGGACATCCCCACCTACATTATATCCGCATACGTCATTAAAGTTCATGGGTCACACTCAGGCATGATGGGAGCTGTAGTTCTACACTTATATCGCGTCAAACTAGTGTTGCCTGCTTTCCTTTGGTGTTGTGCTAATTTATAACTGCCATTCGATATCTAATGACCTCGGAACCAGAATTACATCAGGATGCTATTTTACCTACAGTAGGAACCCAGAGGATAGTAGTTAGCATTGTCGCCTTGCACCTCCAGTGTCCGGATTTGATTTCTCAGGTCTGTGTGCATGGAGTGTTCATGTTCTCCCCATGCTAGGTGGGTTTCCTCTGGGCTAATGAACACTAACAGTCAGTAGATAGAAGGAAACCACTTTTTTCTCCCCACAAAATGCAATAAACACATCCCCAACTGTAGCTGCTTCCCACATCCAGACAAACTGCCCCACCTACTGGTGGAACTACAGAAAGGGGCAATGAGCGACTATATCACATCAAATTACTATACACACACAAACACACATGCCCTGATCCTTATTATTATTATTATTAGCGTCCTTATTTTACAGAGTTTAATGTGTGTACTCTTTAGTTACAGATAAACAAATGTAAACACACTTCAGGAAAATCAAAACTTATATAACTATTTTAATAGAAAATATAGTGCTATAAGTTATATATTGATATATATGATATGATTATTATATATATATATATATATATATATATATATATATATATATATATACGATGTATGATAATATAATAAAAATACGATATTATTAATATTATATTATTATAATATACATCATACTATTTATCTTTCCCTAAAGTGTATATACATTTTTGGCTGTATGCATTATTTATTTAATTAATCAATTAATTCTCATATTTTATAGTTTCTGTAATTCGTAACCATAGAAAGTAAAAGAAAGTTTTAAATATTTATCTTTACTTGCAATGAATTTAGATAATGCAAGTTTAATTTTTAATATTACAAAAAAAACATGAATTGTAGATATTCAGTATTAATTTCTCACTCAATGCTGATAGATAGATAGATAGATTATTAATCCCAAAGGAATTCCAGATATCCAGCAACAATCGAGACAGTAACCCACAGATAGGTTGTACATGTAATTGAAGCTGTATTTCTTACATACAGTATAGTACACATAGAGTAATGTTAGAGCTGACCAGAAGTTACTAGTGCAATGTTAACTACAAGCTATATGAGAAGCAATTTTTTTGCAAAATTACTCACTTTTATGCTGGTTTTACCACAACTACTGAGTGTAGCATACATTTTGTTTAGCATTGTTCAAGAAAAATTACAACTCATCAGTAGTTGATCAGTCAGGACATTCCAATCAGCACAGCCTTCAACAGCATTTGGACTGGGATCAAATAATAAAATGATTTAATTTGTAAATAACATGTCCTGGCTAAAAAGGTTTAGAGAACATATTTCTGCCATTTTGCTAATGAAAACATATGTTTTTTTCTGTAGTGCGTAAATAGTGCTGATGATTGTATAAAATTTTATAATTTCTATGATTAATTAAAATTTTATGTCACATTAATAACTAAAAATAGTCAACATTGGTCATTAATAATTTGTTGAGAAAATGTCTGCATATGTGGCGGCTGTCCAATAGAGGGCGTGCAGACCCATTTTATTATTAGACTCTTGAGTAAGAATCTGAAATAAACACAAGAGATTTTGAGAGTGTAAACTTTGTCTACGGTTGTTAGGGCTTTAAACATTTTTTTCCCAGGTGAAGACCTCAGGTTTTTAATAAATGGAACAAAACATACACAAAAAACTCTACGAACAAACTTGAAACTATGACCAAACAAAGCCATGAACAGGGTAGCAACAGAACTGCATTTCAACACAACAGATGCAAGACAAGAAACTGAAGGTTATTTATAAGGAAACTAATGAGCCATCTCGGTTCAGGTGAGTGCTCCCGTCACCTGACCGAGGTGCATTCTGGGAAACGAAGTCCACAAAAAAATATATATATAAAAAAAAGTATCTGGCGCAAGGCGCCCTCTAGGGGTTATCCCTGACATTTTTTTAAATCATATTTGTGTTTAGTCAGCGTAGCACATTCAATATTTGCCACCAGCCGCCACTGCTGCACGTACAGTACTAAGATAAAGTGTGCTATTTATATTTTAAATAAATATAAATGTGAATAAATTATAAAATAAAAAATAAAAACAATATAAAAAATATTTTAATAACTGAATATAAGATAATTACAGTATGTAGAAACAGCGCGTGCCGCTCTGAGAAGTGACGTCAAGTCGCCATGGTGACGACAGTTCTGCATCATGTTTATTTTTCAATTGCGATCTGACGCTGTGACGCAGCCGTTTATAAAGCCGTTTACTCTGTGAGAATTATTCCTGCTGAGATTTACTCTGCGATTGATTCTAACGAGAATTGACTCTTCTAGCACTGCAGCCGAGATGAGCTTGTGGATGAGGAGAGACGCCCCGCCACTCCGGCAAGAGGAGGAGTTTCAGACCGGAGAGGAGCTCATTACCACCGGTGACTTAATTACCGAGTTTAGTTTGCCGTTTCTCTCCCTCTCTCTCTAGCACAAACAGTGTTAAAACAGGAAACTAATCAGGAAAATAAAAAGTAGGGAAATAGTGGGCAGAAATAAAGCTCTAGGTTAATGATAATGAGAATGACTAGTTAATGCCTGATTTTACTTTAGATAAAACAATGAGCTAAGTTACTAAATATTTAAAATTCAAGAAGCACTGTGCAGAAACATTAGCTAAGCTAACTAGTCTGCAACATTAGCACATGTTGGGTTTATGATGGTATCGGTATTGAAACAAGGATACAGAGACTTCAGTTTTTTCTCTATGTGAAACGTAATAGCTACTTTAAGCATTTAATTTCCTAAAACTAAGGGAAATAAATTTGTGCCCTGAAGGATTTCACATGGCGGGACAGCACGAGCCTGACTGCAGCCAAGTGTCGGGACAACTGTCTATGTGCAAGGATAATGAGGACATAGCAGGAGGAGCCATATCCCAGGAGGAAGGCCGTGTGGACGTGGAATGTTTTGCACTATAGCTGTTGCACATTCATCTGTGAGCTTCTGAAGTGGGTCCTGTACCAGAGACAACAGCTTCCCATGACCAATGACGAGATGGTCGTCTTCCAAAATCAGCAACTCGAAACCACACAGGTGAGAAAAAAGTGGAACCCAAAGACTCAAACAAAAACGAATAAGTCAAACAGTGCTGTAAAATCAGTGTTCAGTTATGATGTGCAAATATTATTCACATGATTACTGAGGATATAACTACTGTTCTCTGCCTACAGCTGGAGGAAGGCGATGTTAGGAAACCCATCATGTCATCAGGAGACTCAACTTGGCAGAGGTGCCGGCGGACACTGCAAGATCTGGACGAGGTGCTTGAACACCTGGAGGAACTATTCTCCCTCAGTTATGTCCCCCGTGTGCTCTTCATCTTCGGAAGCTCTGGAATTCTTCCCACAGAGGTGTACGAGGTCAACATGGAGGCTTTGGTGCTGGTAGGCAGCGACCGGAGTTTGGAAACATCCCTGTGTCTGAGGCAGCTGTTTTGCACCCTTTTCGCTGAGGACTTGTTTTCTGACGCTAAGGCAGTGCGCCTCATGAGCACCACGGTCATCGCGTTCGCCCATTGCGACTGTGGTGTGGAATGGTTCAAGCCTAAAGCTGACTTCAGGCTTCCCACAAAGGTGAAGAAACAGGCGATAGTGTTAGCCAGTGGTGTGTCTGGAAGTAGCCAGAGGAAGCCTGACACTAGAGACTCAGATAATTATATATGGTTTCAAACACCTGTAACTATTAAGGGTTTCTGTAAATAGAACAGAAATAAAGCCAGGTTTTCAATTATCTAGCACACTTGGGGTGTATGGAAATATAACAGTGCCAAAATCTGCAAAAATTTCCAAACTTGCGGTTTTTAAATGAAAATCATTTAAAATTAATTGCAAAAATCTTAGCCTTAGTAAATTGCTGTTCAAAAATTTATTGAATTGTTAAAAATATTAATATATGGAATTTAATTATTTTTTAAATTATATTTATGAGCTGTAATCTGTAATCATAAAAATTAAAAAAGTTTTAAATATTTCACTTTATGTTTAATGAATTTAGATTGTGTAAGTTTCATTTTTCATATTACAAATATTAATAAAGGTGCAGCATTCATTTCACATTTAATGTCAATTAAATTTTATTTCTATAGCCCTTTTAACAATGGTCATTGTCTCAACGCAGCTACACAAAATGAAAAGAACATTTATGGAAGTGTGTATGTGGGAGACAAATTTGTCTAGATAATGAGATTGTCCCTGATGAGCAAGCCAAGGGTAACGGCGACAGTGGCAAGGAAAAACTCCCTGAGATGGCAATAGGAAGAAACCTTGAGAAGAAACAGACTCAACAGGGAATCCATCCTCATTGGGGTGATAGCAAATAACAGAAATTATATAACAGCGTGTGTTATGCAGCTGAAAGTTCGATATAGCAGAAGTTATTTAAATTACCATGAAGTCAGTTCAGCACCAGGATGAATCAGCAGGTGCAGAGGGGGGTTTGGAGCACTTGTCATAAACACACGGAGATGGACCAGAAGACTAGCAGTTAGCCCTGTAGCGTGGATGGTAAACCCAAACGCGGAAGTAGCGCAAGCAGGCAGGATAACCACGCTGTTATTTTTAGAACTCTCCCGAAGCGAGAGCAAGAGTCTACACAAATAAACTCGCGTTCTAATAACACACACTCAATCAAAAACAAAACCCAAGAAAGTGAGTACTCACGATTAGACGGACACAGCATCGGCGATAGCATGGGCAAACTCAATGACTGATCAATGTGTGGAGCCATCTTGTCTCCTTTTATGCTTCCTGAATAACGACCGGACTACTTCCAGGTCCTAGTGCCGGTCGTGTTAGGAGTGCGCAGGACAGCACTGGAGGAATAGTAGTTGTAGCATCAGTAGTTGATCAGTCAGTGATCAGATAAAATTATGTAATTGTGCATATGATTATTTAAAGTGAAAACGGTCTCATTATTAAAAACTACAAATAGTAAATATTGGTCATTAATAATAAATCAAAATATTTTGTACAGTAGTCCTGCATACGTAGCGACTGGTCAATAGAGAGTGCCTTTTATTTTCAGACTCGTGAGTAGCCCTGCGTTCACACCGAACGCGGCGAGAGCGAACTTTTGCCTGTCGCTCATCACTGCGCTTCGCCGCTCTGATGTAGACCGAATGCCTTTCTTGTATTTAAAGGGGCCACAAAGCAATCAAGCTTGTTGATCTTATGGAGACTGACCAAAATGTGGAAGAAAACAAGAAATTGATTGATAGAAAGAACTGTATTATAGAAATAAACTAATTATAAGGCATTTGTATGGTGTGGCTTCTGTTCATTGTGAATTGCTAGTCTAATTTAATATTTTTTTATTATTATATTATATTTCATATTATATTTAAACACCAACAATTTCAGACACCTTTGTCCACGCATCATTTTTTTAAATTAATGTCCCTGTACACAAACAGGGACATGTCATAAATAACTGGGAAACCCGCTACCGCAATAATTAATTTCTCCTCCATTTTGCTTGGGAACTAATGTCGCCGAAACAAAAGTTACAGGAC
Source organism: Clarias magur (assembly GCA_013621035.1). Classification (NCBI taxonomy): domain Eukaryota; kingdom Metazoa; phylum Chordata; class Actinopteri; order Siluriformes; family Clariidae; genus Clarias; species Clarias magur. Next base: position 93,148 of record QNUK01000307.1, on the reverse strand, counting down.
TGCGTTCCGCGGAATCTGCTCAAGCGGAGGACCTCATTGAAAATGAATGACTTCCGGCCACTTTGACGTTCTCGCCACTGTAGTATTTTAATGGGGAGACAATGCTCAACGCATTGTTCGCCATTTATGTAGGGTTTCAGCTCTGGTTCAGAGGTGAATCAAATCTTTAAGGATTCGAGTTAATTTTGTTACACTTAATAAAAATTTATAGTGTACACTTTATCAACTACCCGACCAGCGTTTAGTATGATTTAGTGTAACTTACCAATTCTGTTTATTCCGCGGCCGACGACGATAATACAAAATCGGGTATTTACCTAATTATGAGCAAGGTAACGTAATATCTGGGCAAATGTTTAAACTTTAAAATACATGACCAAGACAACAGTTCTTTATAAAGAAACAAGAATTTACTAATCTACGATACATGAAGCTATGCTACTTGAACGCACACACACACACACACACACACACATAAACATACCAACAGTTTGCTGGGTGAAAGTTAAGGAAGTTCATCTAGTACTGTTTACTAGACCAAAGAAAGTCACAAGACCAGAGTCTTGGGTTTAATCTTACAGTTTTATTTATGAAACGAGCACCATTTTCAGCAAGGTATGCAGCTTTGTTTGTATACTTGTGTTACGTTTCGTTCTCATGGTTCGCCTCCGGTGAAGGGAATCACGGCGTTGCTGATTGGTTGGTGCTCTGGTTGAAATGACGTCTTTCAGGAAAGCCCTTCGGTGAGGCTTGGTTGCCTGGTTACCGATGGCGCGCTCTGGAACTTCTTCAGTGGGTTTCTTCGTTGCAGTTCTGACACGAAGTCTCATTGAGAGTTCTCGAAGAGCTGATGACGTCGGCGTAGCGCTCGCAAGGGCAGAAGCTCGAGCGGCGAGCTTGCTTCTTTCAGATGGTCATGATGACGACGTGACAAAAGAACGATGAAAGAACGTCGAAAGAACGTGTTTGGACGAGTCCGGACACTGAGTTTTGTCCCTGTGTGTCAGTCCATCCCACGGATGATTGGTCCAATCGGATGTGGTTGCGGGGCTTAGCCACGCCTCACTTGGTTCCCCCTTTTGTGCATACATTAGCCCGGGTTTATGGCTGTCACCTGGGGCCAAGCCGATTACACTTTTAATTACCTTTATAAAGTAATTTTACATGAGCTCTTGTTCATGCAACCAATTTTCCGTGTACACTACTGTTGTTTGAATAAAATAAGCTTTCAATCAATACCACACTTCCCCTATCTTGCACATTCATTTATTGCTTTGTTCAATAAACAGAAACATTAGCTATGCTAACTAGCCTGCAGCATTAGCACACTTTTGGGTTTAATTAGCTAGTCAGTGTTATTAATGTTTATTTTTAAATATTGTCACCTGGGGAGTATTCCAGAAAGCTGGGTTAACTTACCATTTGGTAAAACTTAACCTCCGGGTTGATTTACCCTAAACCCACATACCATGACTATGTCGGTTCCAAAACACCTGAGAAGAGTAAGTTTAATCTTAAGTTTAACCTCCTTCTGGTTACCCAGAGTTAATGCGCGTGCACAGTGCTTACACAAAGACATTTTAAATGGATGGCCGATTTCACGAGTCAAAATGGAAAACCAAAGTGAAAAAAGACCGCGTCATACTTCACAGAGGCAGAGATGGAGGTTTTAATGCAGCATATGAAGAATTCATGCCAATAATATTGAAAAAAACAATACGGCTGCATCGGTTAAAGAAAGAGAGTGGGCTTGGCAAAAAATAACATACAGAGTACTGTAAATGCGTGAGAGTATTAAATAGCACATTTGACATCGCCTCCCCTTTTATTATACACTGTAAACCCTAATGCTCAAAGTAATTAAACACATTGAGTACTGTTAACCTAAATAATTGCAATTATTTAAATAGACCTTTTTGAGTATTCAGAACTTTTTGGTGATGAGATTGTAGAAATGATACTTTTCAATTTAGCTAAACAAATTTGATATTTTAAGTAACGTAAGTACTTAAGTAACAGTAACTGTCACCTTAATGTTCCACCAACTTAAATCTATAAAGCACTGGTGGCTCAGTGGTAAATGTTTCGCCTGCCATGCAAAAGGCCCGGGTTCGATTCCAGACAACTGCAGCAACAATTTATTTGATTTGCAACAAGTTCAACAAACTCAAATTTATAGTTCTGTTTACTTAAAATTGGAAACATCATTGCTTAAAAATGTGTGTAACTGGTTACCTCAGTTGGAGTTTTGCCAACTTTTGAGTTTACGGTTTCATGCAAAATAATTAAACACCCTTTCCACATCCTTTTGACTGTTAAAACTGTCATTGTTCTTTCACAGTACATACCTGGGGATTTGCCCACAGATGAAGGCCCTTCAACCTCAATGCACGATCTAAGCAGTGCAAGAGCTTGTGTGCAGTTGTCCATATTTTAATTTTACTGTCTGACAGAATCTCATTTATTTAATTATTTTTGCCTTCCTAGTTAAGGAACTGTATAAGGTCCATCTTCAAAAACAAATCAGAAAAAGTAATATGGAGATATACAGGGTGGGCCAAAAGTAGGGTTACAGTTAGTTTCATCATCTGCTTCACCATCATGTTTTAGATATAAAAATTACCAAGAAGGTGAGAGATTAAATGTTCAATGTGAAAATGTATAATATATGTATAATATATGTTATTTTATTTTAGTTAAAACAATGAGCTAGGTTATGAGCATAGTCATGGATATACACACGTGGACAAAATTGTTGGTACCCTTCGGTCAATGAAAGAAAAACTCACAATGGTCACATAAATAACTTTAATCTGACAAAAGTAATAATTAAAAAATATTCTATGAATGTTAACCAATGAAAGTCAGACATTGCTTTTCAACCATGCTTCAACAGAATTATTTTTAAAAAATTAACTCATGGAACAGGCCTGGACAAAAATGATGGTACCCCTAGAAAATACTGAAAATAATGTGACCAAAGGGACATGTTAATTCAAGGTGTGTCCACTAATTAGCATCACAGGTGTCTACAATCTTGTAATCAGTCAGTGGGCCTATATATAGGGCTCCAGGTAGTCACTGTGTTGTTTGGTGACATGGTATGTACCACACTCAACATGGACCAGAGGAAGCGAAGGAAAGAGTTGTCTCAGGAGATTCGAAAGAAAATTATAGACAAGCATGTTAAAGGTAAAGGCTATAAGACCATTTCCAAGCAGCGAGATGTTCCTGTGCCTACAGTTGCACATGTTATTCAGAAATTTAAGATCCATGGGACTGTAGCCAACCTCCCTGGACGTGGCCGCACAAGGAAAATTCACGACAAATCAAAGAGACGGATAATCCCAATGGTAACAATAGAGCCCAGAAAGACTTCTAAAGAGATCCAAGGTGAACTTCATGCTCAAGGAACATCAGTGTCAGATCGCACCCTCCGTCGTTGTTTCAGCCAAAGTGGACTACATGGGAGACGACCAAGGAGGACACCATTGTTGAAAACAAATCATGAAAAAGCCAGACTGGAATATGCCAAACTACATGTTGACTTCTGGGAGAATGTCCTATGGACAGATGAGACAAAAATTGAACTTTTTGCCAAGGCACATCAGCTCTATGTTCACAGACGAATGAAGCATATAAAGCATATGAAGCATATGAAGAAAAGAACACTGTCCCTACTGTGAAACATGGAGGAGGCTCTGTTATGTTCTGGGGCTGCTTTGCTGCATCTGGCACAGGGTGTCTTGAATCTGTGCAGGGTACAATGAAATCTCAAGACTATCAAGGGATTCTAGAGAGAAATGTGCTGGCCAGTGTCAGAAAGCTGGGTCTCAGTCGCAGGTCATGGGTCTTGCAACAGGACAATGACCCAAAACACACAGATAAAAACACCCAAGAATGGCTAAGAGGAAAACATTGGACTATTCTAAAGTGGCCTTCTGTGAGCCCTGACCTCAATCCTATTGAGCATCTTTGGAAGGAGCTGAAACATGCTGTCTGGAAAAGGCACCCTTCAAACCGGAAACAACTGGAGCAGCTTGCTCATGAGGAGTGGGGCAAAATACCTGCAGAGAGGTGCAGAAGTCTCATTGACAGTTACAGGAATCGTTTGATTGCAGTGATTGCCTCAAAAGGTTGTGCAACAAACTATTAAGTTAGGGGTACCATCATTTTTGTCCAGGCCTGTTCCATGAGTTCATTTCTTTTTTATAATTCCATTGAAGCATGGGTGAAAAGCAATGTCTGACTTTCATTGGTTAACATTCATAGAATTCTTATTTAATATTACTTTTGTCAGATTAAAGTTATTTCTGTGACCATTGTGAGTTTATCTTTCATTGACCGAAGGGTACCAACAATTTTGTCCACGTGTGTAGCTGATGACATAGCTGATGTGGGTCTTAATGGTAAGCGTGATGTTTTGGGGCGATTAATTGCCGACCCCTTAGAAGCCAAATGGAAGAAGAATAAGAAAAAAACCTTAGAAAAGTCATAGCACCCCATTCCCGAACAAGTCGCACGATTTGATACCTCATTCATGTTTCTACAACAAATGGTGCGGGACTAGTTACGCGCCAAACTTTTGTACAAAGGAAGAATAAGAAAAAAATGAATAAAAATTAAATAAGCCTGTGAGATTATAATAGTAGTGCTTCGCTTTTGCAAGCACCACTAAAAAGAAAAATAATAAGCCTGGTACGACACACAGGGTCCCTTAATGGCACGACACAAAGGCTGCCTTTCTGGCACGACCCACAGGATCCCTTTGTGGCACGACCTTTCTGGCACGACCTTTACTGGGACAAACTTTCAGGCACAACACACAGGCTCCCTTTCTGGCACGAACTTTCTGGCACGACACACAGGGTCCTTTTCTGGCCCAACATTTCTGGCACGACACACAGGCTCCCATTCTGGCACGACCTTTCTGGGACAACCTTTCTGGCACGACACACAGGCTCCCTTTCTGGCACGACTCACAGGCTTTCTTTCTGGCAAGACACACTGGCTGTCTTTCTGGCACGACACACTGGCTGTCTTTCTGGCATGATCTTTTTGGCACGACACACAAGCTCCCTTTCTGGCATGACACACAGGCTCCCTTTCTGGCATGACCTTTCTCCCTTTCTGGCATGACCTTTCTCCCTTTCTGGCATGAACTTTCTGGCACAACACACAGTCTCTTTTTCTGGCACGACCTTTCTGGCACGACACACAGGCTCCCTTTCTGGCATGACCCACAGGCTCCCTTTCTGGCTCAATCTTTCTGGCACGACATTTCTGGCACGACTTTTCTGGCACAACACACGGGCTCCTTTTCTGGCACGACCTTTCTGGCACAAAACATAAGCTCCCTTTCTGGCACCACACACCGGCTTCCTTTCTGGCATGACCCACAGGCTCCCTTTCTGGCAAGACCTTTCTGGCATGACACACAGGCTCACTTTCTGGGACGAGACAGGCTCCCTTTCTGGCACGACACACAGTCTCCCTTTCTGGCACGAAACAAGCTCCCTTTCTGGAATGACACAGCGGCTGCTTTTCTGGCACGACACACAGGCTCCCTTTCTGGCACGACACACAGGATCCCTTTCTGGCACGACCCGACACACAGGATCCTTTTCTGGCACGACCCTCAGGCTCACTTTCTGGCAAGACACACAGGCTCCCTTTCTGGCAAGACTTTTCTGGCAAGACCATCAGACTCATTTTCCGGCACGACACACAGGCTCCCTTTCTGGCATGACACAGTATCCCTTTCTGGCACTACCGAAAGGCTCTTTTTCTGGCAAGACATTTCTGGCACAACCTTTCTGGCACGACACACAGGCTGCCTTTCTGGCACAACCTTTCTGGCACGACCACCAGGCTCATTTTCTGGCAAGACAAACAGGCTCCCTTTGTGTCAAGACCTTACTGGCATAACGCACAGGCTCCCTTCCTGGCATGACACAGGCTCCCTTTCTGGCACAACACACAGGCTCATTTTCTGGCACGACCCTCAGGCTCAATTTCTGCCAAGACACACAGGCTCCCTTTCTGGCAAGATCTCTCTGGCACGACCGTCAGGCTCTATTTTTGGCATGACCTTTCTGGCATGACACAGGCTCCCTTTCTGGCATGACACACAGGCTCTCTTTTTGGCACGACACACAGGCTGCATTTCTGGCAAGACCTTTCTGACATGAAACAGGCTCGCTTTCTGGCACGACACACAGGCTCCCTTTCTGGCAAGACCTCTTGGGCACGACCATCAGGCTAACTTTCTGGCACAACACACAGGCTCCTTTTCTGGCACGACACACAGGCTAACTTTCTGGCACGACAAACAGGCTCCCTTTCTGGCACCACAAACAGGATCCCTTTCTGGCACGACCCTCTGGCTCACTTTCTGCCAAGACACACAGGCTCCCTATCTGGCAAGATCTTTCTGGCACGACCCTCAGGCTCCCTTTCTGGCATGACACAGGCTCCCTTTCTGGCATGACATTTCTGACACAAACTTTCTGGCAAGACACACAGGCTCCCTTTCTGGCAAGACCTTTCTGGCATGACCCCGATTCTCATTTTCTGGCAAGACAAACAGGCTCCCTTTCTGGCAAGACCTTTCTGGCATAACACACAGGCTCCTTTTCTGGCACGACACACACGCTCCCTTTCTGGCACCACAAACAGGATCCCTTTCTGGCACGAGCCTTTGGGCTCACGTTCTACCAGGACACACAGGCTACTATCTGGCAAGATCTTTCTGGCACGACCCTCAGGCTCCCTTTCTGGCATGACAGGCTCCCTTTCTGGCATGACCTTTCTGGCATGACACACAGGCTCCCTGTCTGGCACGACACACAGTCTCCCTTTCTGGCACGAAACAGGCTCCCTTTCTGGCATGACACAGAGGCTCCCTTTTTGGCACGACACACAGGCTCTCTTTTTGGCACGACACACAGGCTGCATTTCTGGCAAGACCTTTCTGACATGAAACAGGCTCCCTTTCTGGCCTGACACACAGGCTCCCTTTTTGGCAAGACCTCTCTGGCACGACCATCAGGCTAACTTTCTGGCACAACACACAGTCTCCCTTTCTGGCACGAAACAGGCTCCCTTTCTGGGATGACACACAGGCTCCTTTCCTGGTACGACACACAGGCTCCTTTTCTGGCACGACACACAGGCTCCTTTTCTGGCACGACACACAGGCTAACTTTCTGGCACGACACACAGGCTCCCTTTCTGGCACCACAAACAGGATCCCTTTCTGGCACCACAAACAGGATCCCTTTCTGGCACGACCCTCAGGCTCGCTTTCTGGCAAGACACACAGGCTCCCTTTCTGGCAAGACCTTTCTGGCATGACACACAGGCTCACTTTCTGGCACGACACACGGTCTCCCTTTCTGGAACGAAACAGGCTCTTTTTCTGGCACAACACACAGTCTCCCTTTCTGGCACGAAACAGGCTCCCTTTCTGGGATGACACAGAGGCTCCTTTTCTGGCATGATACACAGGCTCCCTTTCTGGCACGACACACAGGATCCCTTTCTGGCAAGACGTTTCTGGCAAGACCATCAGACTCAATTTCCGCCACGAAACAGGCTCCCTTTCTGGCACGACACACAGTCTCCCTTTCTGGCACGAAACAGGCTCCCTTTCTGGGATGACACAGAGGCTCTTTTTCTGGTACGACACACAGGATCCCTTTCTGGCACGACCCGACACACAGGATCCCTTTCTGGCACGACCCGACACACAGGATCCCTTTCTGGCACGACCCTCAGGCTCGCTTTCTGGCAAGACACACAGGCTCCCTTTCTGGCAAGACGTTTCTGGCAAGACCATCAGACTCAATTTCCGGCACGACACACAGGCTCCCTTTCTTGCATGACACAGGCTCCATTTTTGGCACAACACACAGGGTCCCTTTCTGGCACAACACAGGCTCTTCTTCTGGCACTACTGAAACGCTCCCTTTCTGGCACAACCTTTCGGGCACGACACACAAACTGCCTTTCTGGCACAACCTTTCTGGCACGACCCCGAGGTTTACTTTCTGGCAAAACACAGAGGACCCTTTCTGGCGAGACCATCAGACTCAATTTCTGGCACAACACACAGGCTCCCTTTCTGGCACGACACAGACTCCCTTTCTGGCACAACCTTTCTGGCACAACACACAGGCTGCCTTTCTGGCACAACCTTTATGGCACGACACCGAGGATCACTTTCTGGCAAGACAAACAGGCTCCCTTTCTGGCAATACCTTTCTGGCATGACCCACAGGCTCCCTTTCTTGCACGACCCACAGGCTCCCTTTCTGGCATGACACAGGCTCCATTTCTGGCACAACAAACAGGGTCCCTTTCTGGCACAACACAGGCTCTTCTTCTGGCACTACTGAAACGCTCCCTTTCTGGGACAACCTTTCGGGCACGACACACAGGTTGCCTTTCTGGCACAACCTTTCTGGCACGACCCCGAGGTTTACTTTCTGGCAAGACACACAGGACCCTTTCTGGCGAGACCATCAGACTCAATTTCTGGCACAACACACAGGCTCCCTTTCTGGCACGACACAGACTCCCTTTCTTTCACAACCTTTCTGGCACGACACACAGGCTGCCTTTCTGGCACAACCTTTATGGCACGACCCCGAGGATCACTTTCTGGCAAGACAAACAGGCTCCCTTTCTGGCAATACCTTTTTGGCATGACCCACAGGCTCCCTTTCTTGCACGACCCACATGCTCCCTTTCTGGCACTACCGAAAGGCTCTTTTTCTGGCACAACATTTCTGGCACAACCTTTCGGGCACGACACGCAGGCTGCCTTTCTGGCTCAACCTTTCTGGCACAACACACAGGCTCCTTTTCTGGCAAGACAAACAGGCTCCCTTTCTGGCAAGACCTTTCTGGCATGACGCACAGGCTCGTTTTCTGTCATGACACTCAGTCTCCATTTCCGGCATGACACACAGTCACCCTTTCTGGCACGACACAGCCTCCCTTTCAGGCACGACACACAGGCTCATTTTCTGGCACGACCCTCAGGCTCCCTTTCAGGCACGACACACAGGTTTCTTTTCTGGCACGACACTCAGGCTCCCTTTCAGGCAGGACACACAGTTTTCTTTTCTGGCACGACCCTCAGGCTCAATTTCTGCCAAGACACGCAGGCTCCCTTTCTGGCAAGATCTCTCTGGCACGAGCCTCAGACTGCCTTTCTGGCATGACCTTTCTGGCATGACATAGGCTCTCTTTCTGGCATGACACAGGCTCCATTTCTGGCACAACACACAGGCTCCCTTTCTGGCATGACACAGGCTCCCTTTCTGGCACAACCTTTCTGGCACGACACACAGGCTGCCTTTCTGGCAAGACGTTTTTGGCAAGACCATCAGACTCAATTTCCGGCACGACACAAATGCTCCCTTTCTGGCATGACACAGGCTCCATTTCTGGCACAACACACAGGCTCCCTTTCTGGCATGACACAGGCTCCCTTTCTGGCACTACTGAAAGGCTCCCTTTCTGGCAAGACCTCTCGGGCACGACCATCAGGCTAACTTTCTGGCTCAACACACAGGCTCCTTTTCTGCCACGACACACAGGCTAACTTTCTGGCACGACACACAGGTTCCCTGTCTGGCATGAGACACAGGCTCCTTTTCTGGCACGACACACAGGCTCCCTTTCTGGCAGCACAAACAGGATCCCTTTCTGGCACGACCCTCGGGCTCACTTTCTGCCAAGACACACAGGCTCCCTATCTGGCAAGATCTTCCTGGCACGACCCTCAGGCTCCCTTTCTGGCATGACACAGGCTCCTGTTCTGGCACAACACACAGGCTCCCTTTCTGGCACAACACAGGCTCCCTTTCTGGCACTACTGAAAGGCTCCCTTTCTGGCACAACCTTTCTGGCACGACACACAGGCTGTCTTTCTGGCACAACCTTTCTGGCACGACCACCAGGCTCACTTTCTGGCAAGACAAACAGGCTCCCTTTCTGGCAAGACCTTTCTGGCTTGACCGACAGGCCCCCTTTCGGGCACGACCCACAGGCTCCCTTTCTGGCACTACCGAAAGGCTCTTTTTCTGGCATGACACACAGGCTGCCTTTCTGGCACAACCTTTCTGGCATGACCCCGAGGCTCACTTTCTGGCAAGACACACAGGCTCCCTTTCTGGCAATATGTTTCTGGCAAGACCATCAGACTCAATTTCCGCCACGACACACATGCTCCCTTTCTGGCATGACACAGGCTCCATTTCTGGCACAACACACAGGCTCCCTTTTTGGCACTACTGCAAGGCTCCTTTTCTGTCACAACCTTTCTGGCACAACACACAGAGTGTCTTTCTGGCACAACCTTTCTGACACGACCCCGAGGCTCACTTTCTGGCAAGACAAACAGGCTCCCTTTCTGGCAAGATCTTTCTGGCACGACCCTCAGGCTCCCTTTCTGGCAAGATCTTTCTGGCACGACCCTCAGGCTCCCTTTCTGGCATGACACCGGCTCCCTTTCTGGCATGACCTTTCTGGCACAAACCTTCTGGCAAGACACACAGGCTCCCTTTCCGGCAAGACCTTTCTGGCATGACACAGGCTCCATTTCTGGCACTACTGAAAGGCTCCCTTTCTGGCACAACCTTTCTGGCACGACACACAGGCTGCCTTTCTGGCACGACCCCGAGGCTCACTTTCTGGCAAGACAACCCGGCTCCCTTTCTGGCAAGACCTTTCTGGCATGACCGACAGGCTCCCTTTCTGGCACGACCCACAGGCTCCCTTTCTGGCACTACCGAAAGGCTCTTTTTCTGGCACGACATTTCTAGCACAACCTGTCTGGCAAGACACACAGGCTGCCTTTCTGGCACAACCTTTCTGGCACGACCACCAGGCCCATTTTCTGGCAAGACAAACAGGCTCCCTTCCTGGCAAGACCTTTCTGGCATGACGCACAGGCTACATTCCTGGCACGACGCACGCTCATTTTCTGGCATGACACACAGTCTCCTTTTCTGGCACGACACAGCCTCCCTTTCTGACACGACACACAGGATCATTTTCTGGCACGACCCTCAGGCTCCCTTTCAGGCATGACACACAGGTTTCTTTTCTGGCACGACACTCAGGCTCAATTTCTGCCAAGACACACAGGCTCCCTTTCTTGCAAGATCTCTCTGGCACGACCCTCAGGCTCCCTTTCTGGCATGACCTTTCTGGCATGACACAGGCTCCCTTTCTGGCACTACTAAAAGGCTCCCTTTCTGGCACAACCTTTCTGGCACGACACACAGGCTGCCTTTCTGGCACAATCTTTCTGGCACGACCCCGAGGCTCACTTTCTGGCACGACACAGGCTGCATTTCTGGCAAGACCTTTCTGACATGAAACAGGCTGCCTTTCTGGCAAGACCTCTCTGGCACGACCATTAGGCTACCTTTCTGGCACGACCATCAGGCTCCTTTTCTGGCACGACACAAAGGCTAACTTTATGGCAGGACACACAGGCTCCCTGACTGGTACATCACACAGGCTCCTTTTCTAGCACGACACACAGGCTGCCATCTGGGACCACAAACAGGATCCCTTTCTGGCACGACCCTCCGGCTCACTTTCTGCCAATACACACAGGCTCCCTTTCTGGCAAGACCTTTCTGGCATGACACAGAGGCTCACTTTCTGGCACGAGACAGGCTCCCTTTCTGGCACGACACACAGGCTCCCTTTCTGGCAAGATGTTTCTGGAAAGACCATCAGACTCAATTTCCGGCACGACACACATGCTCCCTTTCTGGCGTGACACAGGCTCCCTTTCTGGCACAACAAACAGGCTCCCTTTCTGGCACGACACAGGCTCGCTTTCTGGGACTCCTGAAAGGCTCCTTTTCTGGCACAACTTTTCTGGCATGACACACAGGCTGCCTTTCTGGCACAACCTTTCTGCCATGACCCCGAGGCTCCCTTTCTGGCAAGACACAGCCCCGCTTTCTGGCAAGATGTTTCTGGCATGACCATCAGACTCAATTTCCGGCACGACACACATGCTCCCTTATTGGCATGACACAGGCTCCCTTTCTGGCACAACACACAGGCTGCCTTTCTGGCATAACCTTTCTGGCACGACCCCAAGGCTCACTTTCTGGCAAGACAAACAGGCTCCCTTTCTGGCACGAGACACAGGCTCCCTTTCTGGCAAGACCTCTCGGGCATGACCATCAGGCCAACTTTCTGGCACAACACTTAGGCTCCTTTTCTGGGACGACACACAGGCTATTTTTCTGGCACGACACAGGCTTACTGTCTGGCACGACACACAGGTTCCCTGTCTGGCAAGACCTCTTCGGCACGACCATCAGGCTAACTTTCTGGCACAACACACAGGCTCCTTTTCTGGGACGACACACAGGCTCCATTTCTGGCACAACACACAGACTCCCTTTCTGGCACGACACAGGCTCCCTTTCTGGCACGACACAGGCTCCCTTTCTGGCACTACTGAAAGGCTCCTTTTCTGGCACAACCTTTCTGGCACGACACACAGTCTGCCTTTCAGGCACAACACACAGGTTTCTTTTCTGGCACGACCCTCAGGCTCCCTTTCAGGCACGACACACAGGTTTCTTTTCTGGCACGACCCTCAGGCTCCCTTTCAGGCACGACACACAGGTTTCTTTTCTGGCACGACCCTCAGGCTCAATTTCTGCCAAGACACACAGGCTCCCTTTCTGGCAAGATCTCTCTGGCACGACCCTCAGGCTGCCTTTCTGGCATGACCTTTCTGGCATGACACAGGCTCCCTGTCTGCCATGACACAGGCTCCATTTCTGGCACAACACACAGGCTCCCTTTCTGGCACGACACAGGCTCCCTTTGTGGCACTACTGAAAGGCTCCCTTTCTGGCACAACCTTTCTGGCATGACACATAGGCTGCCTTTCTGGCACAACCTTTCTGGCATGACCCCGAGGCTCACTTTCTGGCAAGACACACAGGCACCCTTTCTGGCAACATGTTTCTGGCAAGACCATCAGACTCAATTTCCGGCACAACACAATGCTCCCTTTCTGGCATGACACAAGCTCCATTTCTGGCACAACACACAGGCTCCCTTTCTGGCACTACTGAAAGGCTCCTGTTCTGGCACAAACTTTCTGGCACGACACACAGGCTGCCTTTCTGGCACAACCTTTCGAGGCTCACTTTCTGGCAAGACAAACAGGCTCCTTTTCTGGCACAACACACAGGCTCCTTTTCTGGGACGACACACAGGCTCCTTTTCTGGCACAACACACAGGCTAACTTTCTGGCACGACACACAGGCTCCTTTGATGGCACGACACACAGGCTCCATTTCTGGCACAACACACAGGCTCCCTTTCTGGCACGACCCTCAGGCTCGCTTTCTGCCAACACACACAGGCTCCCTTTCTGGCAAGATGTTTCTGGCAAGACCATCATACTCAATTTCCGGTACCACACACATGCTCCCTTTCTGGCATGACACAGGCTCCATTTCTGGCACAACACACAGGCTCCCTTTCTGGCATGACACACGCTCCCTTTCTGGCACTATTGATAGGCTCCCTTTCTGGCACAACCTTTCTGGCACGACCCCGAGGCTCATTTTCTGGCAAGACAAACAGGCTCCATTTCTGGCACGACACACAGGCTCATTTCCTGGCACGATCCTCAGGCTGCCATCTGGGACCACAAACAGGATCCCTTTCTGGCACGACCCTCCGGCTCACTTTCTGCCAATACACACAGGCTCCCTTTCTGGCAAGACCTTTCTGGCATGACACAGAGGCTCCCTTTCTGGCACGAGACACAGGCTCCCTTTCTGGCAAGATGTTTCTGGAAAGACCATCAGACTCAATTTCCGGCACGACACACATGCTCCCTTTCTGGCGTGACACAGGCTCCGTTTCTGGCACAACATACAGGCTCCCTTTCTGGCACGACACAGGCTCGCTTTCTGGGACTCCTGAAAGGCTCCCTTTCTGGCACAACCTTTCTGGCATGACACACAGGCTGCCTTTCTGGCACAACCTTTCTGCCATGACCCCGAGGCTCACTTTCTGGCAAGACACACAGCCCCCCTTTCTGGCAAGATGTTTCTGGCATGACCATCAGACTCAATTTCCGGCACGACACACATGCTCCCTTATTGGCATGACACAGGCTCCCTTTCTGGCACAACACACAGGCTGCCTTTCTGGCATAACCTTTCTGGCACGACCCCGAGGCTCACTTTCTGGCAAGATAAACAGGCTCCCTTTCTGGCACGAGACACAGGCTCTCTTTCTGGCAAGACCTCTCGGGCACGACCATCAGGCCAACTTTGTGGCACAACACTTAGGCTCCTTTTCTGGGACGACACACAGGCTATTTTTCTGGCACGACACAGGCTATGTTTCTGGCGACACACTGGGTTCCTGTCTGGAGACCTCGGGCAGACCATCAGGCCTAACTTTCTGGCACAACACACAGGCTCCTTTTCTGGGACGACACACAGGCTCCATTTCTGGCACAACACACAGGCTCCCTTTCTGGCACGACACAGGCTCCCTTTCTGGCACGACACAGGCTCCCTTTCTGGCACTACTGAAAGGCTCCCTTTCTGGCACAACCTTTCTGGCACGACACACAGTCTGCCTTTCAGGCACAACACACAGGTTTCTTTTCTGGCACGACCCTCAGGCTCCCTTTCAGGCACGACACACAGGTTTCTTTTCTGGCACGACCCTCAGGCTCCCTTTCAGGCACGACACACAGGTTTCTTTTCTGCCACGACCCTCAGGCTCAATTTCTGCCAAGACACTCAGGCTGCCTTTCTGGCATGACCTTTCTGGCATGACACAGGCTCCCTGTCTGGCATGACACAGGCTCCATTTCTGGCACAACACACAGGCTCCCTTTCTGGCACGACACAGGCTCCCTTTGTGGCACTACTGAAAGGCTCCCTTTCTGGCACAACCTTTCTGGCATGACACGTAGGCTGCCTTTCTGGCACAACCTTTCTGGCATGACCCCGAGGCTCACTTCCTGGCAAGACACACAGGCTCCCTTTCTGGCAACATGTTTCTGGCAAGACCATCAAACTCAATTTCCGGCACGACACAATGCTCCCTTTCTGGCATGACACAAGCTCCATTTCTGGCACAACACACAGGCTCCCTTTCTGGCACTACTAAAAGGCTCCTGTTCTGGCACAAACTTTCTGGCACGACACACAGGCTGCCTTTCTGGCACAACCTTTCGAGGCACACTTTCTGGCAAAACAAACAGGCTCCTTTTCTGGCACGACACACAGGCTCCCTTTCTGGCAAGACCTCTCGGGCACGACCATCAGGCTAACTTTCTGGCACAACACCCAGGCTCCTTTTCTGGAACGACACACAGGCTCCTTTTCTGGCACAACACACAATCTAACTTTCTGGCACGACACACAGGCTCCTTTGATGGCACGACACACAGGCTCCCTTTCTGGCACAACACACAGGCTCCCTTTCTGGCGCGACCCTCAGGCTCGCTTTCTGCCAACACACACAGGCTCCCTTTCTGGCAAGACGTTTCTGGCAAGACCATCATACTCAATTTCCGGTACCACACACATGCTCCCTTTCTGGCATGACACAGGCTCCATTTCTGGCACAACACACAGGCTCCCTTTCTGGCACGACACACGCACACTTTCTGGCACTATTGAAAGGCTCCCTTTCTGGCACAACCTTTCTGGCACGACCCCGAGGCTCATTTTCTGGCAAGACAAACAGGCTCCCTTTCTGGCACGACCCTCAGGCTCCCTTTCTGGCAAGACACACAGGCTCCCTTTCTGGCAAGATGTTCCTGGCAAGACCATCAGACTCAATTTCCAACACGACACACATGCTCCCTTTCTGGCATGACACAGGCTCCCTTTCTGGCACAACACACAGGCTGCCTTTCTGGCACAACCTTTCTGGCACGACCCCGAGGCTCACTTTCTGGCAAGACAAACAGGCTCCCTTTCTGGCCCAATACACAGGGTCCCTTTCTGGCAAGACCTCTCGGGCACGACCATGAGGCCAACTGTCTGGCACAACACTTAGGCTCCTTTTCTGGCACGACACACAGGCTATTTTTCTGGCACGACACAGGCTAACATTCTGGCACGACACACAGGTTCCCTGTCTGGCAAGACCTCTTGGGTACGATCATCAGGCTAACTTTCTGGCACAACACACAGGCTCCTTTTCTGGGACGACACACAGGCTCCTTTTCTGGCACTACTGAAAGGCTCCTTTTCTGGCACAACCTTTCTGGCACAACACACAGGCTGCCTTTCTGGCACAACCTTTCTGGCACGACCCGAGGCTCACTTTCTGGCAAGACAAACAGGCTCCTTTTTTGGCACGACACACAGGCTCCCTTTCTGGCAAGACCTCTCGGGCACGACCATCAGGCTAACTTTCTGGCACAACACACAGGCTCCTTTTCTGGGACGACACACAGGCTCCTTTTCTGGCACAACACACAGGCTAACTTTCTGGCACGACACACAGGCTCCTTTGATGGCACGACACACAGGCTCCCTTTCTGGCACAACACACAGGCTCCCTTTCTGGCACGACCCTCAGGCTCGCTTTCTGCCAACACACACAGGCTCCCTTTCTGGCAAGACGTTTCTGGCAAGACCATCATACTCGATTTCCGGTACGACACACAGGCTCCCTTTCTGGCACGACCCTCAGGCTCGCTTTCTGCCAACACACTCAGGCTCCCTTTCTGGCAAGACGTTTCTGGCAAGACCATCATACTCAATTTCCGGTACCACACACATGCTCCCTTTCTGGCATGACACAGGCTCCATTTCTGGCACAACACACAGGCTCCCTTTCTGGCACAACCTTTCTGGCACGACCCCGAGGCTCATTTTCTGGCAAGACAAACAGGCTCCATTTCTGGCACGACACACAGGCTCATTTACTGGCACGATCCTCAGGCTGCCATCTGGGACCACAAACAGGATCCCTTTCTGGCACGACCCTCCGGCTCACTTTCTGCCAATACACACAGGCTCCCTTTCTGGCAAGACCTTTCTGGCATGACACAGAGGCTCACTTTCTGGCACGAGACAGGCTCCCTTTCTGGCACGACACACAGGCTCCCTTTCTGGCAAGATGTTTCTGGAAAGACCATCAGACTCAATTTCCGGCACGACACACATGCTCCCTTCCTGGCGTGACACAGGCTCCGTTTCTGGCACAACAAACAGGCTCCCTTTCTGGCACGACACAGGCTCGCTTTCTGGGACTCCTGAAAGGCTCCCTTTCTGGCACAACCTTTCTGGCATAACACACAGGCTGCCTTTCTGGCACAACCTTTCTGCCATGACCCCGAGGCTCACTTTCTGGCAAGACACACAGCCCCCCTTTCTGGCAAGATGTTTCTGGCATGACCATCAGACTCAATTTCCGGCACGACACACATGCTCCCTTATTGGCATGACACAGGCTCCCTTTCTGGCACAACACACAGGCTGCCTTTCTGGCATAACCTTTCTGGCACGACCCCGAGGCTCACTTTCTGGCAAGACAAACAGGCTCCCTTTCTGGCACGAGACACAGGCTCCCTTTCTGGCAAGACCTCTCGGGCACGACCATCAGGCCAACTTTCTGGCACAACACTTAGGCTCCTTTTCTGGGACGACACACAGGCTATTTTTCTGGCACGACACAGGCTAACTTTCTGGCACCACACACAGGTTCCCTGTCTGGCAAGACCTCTTCGGCACGACCATCAGGCTAACTTTCTGGCACAACACACAGGCTCCTTTTCTGGGACGACACACAGGCTCCATTTCTGGCACAACACACAGGCTCCCTTTCTGGCACGACACAGGCTCCCTACTGGCAAGACGTTTCTGGCAAGACCATCAGACTCAATTTCCGGCACGACACACATGGTCCCTTTCTGGCATGACACAGGCTCCATTTCTGGCACAACACACAGGCTCACTTTCTGGCACGACACAGGCTCCCTTTCTGGCACTACTGAAAGGCTCCCTTTCTGGCACAACCTTTCTGGCACGTCACACAGGCTGCCTTTCTGGCACAACCTTTCTGGCACGACCCCGAGGCTCACTTCCTGGCATGACCCTCAGGCTCCCTTTCAGGCACGACACACAGGTTTCTTTTCTGGAACGACCCTCAGGCTCCCTTTCAGGCATGACACACAGGTTTCTTTTCTGGCACGACCCTCAGGCTCAATTTCTGCCAAGACACACAGGCTCCCTTTCCGGCAAGATCTCTCTGGCACGACCCTCAGGCTGCCTTTCTGGCAGAACCTTTCTGGCACGACCCCGAGGCTCACTTTCTGGCAAGACAAACAGGCTCCCTTTCTGGGACGACACACAGGCTCCCTTTCTGGCAAGACCTCTCGGGCACGACCATCAGGCTAACTTTCTGGCACAACACACAGGCTCATTTTCTGGGACGACACACAGTCTCCTTTTCTGGCACGACACACAGGCTAACTTTCTGGCACGACACATAGGTTCCCTGTCGGGCACGACACACAGGCTCCCTTTCTGGAATGACACAGAGGCTCCTTTTCTGGAATGACACACAGGCTCCCTTTCTGGCACGACACACAGGATCCCTTTCTGTCACGACCCGACACACAGGATCCCTTTCTGGCACGACCCTCAGGCTCGCTTTCTGGCAAGACACACAGGCTCCCTTTCTGGCAAGACATTTCTGGCAAGACCATCAGACTCAATTTCCGGCACAACACACAGGCTCACTTTCTGGCATGACACAGGCTCCCTTTCTGGCACAACACACAGACTCCCTTTCTGGCACGACACAGGCTCCCTTTCTGGCACTACTGAAAGGCTCCCTTTCTGGCACAACCTTTCTGGCA
The DNA here is from genome assembly GCA_013621035.1 of Clarias magur. Lineage (NCBI taxonomy): Eukaryota > Metazoa > Chordata > Actinopteri > Siluriformes > Clariidae > Clarias > Clarias magur. The sequence goes on along the minus strand of QNUK01000307.1, from coordinate 74,237 downwards.
AGACACACAGGCTGCCTTTCTGGCACAACCTTTCTGGCACGACCCCAACGCTCACTTTCTGGCACGACACACAGGCTCTTTTTTTGGCACGACACACAGGCTGCATTTCTGGCAAGACCTTTCTGACATGAAACAGGCTCCCTTTCTGGCATGACACACAGGCTCCCTTTCTGGCAAGACCTTGCTGGCACGACCATCAGGCTAACTTTCTGGCATGACCATCAGGCTCCCTTTCTGGCACGACACACAGCCTAACTTTATGGCACGACACACAGGCTTCCTGACTGGTACAACACACAGGCTCCTTTTCTGGCACGACACACAGGCTCCTTTTCTGGCACCACAAACAGGATCCCTTTCTGGCACGACCCTCCGGCTCACTTTCTGCTAAGACACACAGGCTCCCTTTCTGGCAAGACCTTTCTGGGAAGACACACAGGCTCACTTTCTGGCACGAGACAGGCTCCCTTTCTGGCACGACACACAGGCTCCCTTTCTGGCAAGACGTTTCTGGCAAGACCATCTGACTCAATTTCCGGCACGACACACATGCTCTTTTTCTGGCATGACACAGGCTCCATTTCTGGCACAACACACAGGCTCCCTTTCTGGCACGACACAGGCTCCCTTTCTGGCACTACTGAAAGGCTCCCTTTCTGGCACAACTTTTCTGGCACGACACACAGGCTGCCTTTCTGGCACAAACTTTCTGGCACGACCCCAAGGCTCACTTTCTGGCATGACCCTCAGGCTCCCTTTCAGGCACGACACACAGGGTTCTTTTCTGTCACGACCCTCAGGCTCCCTTTCAGGCACGACACACAGGTTTCTTTTCTGGCACGACCCTCAGGCTCAATTTCTGCCAAGACACACAGGCTCCCTTTCTGGCAAGATCTCTCTGGCACGACCCTCAGACTGCCTTTCTCGCATGACCATTCTGGCATGATACAGGCTCCCCTTCTGGCATGACACAGGCTCCATTTCTGGCACAACACACAGGCTCCCTTTCTGGAATGACACAGGTTCCCTTTCTGGCACTACTGAAAGGCTCCCTTTCTGGCACAACCTTTCTGGCACGACACACACGCTGCCTTTCTGGCACAACCTTTCTGACGCGACCCCGACGCTCACTTTCTGGCACGACACACAGGCTCTTTTTTTGGCACGACACAAAGGCTGCATTTCTGGCAAGACCTTTCTGACATGAAACAGGCTCCCTTTCTGGCACGACACACTGGCTCCCTTTCTGGCAAGACCTCGCTGGCACGACCCTCAGGCTCCCTTTCAGGCACGACACACAGGGTTCTTTTCTGGCACGACCCTCAGGCTCCCTTTCAGGCACGACACACAGGTTTCTTTTCTGGCACGACCCTCAGGCTCAATTTCTGCCAAGACACACAGGCTCCCTTTCTGGCAAGATCTCTCTGGCACGACCCTCAGGCTGCCTTTCTCGCATGACCATTCTGGCATGATACAGGCTCCCCTTCTGGCATGACACAGGCTCCATTTCTGGCACAACACACAGGCTCCCTTTCTGGCACGACACAGGTTCTCTTTCTGGCACTACTGAAAGGCTCCCTTTCTGGCACAACCTTTCTTGCACGACACACAGGCTGCCTTTCTGGCACGACACACAGGCTCCTTTTCTGGCACGACACACACGCTCCCTTTCTGGTATGACACAGGCTCCATTTCTGGCACAACACACAGGCTCGCTTTCTGGCACGACAAACAGGATCCCTTTCTGGCAAGACGTTTCTGGCAAGACCATCAGATTCAATTTCTGGCACAAAACAGGCTCCGTTTCTGGCACGACACACAGTCTCCCTTTCTGGCACGAAACAGGCTCCCTTTCTGAGATGACACAGAGGCTCCTTTTCTGGCATGACACACTGGCTCCCTTTCTGGCACGACACACAGGATCCCTTTCTGGCACGACCTGACACACAGGATCCCTTTCTGGCACGGCCCTCAGGCTCGCTTTCTGGCAAGACAGACAGGCTCCCTTTCTGGCAAGACATTTCTGGCAAGACCATCAGACTCAATTTCCGGCACGACACACAGGCTCCCTTTCTGGCACGACACAGGCTCCCTTTCTGGCACTACTGAATGGCTCCCTTTCTGGCACAACCTTTCTGGAACGACACACAGGCTGCCTTTCTGGCATGACACACAGGCTCCCTTTCTGGCACGACCCGACACACAGGATCCCTTTCTGGCACGACCCTCAGGCTCGCTTTCTGGCAAGACACACAGGCTCCCTTTCTGGCATGACACAGGCTCCATTTCTGGCACAACACACAGACTCCCTTTCTGGCACGACACAGGCTCCCTTTCTGGCACTACTGAAAGGCTCCCTTTCTGGCACAACCTTTCTGGCACGACACACAGGCTGCCTTTCTGGCACAACCTTTCTGACACGACCCCGACGCTCACTTTCTGGCACGACACAAAGGCTCTTTTTTTGGCACGACACACAGGCTGCATTTCTGGCAATACCTTTCTGACATGAAACAGGCTCCCTTTCTGGCACGACACACAGGCTCCCTTTCTGGCAAGACCTCGCTGGCACGACCATCAGGCTAACTTTCTGGCATGACCATCAGGCTCCTTTTCTGGCACGACACACAGGCTAACTTTATGGCACGACACACAGGCTTCCTGACTGGTACAACACACAGGCTCCTTTTCTGGCACGATACACAGGCTCGCTTTCTGGCACCACAAACAGGATCCCTTTCTGGCACGACCCTCCGGCTCACTTTCTGCCAAGACACACAGGCTCCCTTTCTGGCAAGACCTTTCTGGGATGACACACAGGCTCATTTTCTGGCACGAGACAGGCTCCCTTTCTGGCACGACACTCAATTTCCCTTTCTGGCACGAAACAGGCTCCCTTTCTGGCACGACAAACAGGCTGCCTTTCTGGCAAGACGTTTCTGGCAAGACCATCAGACTCAATTTCCGGCACGACACACATGCTCCCTTTCTGGCATGACACAGGCTCCATTTCTGGCACAACACACAGGCTCCCTTTCTGGCAAGATCTCTCTGGCACAACCCTCAGGCTGCCTTTCTGCTATGACCATTCAGGCATGACACAGGCTCCCTTTCTGGCATGACACAGGCTCCATTTCTGGCACAACACACAGGCTCCCTTTCTGTAACGACACAGGTTCCCTTTCTGGCACTACTGAAAGGCTCCCTTTCTGGCACAACCTTTCTGGCACGACACAGAGGCTGCCTTTCTGGCACGACACACAGGCTCCTTTTCTGGCACGACACACACGCTCCCTTTCTGGCATGATACATGCTCCATTTCTGGCACAACACACAGGCTCCCTTTCTGGCACGACACACAGACTCCCTTTCTGGCAAGACGTTTCTGGTAAGACCATCAGACTCAATTTCTGGCACGAAACAGGCTCCCTTTCTGGCAGAACACACAGTCTCCCTTTCTGGCACGAAACAGGCTCCCTTTCTGGGATGACACAGAGGCTCCTTTTCTGGCATGACACACAGGCTCCCTTTCTGGCACAACACACAGGCTAACTTTCTGGCACGACACACAGGTTCTCTGTCTGGCAAGACCTCTGGGGCACGACCATCAGGCTAACTTTCTGGCACAACAGACAGGATCTTTTTCTGGGACGACACACAGGCTCCTTTGATGGCACGACACACAGGCTCCCTTTCTGGCACAACACACAGGATCCCTTTCTGGCACGACCCGACACACAGGATCCCTTTCTGGCACGACCCTCAGGCTCGCTTTCTGCCAACACACACAGGCTCCCTTTCTGGCAAGATGTTTTTGGCAAGACCATCATACTCAATTTCCGGTACCACACACATGCTCCCTTTCTGGCATGACACAGGCTCCATTTCTGGCACAACACACAGGCTCCCTTTCTGGCACGACACACGCTCCCTTTCTGGCACTATTGAAAGGCTCCCTTTCTGGCACAACCTTTCTGGCACGACCCCGAGGCTCATTTTCTGGCAAGACAAACAGGCTCCATTTCTGGCACGACACACAGGCTCATTTCCTGGCACGATCCTCAGGCTCCCTTTCAGGCACAACACACAGGTTTCTTTTCAGGCACGACCCTCAGGCTCCCTCTCAGGCACGACACACAGGTTTCTTTTCTGGCACGACCCTCAGGCTCAATTTCTGCCAAGACACACAGGCTCCCTTTCTGGCAAGATCTCTCTGGCATGACACAGGCTCCCTGTCTGCCATGACACAGGCTCCATTTCTGGCACAACACACAGGCTCCCTTTCTGGCACGACACAGGCTCCCTTTCTGGCACTCCTGAAAGGCTCCCTTTCTGCCACAACCTTTCTGGCATGACACATAGGCTGCCTTTCTGGCACAATCTTTCTGGCATGACCCCGAGGCTCACTTTCTGGCAAGACACACAGGCACCCTTTCTGGCAACATGTTTCTGGCAAGACCATCAGACTCAATTTCCGGCACGACACACATGCTCCCTTTCTGGCATGACACAGGCTCCATTTCTGGCACAACACACAGGCTCCCTTTCTGGCAAGATCTCTCTGGCACAAGCCTCAGGCTGCCTTTCTGCTATGACCATTCTGGCATGACACAGGCTCCCTTTCTGGCATGACACAGGCTCCATTTCTGGCACAACACACAGGCTCCCTTTCTGGCACGACACAGGTTCCCTTTCTGGCACTACTGAAAGGCTCCCTTTCTGGCACAACCTTTCTGGCACGACACACAGGCTGCCTTTCTGGCACGACACACAGGCTCCTTTTCTGGCACGACACACACGCTCCCTTTCTGGCACGACACACAGACTCCCTTTCTGGCAAGACGTTTCTGGTAAGACCATCAGACTCAATTTCTGGCACGAAACAGGCTCCCTTTCTGGCAGGACACACAGTCTCCCTTTCTGGCACGAAACAGGCTCCCTTTCTGGGATGACACAGAGGCTCCTTTTCTGGCATGACACACAGGCTCCCTTTCTGGCACAACACACAGGCTAACTTTCTGGCACGACACACAGGTTCTCTGTCTGGCAAGACCTCTGGGGCACGACCATCAGGCTAACTTTCTGGCACAACAGACAGGCTCTTTTTCTGGGACGACACACAGGCTCCTTTGATGGCACGACACACAGGCTCCCTTTCTGGCACAACACACAGGATCCCTTTCTGGCACGACCCGACACACAGGATCCCTTTCTGGCACGACCCTCAGGCTCGCTTTCTGCCAACACACACAGGCTCCCTTTCTGGCAAGACGTTTTTGGCAAGACCATCATACTTAATTTCCGGTACCACACACATGCTCCCTTTCTGGCATGACACAGGCTCCATTTCTGGCACAACACACAGGCTCCCTTTCTGGCACGACACACGCTCCCTTTCTGGCACTATTGAAAGGCTCCCTTTCTGGCACAACCTTTCTGGCACGACCCCGAGGCTCATTTTCTGGCAAGACAAACAGGCTCCATTTCTGGCACGACACACAGGCTCATTTCCTGGCACGATCCTCAGGCTCCCTTTCAGGCACAACACACAGGTTTCTTTTCAGGCACGACCCTCAGGCTCCCTCTCAGGCACGACACACAGGTTTCTTTTCTGGCACGACCCTCAGGCTCAATTTCTGCCAAGACACACAGGCTCCCTTTCTGGCAAGATCTCTCTGGCATGACACAGGCTCCCTGTCTGCCATGACACAGGCTCCATTTTTGGCACAACACACAGGCTGCCTTTCTGGCACGACACAGGCTCCCTTTCTGGCACTCCTGAAAGGCTCCCTTTCTGCCACAACCTTTCTGGCATGACACATAGGCTGCCTTTCTGGCACAACCTTTCTGGCATAACCCCGAGGCTCACTTTCTGGCAAGACACACAGGCTCCCTTTCTGGCAAGATGTTCCTGGCAAGACCATCAGACTCAATTTCCGACACGACACACATGCTCCCTTTCTGGCATGACACAGGCTCCCTTTCTGGCACAACACACAGGCTGCCTTTCTGGCACAACCTTTCTGGCACGACCCCGAGGCTCACTTTCTGGCAAGACAAACAGGCTCCCTTTCTGGCACAAGACACAGGGTCCCTTTCTGGCAAGACCTCTCGGGCACGACCATGAGGCCAACTGTCTGGCACAACACTTAGGCTCCTTTTCTGGCACGACACACAGGCTATTTTTCTGGCACGACACAGGCTAACTTTCTGGCACCACACACAGGTTCCCTGTCTGGCAAGACCTCTTGGGCACGATCATCAGGCTAACTTTCTGGCACAACACACAGGCTCCTTTTCTGGGACGACACACAGGCTCCTTTTCTGGCACTACTGAAAGGCTCCTTTTCTGGCACAACCTTTCTGGCACAACACACAGGCTGCCTTTCTGGCACAACCTTTCTGGCACGACCCGAGGCTCACTTTCTGGCAAGACAAACAGGCTCCTTTTTTGGCACGACACACAGGCTCCCTTTCTGGCAAGACCTCTCGAGCACGACCATCAGGCTAACTTTCTGGCACAACACACAGGCTCCTTTTCTGGGACAACACACAGGCTCCTTTTCTGGCACAACACACAGGCTAACTTTCTGGCACGACACACAGGCTCCTTTGATGGCACGACACACAGGCTCCCTTTCTGGCACAACACACAGGCTCCCTTTCTGGCATGACCCTCAGGCTCGCTTTCTGCCAACACACACAGGCTCCCTTTCTGGCAAGACGTTTCTGGCAAGACCATCATACTCAATTTCCGGTACGACACACATGCTCCCTTTCTGGCATGACACAGGCTCCATTTCTGGCACAACACACAGGCTCCCTTTCTGGCACGACACACGCTCCCTTTCTGGCACTATTGAAAGGCTCCCTTTCTGGCACAACCTTTCTGGCACGACCCCGAGGCTCATTTCCTGGCAAGAAAAACAGGCTCCCTTTCTGGCACGACACACAGGCTCATTTCCTGGCACAATCTTCAGGCTCCCTTTCAGGCACGACACACAGGTTTCTTTTCTGGCCCGACCCTCAGGCTCCCTTTCAGGCACGACACACAGGTTTCTTTTCTGGCACGACTTTCAGGCTCAATTTCTGCCAAGACACACAGGCTCCCTTTCTGGCAAGATCACTCTGGCACGACACAGGCTCCCTGTCTGCCATGACACAGGCTCCATTTCTGGCACAACACACAGGCTCCCTTTCTGGCACGACACAGGCTCCCTTTCTGGCACTCCTGAAAGGCTCCCTTTCTGGCACAACCTTTCTGGCATGACACACAGGCTGCCTTTCTGGCACAACCTCTCTGGCATGACCCCGAGGCTCACGTTCTGGCAAGACACACAGGCTCCCTTTCTGGCAAGATGTTCCTGGCAAGAAAATCAGACTCAATTTCCGACACGACACACATGCTCCCTTTCTGGCATGACACAGGCTCCCTTTCTGGCACAACACACAGGCTGCCTTTCTGGCACAAACTTTCTGGCACGACCCCGAGGCTCACTTTCTGGCAAGACAAACAGGCTCCCTTTCTGGCACGAGACACAGGCTCCCTTTCTGGCAAGACCACTCGGGCACGACCATGAGGCCAACTTTCTGGCACAACACTTAGGCTCTTTTTCTGGGACGAGACACAGGCTATTTTTCTGGCACAACACAGGCTAACTTTCTGGCACGACACACAGGTTCCTTGTCTGGCAAGACCTCTTGGGCACGATCATCAGGCTAACTTTCTGGCACAACACACAGGCTCCTTTTCTGGGACGACACACAGGCTCCTTTTCTGGCACTACTGAAAGGCTCCTTTTCTGGCACAACCTTTCTGGCACAACACACAGGCTAACTTTCTGGCACGACACACAGGCTCCTTTGATGGCACGACACACAGGCTCCCTTTCTGGCACAACACACAGGCTCCCTTTCTGGCACGACCCTCAGGCTCGCTTTCTGCCAACACACACAGGCTCCCTTTCTGGCAAGACGTTTCTGGCAAGACCATCATACTCAATTTCCGGTACGAGACACATGCTCCCTTTCTGGCATGACAAAGGCTCCATTTCTGGCACAACACACAGGCTCCCTTTCTGGCACGACACACGCTCCCTTTCTGGCACTATTGAAAGGCTCCCTTTCTGGCACAACCTTTCTGGCACGACCCCGAGGCTCATTCTCTGGCAAGACAAACAGGCTCCCTTTCTGGCACGACACACAGGCTCATTTCCTGGCACGACCCTCAATTTCTGCCAAGACACACAGGCTCCCTTTCTGGCAAGATCTCTCTGGCATGACACAGGCTCCCTGTCTGCCATGACACAGGCTCCATTTCTGGCACAACACACAGGCTCCCTTTCTGGCACGACACAGGCTCCCTTTCTGGCACTCCTGAAAGGCTCCCTTTCTGGCACAACCTTTCTGGCATGACTCCGAGGCTCTCTTTCTGGCAAGCCAAACAGGCTCCCTTTCTGGCACAACACACAGGCTCTTTTTCTGGGACGACACACAGGCTCCATTTCTGGCACAACACACAGGCTCCCTTTCTGGCACGACACAGGCTCCCTTTCTGGCATGACACAGGCTCCCTTTCTGGCACAACACACAGGCTGCCTTTCTGGCACAACCTTTCTGGCACGACCCCGAGACTCACTTTCTGGCAAGACAAACAGGCTCCCTTTCTGGCACAAGACACAGGCTCCCTTTCTGGCAAGAACTCTCGGGCACGACCATGAGGCCAACTTTCTGGCACAACACTTAGGCTCCTTTTCTGTGACGACACACAGGCTATTTTTCTGGCACGACACAGGCTAACTTTCTGGCACGACACACAGGTTCCCTGTCTGGCAAGACCTCTTGGGCACGATCATCCTTCTAACTTTCTGGCACAACACACAGGCTCCTTTTCTGGGACGACACACAGGCTGTCTTTCTGGCGCAATCTTTCTGGCACGACCACCAGGCTCATTTTCTGGCAAGATCTTTCTGGCATGACACACAGGCTCCCTTCCTGGCACGACACAGGCCTGTTTTCTGGCATGACACACAGTCTCACTTTCTGGCACGCTACAGGCTCCCTTTCTGGCACGACACACAGGATCATTTTCTGGCACGACCCTCAGGCTCCCTTTCAGGCACGACACACAGGTTTCTTCTCTGGCACGAGACTCAGGCTCAATTTCTGCCAAGAGACACAGGCTCCCTTTCTGGCAAGACCTCTCTGGCACGACCCTCAGGCTCCCTTTCTGGCAAGACCTTTCTAGGATGACACAAAGGCTCACTTTCTGGCACGAGACAGGCTCCCTTTCTGGCACGACACACAGGCTCCCTACTGGCAAGACGTTTCTGGCAAGACCATCAGACTCAATTTCCGGCACGACACACATGCTCCCTTTCTGGCATGACACAGGCTCCATTTCTGGCATGACACACAGGCTCATTTTCTGGCACGAGACAGGCTCCCTTTCTGGCACAACCTTTCTGGCACGTCACACAGGCTGCCTTTCTGGCACAACCTTTCTGGCACTACCCCGAGGCTCACTTCCTGGCATGACCCTCAGGCTCCCTTTCAGGCACGACACACAGGTTTCTTTTCTGGAACGACCCTCAGGCTCCCTTTCAGGCATGACACACAGGTTTCTTTTCTGGCACGACCCTCAGGCTCAATTTTTGCCAAGACACATAGGCTCCCTTTCTGGCAAGATCTCTCTGGCACGACCCTCAGGCTGCCTTTCTGGCAGAACCTTTCTGGCACGACCCCGAGGCTCACTTTCTGGCAAGACAAACAGGCTCCCTTTCTGGGACGACACACAGGATCCCTTTCTGGCAAGACCTCTCGGGCACGACCATCAGGCTAACTTTCTGGCACAACACACAGGCTCATTTTCTGGGACGACACACAGGCTCCTTTTCTGGCACGACACACAGGCTAACTTTCTGGCACGACACATAGGTTCCCTGTCGGGCACGACACACAGGCTCCCTTTCTGGAATGACACAGAGGCTCCTTTTCTGGAATGACACACAGGCTCCCTTTCTGGCACGACACACAGGATCCCTTTCTGTCACGACCCGACACACAGGATCCCTGTCTGGCACGACCCTCAGGCTCGCTTTCTGGCAAGACACACAGGCTCCCTTTCTGGCAAGACATTTCTGGCAAGACCATCAGACTCAATTTCCGGCACAACACACAGGCTCACTTTCTGGCATGACACAGGCTCCCTTTCTGGCACAACACACAGACTCCCTTTCTGGCACGACACAGGCTCCCTTTCTGGCACTACTGAAAGGCTCCCTTTCTGGCACAACCTTTCTGGCACGACACACAGGCTCTTTTTTTGGCACGACACACAGGCTGCATTTCCGGCAAGACCTTTCTGACATGAAACAGGCTCCCTTTCTGGCACGACACACAGGCTCCCTTTCTGGCAAGACCTCGCTGGCACAACCATCAGGCTAACTTTCTGGCATGACCATCAGGCTCCCTTTCTGGCAGGACACACAGGCTAACTTTATGGCACGACACACAGGCTTCCTGACTGGTACAACACACAGGCTCCTTTCCTGGCACGACACACAGAAAATGTTCCTGTGTGTCTTGCCAGAAAAGGAGGCTGTGTCGTGCCAGAATGGGAGATTGTGTGTCGTGCCAGAAAGGGAGGCTGTCTCGTGCCAGAAAGTGAGCCTGTGTGTCATACCAGAAAGGTCTTGCCAGAAAGGGAGCCTGTGTGTCTTGGCAGAAAGTGAGCCGGAAGGTCGTGCCAGAAAGGGATCCTGTTTGTGGTCCCAGAAAGGGAGGCTGTGTGTCATGCCAGAACGGGAGCCTTTCAGTAGTGCCAGAAAGGGAGCCTGTGTCGTGCCAGAAAGGGAGCCTGTGTGTTGTGCCAGAAATGAAGCCTGTGTCATGCCAGAAAGGGAGCATGTGTGTCGTGCCGGAAATTGAGTCTGATGGTCTTGCCAGAAACATCTTGCCAGAAAGGAAGCCTGTGATTCTTGCCAGAACGTGAGCCACGGGGTCATGCCAGAAAGGTTCTGCCAGAAAGGCAGCCTGTGTGTTGTGGCAGAAAGGTTGTGCCAGAAAGGGAGCCTTTCAGTAGTGCCAGAAAGGGAGCCTGTGTCGTGCCAGAAAGGGAGCCTGTGTGTTGTACCAGACAGGGAGCCTTTGTGTCGTGCCAGAAAGTTAGCCTGTGTGTCGTGCCAGAAAAGGAGCCTGTGTGTTGTGCAAGAAAGTTACACTGATGGTCGTGCCAGAGAGGTGTGTGTCGCGCCAGAAAGGGAGCCTGTTTCATGTCAGAAAGGTCTTGCCAGAAATTCAGCCTGTGTCTCGTGCCAAAAAGAGAGCCTGTGTGTCGTGCCAGAAAGGGAGCCTGTGTCATGCCAGAAAGGTCATGCCAGAAAGGGAGCCTGAGGGTCGTGCCAGAGAGATCTTGCCAGAAAGGCAGCCTGTGTGTCTTGGCAGAAATTGAGCCTGAGTGTCCTGCCAGAAAAGAAACCTGTGTGTCGTGCCAGAAAAGGAGCCTCTGTGTCATCCCAGAAAGGGAGCCTGTTTCGTGCCAGAAAGGGAGACTGTGTGTCATGCCAGAAAGGGAGCCTGTTTCATGCCAGAAAGGGAGACTGTGTGTCGTGCCAGAAAGGGAGCCTGTCTCGTGCCAGAAAGTGAGCCTGTGTGTCATGCCAGAAAGGTCTTGCCAGAAAGGGAGCCTGTGTGTCTTGGCAGAAAGTGAGCCGGAGGGTCGTGCCAGAAAGGGATCCTGTTTGTGGTGCCAGAAAGGGAGCCTGTGTGTTGTGCCAGAAAAGGAGCCTGTGTGTTGTACCAGACAGGGAGTCTGTGTGTCGTGCCAGAAAAGGAGCCTCTGTGCCATCCCAGAAAGGGAGCCTGTTTCGTGGCAGAAAGGGAGACTGTGTGTCGTGCCAGAAAGGGAGCCTGTTTCATGCCAGAAAGGGAGCATGTGTGTTGTGCCAGAAAGGTCTTGCCAGAAAAGGAGCCTCTGTGTCATCCCAGAAAGGGAGCCTGTTTCGTGCCAGAAAGCTAGACTGTGTGTCGTGCCAGACAGGGAGCCTGTTTCATGCCAGAAAGGGAGACTGTGTGTCGTGCCAAAAAGTGAGCCTGTGTGTCATGCCAGAAAGGTCTTGCCAGAAAGGGAGCCAGGCTGCCTTTCTGGCAGAACCTTTTTGGCATGACCCCGTGGCTCACGTTCTGGCAAGAATCACAGGCTCCCTTTCGGGCAAGATGTTTCTGGCAAGACCATCAGACTCAATTTCCGGCACGACACACATGCTCCCTTTCTGGCATGACACAGGCTTAATTTCTGGCACAACACACAGGCTCCCTTTCTGGCACAACACAGGCTCCCTCTCTGGCACGACCCTCAGACTGCCTTTCTCGCATGACCATTCTGGCATGATACAGGCTCCCCTTCTCGCATGACACAGGCTCCATTTCTGGCACAACACACAGGCTCCCTTTCTGGAACGACACAGGTTCCCTTTCTGGCACTACTGAAAGGCTTCCTTTCTGGCACAACCTTTCTGGCACGACACACACGCTGCCTTTCTGGCACAACCTTTCTGACGCGACCCCGACTCTCACTTTCTGGCACGACACACAGGCTCTTTTTTTGGCACGACACACAGGCTGCATTTCTGGCAAGACCTTTCTGACATGAAACAGGCTCCCTTTCTGGCATGACACACTGGCTCCCTTTCTGGCAAGACCTCGCTGGCACGACCCTCAGGCTCCCTTTCAGGCACGACACACAGGGTTCTTTTCTGGCATGACCCTCAGGCTCCCTTTCAGGCACGACACACAGGTTTCTTTTCTGGCACGACCCTGAGGCTCAATTTCTGCCAAGACACACAGGCGCCCTTTCTGGCAAGATCTCTCTGGCATGACCCTCAGGCTGCCTTTCTCGCATGACCATTCTGGCATGATACAGGCTCCCCTTCTGGCATGACACAGGCTCCATTTCTGGCACAACACACAGGCTCCCTTTCTGGCACGACCCTCCGGCTCACTTTCTGCCAAGACACACAGGCTCCCTTTCTGGCAAGACCTTTCTGGCATGACACACAGGCTCACTTTTTGGCACGACACACAGTCTCCCTTTCTGGCATGAAACAGTCTCCCTGTCTGGCACGACACACAGTCTAGCTTTCTGGTACGAAACAGGCTCCCTTTCTGGGATGACACAGAGGCTCCTTTTCTGGCAAGACCTTTCTGGCACAACACACATGCTCCCTTTCTGGCATGAAACAGGCTCCCTTTCTGGCACGACACACAGTCTCCCTTTCTGCCACGAAACAGGCTCCCTTTCTGGGATGGCACAGAGGCTCCTTTTCTGGCACGACACACAGGCTCCCTGTCTGGTACATCACACAGGCTCCTTTTCTGGCACAACACACAGGCTCCCTTTCTGGCACCACAAACAGGATCCCTTTCTGGCACCACCCTCCGGCTCACTTTCTGCCAAGACACACAGGCTCCCTTTCTGGCAAGACCTTTCTGGCATGACACACAGGCTCACTTTCTGGCACGAGACAGGCTCCCTTTCTGGCACGACACACAGTCTCCCTTTCTGGCATGAAACAGGCTCCCTTTCTGGCATGACACACAGTCTCCCTTTCTGGCACGAAACAGGCTCCCTTTCTGGGATGACACAGAGGCTCCTTTTCTGGCACGACACACAGGTTTCTTTTCTGGCAGGACACTCAGGCTCAATTTCTGCCAAGACACACAGGCTGCCTTTCTGGCAAGATCTCTCTGGCACGACCCTCAGGCTCCCTTTCTGGCATGACCTTTCTGGCATGACACAGGCTCCCTTTCTGGCACGACACACAGGCTCTCTTTTGGGCACGAGACACAGGCTGCATTTCTGGCAAGACCTTTCTGACATGAAACAGGCTCCCTTTCTGGCACGACACACACCTCTCTGGCACGACCATCAGTGTAACTTTCTTGCACAACACACAGGCTCCTTTTCTGGCACGACACACAGGCTAACTTTCTGGCACGACACAAAGGCTCCCTGTCTGGTACAACACACAGGCTCCCTTTCTGGCACGACACAGGCTCCCTTTCTGGCACTACTGAAAGGCTCCCTTTCTGGCACAACCTTTCTGCCACAACACACAGGCTGCCTTTCTGGCAGAACCTTTCTGGCATGACCCCGTGGCTCACGTTCTGGCAAGAATCACAGGCTCCCTTTCTGGCAAGATGTTTCTGGCAAGACCATCAGACTCAATTTCCGGCACGACACACATGCTCCCTTTCTGGCATGACACAGGCTTCATTTCTGGCACAACACACAGGCTCCCTTTCTGGCACGACACAGGCTCCCTTTCTGGCACTACTGAAAGGCTCCCGTTCTGGCATGACACACAGCCTCCCTTTCTGGGACCACAAACAGGATCCCTTTCTGGCACGACCTTCCGGCTCACTTTCTGCCAAGACACACAGGCTCCCTTTCTGGCAAGACCTTTCTGGTATGACACACAGGCTCACTTTCTGGCACGAGACAGGCTCCCTTTCTGGCACGACACACAGGATCATTTCCTGGCATGACACACAGGCTCCCTTTCTGGGACCACAAACAGGATCCCTTTCTGGCACGACCCTCCGGCTCACTTTCTGCCAAGACACACAGGCTCCCTTTCTGGCAAGACATTTCTGGCATGACACACAGGCTCACTTCCTGGCACGAGACAGGCTCCCTTTCTGGCACGACACACAATCTCCCTTTCTGGCACGACACAGCCTCCCTTTCTGGCACGACACACAGGATCATTTTCTGGCACGACCCTGAGGCTCCCTTTCTGCCAAGACACACAGGCTCCCTTTCTGGCAAGACCTTTCTGGCATGAAACAGCCTCCCTTTCTGGCACGACACACAGGATCATTTTCTGGCACGACCCTGAGGCTCCCTTTCTGCCAAGACACACAGGATCCCATTCTGGCAAGACATTTCTGGCAAGACCATCAGACTCAATTTCCGGCACGAAACAGGCTCCCTTTCTGGCACGAGACACAGGCTCCCTTTCTGGCACGACACACAGTCTCCCTTTCTGGCATGAAACAGGCTTCCTTTCTGGCACTACTGAAAGGCTCCCTTTCTGGCACAACCTTTCTGGCATGACACACAGGCTGCCTTCCTGGCACAACCTTTCTGGCACGACCCCGAGGCTCTCTTTCTGGCAAGACAAACAGACTCCCTTTCTGGCATGACACACAGGCTTACTTTCTGGCAAGACCTCTCGGGCACGACACACAGTCTCCCTTTCTGGGATGACACAGAGGCTCCTTTTCTGGCACGACACACAGTCACACAGGCTCACTTTCTGGCAAGACAAACAGGCTCCCTTTCTGGCACGACACACAGTCTCCCTTACTGGCACGAAACAGACTCCCTTTCTCGAATGACACAGAGGCTCCTTTTCTGGCACGACACACAGTCTTCCTTTCTGGCACGAAACAGGCTCCCTTTCTGGCACGACACACAGTGGCTCCTTTTCTGGCACGACACAGCCTCCCTTTCTGGCACGACACACAGGATCATTTTCTGGCACGATCCTCAGGCTCCCTTTCAGGCACGACACACAGGTTTCTTTTCTGGCACGACACACAGGCTCCCTTTCTGGCATGACCTTTCTGGCATGACACAGGCTCCCTTTCTGGCACGACACACAGGCTCTCTTTTTGGCATGACACACAGGCTGGATTTCTGGCAAGACCTTTCTGAAACGAAACAGGCTCCCTTTTTGGCACGACACACACCTCTCTGGCACGACCATCAGGCTACCTTTCTGGCACAACCCTCCGGCTCACTTTCTGCCAAGACACACTGGCTCCCTTTCTGGCAAGACCTTTCTGGCATGACACACAGGCTTACTTTCTGGCACGAGACAGGCTCCCTTTCTGGCACGACACACAGTCTCCCTTTCTGGCATGAAATGTAGAAGAAATTTTTATCTGATTTCATGTGACATACCCTACTTTTAAGAAATAAAAGATACCCGAGCTTGAAATAATGGGAGGTTTGCGTGAGAAGCCGAGCATATAGGCCTCGTGGAATGTGCCTGTGTAAGAAATCCAATCTATACATTGAGGCACCTAGAACTGGGAAATTTAATGAAACCCAGATGTTGAATGGAGAATCAGCGCGGGAAACCTGGACGCCTTTGTTTGGGATCAGTATTTAAGCAAGAAGCCGTCGGGAGTCGAGGTGTGTTCTGCAGACCTCCCGACTTTATTGATCAACCAATAAAGTTGTAACCTTCTGAAATCAAAGCCTGAGTCTTCAATTAATTTCCACAACAGAAATAGGCTCCCTTTCTGGCATGACACACAGTCTCCCTTTCTGGCACGAAACAGGCTCCCTTTCTGGGATGACACAGAGGCTCCTTTTCTGGCACGACACACAGGCTCCCTTTCTAGCACGACACACAGGCTCCCTTTCTGGCAAGACGTTTCTGGGAAGACCATCAGACTCAATTTCCGGCACGACACACAGGCTCCCTTTCTGGCATGACACAGGCTCCATTTCTGGCACAACACAGGCTACCTTTCTGGCACTACTGAAAGGCTCCATTTCTGGCACAACCTTTCTGGCACGACACACAGGCTGCCTTTCTGGCACAATCTTTCTGGCACGACCCCGAGGCCCACTTTCTGGCACGACACACAGGCTGCATTTCTGGCATGACACACAGGCTCCCTTTCTGGCACCACAAAGAGGATCCTTTTCTGGCACGACCCTCGGGCTCACTTTCTGCCAAGACACACAGGCTCCCTATCTGGCAAGATCTCTCTGGCACGACCCTCAGGCTCCCTTTCTGGCATGACCTTTCTGGCATGACACACAGTCTCCCTTTCTGGCACGAAACAGGCTCCCTTTCTGGCACGACACAGCCTCCCTTTCTGGCACGACACACAAGATCATTTTCTGGCACGACCCTCAGGCTCCCTTTCAGGCACGACACACAGGTTTCTTTTCTGGCACTACACTCAGGCTTCTTTTCTGGCACGACACTCAGGCTCAATTTCTGCCGAGACACACAGGCTGCCTTTCTGGCAAGATCTCTCTGGCACGACCCTCAGGCTTCCTTTCTGGCATGACCTTTCTGGCATGACCAACAGGTTCCCTTTCTGGCACAACCTTTCTGTCAGGACACCCAGGCTCCCTTTCTGGCATGACACAGTTTCCCTTTCTGGCACAACACAAAGGCTCCCTTTTTGACACGACCCACAGGCTTCCTTTCTGGCACGACCTTTACTGGCACAACCTTTCAGGCACAAAACACAGGCTGCCTTTCTGGCACAACACCCAGGCTCGTTTTTTGGCACGACCCACAGGCTCCCTTTCTGGCTCGACACACAGGCTACCTTTCTGGCACAACCTTTCTGGGACAACCTTTCTGGTACAAACTTTCTGGCATGACACAGGCACCCTTTTTGGCACAACACAAAGGCTCCCTTTTTGACACGACCCACAGGCTCCCTTTCTGGCATGACCTTTCTGGCACGACACACAGGCTATTTTTCAGGCAAAAAAATTTCAGGCATGACACATGCTCCCTTTCTGGCACAACCTTTTTGGCATGACCTACAGGTTCCCTTTCTGGCACGACCTTTCTGTCAGGAGACACAGGCTCCCTTTCTGGCATGACACAGGCTCTCTTTCTTGCAAAACCTTTCTGGCACGACCTTTACTTGCACAACCTTTCAGGCACAAAACACAGGTTCTTTTTCTGGCACGACACACAGGCTCCTTTTTTGGCACGACCCAAAGGCTCACTTTCTGGCTCGACACACAGGGTCCATTTCTGGCACGACCCTGCGGCTCACTTTATGCGAAGACACACAGGCTCCCTTCCTGACAAGATCTTTCTGGCACGACGCTCAGGGTCCCTTTCTGGCATGACACAGGCTCCCTTTCTGCCATGACCTTTCTGGCACAAACTTTCTGGCAAGACACACAGGCTCCCTTTCTGGCAGGACCTTTCTGGCATGACACACAGGCTCACTTTCTGGCACGAGACAAGCTCCCTTTCTGGCATGACACCCAGTCTCCATTTCTGGCACGAAACAGGCTCCCTTTCTGGCACGACACACAGTCTCCCTTTCTGGCATGAAACAGGCTCCCTTTCTGGGATGACACAGATTCTCCTTTTCTGGCACGACACACAGGCTCCCTTTCTGGCACGACACACAGGCTCCCTTTCTGGCACAACACACAGGATCCCTTTCTGGGAAGACGTTTCTGGCAAGACCATCAGACTCAATTTCCGGCACGAAACAGGCTCCCTTTCTGGCACGACACAGAGTCTCCCTTTCTGGCACGAAACAGGCTCCCTTTCTGGGATGACACAGAGGCTCCTTTTCTGGCATGACACACAGGCTCCCTTTCTGGCACGACACACAGGATCCCTTTCTGGCACGACCCGACACACAGGATCCCTTTCTGGCAAGACCCTCAGGCTCGCTTTCTGGCAAGACACACAGGCTCCTTTTCTGGAAAGACGTTTCTGGCAAGACCATCAGACTCAATTTCCGGCACGACACACAGGCTCCCTTTCTGGCATGACACAGGCTCCATTTCTGAAACAACACATAGGCTCCCTTTCTGGCACGACACAGGCTCCATTTCTGGCACTACTGAAAGGCTCCCTTTCTGGCACGACACACAGGCTCCGTTTCTGGCACGACCTTTCTGGCACGACCCCGAGGCTCATTTTCTGGCAAGACAAACAGGCTCCCTTTCTGGCAAGACGTTTCTTGCAAGACCATCAGACTCAATTTCTGGCACGACACACATGCTCCCTTTCTGGCATGACACAGGCTCCCTTCCTGGCACTACTGAAAGCCTCCCTTTCTGGCACAACCTTTCTGGCACGACCCCGAGGCTCCCTTTCTGGCAAGACCTCTCGGGCACGACCATCAGGCTAACTTTCTGGGACGAAACACAGGCTCCTTTTCTGGCACGACACACAGGCTAACTTTCTGGCATGAAACACAGGCTCCCTTTCTGGCATGACACAGGCTCCCTTTCTGGCATGACCTTTCTGGCACAAACTTTCTGGCAAGACACACAGGCTCCCTTTCTGGCAAAACCTTTCTGGCATGACACACAGGCTCCCTTTCTGGCACGACACACAGTCTCCCTTTCTGGCATGAAACAGGCTCCGTTTCTGGGATGACACAGAGGCTCCTTTTCTGGCACGACACACAGGCTCCCTTTCGGGCACAAAACAGGCTCCCTTTCTGGCACGACACAGCCTCCCTTTCTGGCACGACACACAGGATCGTTTTCTGGCACGACCCTCAGACTCCCTTTCAGGCACGACACACAGATTTCTTTTCTGGCACTGCACTCAGGTTTCTTTTCTGGCACGACACTCAGGCTCAATTTCTGCCAAGACACACAGGCTCCCTTTCTGGCATGACCTTTCTGGCATGACACAGGATCCCTTTCTGGAATGACACACAGGCTACATTTATGGCATGACCCACAGGCTCCCTTTCTGGCACAACCTTTCTGTCAGGACACCCAGGCTCCCTTTCTGGCATGACACAGTTTCCCTTTCTGGCACAACACAAACGCTCCCTTTTTGACACGACCCACAGGCTCCCTTTCTGGCACGACCTTTACTGGCACAACCTTTCAGGCACAAAACACAGGCTCCCTTTCTGGCACAACACCCAGGCTCGTTTTTTGGCACGACCCACAGGCTCCCTTTCTGGCTCGACACACAGGCTACCTTTCTGGCACAACCTTTCTGGGACAACTTTTCTGGGACAAACTTTCTGGCATGACACAGGCACCCTTTTTGGCACAACACAAAGACTCCCTTTCTGGCACGACACACAGGATCATTTTCTGGCACGATCCTCAGGCTCCCTTTCAGGCACGAAAGACAGGTTTCTTTTCTGGCACGACACTCAGGCTCAATTTCTGCCACGACACACAGGTTGCCTTTCTGGCAAGATCTTTCTGGCACGACCGTCAGGCTCCCTTTCTGGCATGGCCTTTCTGGCATGACACAGGCTCCCTTTCTGGCTCGACACACAGACTCTCTTTTTGGCATGACACACAGGCTGGATTTCTGGCAAGACCTTTCTGACACGAAACAGGCTCCCTTTCTGGCACGACACACACCTCTCTGGCACGACCATCAGGCTAACTTTCTGGCACGACACACAGGCTACTTTTCTTGCACGACACACAGGCTAACTTTCTGGCACGACACACAGGCTCCCTGTCTGGTACAATACACAGGCGTCTTTTCTGGCATGACACACAGGCTCCCTTTCTGGCACCACAAACAGGATCCCTTTCTGGCACGACCCTCCGGCTCACTTTCTGCCAAGACACACTGGCTCCCTTTCTGGCAAGACCTTTCTGGCATGACACACAGACTCACTTTCTGGCACGAGACACAGTCTCCCTTTCTGGCACGAAACAGGCTCCCTTTCTGGCACGACCCACAGTTACCCTTTCTGGCAGGAAACAGCCTCCCTTTCTGGGATGACACAGAGGCTCCGTTTCTGGCACGACAAACAGGCTCCCTTTCTGGCACAACCTGACACACAGGATCCCTTTCTGGCACGACCCGACACACAGGATCCCTTTCTGGCACGACTTTCAGGCTTGCTTTCTGGCAAGACACACAGGCTCCCTTTCTGGCAAGACGTTTCTGGCAAGACCATCAGACTCAATTTCCGGCACGACACACAGGCTCCCTTTCTGGCATGACACAGGCTCCATTTCTGGCACAACACACAGGCTCCCTTTCTGGCATGACACAGGCTCCCTTTCTGGCACTACTGAAAGGCTCTCTTTCTGGCACAACCTTTCTGGCACAACACACAGGCTGCCTTTCTGGCACGACACACAGGCTCACTTTCTGGCAAGACCTCTCGTGTACGACCATCAGGCTAACTTTATGGCACAACACACAGGCTCCTTTTCTGGGACGACACACAGGCTCCTTTTCTGGCACGACACACAGGCTAACTTTCTGGCACGAAACACAGGTTCCCTGTCTGGCACGACACACAGGATCCTTTTCTGGCACGAGACACAGGCTCCCTTTCTGGCACCACAAACAGGATCCCTTTCTGACACGACCCTCTGGCTCACTTTCTGCCAAGTCACACAGGCTCCCTATCTGGCAAGATCTTTCCGGCACGACCCTCAGGCTCCCTTTCTGGCATGACCTTTTTGGCACAAACTTTCTGGCAAGACACACAGCCTCCCTTTCTGGCATGACACACAGTCTCCCTTTCTGGCACGAAATAGGCTCCCTTTCTGGGATGACACAGAGGCTCCTTTTCTGGCACGACACACAGGCTCCCTTTCGGTCACGACACCCAGGATCCCTTTTTGGCACAACCCTCAGGCTCGCTTTCTGGCAAGACACACAGGCTCCCTTTCTGGCAAGACGTTTCTGGCAAGACCATCAGACTCAATTTCCGGCACGACACACATGCTCCCTTCCTGGCATGACACAGGCTCCATTTCTGGCACAACACACAGGCTCCCTTTCTGGCACGATACAGGCTCCCTTTCTGGCACTACTGAAAGGCTCCCTTTCTGGCACGACACACAGGCTCCCTTTCGGGCACGACACCCAGGATCCCTTTTTGGCACAACCCTCAGGCTCGCTTTCTGGCAAGACCATCAGACTCAATTTCCGGCACGACACACATGCTCCCTTCCTGGCATGACACAGGCTCCATTTCTGGCACAACACACAGGCTCCCTTTCTGGCACGATACAGGCTCCCTTTCTGGCACTACTGAAAGGCTCCCTTTCTGGCACAACCTTTCTGGCACGACACACAGTCTGCCTTTCTGGCACAACCTTTCAGGCACGACCCAGAGGCTCACATTCTTGCAAGACAAACAGGCTCCCTTTTTGGCAAGACCTTTCTGGCATGATCGACAGGCTCCCTTTCTGGCACAACCCACAGGCTCCCTTTCTGGCACTACCGAAAGGCTCTTTTTCTGGCACAACATTTCTGGCACCACCTTTCTGGCAGGACACACAGGCTGCCTTTCTGGCACAACCTTTCTGGCACGACCACCAGGCTCACTTTCTGGCAAGACAAACAGGCTCCCTTTCTGGCAAGACCTTTCTGGCATGATGCACAGGCTCCCTTCCTGGCACGACACAGGCTCGTTTTCTGGCATGACACACAGTCTCCCTTTCTGGCACGACACAGCCTCCCTTTCTGGCACGACACAAAGGCTGCATTTCTGGCAAGACCTTTCTGACATGAAACAGGCTCCTTTTCTGGCACGACACACAGGCTCCTTTTCTGGCACGACACACAGGCTAACTTTCTGGCACGACACACAGGCTCCCTGTCTGGTACAACACACAGTCTCCTTTTCTGGCATGACACACAGGCTCGCTTTCTGGCACCACAAACAGGATCCCTTTCTGGCACGACCCTCCGGCTCACTTTCTGCCAAGACACACAGGCTCCCTTTCTGGCAAGACCTTTCTGGCATGACGCACAGGCTCACTTTCTGGCACGAGACAGGCTCCCTTTCTGGTTCGACACACAGTCTCCCTTTCTGGCACGAAACAGGCTCCCTTTCTGGCACGACACACAGGATCCCTTTCTGGCACGACACAGCCTCCCTTTCTGGCACGACACACAAGATCATTTTCTGGCACGACCCTCAGGCTCCCTTTCAGGCACGACACACAGGTTTCTTTTCTGGCACTACACTCAGGCTTCTTTTCTGGCACGACACTCAGGCTCAATTTCTGCCGAGACACACAGGCTGCCTTTCTGGCAAGATCTCTCTGGCACGACCCTCAGGCTTCCTTTCTGGCATGACCTTTCTGGCATGACCAACAGGTTCCCTTTCTGGCACAACCTTTCTGTCAGGACACCCAGGCTCCCTTTCTGGCATGACACAGTTTCCCTTTCTGGCACAACACAAAGGCTCCCTTTTTGACACGACCCACAGGCTTCCTTTCTGGCACGACCTTTACTGGCACAACCTTTCAGGCACAAAACACAGGCTGCCTTTCTGGCACAACACCCAGGCTCGTTTTTTGGCACGACCCACAGGCTCCCTTTCTGGCTCGACACACAGGCTACCTTTCTGGCACAACCTTTCTGGGACAACCTTTCTGGTACAAACTTTCTGGCATGACACAGGCACCCTTTTTGGCACAACACAAAGGCTCCCTTTTTGACACGACCCACAGGCTCCCTTTCTGGCATGACCTTTCTGGCACGACACACAGGCTATTTTTCAGGCAAAAAAATTTCAGGCATGACACATGCTCCCTTTCTGGCACAACCTTTTTGGCATGACCTACAGGTTCCCTTTCTGGCACGACCTTTCTGTCAGGAGACACAGGCTCCCTTTCTGGCATGACACAGGCTCTCTTTCTTGCAAAACCTTTCTGGCACGACCTTTACTTGCACAACCTTTCAGGCACAAAACACAGGTTCTTTTTCTGGCACGACACACAGGCTCCTTTTTTGGCACGACCCAAAGGCTCACTTTCTGGCTCGACACACAGGGTCCATTTCTGGCACGACCCTGCGGCTCACTTTATGCGAAGACACACAGGCTCCCTTCCTGACAAGATCTTTCTGGCACGACGCTCAGGGTCCCTTTCTGGCATGACACAGGCTCCCTTTCTGCCATGACCTTTCTGGCACAAACTTTCTGGCAAGACACACAGGCTCCCTTTCTGGCAGGACCTTTCTGGCATGACACACAGGCTCACTTTCTGGCACGAGACAAGCTCCCTTTCTGGCATGACACCCAGTCTCCATTTCTGGCACGAAACAGGCTCCCTTTCTGGCACGACACACAGTCTCCCTTTCTGGCATGAAACAGGCTCCCTTTCTGGGATGACACAGATTCTCCTTTTCTGGCACGACACACAGGCTCCCTTTCTGGCACGACACACAGGCTCCCTTTCTGGCACAACACACAGGATCCCTTTCTGGGAAGACGTTTCTGGCAAGACCATCAGACTCAATTTCCGGCACGAAACAGGCTCCCTTTCTGGCACGACACAGAGTCTCCCTTTCTGGCACGAAACAGGCTCCCTTTCTGGGATGACACAGAGGCTCCTTTTCTGGCATGACACACAGGCTCCCTTTCTGGCACGACACACAGGATCCCTTTCTGGCACGACCCGACACACAGGATCCCTTTCTGGCAAGACCCTCAGGCTCGCTTTCTGGCAAGACACACAGGCTCCTTTTCTGGAAAGACGTTTCTGGCAAGACCATCAGACTCAATTTCCGGCACGACACACAGGCTCCCTTTCTGGCATGACACAGGCTCCATTTCTGAAACAACACATAGGCTCCCTTTCTGGCACGACACAGGCTCCATTTCTGGCACTACTGAAAGGCTCCCTTTCTGGCACGACACACAGGCTCCGTTTCTGGCACGACCTTTCTGGCACGACCCCGAGGCTCATTTTCTGGCAAGACAAACAGGCTCCCTTTCTGGCAAGACGTTTCTTGCAAGACCATCAGACTCAATTTCTGGCACGACACACATGCTCCCTTTCTGGCATGACACAGGCTCCCTTCCTGGCACTACTGAAAGCCTCCCTTTCTGGCACAACCTTTCTGGCACGACCCCGAGGCTCCCTTTCTGGCAAGACCTCTCGGGCACGACCATCAGGCTAACTTTCTGGGACGAAACACAGGCTCCTTTTCTGGCACGACACACAGGCTAACTTTCTGGCATGAAACACAGGCTCCCTTTCTGGCATGACACAGGCTCCCTTTCTGGCATGACCTTTCTGGCACAAACTTTCTGGCAAGACACACAGGCTCCCTTTCTGGCAAAACCTTTCTGGCATGACACACAGGCTCCCTTTCTGGCACGACACACAGTCTCCCTTTCTGGCATGAAACAGGCTCCGTTTCTGGGATGACACAGAGGCTCCTTTTCTGGCACGACACACAGGCTCCCTTTCGGGCACAAAACAGGCTCCCTTTCTGGCACGACACAGCCTCCCTTTCTGGCACGACACACAGGATCGTTTTCTGGCACGACCCTCAGACTCCCTTTCAGGCACGACACACAGATTTCTTTTCTGGCACTGCACTCAGGTTTCTTTTCTGGCACGACACTCAGGCTCAATTTCTGCCAAGACACACAGGCTCCCTTTCTGGCATGACCTTTCTGGCATGACACAGGATCCCTTTCTGGAATGACACACAGGCTACATTTATGGCATGACCCACAGGCTCCCTTTCTGGCACAACCTTTCTGTCAGGACACCCAGGCTCCCTTTCTGGCATGACACAGTTTCCCTTTCTGGCACAACACAAACGCTCCCTTTTTGACACGACCCACAGGCTCCCTTTCTGGCACGACCTTTACTGGCACAACCTTTCAGGCACAAAACACAGGCTCCCTTTCTGGCACAACACCCAGGCTCGTTTTTTGGCACGACCCACAGGCTCCCTTTCTGGCTCGACACACAGGCTACCTTTCTGGCACAACCTTTCTGGGACAACTTTTCTGGGACAAACTTTCTGGCATGACACAGGCACCCTTTTTGGCACAACACAAAGACTCCCTTTCTGGCACGACACACAGGATCATTTTCTGGCACGATCCTCAGGCTCCCTTTCAGGCACGAAAGACAGGTTTCTTTTCTGGCACGACACTCAGGCTCAATTTCTGCCACGACACACAGGTTGCCTTTCTGGCAAGATCTTTCTGGCACGACCGTCAGGCTCCCTTTCTGGCATGGCCTTTCTGGCATGACACAGGCTCCCTTTCTGGCTCGACACACAGACTCTCTTTTTGGCATGACACACAGGCTGGATTTCTGGCAAGACCTTTCTGACACGAAACAGGCTCCCTTTCTGGCACGACACACACCTCTCTGGCACGACCATCAGGCTAACTTTCTGGCACGACACACAGGCTACTTTTCTTGCACGACACACAGGCTAACTTTCTGGCACGACACACAGGCTCCCTGTCTGGTACAATACACAGGCGTCTTTTCTGGCATGACACACAGGCTCCCTTTCTGGCACCACAAACAGGATCCCTTTCTGGCACGACCCTCCGGCTCACTTTCTGCCAAGACACACTGGCTCCCTTTCTGGCAAGACCTTTCTGGCATGACACACAGACTCACTTTCTGGCACGAGACACAGTCTCCCTTTCTGGCACGAAACAGGCTCCCTTTCTGGCACGACCCACAGTTACCCTTTCTGGCAGGAAACAGCCTCCCTTTCTGGGATGACACAGAGGCTCCGTTTCTGGCACGACAAACAGGCTCCCTTTCTGGCACAACCTGACACACAGGATCCCTTTCTGGCACGACCCGACACACAGGATCCCTTTCTGGCACGACTTTCAGGCTTGCTTTCTGGCAAGACACACAGGCTCCCTTTCTGGCAAGACGTTTCTGGCAAGACCATCAGACTCAATTTCCGGCACGACACACAGGCTCCCTTTCTGGCATGACACAGGCTCCATTTCTGGCACAACACACAGGCTCCCTTTCTGGCATGACACAGGCTCCCTTTCTGGCACTACTGAAAGGCTCTCTTTCTGGCACAACCTGTCTGGCACAACACACAGGCTGCCTTTCTGGCATGACACACAGGCTCACTTTATGGCAAGACCTCTCGGGCACGACCATCAGGCTAACTTTCTGGCACAACACACAGGCTCCTTTTCTGGGACGACACACAGGCTCCTTTTCTGGCACGACACACAGGCTAACTTTCTAGCATGAAACACAGGTTCCCTGTCTGGCAAGACACACAGGATCCTTTTCTGGCACGAGACACAGGCTCCCTTTCTGGCACCACAAACAGGATCCCTTTCTGACACGACCCTCTGGCTCACTTTCTGCTAAGTCACACAGGCTCCCTATCTGGCAAGATCTCTCTGGCATGACCCTCAGGCTGCCTTTCTGGCATGACCTTTCTGCATTGACACAGGCTCCCTGTCTGCCATGACACAGGCTCCATTTCTGGCACGACACACAGGATCCCTTTCTGGCACGACCCGACACACAGGATCCCTTTCTGGCACGACCCTCAGGCTTGCTTTCTGGCAAGACACACGCTCCCTTCCTGGCAAGACGTTTCTGGCAAGACCATCAGACTCAATTTCCGGCACGACACACAGGCTCCCTTTCTGGCATGACACAGGCTCCATTTCTGGCACAACACACAGGCTCCCTTTCTCGCATGACACAGGCTCCCTTTCTGGCACTACTGAAAGGCTCTCTTTCTGGCACAACCTTTCTGGCACAACACACAAGCTGCCTTTCTGGCACGACACACAGGCTCACTTTATGGCAAGACCTCTCGGGCACGACCATCAGGCTAACTTTCTGGCACAACACACAGGCTCCTTTTCTGGGACGACACACAGGCTCCTTTTCTGGCACGACACACAGGCTAACTTTCTAGCATGAAACACAGGTTCCCTGTCTGGCAAGACACACAGGATCCTTTTCTGGCACGAGACACAGGCTCCCTTTCTGGCACCACAAACAGGATCCCTTTCTGACACGACCCTCTGGCTCACTTTCTGCCAAGTCACACAGGCTCCCTATCTGGCAAGATCTTTCCGGCACGACCCTCAGGCTCCCTTTCTGGCATGACACAGGCTCCCTTTCTGACATGAGCTTTTTGGCACAAACTTTCTGGCAAGACACACAGGCTCCCTTTCTGGCATGACACACAGTCTCCCTTTCTGGCACGAAATAGGCTCCCTTTCTGGGATGACACAGAGGCTCCTTTTCTGGCACGACACAGAGGCTCCCTTTCGGGCACGACACCCAGGATCCCTTTCTTTCTGGCACAACACTCAGGCTCGCTTTCTGGCAAGACACACAGGCTCCCTTTCTGGCAAGACGTTTCTGGCAAGACCATCAGAATCAATTTCCGGCACGAGACACATGCTCCCTTCCTGGCATGACACAGGCTCCATTTCTGGCACAACACACAGGCTCCCTTCCTGGCACTACTGAAAGGCTCCCTTTCTGGCACAACCTTTCTGGTACGACACACAGGCTGCCTTTCTGGCACAACCTTTCTGGCACGACCCCGAGGCTCATTTTCAGGGAAGACAAACAGGCTGCATTTCTGGCAAGACCTTTCTGGCATGACCCACAGGCTCCCTTTCTGGCACGACCCACAGGCTCCCTTTCTGGCACTACCAAAAGGCTCTTTTTCTGGCACGACATTTCTGGCACAACCTTTCTGGCACGACACACAGGCTGCCTTTCTGGCACAACCTTCCTGGCACGACCACCAGGCTCATTTTCTGGCAAGACAAACAGGCTCCCTTTGTGGCAAGACCTTTCTGGCATGACGCACAGGCTCCCTTCCTGGCACGACACAGGCTCGTTTTCTGTTATGACACACAGTCTCCTTTTCTGGCATGACACACATTCTCCATTTCTGGCACAACACACAGGCTCCCTTTCTCGCATGACACAGGCTCCCTTTCTGGCACTACTGAAAGGCTCTCTTTCTGGCACAACCTTTCTGGCACAACACACAGGCTGCCTTTCTGGCACGACACACAGGCTCACTTTATGGCAAGACCTCTCGGGCATGACCATCAGGCTAACTTTCTGGCACAACACACAGGCTCCTTTTCTGGGACGACACACAGGCTCCTTTTCTGGCACGACACACAGGCTAACTTTCTTGCACGAAACACAGGTTCCCTGTCTGGCACGACACACAAGATCCTTTTCTGGCACGAGACACAGGCTCCCTTTCTGGCACCACAAACAGGATCCCTTTCTGACACGACCCTCTGGCTCACTTTCTGCCAAGTCACACAGGCTCCCTATCTGGCAAGATATTTCCGGCACGAACCTCAGGCTCCCTTTCTGGCATGACACAGGCTCCCTTTCTGACATGAGCTTTTTGGCACAAACTTTCTGGCAAGACACACAGGCTCCATTTGTGGCATGACACACAGTCTCCCTTTCTGGCATGAGCTTTTTGGCACAAACTTTCTGGCAAGACACACAGGCTCCCTTTCTGGCATGACACACAGACTCCCTTTCGGGCACGACACCAAGGATCCCTTTCTGGCACAACCCTCAGGCTCGCTTTCTGGCACAACACAAAGTTTTCTTTTCTGACACGACCCTCAGGCTCCCTTTCACGCACGACACACAGGTTTCTTTTCTGGCACGACCCTCCGGCTCCCTTTCAGGCACAACACAAAGGTTTCTTTTCTGGCACGACCCTCAGGCTCCCTTTCACGCACGACACACAGGTTTCTTTTCTGGCACGACCCTCCGGGTCCCTTTCAGGCACGACACACAGGTTTCTTTTGTGGCACGACCCTCAGGCTCAATTTCTGCCAAGACACACAGGCTCCCTTTCTGGCAAGATCTCTCTGGCACGACCCTCAGGCTGCCTTTCTGGCATGACCTTTCTGCATTGACACAGGCTCCCTGTCTGCCATGACACAGGCTCCATTTCTGGCACGACACACAGGATCCCTTTCTGGCACGACCCGACACACAGGATCCCTTTCTGGCACGACCCTCAGGCTTGCTTTCTGGCAAGACACACACGCTCCCTTCCTGGCAAGACGTTTCTGGCAAGACCATCAGACTCAATTTCCGGCACGACACACAGGCTCCCTTTCTGGCATGACACAGGCTCCATTTCTGGCACAACACACAGGCTCCCTTTCTCGCATGACACAGGCTCCCTTTCTGGCACTACTGAAAGGCTCTCTTTCTGGCACAACCTTTCTGGCACAACACACAGGCTGCCTTTCTGGGACGACACACACGCTCACTTTCTGGCAAGACCTCTCGGGCACGACCATTAGGCTAACTTTCTGGCACAACACACAGGCTCCTTTTCTGGGACGACACACAGGCTCCCTTTCTGGCACGACCCACAGGCTCCCTTTCTGGCACTACCAAAAGGCTCTTTTTCCGGCACGACATTTCTGGCACAACCTTTCTGGCACGACACACAGGCTGCCTTTCTGGCACAACCTTTCTGGCACGACCCCGAGGCTCATTTTCAGGGAAGACAAACAGGCTGCATTTCTGGCAAGACCTTTCTGGCATGACACAGGCTCCATTTCTGGCACAACAAACAGGCTCCCTTTCTCGCATGACACAGGCTCCCTTTCTGGCATTACTGAAAGGCTCTCTTTCTGGCACAACCTTTCTGGCACAACACACAGGCTGCCTTTCTGGCACGACACACAGGCTCACTTTATGGCAAGACCTCTCGGGCACGACCATCAGGCTAACTTTCTGGCACAACACACAGGCTCCTTTTCTGGGACGACACACAGGCTCCTTTTCTGGCACAACACACAGGCTAACTTTCTTGCACGAAACACAGGTTCCCTGTCTGGCACGACACACAGGATCCTTTTCTGGCACGAGACACAGGCTCCCTTTCTGGCACCACAAACAGGATCCCTTTCTGACACGACCCTCTGGCTCACTTTCTGCCAAGTCACACAGGCTCCCTATCTGGCAAGATATTTCCGGCACGACCCTCAGGCTCCCTTTCTGGCATGACACAGGCTCCCTTTCTGACATGAGCTTTTTGGCACAAACTTTCTGGCAAGACACACAGGCTCCCTTTCTGGCATGACACACAGACTCCCTTTCGGGCACGACACCAAGGATCCCTTTCTGGCACAACCCTCAGGCTCGCTTTCTGGCACAACACAAATGTTTCTTTTCTGACACGACCCTCAGGCTCCCTTTCACGCACGACACACAGGTTTCTTTTCTGGCACGACCCTCCGGCTCCCTTTCAGGCACGACACACAGGTTTCTTTTCTGGCATGACCCTCAGGCTCAATTTCTGCCAAGACACACAGGCTCCCTTTCTAGCAAGATCTCTCTGGCACGACCCTCAGGCTGCCTTTCTGGCATGACCTTTCTGCATTGACACAGGCTCCCTGTCTGCCATGACACAGGCTCCATTTCTGGCACGACACACAGGATCCCTTTCTGGCACGACCCGACACACAGGATCCCTTTCTGGCACGACCCTCAGGCTTGCTTTCTGGCAAGACACACGCTCCCTTCCTGGCAAGACGTTTCTGGCAAGACCATCAGACTCAATTTCCGGCACGACACACAGGCTCCCTTTCTGGCATGACACAGGCTCCATTTCTGGCACAACACACAGGCTCCCTTTCTCGCATGACACAGGCTCCCTTTCTGGCACTACTGAAAGGCTCTCTTTCTGGCACAACCTTTCTGGCACAACACACAGGCTGCCTTTCTGGGACGACACACACGCTCACTTTCTGGCAAGACCTCTCGGGCACGACCATTAGGCTAACTTTCTGGCACAACACACAGGCTCCTTTTCTGGGACGACACACAGGCTCCCTTTCTGGCACGACCCACAGGCTCCCTTTCTGGCACTACCAAAAGGCTCTTTTTCCGGCACGACATTTCTGGCACAACCTTTCTGGCACGACACACAGGCTGCCTTTCTGGCACAACCTTTCTGGCACGACCACCAGGCTCATTTTCTGGCAAGACAAACAGGCTCCCTTTGTGGCAAGACCTTTCTGGCATGACGCACAGGCTCCCTTCCTGGCACGACACAGGCTCGTTTTCTGTTATGACACACAGTCTCCTTTTCTGGCATGACACACATTCTCCCTTTCTGGCACGACACACAGGCTCATTTTCTGGCATGACCCTCACGCTCCCTTTCAGGCACAACACAAAGGTTTCTTTTCTGGCACGACCCTCAGGCTCCCTTTCACGCACGACACACAGGTTTCTTTTCTGGCACGACCCTCCGGCTCCCTTTCAGGCACGACACACAGGTTTCTTTTCTGGCATGACCCTCAGGCTCAATTTCTGCCAAGACACACAGGCTCCCTTTCTGGCAAGATCTCTCTGGCACGACCCTCAGGCTGCCTTTCTGGCATGACCTTTCTGCATTGACACAGGCTCCCTGTCTGCCATGACACAGGCTCCATTTCTGGCATGACACACAGGATCCCTTTCTGGCACGACCCGACACACAGGATCCCTTTCTGGCACGACCCTCAGGCTTGCTTTCTGGCAAGACAAACGCTCCCTTCCTGGCAAGACGTTTCTGGCAAGACCATCAGACTCAATTTCCGGCACGACACACAGGCTCCCTTTCTGGCATGACACAGGCTCCATTTCTGGCACAACACACAGGCTCCCTTTCTCGCATGACACAGGCTCCCTTTCTGGCACTACTGAAAGGCTCTCTTTCTGGCACAACCTTTCTGGCACAACACACAGGCTGCCTTTCTGGGACGACACACACGCTCACTTTCTGGCAAGACCTCTCGGGCACGACCATTAGGCTAACTTTCTGGCACAACACACAGGCTCCTTTTCTGGGACGACACACAGGCTCCTTTTCTGGCACGACACACAGGCTAACTTTCTGGCACGAAACACAGGTTCCCTGTCTGGCACGACACACAGGATCCTTTTCTGGCACGAGACACAGGCTCCCTTTCTGGCACCACAAACAGGATCCCTTTCTGACACGACCCTCTGGCTCACTTTCTGCCAAGTCACACAGGCTCCCTATCTGGCAAGATCTTTCCGGCACGACCCTCAGGCTCCCTTTCTGGCACGACCCACAGGCTCCCTTTCTGACATGAGCTTTTTGGCACAAACTTTCTGGCACGACACACAGGCTCCCTTTGTGGCATGACACACAGTCTCCCTTTCTGGCATGAAATAGGCTCCCTTTCTGGGATGACACAGAGGCTCCTTTTCTGGCACGACACAGAGGCTCCCTTTCGGGCACGACACCCAGGATCCCTTTCTGGCACAACACTCAGGCTCGCTTTCTGGCAAGACACACAGGCTCCCTTTCTGGCAAGACGTTTCTGGCAAGACCATCAGAATCAATTTCCGGCACGAGACACATGCTCCCTTCCTGGCATGACACAGGCTCCATTTCTGGCACAACACACAGGCTCCCTTCCTGGCACTACTGAAAGGCTCCCTTTCTGGCACAACCTTTCTGGTACGACACACAGGCTGCCTTTCTGGCACAACCTTTCTGGCACAACCCCGAGGCTCATTTTCTGGGAAAAAAAACAGGCTGCATTTCTGGCAAGACCTTTCTGGCATGACCCATAGGCTCCCTTTCTGGCACGACCCACAGGCTCCCTTTCTGGCACTACCAAAAGGCTCTTTTTCTGGCACGACATTTCTGGCACAACCTTTCTGGCACGACACACAGGCTGCCTTTCTGGTACAACCTTTCTGGCACGACCACCAGGCTCATTTTCTGGCAAGACAAACAGGCTCCCTTTGTGGCAAGAGCTTTCTGGCATGACGCACAGGCTCCCTTCCTGGCACGACACAGGCTCGTTTTCTGTTATGACACACAGTCTCCCTTTCTGACACGACACAGCCTCCCTTTCTGGCACGACACTCAGGCTCAATTTTTGCCAAGAAACACAGGCTCCCTTTCTGGCAAGATCTCTCTGCCACGATCCTCAGGCTCCCTTTCTGGCATGACCTTTCTGGCATGACACAGGGTCCCTTTTTGGCATGACACACAGGCTCTCTTTTTGGCACGACACAAAGGCTCCCTTTCTGGCAAGACCTCTCTGGCACGACTATCAGGCTAACTTTCTGGCACGACACACAGGCTCCTTTTCTGGCACGACACACAGGCTAACTTTCTGGCACGACACACAGGCTCCCTGTCTGGTACAACACACAGTCTCCTATTCTGGCATGACACATTAGGCTCGCTTTCTGGCACCACAAACAGGATCCCTTTCTGGCACGACCCTCCGGCTCACTTTCTGCCAAGACACACAGGCTCCCTTTCTGGCAAGACCTTTCTGGCATGACGCACAGGCTCACTTTCTGGCACGAGACAGACTCCCTTTCTGGCACGACACACAGTCTCCCTTTCTGGCACGAAACAGGCTCCCTTTCTGGCACGACACACAGCATCCCTTTCTGGCACAAAACAGGCTCCCTTTCTGGGATCACACAAAGGCTCCTTTTCTGGCACGACACACAGGCTAACTTTCTGGGACGACACACAGGCTCCCTGTCTGGTACAACACACAGGCTCCTTTTCTGGTACGACACACAGGCTCCCTTTCCTGGCACCACAAACAGGATCCCTTTCTGGCACCACAAACAGGATCCCTTTCTGGCACGACCCTCCGGCTCACTTTCTGCCAAGACACACAGGCTCCCTTTCTGGCAAGACCTTTCTGGCATGACACACAGGCTCACTTTCTGGCACGAGACACAGTCTCCCTATCTGGCACGAGACACAGTCTCCCTTTCTGGCACGAAACAGGCTCCCTTTCTGGCACGACACACAGTTACCCATTCTGGCAGGAAACAGCCTCCCTTTCT
This sequence comes from Clarias magur, assembly GCA_013621035.1. Lineage (NCBI taxonomy): Eukaryota > Metazoa > Chordata > Actinopteri > Siluriformes > Clariidae > Clarias > Clarias magur. The sequence continues at coordinate 39,864 of QNUK01000307.1, read as the reverse complement.
GGCATGACACAGAGGCTCTTTTTCTGGCACGACACACAGGCTCCCTTTCTGGCACGACACACAGGATCCCTTTCTGGCACGACCCGACAGACAGGATCCCTTTCTGGCACGACCCTCAGGCTTGCTTTCTGGCAAGACACACAGGCTCCCGTTCTGGCAAGACGTTTCTGGCAAGACCATCAGACTCAATTTCCGGCACGACACACAGGCTCCCTTTCTGGCATGACACAGGCTCCATTTCTGGCACAACACACAGGCTCCCTTTCTGGCATGACACAGGCTCCCTTTCTGGCACTACTGAAAGGCTCTCTTTCTGGCACAACCCTTCTGGCACAACACACAGGCTGCCTTTCTGGCACGACACACAGGCTCACTTTCTGGCAAGACCTCTCGTGTACGACCATCAGGCTAAATTTATGGCACAACACACAGGCTCCTTTTCTGGGACGACACACAGGCTCCTTTTCTGGCACGACACACAGGCTAACTTTCTGGCACGAAACACAGGTTCCCTGTCTGGCACGACACACAGGATCCTTTTCTGGCACGAGACACAGGCTCCCTTTCTGGCACCACAAACAGGATCCCTTTCTGACACGACCCTCTGGCTCACTTTCTGCCAAGTCACACAGGCTCCCTATCTGGCAAGATCTTTCCGGCACGACCCTCAGGCTCCCTTTCTGGCATGACACAGGCTCCCTTTCTGGCATGAGCTTTTTGGCACAAACTTTCTGGCAAGACACACAGGCTCCCTTTCTGGCATGACACACAGTCTCCCTTTCTGGCACGAAATAGGCTCCCTTTCTGGCACGACACACAGGCTCCCTTTCTGGCACAACCTTTCTGTCAGGACACCCAGGCTCCCTTTCTGGCATGACACAGTTTCCCTTTCTGGCACAACACAAACGCTCCCTTTTTGACACGACCCACAGGCTCCCTTTCTGGCACGACCTTTACTGGCACAACCTTTCAGGCACAAAACACAGGCTCCTTTTCTGGCACAACACCCAGGCTCGTTTTTTGGCACGACCCACAGGCTCCCTTTCTGGCTCGACACACAGGCTACCTTTCTGGCACAACCTTTCTGGGACAACTTTTCTGGGACAAACTTTCTGGCATGACACAGGCACCCTTTTTGGCACAACACAAAGACTCCCTTTCTGGCTTGACACACAGGATCATTTTCTGGCACGATCCTCAGGCTCCCTTTCAGGCACGAAAGACAGGTTTCTTTTCTGGCACGACACTCAGGCTCAATTTCTGCCACGACACACAGGTTGCCTTTCTGGCAAAATCTTTCTGGCACAACCGTCAGGCTCCCTTTCTGGCATGGCCTTTCTGGCATGACACAGGCTCCCTTTCTGGCACGACACACAGGCTCTCTTTTTGGCATGACACACAGGCTGGATTTCTGGCAAGACCTTTCTGACACGAAACAGGCTCCCTTTCTGGCACGACACACACCTCTCTGGCACGACCATCAGGCTAACTTTCTGGCACGACACACAGGCTCCTTTTCTTGCACGACACACAGGCTAACTTTCTGGCACGACACACAGGCTTCCTGTCTGGTACAATACACAGGCGTCTTTTCTGGCATGACACACAGGCTCCCTTTCTGGCACCACAAACAGGATCCCTTTCTGGCACGACCCTCCGGCTCACTTTCTGCCAAGACACACTGGCTCCCTTTCTGGCAAGACCTTTCTGGCATGACACACAGACTCACTTTCTGGCACGAGACACAGTCTCCCTTTCTGGCACGAAACAGGCTCCCTTTCTGGCACGACCCACAGTTACCCTTTCTGGCAGGAAACAGCCTCCCTTTCTGGGATGACACAGAGGCTCCGTTTCTGGCACGACAAACAGGCTCCCTTTCTGGCACAACCTGACACACAGGATCCCTTTCTGGCACGACCCGACACACAGGATCCCTTTCTGGCACGACCCTCAGGCTTGCTTTCTGGCAAGACACACAGGCTCCCTTTCTGGCAAGACGTTTCTGGCAAGACCATCAGACTCAATTTCCGGCACGACACACAGGCTCCACTTTTCTGGCATTGACACCAGGCTCCATTTCTGGCCACAACCACAGGCTCCCTTTCTGGCATGACACAGGCTCCCTTTTTCTGGCCATACTTGAAAGGCTCTCTTTTCTGGCAAACCCTTCTGGCACAACACACAGACTGCCTTTCTGGCACGACACACGGCTCACTTTCTGGCAAGACCTCTCGGTGTACGACCATTTCAGGCTAAATTTTTTATGCACAACACACAGGTCCTTTTCTGGACGACACCAGGCTTCCTTTTCTGGCACGACACACAGGCTAACTTTCTGGCACGAAACACAGGTTCCCTGTCTGGCACGACACACAGAATCCTTTTCTGGCACGACACACAGGCTCCCTTTCTGGCACCACAAACAGGATCCCTTTCTGACACGACCCTCTGGCTCACTTTCTGCCAAGACACACAGGCTCCCTATCTGGCAAGATCTTTCCGGCACGACCCTCAGGCTCCCTTTCTGGCATGACACAGGCTCCCTTTCTGGCATGACCTTTTTGGCACAAACTTTCTGGCAAGACACACAGGCTCCTTTTCTGGCATGACACACAGTCTCCCTTTCTGGCACGAAATAGTCTCCCTTTCTAGGATGACACAGAGGATCCTTTTCTGGCACGACACACAGGCTCCCTTTCGGGCACGACACCCAGGATCCTTTTCTGGCACAACCCTCAGGCTCCCTTTTTGGCACGATACAGGCTCCCTTTCTAGCACGACTCACAGGCACCTTTCTGGCACAACCTTTCTGGCACGACACACAGGCTGCCTTTCTGGCACAATCTTTCTGCCACGACCCCGAGGCTCACTTTCTGGCACGACACAGGCTGCATTTCTGGCAAGACCTTTCTGACATGAAACAGGCTCCCTTTCTGGCACGACACACAGGCTCCTTTTCTGGCAAGACCTCTCTGGCACGACCATCAGGCTAACTTTCTGGAAGGACCATCAGGGTCCTTTTCTGGCACGACATACATGCTAACTTTATGCCAGGACACACAGGCTCCCTGACTGGTACAACACACCGGCTCCTTTTCTGGCACGACACACAGGCTCCCATCTGGGACCACAAACAGGATCCCTTTCTGGAACGACCCTCCGGCTCACTTTCTGCCAAGACACACAGGCTCCCTTTCTGGCAAGACTTTTCTGGCATGACGCACAGGCTCCCTTCTTGGCACGACACAGGCTCCCTTTCTGGCACAACCTTTCTGGCACGACACACAGGCTCCCTTTTTGGCCCGACACAGGCTCCCTTTCTGGCATGACCGACAGGCTCCCTTTCTGGCTCGACGAACAGGCTCTTTTTCTGGTACTACCGAAAGGCTCTTTTTCTGGCACGACATTTCTGGCACAACCTTTCTGGCACAACACACAGGCTGCCTTTCTGGCCCCACCATTCTGGCACGACCACCAGCCTCATTTTCTGGCAAGACAAACAGGCTCCCTTTCTGGCAAGACCTTTCTGGCATGACGCACAGGCTCCCTTCTTGGCACGACACAGGCTCCCTTTCTGGCACAACCTTTCTGGCACGACACACAGGCTGCCTTTCTGGCACGACACACAGGCTCCTTTTCTGGCACGACACACATGCTTGCTTTGTGGCACCACAAACAGGATCCCATTCTGGCACGACCCTCTGGCTTACTTTCTGCCAAGACACACATGCTCCCTATCTGGCAAGATCTTTCTGGCGCGACACACAGGCTGCCTTTCTGGCACAACCTTTCTGGCACGACCACCAGGCTCATTTTTTGGCAAGACAAACAGGCTCCCTTTGTGGCAAGACCTTTCTGGCATGACGCACAGGCTCCCTTCCTGGCACGACACAGGCTCGTTTTCTGTTATGACACACAGTCTTCTTTTCTGGCATGACACACATTCTCCCTTTCTGGCATGACACACAGGCTCATTTTCTGGCACGACCCTCAGGCTCCCTTTCAGGCACAACACACAGGTTTCTTTTCTGGCACGACCCTCAGGCTCCCTTTCAGGCACGACACACAGGTTTCTTTTCTGGCACGACCCTCAGGCTCCCTTTCAGGCACGACACACAGGTTTCTTTTCTGGCACGACCCTCAGGCTCAATTTCTGCCAAGACACAAAGGCTCCGTTTCTGGCAAGATCTCTCTGGCACGACCCTCAGGCTGCCTTTCTGGCATGACCTTTCTGACATGACCCAGGCTCCCTGTCTAGCATGACACAAGCTCCATTTCTGGCACAACACACAGGCTTCCTTTCTGGCATGACACAGGCTCCCTTTGTGGCACTACTGAAAGGCTCCCTTTCTGGCACAACCTTTCTGGCATGACACACAGGCTGCCTTTCTGGCACAACCTTTCTGGCATGACCCCGAGGCTCACTTTCTGGCAAGACACACAGGCTCCCTTTCTGGCAAGATGTTTCTGGCAAGACCATCAGACTCAATTTCCGGCACGACACACATGCTCCCTTTCTGGCATGACACAGGCTCAATTTCTGGCACAACACACAGGCTTACTTTCTTGCACGACACAGGCTCCCTTTCTGGCTCTACTGAAAGGCTCCCTTTCTGGCACAACCTTGCTGGCACGACACACAGGCTGCCTTTCTGGCACAACCTTTCTGGCACGACCCCGAGGCTCACTTTCTGGCAAGACAAACAGGCTCCTTTTCTGGCACGACACACAGGCTCCCTTTCTGGCAAGACCTCTCGGGCACGACCATCAGGCTAACTTTCTGGCACAACACACAGGCTCCTTTTCTGGGACGACACACAGGCTCCTTTTCTGGCACAACACACAGGCTAACTTTCTGGCACGACACACAGGTTCCCTGTCTGGCAAGACCTCTCGGGCACGACCATCAGGCTAACTTTCTGGCACAACAGACAGGCTCCTTTTCTGGGACGACACACAGGCTCCTTTGATGGCACGACACACAGGCTCCCTTTCTGGCACGACACACAGGCTCCCTTTCTGGCACTATTGAAAGGCTCCCTTTCTGGAAAGACGTTTCTGGCAAGACCATCAGACTCAATTTCCGGGACGACAAACATACTCCCTTTCTGGCATGAAACAGGCTCCATTTTTGGCACAACACACAGGCTCCCTTTTTGGCCCGACACAGGCTCCCTTTCTGGCATCACCGACAGGCTCCCTTTCTGGCTCGACGAACAGGCTCTTTTTCTGGTACTACCGAAAGGCTCTTTTTCTGGCACGACATTTCTGGCACAACCTTTCTGGCACAACACACAGGCTGCCTTTCTGGCCCCACCATTCTGGCATGACCACCAGCCTCATTTTCTGGCAAGACAAACAGCCTCCCTTTCTGGCAAGACCTTTCTGGCATGACGCACAGGCTCCCTTCTTGGCACGACACAGGCTCCCTTTCGGGCACAACCTTTCTGGCACGACACACAGGGTGCCTTTCTGGCACGACACACAGGCTCCTTTTCTGGCACGACACACACGCTCGCTTTGTGGCACCACAAACAGGATCCCATTCTGGCACGACCCTCGGGCTTACTTTCTGCCAAGACACACAGGCTCCCTATCTGGCAAGATCTTTCTGGCGCGACACACAGGCTCCTTTTCTGGCACAACCTTTCTGGCACGACCACCAGGCTCATTTTTTGGCAAGACAAACAGGCTCCCTTTGTGGCAAGACCTTTTTGGCATGACGCACAGGCTCCCTTCCTGGCACGACACAGGCTCCTTTTCTGTTATGACACACAGTCTTCTTTTCTGGCATGGCATGACACACATTCTCCCTTTCTGGCACGACACACAGGCTCATTTTGTGGCACGACCCTCAGGCTCCCTTTCAGGCACAACACACAGGTTTCTTTTCTGGCACGACCCTCAGGCTCCCTTTCAGGCACGACACACAGGTTTCTTTTATGGCACGACCCTCAGGCTCCCTTTCAGGCACGACACACAGGTTTCTTTTCTGGCACGACCTTCAGGCTCAATTTCTGCCAAGACACACAGGCTCCCTTTCTGGCAAGATCTCTCTGGCACGACCCTCAGGCTGCCTTTCTGGCATGACCTTTCTGACATGACCCAGGCTCCCTGTCTGGCAGGACACAGGCTCCATTTCTGGCACAACACACAGGCTCCCTTTCTGGCACGACACAGGCTCCCTTTCTGGCACTACTGAAAGGCTCCCTTTCTGGCACAACCTTTCTGGCATGACACACAGGCTGCCTTTCTGGCACAACCTTTCTGGCATGACCCCGAGGCTCACTTTCTGGCAAGACACACAGGCTCCTTTTCTGGCACGACACACAGGCTCCCTTTCTGGCAAGACCTCTCGGGCACGACCATCAGGCTAACTTTCTGGCACAACACACAGGCTCCTTTTCTGGGACGACACACAGGCTCCTTTTCTGGCACAACACACAGGCTAACTTTCTGGCACGACACACAGGTTCCCTGTCTGGCAAGACCTCTCAGGCACGACCATCAGGCTAACTTTCTGGCACAACAGACAGGCTCCTTTTCTGGGACGACACACAGGCTCCTTTGATGGCACGACAAACAGGCTCCCTTTCTGGCACTATTGAAAGGCTCCCTTTCTGGCACAACCTTTCTGGCACGACCCCGAGGCTCACTTTCTGGCAAGACAAACAGGCTCCCTTTCTGGCAAGACCTCTCGGGCACGACCATCAGGCTAACTTTCTGGCACAACACAGAGGCTCCTTTTCTGGGAAGACACACAGGCTCCTTTTCTGGCACAACACACAGGCTAACTTTCTGGCACGACACACAGGTTCCCTGTCTGACAAGACCTCTCGGGCATGACCATAAGGGTAACTTTCTGGCACAACAGACAGGCTCCTTTTCTGGGACGACACACAGGCTCCTTTTATGGCACAACACACAGGCTCCCTTTCTGGCTCGACACACAATCTCCCTTTCTGGCACGAAACAGGCTCCCTTTCTGGCACGACACACAGGCTCCCTTTCTGGCAAGACGTTTCTGGCAAGGCCATCAGACTCAATTTCCGGCACGACACACATGCTCCCTTTCTGGCATGACACTGGCACCATTTCTGGCACAACACACAGGATCCCTTTCTGTCACGACACAGGCTCGCTTTCTGCCACTACTGAAAGGCTCCCTTTCTGGCACAACATTTCTGGCACGACACACATGCTCCCTTTCTGGCATGACACAGGCTCCATTTCTGGCACAACACACAGGCTCCCTTTCTGGCACGACACAGGCTCGCTTTCTGCCACTACTGAAAGGCTCCCTTTCTGGCACAACTTTTCTGGCACGACACACAGGCTCCCTTTCTGGCACTACTGAAAGGCTCCTTTTCTGGCACAACCTTTCTGGCATGACACACAGGCTGCCTTTCTGGCACAACCTTTCTGGCACGACCCCGAGGCTCACTTTCTGGCAAGACAAACAGGCTCCCTTTCTGGCACAACGACACAGGGCTCCCTTTCTGGCAAGACCTCTCGGGCACGACCATGAGGCCAACTTCTGGCACAACACCTAGGCTCCTTTTCTCAGCAGGCCGCACACACAGGCTAACTTTCTGGCACCACACACAGGTTCCCTGTCTGGCAAGACCTCTCAGGCACGACCATCAGGCTAACTTTCTGGCACAACACACAGGCTCCTTTTCTGGGACGACACACAGGCTCCTTTTTGGCACTACTGGCAGGCTCCCTTTCTGGCACGACACACAGGCTCCCTTTCTGGCACTATTGAAAGGCTCCCTTTCTGGCACAACCTTTCTGGCACGACCCCGAGGCTCACTTTCTGGCAAGACAAACAGGCTCCCTTTCTGGCAAGACCTCTCGGGCACGACCATCAGGCTAACTTTCTGGCACAACACAGAGGCTCCTTTTCTGGGACAACACACAGGCTCCTTTTCTGGCACAACACACAGGCTAACTTTCTGGCATGACACACAGGTTCCCTGTCTGACAAGACCTCTCGGGCATGACCATAAGGGTAACTTTCTGGCACAACAGACAGGCTCATTTTCTGGGACGACACACAGGCTCCTTTTATGGCACAACACACAGGCTCCCTTTCTGGCACGACACACAATCTCCCTTTCTGGCACGAAACAGGCTCCCTTTCTGGCACGACACACAGGCTCCCTTTCTGGCAAGACGTTTCTGGCAAGACCATCAGACTCAATTTCCGGCACGACACACATGCTCCCTTTCTGGCATGACACAGGCTCCATTTCTGGCACAACACACAGGATCCCTTTCTGTCACGACACAGGCTCGCTTTCTGCCACTACTGAAAGGCTCCCTTTCTGGCACAACTTTTCTGGCACGACACACATGCTCCCTTTCTGGCATGACACAGGCTCCATTTCTGGCACAACACACAGGCTCCCTTTCTGGCACGACACAGGCTCGCTTTCTGGCACTACTGAAAGGCTCCCTTTCTGGCACAACTTTTCTGGCACGACACACAGGCTGCCTTTCTGGCACAACCTTTCTGGCACGACCCCGAGGCTCACTTTCTGGCACGACCCTCAGGCTCCCTTTCAGGCACGACACACAGGGTTCTTTTCTGGCACGACCCTCAGGCTCCCTTTCAGGCACGACACACAGGTTTCTTTTCTGCCACGACCCTCAGGCTCAATTTCTGCCAAGAGACACAGGCTCCCTTTCTGGCAAGATCTCTCTGGCACGACCCTCAGGCTGCCTTTCTGGCATGACCATTCTGGCATGACACAGGCTCTCTTTCTGGCATGACACAGGCTCCATTTCTGGCACAACACACAGGCTCCCTTTCTGGCACGACACAGGTTCCCTTTCTGGCACTACTGAAAGGCTCCCTTTCTGGCACAACCTTTCTGGCACGACACACAGGCTGCCTTTCTGGCACGACACACAGGCTCCTTTTCTGGCACGACACACACGCTCCCTTTCTGGCATGACACAGGCTCCATTTCTGGCAAAACACACAGGCTCCCTTTCTGGCACGACACACAGGATCCCTTTCTGGCAAGACGTTTCTGGCAAGACCATCAGAATCAATTTCGGGCACGAAACTGGCTCCCATTCTGGCACGACACACAGTCTGCCTTTCTGGCACGAAACAAGCTTCCTTTCTGGGATGACACAGAGGCTCCTTTTCTGGCAAGACACACAGGCTCATTTTCTGGCACGACACACAGGATCCCTTTCTGGCACGAACTGACACACAGGATCCCTTTCTGGCACGACCCTCAGGCTCGCTTTCTGGCAAGACACACAGGCTCCCTTTCTGGCATGACACAGGCTCCATTTCTGGCACAACACACAGGCTCCCTTTCTGGCACGACACAGGCTCCGTTTCTGGCACTACTGAATGGCTCTTTTTCTGGCACAACCTTTCTGGAACGACACACAGGCTGCCTTTCTGGCAAGACGTTTCTGGCAAGACCATCAGACTCAATTTCCGGCACGACACACATGCTCCCTTTCTGGCATGACACAGGCTCCATTTCTGGCACAACACACTGGCTCCCTTTCTGGCACTACTGAAAGGCTCCCTTTCTGGCACAACCTTTCTGTCACGACACACAGGCTGCCTTTCTGGCACGACACACAGGCTCCTTTTCTGGCACGACACACACGCTCGCTTTCTGGCACCACAAACAGGATCCCATTCTGGCACGACCCTTGGGCTCACTTTCTGCCAAGAGAAACAGGCTCCCTATCTGGCAAGATCTTTCTGGCGCAACCCTCAGGCTCCTTTTCTGGCATGACACAGGCTCCCTTTCTGGCATGACACAGGCTCCATTTCTAGCATGACTCACAGGCACCTTTCTGGCACAACCTTTCTGGCACGACACACAGGCTGCCTTTCTGGCACAATCTTTCTGGCACGACCCCGAGGCTCACTTTCTGGCACGACACAGGCTGCATTTCTGGCAAGACCTTTCTGAGATGAAACAGGCTCCCTTTCTGGCACGACACACAGGCTCCTTTTCTGGCAAGACCTCTCTGGCACGACCATCAGGCTAACTTTCTGGAAGGACCATCAGGGTCCTTTTCTGGCACGACATACAGGCTAACTTTATGGCAGGACACACAGGCTCCCTGACTGGTACAACACACCGGCTCCTTTTCTGGCACGACACACAGGCTCCCATCTGGGACCACAAACAGGATCCCTTTCTGGAACGACCCTCCGGCTCACTTTCTGCCAAGACACACAGGCTCCCTTTCTGGCAAGACCTTTCTGGCATGACACACTGGCTCACTTTCTGGCACGAGACAGGCTCCCTTTCTGGCACGACACACAGGCTCCCTTTCTGGAAAGACGTTTCTGGCAAGACCATCAGACTCAATTTCCGGGACGACACACATGCTCCCTTTCTGCCATGACACAGGCTCCCTTTCTGGCACAACACACAGGCTCCCTTTCTGGGACTACTGAAAGGCTCCCTGTCTGGCACAACCATTCTGGCACAACACACAGGCTGCCTTTCTGGCAAAACCTTTTTGGCACAACACTTAGGCTCCTTTTCTGGGACGACACACAGGCTATTTTTCTGGCACGACACACAGGCTATGTTTCTGGCATGACACACAGGTTCCCTGTCTGGTAAGCCCTCTTGGGCATGACCATCAGGCTAACTTTCTGGCACAACACACAGGCTCCTTTTCTGGGACGACACACAGGCTCCATTTCTGGCACAACACACAGGCTCCCTTTCTGGCACGACACAGGCTCCCTTTCTGGCACTACTGAAAGGCTCCCTTTCTGGCACAACCTTTCTGGCATGACACACAGGCTGCCTTTCTGGCACAACCTTTCTGGCACGACCACGAGGCTCACTTTCTGGGAAGACAAACAGGCTCATTTCCTGGCACGACCCTCAGGCTCCTTTTCAGGCACAACACATAGGTTTCTTTTCTGGCACGTACCTCAGGCTCAATTTCTGCCAAGACGCACAGGCTCCCTTTCTGGCAAGATCTCTCTGGCACGACCCTCAGGCTGCCTTTCTGGCATGACCTTTCTGGCATGACACAGGCTCCCTGTCTGCCATGACACAGGCTCCATTTCTGGCACAACACACAGGCTCCCTTTCTGGCACGACACAGGCTCCCTTTCTGGCACAACCTTTCTGGCATGACACACAGGCTGCCTTTCTGGCACAACCTTTCTGGCATGACCCCGAGGCTCACTTTCTGGCAAGACACACAGGCTCCCTTTCTGGCAAGATGTTTCTGGCAAGACCATCAGACTCAATTTCCGGCACGACACACATGCTCCCTTTCTGGCATGACACAGACTCCCTTTCTGGCACAACACACAGGCACCCTTTCTGGGACTACTGAAAGGCTCCCTGTCTGGCACAACCATTCTGGCACAACACACAGGCTGCCTTTCTGGCAAAACCTTTTTGGCACGACCCCGAGGCTCACTTTCTGGCAAGACAAACAGGCTCCCTTTCTGGCACGACAGACAGGCTCCCTTTCTGGCAAGACCTCTCGGGCAGGACCATCAGGCCAACTTTCTGGCACAACACTTAGGCTCCTTTTCTGGGACGACACACAGGCTATTTTTCTGGCACGACACACAGGTTATGTTTCTGGCACGACACACAGGTTCCCTGTCTGGTAAGCCCTCTTGGGCATGACCATCAGGCTAACTTTCTGGCACAACACACAGGCTCCTTTTCTGGGACGACACACAGGCTCCATTTCTGGCACAACACACAGGCTCCCTTTCTGGCACGACACAGGCTCCCTTTCTGGCACTACTGAAAGGCTCCCTTTCTGGCACAACCTTTCTGGCACGACACACAGTCTGCCTATCTGGCACAACCTTTCAGGCACGACCCCGAGGCTCACTTTCTGGCAAGACAAACAGGCTCCCTTTCTGGCAAGACCTTTCTGGCATGACCAACAGGCTCCCTTTCTGGCACAACCCACAGGCTCCCTTTCTGGCACTACCGAAAGGCTCTTTTTCTGGCACAACATTTCTGGCACGACACACAGGCTGCCTTTCTGGCACAACCTTTCTGGCACGTCCACCAGGCTGACTTTCTGGCAAGACAAACAGGCTCCCTTTCTGGCAAGACCTTTCTGGCACGACCCTCAGGCTCCCTTTCTGGCATGACCTTTCTGGCATGACACAGGCTCCCTTTTTGGCATGACACACAGGCTCTCTTTTTGGCACGACACAGGCTCCCTTTCTGGCATGACCGACAGGCTCCCTTTCTGGCTCGACGAACAGGCGCTTTTTCTGGTACTACCGAAAGGCTCTTTTTCTGGCACGACATTTCTGGCACAACCTTTCTGGCACAACACACAGGCTGCCTTTCTGACCCCACCATTCTGGCATGACCACCAGCCTCATTTTCTGGCAAGACAAACAGGCTCCCTTTCTGGCAAGACCTTGCTGGCACGACCCTCAGGCCCCCTTTCTGGCATGACCTTTCTGGCATGATAAGGGCTCCCTTTTTGGCATGACACACAGGCTCTCTTTTTGGCACGACACACAGGCTGCATTTCTGGCAAGACCTTTCTGACATGAAACAGGCTCCCTTTCTGGCACGACACACACCTCTCTGGCACGACCATCAGGCTAACTTTCTTGCACAACACACAGGCTCCTTTTCTGGCACGACACACAGGCTAACTTTCTGGCACGACAAACAGGATCCCTGTCTGGTAAAACACACAGTCTCCCTTTCTGCCAAGACACACAGGCTCCCTTTCTGGCAAGACCTTTCTGGCATGACGCACATTCTCACTTTCTGGCACGAGACAGGCTCCCTTTCTGGGACGACACACAGTCTCCCTTTCTGGCACGAAACAAGCTCCCTTTCTGGCACGAAACAGGCTCCCTTTCTGGCACGAAACAGGCTCCCTTTCTGGGATGACACAGAGGCTCCTTTTCTGGCACAACACACAGGCTAACTTTCTGGCACGACACACAGGCTCCCTGTCTGGTACAACACACAGGCTCCTTTTCTGGCACGACACAGGCTCCCTTTCTGGCACCACAAACAGGATCCCTTTCTGGCACCACAAACAGGATCCCTTTCTGGCACGACCCTCCGGCTCACTTTCTGCCAAGACACACAGGCTCCCTTTCTGGCAAGACCTTTCTGGCATGACACACAGGCTCACTTTCTGGCACGAGACACAGTCTCCCTTTCTGGCACGAGACACAGTCTCCCTTTCTGGCACGAGACACAGTCTCCCTTTCTGGCACGAAACAGGCTCCCTTTCTGGCACGACACATAGTTTCCCATTCTGGCAGGAAACAGCCTCCCTTTCTGGGAAGACACAGAGGCTCCTTTTCTGGCACGACACACAGTCTCCCTTTCTGGCACGAAACAACCTCCCTTTCTGGCACAAAACAGGCTCCCTTTCTGGCACGAAACAGGCTCCCTTTCTGGGATGACACAGAGGCTCCTTTTCTGGCACAACACACAGGCTAACTTTCTGGCACGACACACAGGCTCCCTGTCTGGTACAACACACAGGCTCCTTTTCTGGCACGACACACAGGCTCCCTTTCTGGCACCACAAACAGGATCCCTTTCTGGCACCACAAACAGGATCCCTTTCTGGCACGACCCTCCGGCTCACTTTCTGCCAAGACACACAGGCTCCCTTTCTGGCAAGACCTTTCTGGCATGACACACAGGCTCACTTTCTGGCACGAGACACAGTCTCCCTTTCTGGCACGAGACACAGTCTCCCTTTCTGGCACGAGACACAGTCTCCCTTTCTGGCACGAAACAGGCTCCCTTTCTGGCACGACACATAGTTACCCATTCTGGCAGGAAACAGCCTCCCTTTCTGGGAAGACACAGAGGCTCCTTTTCTGGCACGACACACAGGCTCCCTTTCTGGCACGACACACAGGATCCCTTTCTGGCACGACCCGACACACAGGATCCCTTTCAGGCACGACCCTTAGGCTTGCTTTCTGGCAAGACAAACAGGCTCCCTTTGTGCCAAGACCTTTCTGGCATGACGCACAGGCTCCCTTCCTGGCACGACACAGGCTCGTTTTCTGTTATCACACACAGTCTCCTTTTCTGGCATGACACACATTCTCCCTTTCTGGCACGACACACAGGCTCATTTTTCAGCCTTTTTGACCCTCAGGCTCCTTTCAGGCTAACCTGGGTTTCTTTCTGGCCACGACCCTCAGGCTCCTTTCCAGGCCGACACACAGGTTTCTGTTTTCTGTACGACCCTCAGGCTCCTTTCAGGCCGCGACACAGGTTTCTTTTCTGCCCACGCGACCCTCAGGCTCAATTTCTGCCAAGACCTCAGGCTCCCTTTCTGGCATGACCTTTTTGGCACAAACTTTCTGGCAAGACACACAGGCTCCATTTCTGGCACAACACACAGTTACCCTTTCTGGCAGGAAACAGTCTCCCTTTCTAGGATGACACAGAGGCTCCTTTTCTGGCACGACACACAGGCTCCCTTTCTGGCACGACACACAGGATCCCTGTCTGGCACGACCCTCAGGCTTGCTTTCTGGCAAGACACACAGGCTCCCGTTCTGGCAAGACGTTTCTGGCAAGACCATCAGACTCAATTTCCGGCACGACACACAGGATCCCTTTCTGACACGACCCGACACACAGGATCCCTTTCTGGCACGACCCTCCGGCTCACTTTCTGCCAAGACACACAGGCTCCGTTTCTGGCAAGACCTTTCTGGCATGACACACAGGCTCACTTTCTGGCACGAGACACAGTCTCCCTTTCTGGCACAAAACAGCCTCCCTTTCTGGCACGACACACAGTTACCCTTTCTGGCAGGAAACAGCCTCCCTTTCTGGCATGCCACAGAGGCTCCTTTTCTGGCACGACACACAGGCTCCCTTTCTCCTGTTGGAGTGACGTAGCTTCCTGTTTTTCGTATTGTTCCCGCGAAAGTTCCTCGTCTGTTTGAAACAGCGATTAATATTATATTTTGTTTAGTTTTTTATAATTATATATTTTTCCCGTTTTTACGCTTTAATACTACTGGACTTTATCCGATTTTTTGCGCTTTTTGGAAGAACGCGCGTATCATCTGACCAACAACAAGCGAATCCATCACCAAATAATCACAACTCCGGCACAAAGGTACGTTATCATGTCTACCATTCAGCTCGCTCAGTGTGTGGAGTGCAGGATGTTTAGACATTCTTCCTCCGTCATTAGTGATAATTTTATTTGTGATAGGTGTGTGTTAGTTAGCACCCTGACGGAGAAGATAGTAGCATTAGAGGAGCGCATCCAGACTTTAGAGAGGGTTAGAGAGCGCGAGATCAGCGTTAATCCTGTAGCGGAAAGTCTGGGTGCCACAGGTGGAGATAATCATCCCCCCACTCCGGCAGTAGAGCCCTCACAGCGGGGCGAGTGGGTGACGACTCGGCGGCATACTCGTTCAGCCAAAGCTAACGCTAAGGCTAGCCCACCGGAGCACACCGCTTCTGCGCTTCACGTGTCCAACAGGTTCGCTCTCCTCAGTGATACACCCGCTGAGAAACCTGAAAGAGCTCTGGTTATAGGAGACTCTATACTGAGACATGTGAAATTAGCTAGGCCTTTAGGGGCGCCAGCGGCAGTGGTCAGGTGTATCCCGGGAGCCAGAGCACCGGACATAGCAGGTAATCTTAGGGCTCTAGGTCAGCATAGGTTCTCTAAGATAGTGGTACATGCTGGAGCTAATGATATACGCCTTCGTCAGTCAGAGGTTAGCAAGCATAACTTTACAGAGGTGTTTAAAATAGCGAAGGCGATGTCAGAAGAAGTAGTTTGCTCTGGTCCCATCCCAATGAGACGTGGCGACATAGCTTACAGCAGGTTATGGTCGCTGAACCGCTGGATGTCCAGGTGGTGCTCCGAAAACAACGTGGGCTTCATTGACAATTGGAAGACTTTTCCCACTCGGGAAGGTGCTGCTCTCATTTCTTGTAGTATAGCACATAGTCTCAGAAGAGGCCTAGTTAATCGGTGACAATCCAGAGCCAAGGCCAGGGAGCAGACAGACAGGCTAAACCAACCGTCTGCTAGCTGCATAGAGTCGTCACTCAGGGTTCATCAGATTGAGACTGTGTCTGTTCCCCGAGATAAACATAAACATACATTTAGAAAGACTCAGAAAATCTGTTTTAGTAATTTAATTAACATAGACACCACAAACTCAGATCACACTGAATGCGCAGCCAGCACCTCTGATCTGAAGCTAGGACTGTTAAATATTAGATTTCTCGCATCTAAAGCAGTTATTGTTAATGAAACTATCACAGATCAGGAGCTTGATATATTATGTTTAACAGAAACCTGGATTAAACAGGATGAGTATGTGGCTCTAAATGAAGCTAGTCCTCCTGGATACAGCTACATACACCAGCCTCGGCTAACTGGTAGAGGAGGAGGAGTCGCAGTTATTTATAACGATAATCTGTCTCTCGTACAAAAACACAGTTTTAAATCTAATGCATTTGAAGTTCTCTATAGTAACATAAAGTCAGCTCAGTCAATCCCGCTAATCATCATTTACAGACCCCCTGGGCCGTACTCGGAGTTTCTCTGCGAATTTGCAGATTTCTTTTCAAACCTTTTTGTTTCTGTAGATAAAGCGTTAATTGCTGGAGACTTTAATATTCATTTTGAGAATCCAGAAGACCCTCTGAGAACAGCATTCTTGTCCATACTGGACTCAGTAGGAGTAAATCAGTGTGTAGTAGGACCCACTCATAAAGCAGGTCACACTTTAGATTTAATATTATCCTTCGGATTAAGTATAGGAAATATAACCACAATTCCACAGTCTGAAGTTACCTCAGATCACTACCTTGTCTCGATTAAAGCGTGTTATAGTAATAATGTACGCACAGCACCGCGCTTCCACCTTAAACGTACATTTACATCAAATACCGCACAGAGCTTTATCAATAATCTTCCATAATTATCTACTTTGATTGGATCGCCATCTGACTTCACAGAACTCGAACAGGCGAATGAATATCTAGAGTCAGCACTTCGTTATAGCTTAGATAATGTCGCTCCAGTTAAAAGGAAAATGATTAGAGATAAGAAACTCGCTCCTTGGTATAATGACCACACGTGCTTTAAAACAAACCGCTCGCAAATTTGAACGTAAATGGCGCCAAACTAAATTGATAGTATTCAAAATAGCTTGGAAGGAGAGCATCCTGAACTATAAAAAAGCTCTCAGTGATGCTAGATCAACATATCTCTCCACTCTTATAGAAAATAACAAAAACAACCCGAGATTTTTATTTAATACCGTAGCTAAATTAACTAAAAACAAGACCACTGCAGAAATCTCCACAACAACATCATGCAGTAGTGAAGATTTCATGAACTTTTTCAATAATAAAATCATAAATATTAGGCAAAAAATTCAGGCTTTGAAACCAGACAATTTAAATAATTCAGATGATCTAACCACATCACATCAGAACTTAGAACACTTTGCTCCCCTTGAAGCGAGGGAACTAATTTCACTCATCTCTTCTTCAAAATCGTCAACCTGTATATTAGATCCTATACCGACACATTTTCTCAAGCAGATAGTACCAGCAATAATAGAACCCCTGTTGAAAGTAATTAACTATTCACTCAGTAGTGGGTATGTTCCCAAATCCTTTAAATTAGCCGTTATTAAACCGCTAATCAAGAAACCTGACCTTGACCCCTGTCTGCTTTCTAATTACAGGCCGATATCAAACCTTCCGTTTATCTCCATGATTTTGGAAAAGGTAGTATCACAGCAGCTATGTTCACATCTACACAGAAATAGCATAAATGAAGTGTATCAGTCAGGATTAGGCCTCATCACAGCACAGAGACAGCACTTGTTAAAGTAGTAAACGACCTCCTATTGGCCTCTGATCAGGGTTGCGTCACTATACTTGTATTACTGGACCTCAGTGCAGCTTTTGACACCATTGATCATAGTATTCTCCTTCACAGATTAGAAAAGGTAGTAGGAATTAAGAGAACTGCCCTCTTGTGGCTCAGATCCTACTTGACTGATTGTTATCAGTTTGTAGATTTAGATGGTGATCATTCCTCATGTTCTCAAGTGGAGTTTGGTGTTCCACAGGGCTCAGTTTTAGGCCCACTGCTTTTTTCCCTTTACATGCTTCCTCTGGGCAACATAATTCGTAAACATGGTATTAGTTTTCATTGTTATGCTGATGACACACAATTATATGTCTCAGCAAAACCAGATGAGGAAAAACCAGTTTGCTAAAATTGAGCAGTGTGTGCAGGACATACAAGATTGGATGTTAATTAATTTTCTTCTGCTTAATCCTGATAAGACAGAAGTTCTAGTCATAGGACCACAAGTAGCTAGAAGTAAGCTTTCTGATCAGACTGTAACTTTAGATGGCCTTTCTGTTCCATCAAGTGCAACAGTAAAAGACCTCAGTGTGATTATAGATTCCAGCCTTTCGTTTGAAGCTCATGTAGATAATATCACAGGATAGCTTTCTTTCACCTTAGAAATATTGCCAAGATAAGAAACATATTGTCACTAAATGATGCAGAAAAACTAGTTCATGCTTTTATCACCTCTAGGTTTGGTTATTATGGCATATACTTACTGTCTGTGGTTGTTCAATAGGTGTAAACAAGCTTCGGATTAGTCCAGTACATGGCTTGATCCTCACTGGAACCAGAATGCAGGCATCACTATCTTTTATCTACACTGCATTGGCTCCCTGTGAAATTTCGCATCGATTTCAAGATACTACTTTTGACATTTAAAACACTAAATGGTCTCGCGCCACAGTATTTGAGTGAACTGTTAGTGTCTTACGATCCGCCACGCCTACTTCGATCAAAGGATGCAGGCTGCCTGTCAGTACCACGTATTATTAAAACTACAGCAGGGGGCAGAGCTTTTTCTTACAAAACCCCAAAGTTATGGAATAGTCTTCCTGTTAATGTTCGGGACTCAGACACAGTCTCAGTGTTTAAGTCTAGGCTAAAAACTTATTTATTTAGCCAAGCATTTTTGTAAATAGATTAACCTTAGGTAAGGGAGCAGATCTGGGGGACTCATGGACGTAGAGTATTCTGGTGAACTGGTATGTTTAGATGCTGTCCTCCCCACTCTCATTGTTCACTCAGGTTTGTTGACGGTGAGGTGATTGGTTGCTTTACATCTCAGGGAACCCTCATGTTTGTGTTTCCTTCTGGCTCTCCCTTTTAGTTATGCTGTTATAGTTAGTCCTGCCGGAGTCCCTGCTTGCACTTTGCACTAATATACATTCACCTTATACATGTTGACTGTGACCATACCTAACTGCCATCTCTCCTTATTTTCTGTTCTCTGCTGCCTCTCTCTCCTCCCCTCTCTCTGTCTCTCATAAGACCTACATGTGCAGCTCCCTGGGTTGCATGATGATCCAGACCCCTCTGCCCTCTGGAAGCCGTTAACCCCGTCCACAGGTCCTGCTTCTACCTGGTTGGAGATCCCGTCATGGATTACCCCGTGTGGTCACCCTGGATACTTTGTGGCTGAGGGATGGTTTCCATGAGAGACATCCTATCATCGATTGATGCTCTGGGGACCTGTGACTTCAGTTGTTCGATAGCTCAGGACTGGAATCTCTAGTCTACCTGAGCCTCAGGAGACAAACTGGACTCCTTTTAGTTAAATTTTAACACATCTCCTGTTACACTGAACTTCCAATTACACATTATTAGCTGATCATTCTCACTATCCGTTATCACCCAGATGAGGATGGGTTCCCTGTTGAGTCTGGTTCCTCTCAAGGTTTCTTCCTATTACCATCTCAGGGAGTTTTTCCTTGCCACCGTCGCCCTCGACTTGCTCATCAGGGACAATCTTATCATTTTGATTCATACACATTGCATACAAACTTACTTCTTTTTATTGTGTAAAGCTGCTTTGCGACAATGTCAATTGTTAAAAGCGCTATATAAATAAAATTGAATTGAATTGAATTGAATTGCACAGTCTTATTTCAGAATTCAAACTGTGAAAGAGTGGTTCTGGGAGCATGGGGAACCATTTTCACACATGAACTGGCCATCATATTGTTTGATTGAATGAAATCTTTTTTTTTTTTTTTGACCAGGCAGCATACAGTATAGTCATTTTGAAGGATTAGGGAAAAAAAAACAAGACTGTCTGTTAGACAGAAGACATCAGATACACTATGAATATTTTTTTCGTTCTATACAGTACATATTTAAGGCATTAAAAAAATGTATTAAAACAAAAGCAGTTTCTCTGGTTTTCAAGAACAGCGTAAAAGCACCAATAACAAACGTGCCTGAAAACTCAAGTGAATTAGGTGGAGAGGGGAGTGTAAGGGCACATTTTTTTGTAAAACATGTATTCTTTGGGTAATTCCCAAATGGACATACTTAAAAAAAATAAAATAAAAAGAAAATTAAAAAAAGGCAGAATTAAAAGCTTGAATATACTCGTACTGAAAGCATCTGAGAGTTCGGTATCGAGACTGCAATTAAGAACGAGTACAAAGTTTTACACCCTGCATAATTGTAAGGTCATAGCTATTACTTAACATTAAATAAAATAGATTTTCAANGTAAACGACCTCCTATGGGCCTCTGATCAGAGTTGCGACACTATACTTGTATTACTGGACCTCAGTGCAGCTTTTGACACCACTGATCATAGTATTCTCCTTCACAGATTAGAAAAGGTAGTAGGAATTAAGGGAACTGCCCTCTTGTGGCTCAGATCCTATTTGACTGATCATTATCAGTTTGTAGATTTAGATGGTGACCATTCCTCATGTTCTCAAGTGAAGTTTGGTGTTCCACAGGGCTCAGTTTTAGGCCCACTGCTTTTTTCCCTTTACATGCTTCCTCTGGGCAACATAATTCGTAAACATGGTATTAGTTTTCATTGTTATGCTGATGACACAATTATATGTCTCAGCAAAACCAGATGAGAAAAACCAGTTTGCTAAAATTGAGCAGTGTGTGCAGGACATACGAGATTGGATGTTAATTAATTTTCTTCTGCTTAATCCTGATGGATGAAGTTCTGATCATCTGGGACCCTGATGTTAGCTAAGTAAAGCTTTCTGATCACCTGTAACTGATGGCCTTTCTGTTCCTCAAGTTAATGATTTAAGACCACCACGTTAATGATTATAGATTCCAGCCTTTCGTTTGAAGCTCATGTAGATAATATCACCAGGATAGCTTTCTTTCACCTTAGAAATATTGCCAAGATAAGAAACATATTGTCACTAAATGATGCAGAAAAACTAGTTCATGCTTTTATCACCTCTAGGTTGGACTATTGTAACGCCTTACTGTCTGGTTGTTCAACTAGATGTATAAACAAGCTTCAGTTAGTACAGAATGCAGCAGCGAGAGTCCTCACTAGAACCAGAAGATACGAGCACATCACCCCTATCTTATCTACACTGCATTGGCTCCCTGTGAAATTTCGCATCGATTTCAAGATACTACTTTTGACATTTAAATCACTAAATGGTCTTGCGCCACAGTATTTGAGTGAACTGTTAGTGTCTTACGATCCGCCACGCCTACTTCGATCAAAGGATGCAGGCTGCCTGTCAGTACCACGTATTATTAAAACTACAGCAGGGGGCAGAGCTTTTTCTTACAAAGCCCCAAAGTTATGGAATAGTCTTCCTGTTAATGTTCGGGACTCAGACAGAGTCTCAGTGTTTAAGTCTAGGCTAAAAACTTATTTATTTAGCCAAGCATTTTTGTAAATAGATTAACCTTAGGTAAAGGAGCAGATCTGGGGGACTCCTGGACGTAGAGTATTCTGGTGAACTGGTATGTTTAGATGCTGTCCTTCCCACTCTCATTGTTCACTCAGGTTTGTTGACGGTGAGGTGATTGGTTGCTTTACATCTCAGGGAGCCCTCATGTTTGTGTTTCCTTCTGGCTCTCCCTTTTAGTTATGCTGTTATAGTTAGTCCTGCCGGAGTCCCTGCTTGCACTCTGCACTAATATACATTCACCTTATACATGTTGACTGTGACCAGACCTAACTGTCATCTCTCCTTATTTTCTGTTCTCTCCTTTTCTGCTCTCTCCTCTCTCTCTCCTCTCTCCTTTCCCTCTCCCTGTCTCTCTGTCGAGCTATACATGTCGCTCCTGAATTGCCAGTGATCCAGACCCCTCTGCCCTCTGGACCCGTCTAACCCGTCCTGGAGTCCTGGTTCTGGTGCCTGGATGCGCTTGGTGGCTGGGGATGGTTTCCATGAAGACTGTCCTATCATCGATTGATGCTCTGGGGACCTGTGACTTCAGTTGTTCGATAGCTCAGGACTGGAATCTCCTACAGTCTACCTGAGCCTCCAGGAACAAACTGGACTCCTTTTAATTTAAATTTTAACACATCTCCTGTTACACTGAACTTCCAGTACACATTATTATGCTGATCATTCTCTTCTATCCGTTATCACCCAGATGAGGATGGGTTCCCTGTGGAGTCTGGTTCCTCTCAAGGTTTCTTCCTATTACCATCTTAGGGAGTTTTTCCTTGCCACCGTCGCCCTCGGCTTGCTCATCAGGGACAATCTTATCATTTTGATTCATACACATTGCATAAAAACTTACTTCTTTTTATTGTGTAAAGCTGCTTTGCGACAATGTCAATTGTTAAAAGCGCTATATAAATAAAAGTGAATTGAAAAATTGAATTGAATTCTGGCACGACACACAGGCTCCCTTTCGGGCACGACACATAGGATCCCTTTCTGGCACGACCCGACACACAGGATCACTTTCTGGCACGACCCTCAGGCTCGCGTTCTGGCAAGACACACAGGCTCCCTTTCTGGCAAGACAATTCTGCCAAGACCATCAGACTCAATTTCCGGCACGACACACAGGCTCCCTTTCTGGCATGACACAGGCTCCATTTCTGGCACAACACACAGGCTCCCTTTCTGGCACAAGCCACAGCCTCCCTTTCTGGCACTACCGAAAGGCTCTTTTTCTGGCACGACATTTCTGGCACAACCTTTCTGGCATGACACACAGGTTGCCTTTCTGGCACAACATTTCTGGCACGACCACCATGCTCATTTTCTGGCAAGACAAACAGGCTCCCTTTCTGGCAAGACCTTTTTGGCATGACACACAGGCTCCCTTTCTGGCACGACACAGCCTCCCTTTCTGGCACGACACACAGGATCATTTTCTGGCACGACCCTCAGGCTCCCTTTCAGGCACAACACACAGGTTTCTTTTCTGGCACAACACTCAGGCTCCCTTTCTGGCAAGATCTCTCTGGCACGACCCTCAGGCTCCCTTTCAGGCATGACCTTTCTGCAATGACACAGGCTCCCTTTCTGGCACGACACACAGGCTCTCTTTTTGGCACGACACACTGGCTGCATTTCTGGCAAAACCTTTCTGACATGAAACAGGCTCCCTTTCTGACACGACACACAGGCTCCCTTTCTGGCAAGACCTCTCTGGCACAACCATCAGGCTAACTTTCTGGCACGACACACTGTCTCCTTTTCTGGCACGACACACAGGCTAACTTTCTGGCACGACACACAGGCTCCCTGTCTGGTACAACACATAGGCTCCTTTTCTGGCACGACACACAGGCTCCCTTTCTGCCACCACAAACAGGATCCCTTTTTGGCACGGCCCTCCGGCTCACTTTCTGCCAAGACACACAGGCTCCCTTTCTGGCAAGACCTTTCTGGCACGAAACAGGCTCCCTTTCTGGCACGACACACAGTCTCCTTTTCTGGCACGACACACAGGCTCCCTTTCTGGCACGACACACAGGATCCCTTTCTGGCAAGACGTTTCTGGCAGGAACATCAGACTCAATTTCCGGCACGAAACAGGCTCTTTTTCTGGCACGACACACAGGCTCCCTTTCTGCCAAGACACACAGGCTCCCTTTCTGGCAAGACCTTTCCGGCACGAAACAGGCTCCCTTTCTGGGATGACACAGAGGCTCCTTTTCTGGCATGACACACAAGCTCCCTTTCTGGCACGACACACAGGATCCCTTTCTGGCACGACACACAGGCTCTCTTTTTGGCACGACACACAGGCTGCATCTCTGGCAAGACCTTTATGGCACGAGACAGGCTCCCTTTCTGGCACGACAGACAGGCTCCCTTTCTGGCACGACACACAGTCTCCCTTTCTGGCACGAAACAGGCTCCCTTTCTGGCACGACACACAGTCTCCTTTTCTGGCACGACACACAGGCTCCCTTTCTGGCACGACACACAGGCTCCCTTTCTGGCAAGACCTTTCTGGCATGACCGACAGGCTCACTTTCTGGCACAACCCACAGGCTCCCTTTCTGGCACTATCGAAAGGCTCTTTTTCTGGCATGACATTTCTGGCACAACCTTTCTGGCACGATCCTCAGGCTGCCTTTCTGGCACAACGTTTCTGGCACGACCACCAGGATCATTTTCTGGCAAGACAAACAGGCTCCCTTTCTGGCAAGACCTTTCTGGCATGACGCACAGGCTCCCTTCCTGGCACGACACAGGCTCCTTTTCTGGCATGACACGCAGTCTCCCTTTCTGGCATGACACAGCCTCCCTTACTGGCACGACACACATGATCATTTTCTGGCACGCCCCTCAGGCTCCCTTTCAGGCACGACACACAGGTTTCTTTTCTGGCACGACACTCAGGGTCAATTTCTGCCAAGACACACAGGCTCCCTTTCTGGCAAGATCTCTCTGGCATGACCCTCAGGCATCCTTTCTGGCATGACCTTTCTGGCACAACACACATGATCATTTTCTGGCACGACCCTCAGGCTCCCTTTCAGGCACGACACACTGGTTTCTTTTCTTGCACGACACTCAGGCTCAATTTCTGCCAAGACACACAGGCTCCCTTTCTGGCAAGATCTCTCTGGCATGACCCTCAGGCTCCCTTTCTGGCATGACCTTTCTGGCATGACACAGGCTCCCTTTCTGGCACGACACACAGGCTCTCTTTTTGGCACGACACACAGGCTGCATCTCTGGCAAGACCTTTCTGGCACGAGACAGGCTCCCTTTCTGGCACGACACACAGTCTCCCTTTCTGGCACAACACACATGATCATTTTCTGGCACGACCCTCAGGCTCCATTTCAGGCACGACACACTGGTTTCTTTTCTGGCACGACACACAGGTTCCCTTTCTGGCAAGACGCACAGGATCCCTTTCTGGCAAGACGTTTCTGGAAAGACCATCAGACTCAATTTCCGGAACGAAAAATGCTCCCTTTCTGGCACGACACGCAGTCTCCCTTTCTGGCACGAAACAGGCTCCCTTTCAGGGATGACACAGAGGCTCCTTTTCTGGCACGACCCACAGGCTCCCTTTCTGGCACGACACAAGCTCCCTTTCTGGCAAGACCTTTCTGGCATGACACACTGGCTCCCTTTCTGGCATGACACACAGGCTCCCTTTCTGGCACGACACAGGCTCCCTTTCTGGCACTACTGAAAGGCTCCCTTTGTGGCACAACCTTTCTGGCACGACACACAGGCTGCCTTTCTGGCACAACCTTTCTGGCACGACCCCGAGGCTCACTTTCTGGCAAGACAAACAGGCTCTCTTTCTGGCAAGACCTTTCTGGCATGACCCACAGGCTCCCTTTCTGGCAAGACCCACAGGCTCCCTTTCTGGCACTACCGAAAGGCTCTTTTTCTGGCACAACATTTCTAGCACAGCCTTTCTGGCACGACACACAGGCTCCCTTTCTGGCAAAACCTTTCTGGCATGACCGACAGGCTCACTTTCTGGCACAACCCACAGGCTCCCTTTCTGGCACTATTGAAAGGCTCTTTTTCTGGCACGACATTTCTGGCACAACCTTTCTGGCACAACCTTTCTGGCACGACACTCAGGGTGCCTTTCTGGCACAACCTTTCTGGCACGACCACCAGGCTCATTTTCTGGCAAGAGAAACAGGCTCCCTTTCTGGCAAGACCTTTCTGGCATGACACACAGGCTCCCTTCCTGGCACGACACAGGCTCGTTTTCTGGCATGACACACAGTCTCCCTTTCTGGCACGACACAGCCTCCCTTTCTGGCACGACACACATGATCATTTTCTGGCACGACCCTCAGGCTCCCTTTCAGGCACGACACACAGGTTTCTTTTCTGGCACAACACTCAGGCTCAATTTCTGCCAAGACACACAGGCTCCCTTTCTGGCAAGATCTCTCTGGCATGACCCTCAGGCTCCCTTCCTGGCATGACCTTTCTGGCATGACACAGGCTCCCTTTCTGGCACGACACACAGACTCTCTTTTTGGCACGACACACAGGCTGCATTTCTGGCAAGACATTTCTGACATGAAACAGGCTCCCTTTCTGGCACGACACACAGTCTCCCTTTCTGGCATGAAACAGGCTCCCTTTCTGGGATGACACAGTGGCTCCTTTTCTGGCACGACACAGGCTCCCTTTCTGGCAAGACCTTTCTGGCATGACACAATGCCTCCCTTTCTGGCATGACACACAGGCTCCCTTTCTGGCACGACACAGGCTTCCATTCTGGCACTACTGAAAGGCTCCCTTTCTGGCACAACATTTCTGGCACAACCTTTCTGGCACGACACACAGGCTGCCTTTCTGGCACTACCGAAAGGCTTTTTTTCTGGCACAACCTTTCTGGCACGACACACAGGCTGCCTTTCTAGATCTCTTTTCTGGCACGACCCTCAGGCTCAATTTCTGCCAAGACACACAGGCTCCCTTTCTATCAAGATCTCTCTGGTACGACCCTCAGGCTGCCTTTCTGGCATGACCTTTCTGGCATGACACAGGCTCCCTTTCTGGCACGACACACAGGCTCTCTTTTTGGCACGACACACAGGCTGCATTTCTGGCAAGACCTTTCTAATTGAAACAGGCTCCCTTTCTGGCACGACACATAGGCTCCTTTTCTGGCATGACACACAGTTTCCTTTTCTGGGACAAACTTTCTGGCACGACACATAGGATCACTTTCTAGCATGACCATGAGGCTCACTTTGTGGCAAGACTTTTCTGGCATGACACACAGGCTCCCTTTCTGGCACGACACAGGCTCCCTTTCTGGCATGACACACAGTCTCCCTTTCTGGCACAACACACAGGCACCCTTTCTGGCACTACATACAGGCTCCTTTTCTGGCACGACACACAGGCACCCTTTCTGGCACAAAACACAAGCTCCCTTTCTGGTACGACACAGAGGCTCCCTTTCTGGCAAGACCTTTCTGGCATGACACACTGGCTCCCTTTCTGGCATGACACACAGGCTCCCTTACTGGCACGACTTTTCTGACCCGACACACAGCCTCCCTTTCTGGCATAACACACGGGCTCAGTTTCTGGCAAAACCTTTCTGGCATGACCTTTCTGGCATGACACAGGCTCCCTTTCTGGCACGACACACAGGCTCTCTTTTTGGCACGGCACACAGGCTGCATCTCTGGCAAGACCTTTCTGACATGAAACAGGCTCCTTTTCTGGCACGACACACAGGCTCCCTTTCTGGCAATACCTCTCTGGCATGACACACAGGCTCACTTTCTGGCACGAGACAGGCTCCCTTTCTGGCACGACACACAGTCTCCCTTTCTGGCACGAAACAGGCTCCCTTTCTGGCACGACACACAGGCTCCCTTTCTGGCAAGACGCACAGGATCCCTTTCTGGCAAGACGTTTCTGGAAAGACCATCAGACTCAATTTCCGGCATGAAAAATGCTCCCTTTCAGGCACGACACGCAGTCTCCATTTGTGGCACGAAACAGGCTCCCTTTCTGGGATGACACAGAGGCTCCTTTTCTGGCACGACCCACAGGCTCCCTTTCTGGCCTGACACAAGCTCCCTTTTCTGGCAAGACCTTTCTGGCATGACACACTGGCTCCCTTTCTGGCATGACACACAGGCTCCCTTTCTGGCACGACACAGCCTCCCTTTCTGGCACTACTGAAAGGCTCCCTTTGTGCCACAACCTTTCTGGCATGACACACAGGCTGCCTTTCTGGCACAACCTTTCTGGCACGACCCCGAGGCTCACTTTCTGGCAAGACAAACAGGCTCTCTTTCTGGCAAGACCTTTCTGGCATGACCCACAGGCTCCCTTTCTGGCAAGACCCACAGGCTCCCTTTCTGGCACTACCGAAAGGCTCTTTTTCTGGCACGACATTTCTGGCACAACCTTTCTGGCACGACACTCAGGGTGCCTTTCTGGCACAACCTTTCTGGCATGACCACCAGGCTCATTTTCTGGCAAGAGAAACAGGCTCCCTTTCTAGCAAGACCTTTCTGGCATGACGCACAGGCTCCCTTCCTGGCACGACACAGGCTCGTTTTCTGGCATGACACACAGTCTCCCTTTCTGGCACGACACAGCGTCCCTTTCTGGCACGACACAGCCTCCCTTTCTGGCACGACACACATGATCATTTTCTGGCACGACCCTCAGGCTCCCTTTCAGGCACGACACACAGGTTTCTTTTCTGGCACGACACTCAGGCTCAATTTCTGCCAAGACACACAGGCTCCCTTTCTGGCAAGATCTCTCTGGCATGACCCTCAGGTCCCTTCCTGGCATGACCTTTCTGGCATGACACAGGCTCCCTTTCTGGCACGACACACAGACTCTCTTTTTGGCACGACACACAGGCTGCATTTCTGGCAAGACATTTCTGACATGAAACAGGCTCCCTTTCTGGCACGACACACAGTCTCCCTTTCTGGCATGAAACAGGCTCCCTTTCTGGGATGACACAGAGGCTCCTTTTCTGGCACGACACACAGGCTCCCTTTCTGGCACGACACAGGCTCCCTTTCTGGCACGACCCACAGTCTCCCTTTCCAGCATGACATACTGGCTCCCTTTCTGGCACTACATACAGGCTCTGTTTCTGGCACGATACACAGGATCCCTTTCTGGAACGACACAAATGCTCCCTTTTTGGCATGACACACAGGCTCCCTTTCTGGCTAGAACTTTCTGGCATGACACACTGGCTCCGTTTCTGTCATGACCCACAGGCTCCCTTTGTGGCACGAGACACAGGCTCCCTTTTTGGCACGGCACACAGGCTCCCTTTCTGGCAAGACCTTTCTGGAACGACACACAGGCTCACTTTCTGGCACAACCCACAGGCTCCCTTTCTGGCACTATTGAAAGGCTCTTTTTCTGGCACGACATTTCTGGCACAACCTTTCTGGCACGACACTCAGGGTGCCTTTCTGGCACAACCTTTCTGGCACGACCACCAGGCTCATTTTCTGGCAAGAGAAACAGGCTCCCTTTCTGGCAAGACCTTTCTGGCATGACACACAGGCTCCCTTCCTGGCACGACACAGCCTCGCTTTCTGGCACGACACAGCCTCCCTTTCTGGCACGACACACATGATCATTTTCTGTCACGACCCTCAGGCTCCCTTTCAGGCACGACACACAGGATTCTTTTCTGGCACGACACTCAGGCTCAATTTCTGCCAAGACACACAGGCTCCCTTTCTGGCAAGATCTCTCTGGCATGACCCTCAGGTTACCTTTCTGGCATGACCTTTCTGGCATGACACACAGACTCTCTTTTTGGCACGACACACAGGCTGCATTTCTGGCAAGACATTTCTGACATGAAACAGGCTCCCTTTCTGGCACGACACACAGTCTCCCTTTCTGGCATGAAACAGGCTCCCTTTCTGGGATGACACAGAGGCTCCTTTTCTGGCACGACACACAGGCTCCCGTTCTGGCACGACACAGGCTCCCTTTCTGGCACGACCCACAGTCTCCCTTTCCAGCATGACATACTGGCTCCCTTTCTGGCACTACATACAGGCTCCGTTTCTGGCACGATACACAGGATCCCTTTCTGGAACGACACAAATGCTCCCTTTTTGGCACGACACACAGGCTCCCTTTCTGGCTAGAACTTCCTGGCATGACACACTGGCTCCGTTTCTGTCATGACTCACAGGCTCCCTTTCTGGCACGAGACACAGGCTCCCTTTTTGGCACGGCACACAGGCTCCCTTTCTGGCACGACCTTTCTGGAACGACACACAGGCTCCCTTTCTGGCATGACACACAGGCTCCCTTTCTGGCACGACACAAAGGCTCCCTTTCTGACACGACCCATGGGCTCCCTTTCTGGCTTGACACACAGGCTCCCTTTCTGACACGACACACAGGATCCATTTCTGGCACGCACGACCTTTCTGGCACAAACTTTCTGGCATGACAAACAGGCTCCTTTTCTGGAACAACCTTTCTGGCACGACACACAGGCGCACTTTCTGGCATGACACACAAGCTCCCTTTCTGGAATGACACACAGGTTACATTTATGGCAGGACATACAGGCTCCCTTTCTGGCACAACCTTTCTGGCATGACCCACAGGTTCCCTTTCTGGCACGACCTTTCTATCAGGACACCCAGGCTCCCTTTCTGGCATGACACAAAGGCTCCCTTTCTGGCACAACCTTTACTGGCACGACCTTTCAGGCACAAAACACAGGCTCCGTTTCTGGCTCGACACACAGGCTACCTTTCTGGCACAACCTTTCTGGCACAACCTTTCTGGGACAAACTTTCTGGCATGACACAGGCTCCCTTTCTGGCACAACACAAAGGCTCCCTTTTTGACACGACCCACAGGCTTCTTTTCTGGCAAGACCTTTCTGGCATGACACACAGGCTCCCTTTCCGGCACGACACACAGGTTTCCTTTCTGGCACGACACTCAGGCTCAATTTCTGCCAAGACACACAGGCTCCTTTTTTGGCATGACCCACAGGCTCCCTTTCTGGCTCGACACACAGGATCCCTTTCTGGCACGACCCTCCGGCTCACTTTCTGCCAAGACACACAGTCTCCCTATCTGGCAAGATCTTTCTGGCACGACCCTCAGGCTCCCTTTCTGGCAAGACAAACAGGCTCCCTTTCTTGCAGGACCTTTCTGGCATGACACACAGGCTCACTTTCTGGCACGAGACAGGCTCGCTTTCTGGCACGACACATAATCTACCTTTCTGGCACGAAACAGGCTCCTTTTCTGGCACGACACACAGTCTCACTTTCTGACACGACACACAGGCTCCCTTTCTGGCACTATTGAAAGGCTCCCTTTCTGGAAAGATGTTTCTGGCAAGACCATCAGACTCAATTTCCGGGACGACAAACATACTCCCTTTCTGGCATGACACAGGCTCAATTTTTGGCACAACACACAGGCTCCCTTTTTGGCCCGACACAGGCTCCCTTTCTGGCATCACCGACAGGCTCCCTTTCTGGCTCGACGAACAGGCTCTTTTTCTGGTACTACCGAAAGGCTCTTTTTCTGGCACGACATTTCTGGCACAACCTTTCTGGCACAACACTCAGGCTGCCTTTCTGGCCCCACCATTCTGGCACGACCACCAGCCTCATTTTCTGGCAAGACAAACAGGCTCCCTTTCTGGCAAGACCTTTCTGGCATGACGCACAGGCTCCCTTCTTGGCACGACACAGGCTCCCTTTCTGGCACAACCTTTCTGGCACGACACACAGGGTGCCTTTCTGGCACGACACACAGGCTCCTTTTCTGGCACGACACACACGCTCGCTTTGTGGCACCACAAACAGGATCCCATTCTGGCACGACCCTCGGGCTTACTTTCTGCCAAGACACACAGGCTCCCTATCTGGCAAGATCTTTCTGGCGCGACACACAGGCTGCCTTTCTGGCACAACCTTTCTGGCACGACCACCAGGCTCATTTTTTGGCAAAACAAACAGGCTCCCTTTGTGGCACGACACAGGCTCGTTTTCTGTTATGACACACAGTCTTCTTTTCTGGCATGACACACATTCTCCCTTTCTGGCACGACACACAGGCTCATTTTCTGGCACGACCCTCAGGCTCCCTTTCAGGCACAACACACAGGTTTCTTTTCTGGCACGACCCTCAGGCTCCCTTTCAGGCACGACACACAGGTTTCTTTTATGGCACGACCCTCAGGCTCCCTTTCAGGCACGACACACAGGTTTCTTTTCTGGCACGACCTTCAGGCTCAATTTCTGCCAAGACACACAGGCTCCCTTTCTGGCAAGATCTCTCTGGCACGACCCTCAGGCTGCCTTTCTGGCATGACCTTTCTGACATGACCCAGGCTCCCTGTCTGGCATGACACAGGCTCCATTTCTGGCACAACACACAGGCTCCCTTTCTGGCACGACACAGGCTCCCTTTGTGGCACTACTGAAAGGCTCCCTTTCTGGCACAAACTTTCTGGCATGACAAACAGGCTCCTTTTCTGGAACAACCTTTCTGGCACGACACACAGGCGCACTTTCTGGCATGACACACAAGCTCCCTTTCTGGAATGACACACAGGGTACATTTATGGCACGACATACAGGCTCCCTTTCTGGCACAACCTTTCTGGCATGACCCACAGGTTCCCTTTCTGGCACGACCTTTCTATCAGGACACCCAGGCTCCCTTTCTGGCATGACACAAAGGCTCCCTTTCTGGCACAACCTTTACTGGCACGACCTTTCAGGCACAAAACACAGGCTCCGTTTCTGGCTCGACACACAGGCTACCTTTCTGGCACAACCTTTCTGGCACAACCTTTCTGGGACAAACTTTCTGGCATGACACAGGCTCCCTTTCTGGCACAACACAAAGGCTCCCTTTTTGACACGACCCACAGGCTTCTTTTCTGGCAAGACCTTTCTGGCATGACACACAGGCTCCCTTTCCGGCACGACACACAGGTTTCCTTTCTGGCACGACACTCAGGCTCAATTTCTGCCAAGACACACAGGCTCCTTTTTTGGCATGACCCACAGGCTCCCTTTCTGGCTCGACACACAGGATCCCTTTCTGGCACGACCCTCCAGCTCACTTTCTGCCAAGACACACAGTCTCCCTATCTGGCAAGATCTTTCTGGCACGACCCTCAGGCTCCCTTTCTGGCAAGACACACAGGCTCCCTTTCTGGCAGGACCTTTCTGGCATGACACACAGGCTCACTTTCTGGCACGAGACAAGCTCCCTTTCTGGCACGACACATAATCTCCCTTTCTGGCACGAAACAGGCTCCCTTTCTGGCACGACACACAGTCTCACTTTCTGACACGACACACAGGCTCCCTTTCTGGCACTATTGAAAGGCTCCCTTTCTGGAAAGATGTTTCTGGCAAGACCATCAGACTCAATTTCCGGGACGACAAACATACTCCCTTTCTGGCATGACACAGGCTCAATTTTTGGCACAACACACAGGCTCCCTTTTTGGCCCGACACAGGCTCCCTTTCTGGCATCACCGACAGGCTCCCTTTCTGGCTCGACGAACAGGCTCTTTTTTTGGTACTACCGAAAGGCTCTTTTTCTGGCACGACATTTCTGGCACAACCTTTCTGGCACAACACTCAGGCTGCCTTTCTGGCCCCACCATTCTGGCACGACCACCAGCCTCATTTTCTGGCAAGACAAACAGGCTCCCTTTCTGGCAAGACCTTTCTGGCATGACGCACAGGCTCCCTTCTTGGCACGACACAGGCTCCCTTCCTGGCACAACCTTTCTATCACGACACACAGGGTGCCTTTCTGGCACGACACACAGGCTCCTTTTCTGGCACGACACACACGCTCGCTTTGTGGCACCACAAACAGGATCCCATTCTGGCACGACCCTCAGGCTTACTTTCTGCCAAGACACACAGGCTCCCTATCTGGCAAGATCTTTCTGGCGCGACACACAGGCTGCCTTTCTGGCACAACCTTTCTGGCACGACCACCAGGCTCATTTTTTGGCAAGACAAACAGGCTCCCTTTGTGGCAAGACCTTTCTGGCATGACGCACAGGCTCCCTTCCTGGCACGACACAGGCTCGTTTTCTGTTATGACACACAGTCTTCTTTTCTGGCATGACACACATTCTCCCTTTCTGGCACGACACACAGGCTCATTTTCTGGCACGACCCTCAGGCTCCCTTTCAGGCACAACACACAGGTTTCTTTTCTGGCACGACCCTCAGGCTCCCTTTCAGGCACGACACACAGGTTTCTTTTCTGGCACGACCCTCAGGCTCCCTTTCAGGCACGACACACAGGTTTCTTTTCTGGCACGACCTTCAGGCTCAATTTCTGCCAAGACACACAGGCTCCCTTTCTGGCAAGATCTCTCTGGCACGACACACAGGCTGCCTTTCTGGCATGACCTTTCTGACATGACCCAGGCTCCCTGTCTGGCATGACACAGGCTCCATTTCTGGCACAACACACAGGCTCCCTTTCTGGCACGACACAGGCTCCCTTTGTGGCACTACTGAAAGGCTCCCTTTCTGGCACAACCTTTCTGGCATGACACACAGGCTGCCTTTCTGGCACAACCTTTCTGGCATGACCCAGAGGCTCACTTTCTGGCAAGACACACAGGCTCCCTTTCTGGCAAGATGTTTCTGGCAAGACCATCAGACTCAATTTCCGGCACGACACACATGCTCCCTTTCTGGCATGACACAAACTCCATTTCTGGCACAACACACAGGCTCCCTTTCTGGCACTACTGAAAGGCTCCTTTTCTGGCACAACCTTTCTGGCATGACACACAGGCTGCCTTTCTGGCACAACCTTTCTGGCACGACCCTGAGGCTCACTTTCTGGCAAGACAAACAGGCTCCTTTTCTGGCACGACACACAGGTTCCCTGTCTGGCAAGACCTCTTGGGCACGCCCATCAGGCTAACTTTCTGGCACAACACACAGGCTCCTTTTCTGGGACGACACACAGGCTCCTTTGATGGCACGACACACAGGCTCCCTTTCTGGCACGACACACAGGCTCCCTTTCTGGCACTACTGAAAGGCTCCCTTTCTGGCACAACCTTTCTGGCACGACGCCGAGCCTCATCCTTTTTGGCACGACACACAGGCTCCCTTTCTGGCAAGACCTCTCGAGCACGACCATCAGGCTAACTTTCTGGCACAACACACAGGCTCCTTTTCTGGGACAACACACAGGCTCCTTTTCTGGCACAACACACAGGCTAACTTTCTGGCATGACACACAGGTTCCCTGTCTGACAAGACCTCTCGGGCATGACCATAAGGGTAACTTTCTGGCACAACAGACAGGCTCATTTTCTGGGACGACACACAGGCTCCTTTTATGGCACAACACACAGGCTCCCTTTCTGGCACGACACACAATCTCCCTTTCTGGCACGAAACAGGCTCCCTTTCTGGCACGACACACAGGCTCCCTTTCTGGCAAGACGTTTCTGGCAAGACGATCTGACTCAATTTCCGGCACGACACACATGCTCCCTTTCTGGCATGACACTGGCTCCATTTCTGGCACAACACACAGGATCCCTTTCTGTCACGACACAGGCTCGCTTTCTGCCACTACTGAAAGGCTCCCTTTCTGGCACAACTTTTCTGGCACGACACACATGCTCCCTTTCTGGCATGACACAGGCTCCATTTCTGGCACAACACACAGGCTCCCTTTCTGGCACGACACAGGCTCGCTTTCTGGCACTACTGAAAGGCTCCCTTTCTGGCACAACTTTTCTGGCACGACACACAGGCTGCCTTTCTGGCACAACCTTCTGGCACGACCCCGAGGCTCACTTTCTGGCACGACCCTCAGGCTCCCTTTCAGGCACGACACACAGGGTTCTTTTCTGGCACGACCCTCAGGCTCCCTTTCAGGCACGACACACAGGTTTCTTTTCTGCCACGACCGTCAGGCTCAATTTCTGCCAAGAGACACAGGCTCCCTTTCTGGCAAGATCTCTCTGGCACGACCCTCAGGCTGCCTTTCTGGCATGACCATTCTGGCATGACACAGGCTCTCTTTCTGGCATGACACAGGCTCCATTTCTGGCACAACACACAGGCTCCCTTTCTGGCACGACACAGGTTCCCTTTCTGGCACTACTGAAAGGCTCCCTTTCTGGCACAACCTTTCTGGCACGACACACAGGCTGCCTTTCTGGCACTACCGAAAGGCTCCTTTTCTGGCATGACACACACGCTCCCTTTCTGGCATGACACAGGCTCCATTTCTGGCACAACACACAGGCTCCCTTTCTGGCACGACACACAGGATCCCTTTCTGGCAAGACGTTTCTGGCAAGACCATCAGACTCAATTTCTGGCACGAAACAGGCTCCCTTTCTGGCACGACACAGTCTCCCTTTCTGGCACGAAACAGGCTTCCTTTCTGGGATGACACAGAGGCTCTTTTCCTGGCAAGACACACAGGCTCCTTTTCTGGCACGACACACAGGATCCCTTTCTGGCACGAACTGACACACAGGATCCCTTTCTGGCACGACCCTCAGGCTCGCTTTCTGGCAAGACACACAGGCTCCCTTTCTGGCATGACACAGGCTCCATTTCTGGCACAACACACAGGCTCCCTTTCTGGCACGACACAGGCTCCGTTTCTGGCACTACTGAATGGCTCTTTTTCTGGCACAACCTTTCTGGAACGACACACAGGCTGCCTTTCTGGCAAGACGTTTCTGGCAAGACCATCAGACTCAATTTCCGGCACGACACACATGCTCCCTTTCTGGCATGACACAGGCTCCATTTCTGGCACAACACACTGGCTCCCTTTCTGGCACTACTGAAAGGCTCCCTTTCTGGCACAACCTTTCTGTCACGACACACAGGCTGCCTTTCTGGCACGACACACAGGCTCCTTTTCTGGCACGACACACACGCTCGCTTTCTGGCACCACAAACAGGATCCCATTCTGGCACGACCCTCAGGCTCCCTATCTGGCAAGATCTTTCTGGCGCGACCCTCAGGCTCCTTTTCTGGCATGACACAGGCTCCCTTTCTGGCATGACACAGGCTCCATTTCTAGCACGACTCACAACCTTTCTGGCACGACACACAGGCTGGCTTTCTGGCACAATCTTTCTGGCACGACCCTGAGGCTCACTTTCTGGCACGACACAGGCTGCATTTCTGGCAAGACCTTTCTGAGATGAATCAGGCTCCCTTTCTGGAAGGACACACAGGCTCCCTGAGTGGTACAACACACCGGCTCCTTTTCTGGCACGACACACAGGCTCCCATCTGGGACCACAAACAGGATCCCTTTCTGGAACGACCCTCCGGCTCACTTTCTGCCAAGACACACAGGCTCCCTTTCTGGCAAGACCTTTCTGGCATGACACACTGGCTCACTTTCTGGCACGAGACAGGCTCCCTTTCTGGCACGACACACAGGCTCCCTTTCTGGAAAGACGTTTCTGGCAAGACCATCAGACTCAATTTCCGGGACGACACACATGCTCCCTTTCTGCCATGACACAGGCTCCCTTTCTGGCACAACACACAGGCTCCCTTTCTGGGACTACTGAAAGGCTCCCTGTCTGGCACAACCATTCTGGCACAACACACAGGCTGCCTTTCTGGCAAAACCTTTTTGGCACAACACTTAGGCTCCTTTTCTGGGACGACACACAGGCTATTTTTCTGGCACGACACACAGGCTATGTTTCTGGCATGACACACAGGTTCCCTGTCTGGTAAGCCCTCTTGGGCATGACCATCAGGCTAACTTTCTGGCACAACACACAGGCTCCTTTTCTGGGACGACACACAGGCTCCATTTCTGGCACAACACACAGGCTCCCTTTCTGGCACGACACAGGCTCCCTTTCTGGCACTACTGAAAGGCTCCCTTTCTGGCACAACCTTTCTGGCATGACACACAGGCTGCCTTTCTGGCACAACCTTTCTGGCACGACCCCGAGGCTCACTTTCTGGGAAGACAAACAGGCTCCCTTTCTGGCACGACACACAGGCTCATTTCCTGGCACGACCCTCAGGCTCCCTTTCTGGCACAACACATAGGTTTCTTTTCTGGCACGTCCCTCAGGCTCAATTTCTGCCAAGACACACAGGCTCCCTTTCTGGTAAGATCTCTCTGCCACGACCCTCAGGCTGCCTTTCTGGCATGACCTTTCTGGCATGACACAGGCTCCCTGTCTGCCATGACACAGGCTCCATTTCTGGCACAACACACAGGCTCCCTTTCTGGCACGACACAGGCTCCCTTTCTGGCACAACCTTTCTGGCATGACACACAGGCTGCCTTTCTGGCACAACCTTTCTGGCATGACCCCGAGGCTCACTTTCTGGCAAGACACACAGGCTCCCTTTCTGGCGAGTAGTTTCTGGCAAGACCATCAGACTCAATTTCCGGCACGACACACATGCTCCCTTTCTGGCATGACACAGGCTCCCTTTCTGGCACAACACACAGGCTCCCTTTCTGGGACTACTGAAAGGCTCCCTGTCTGGCACATCCATTCTGGCACAACAAACAGGCTGCCTTTCTGGCAAAACCTTTTTGGCACGACCCCGAGGCTCACTTTCTGGCAAGACAAACAGGCTCCCTTTCTGGCACGACACACAGGCTCCCTTTCTGGCAAGACCTCTCGGGCAGGACCATCAGGCCAACTTTCTGGCACAACACTTAGGCTCCTTTTCTGGAACGACACACAGGCTATTTTTCTGGCACGACACACAGGCTATGTTTCTGGCATGACACACAGATTCCCTGTCTGGTAAGCCCTCTTGGGCATGACCATCAGGCTAACTTTCTGGCACAACACACAGGCTCCTTTTCTGGGACGACACACAGGCTCCATTTCTGGCACAACACACAGGCTCCCTTTCTGGCACGACACAGGTGCCCTTTCTGGCACTACTGAAAGGCTCCCTTTCTGGCACAACCTTTCTGGCACGACACACAGTCTGCCTTTCTGGCACAACCTTTCAGGCACGACCCCGAGGCTCACTTTCTGGCAAGACAAACAGGCTCCCTTTCTGGCAAGACCTTTCTGGCATGACCGACAGGCTCCCTTTCTGGCACAACCCACAGGCTCCCTTTCTGGCACTACCGAAAGGCTCTTTTTCTGGCACAACATTTCTGGCACGACACACAGGCTGCCTTTCTGGCACAACCTTTCTGGCACGGCCACCAGGGTGACTTTCTGGCAAGACAAACAGGCTCCCTTTCTGGCAAGACCTTTCTGGCACGACCCTCAGGCTCCCTTTCTGGCATGACCTTTCTGGCATGACATGGGCTCCCTTTTTGGCATGACACACAGGCTCCCTTTTTGGCCCGACACAGGCTCCCTTTCTGGCATGACCGACAGGCTCCCTTTCTGGCTCGACGAACAGGCGCTTTTTCTGGTACTACCGAAAGGCTCTTTTTCTGGCACGACATTTCTGGCACAACCTTTCTGGCACAACACACAGGCTGCCTTTCTGACCCCACCATTCTGGCATGACCACCAGCCTCATTTTCTGGCAAGACAAACAGGCTCCCTTTCTGGCAAGACCTTGCTGGCACGACCCTCAGGCCCCCTTTCTGGCATGACCTTTCTGGCATGATAAGGGCTCCCTTTTTGGCATGACACACAGGCTCTCTTTTTGGCACGACACACAGGCTGCATTTCTGGCAAGACCTTTCTGACATGAAACAGGCTCCCTTTCTGGCACGACACACACCTCTCTGGCACGACCATCAGGCTAACTTTCTTGCACAACACACAGGCTCCTTTTCTGGCACGACACACAGGCTAACTTTCTGGCACGACAAACAGGATCCCTGTCTGGTAAAACACACAGTCTCCCTTTCTGCCAAGACACACAGGCTCCCTTTCTGGCAAGACCTTTCTGGCATGACGCACATTCTCACTTTCTGGCACGAGACAGGCTCCCTTTCTGGGACGACACACAGTCTCCCTTTCTGGCACGAAACAAGCTCCCTTTCTGGCACGAAACAGGCTCCCTTTCTGGCACGAAACAGGCTCC